>CM055118.1:271186146-272386146 GCA_029206835.1 Rana muscosa
CACTCCTATACCCGCTACCATCTTTACCACCTCTGGAACCCACCAAGAATGCTTATGTCTGGACATCATCTCTTCTCCGTTGTTTCCCTTGATCCTTGGTATGCCTTGGTTACAAGCCCACAATCCCACTATCAACTGGACTACGGTAATAGTTGCCTTTCCTTCTTCCTATTGCCAGCAGTCCTGTGGCTCATATAAACCTCCTGGGCCGGCCTCGTTACTATGCATTGACACAGAAGATGGCACCCGTCAATCCATCCCAGAAGTTTACCACGACTTTCTTGACGTATTTAGTAAACAAAAGGCAGAGACTCTACCGCCCCATCGGGCCTACGATTGCCCCATCGACCTACTTCCTGGAGCAAAGATTCCGTTCGGTAGAGTCTTCCCTTTAACGGAGGTAGAACAAGGGGCTTTAAAAAATTATGTTGATGAGAACTTGCAAAAGGGGTTCATCCGCCCTTCCACATCCCCAGCAGGCGCAGGCATCTTTTTTGTAGAGAAAAAGGACCACACCCTTCGACCTTGTGTGGATTACCGGGAATTGAATAAAATTACAGTAAAAAATCGCTACCCTCTCCCCCTGGTACCAGAGTTATTTCAGAGACTAGGAACTGCCACCATCTTTACCAAACTTGACCTCCGCGGAGCCTACAACTTGATCCGTATCAAAGAAGGGGACGAATGGAAGACTGCCTTCCGTACCCGGTATGGACATTTTGAGTACTTGGTAATGCCATTCGGGTTGTGTAACGCCCCTGCCACTTTCCAGTATTTTATCAACGATGTTCTACGGGACTTCCTAGACCTCTTTGTTATTGTTTATCTTGATGATATCTTAATTTTTTCTTCCTCCCTTGATTCTCATCGCAGACATTTCAAAAATGTGTTGGGTCGGCTCCGCCAGCATGGCCTGTATGCGAAGGCCGAAAAATGCGAGTTCCAGCAAGAGAGTATATCATTTCTGGGGTTAATCATTTCCAGCGAGGGCATCAAGATGGATCCTCAAAAGATTACCGCAATCCTGGACTGGCCAGAACCGGTGGACAAGAAGGGAATCCAACGTTTCGTTGGATTTGCCAACTTCTACCGCAAGTTCATCAGGGGGTTTTCAGCTATTATCGCACCCATTACTCAACTCACCAAGCAAGGAACACGTTTTCACTGGTCTCCTGAAGCCCAAGAAGCTTTTGAACGCCTGAAGGCCCTATTTACCTCAGCCTCTATCTTGAAACACCCAGACTCCTCACTACCATTCGTACTTGAGGTAGACGCCTCCGAAATAGCGGTAGGAGCAATACTGTCCCAAAGACAGGGAGTCAAAGCCTTGCTCCACCCAGTAGCCTTCTTCTCCCGCAAGCTTTCTGCAGCAGAGAGGAACTACGACGTGGGGGATCGGGAGCTACTAGCGATCAAGTCTGCACTAGAGGAATGGCGGTACCTGCTGGAGGGCGCGGCTCATCCGATTCTGATATTCACTGACCACAAGAACCTGGAGTACCTGAAAGCCGCGAGAAGATTGAATCCACGGCAAGCCAGGTGGGCACTCTTCTTCTCCCGGTTCTCTTTTCATGTTACTTATCGTCCTGGGGCCAAGAATATTAAGCCTGACGCCCTGTCTCGAATGTTCCATAAGTCCAAGGAGACTTCTCCGCCTGATACCATCCTTGCCCCCGGAAATTTCCTTCTTCTACAGGAGAACCTGTTCACTCAAATCAAACAAGCTTCCACCGGGCAGAGACAGTTCTCCGAGCCGGAATTGCAGGTTAAGGATGGACTATTGTGGTACCAAGACAGAATCTATGTACCTGAGAAACTAAGAGTAACCGCATTAGAACTCTGCCACGACCACGCCCTGGCCGGGCATTTTGGCGTTGCCAAGACCACTGACCTGGTACAGCGCACCTTCTGGTGGCCCCGAGTACGTGAAGACTGTAGGAGATTTGTAGATTCTTGTACAACTTGCACCCGAAACAAGGGTTCCAGATCCAAGGCCTGGGGACTACTAAAACCCTTACCCGTTCCAGATAGGCCCTGGAGAATGTTGTCCATCGACTTCATTGTCGAGTTACCCCCGGCTGAGAACCATTCCACCATCTTCGTTATTGTGGACCGTCTGTCCAAGATGGCACACTTCATCCCTATGAAAGGGACTCCCTCCGCTCCTGAAACCGCACAGGTATTCATCAGAGAAATAGTCAGACTCCACGGGGTACCAGCCAATATTGTTTCCGATCGCGGGGTTCAATTTACCTCTCGATTCTGGAGATCCCTTTGCAAAACCTTGAAAATCGAATTATCGTTTTCCTCTGCTTACCATCCACAGACCAACGGACAGACGGAGAGAACGAATCAGACGCTCGAGCAATACCTGCGATGCTTCTCCTCTTTTGCTCAGGACAACTGGGTTTCCCTACTTCCGTTGGCCGAGTTTGCGTATAACAATTCCATCCACTCCGCTACCTGCCAGACTCCTTTCTTTGCAAACTATGGTTTTCATCCTACTTTTCTGCCTAATTCCCTTCCTGAGTGTCCTGTACCTGCAGTCCAGGAAAAGTTAAATTTTTTCTCGGTCAATAACCAGCTTCTACAAGAGACCATGACCAAGACTCAAGAACGCAACAAGACAATCTATGACAAGAAGAGACGGGGTGAATTAGTGTTGGTACCCGGTGACCAAGTATGGCTATCTACCACAAACCTAAGAATGGCATGCCCTTCTAAAAAACTGGGCCCCAAATTTTTAGGTCCATTCCCTGTTAAGAGGAAAATTAATGAAGTAGCTTATGAATTGGAACTTCCTGACTCTCTTAGAATCCATCCAGTTTTTCATGTCTCTCTCCTAAAACCCACAGTCTCTAATCCGTTTCCAGATCGGAAGCCGGATCACCCTGATCCGATCATTATTGACGGTGAGCAGGAATTCGAAGTAGAAGCTATCATGGACTTCAGGAGAAGAAATAACCAGAACCAATTCCTAATTAAATGGAAGGGCTACGGACCCGAGGAAAACTCATGGGAGCCCGAGGAGAATATCCATGCCAGGAGTTTGATACAGGCTTTCAAAAGGTCTCACCCTGGAAGGTTCACCCGGCTGGGCATCCGGAGGCTGCCCCTTGGGGGGGGCAATGTCATAGAAATCCTGTCAGCTACAGGATTCCTGGACTTCCTGATTCTGAATGTCGGGCACGTCCACGCGCGCGATGGCGAGCACGTGCACGCGCACGCGCTTAGCGGGGGCGCGCGCACGCTCCACAAAGCGCGCCAGAAGAGTTATTTAAACATGCCTGTGACAGACAGTCCCTGCTGTCTGCTCTACAGCGTGTAGTACCCAAAGAGACCTGATTCGTGAATTTACCTGCATCCGACCCGGCTTACCTTGACCCTTCCAGTTTCCTGCCTGCCTCTGACCCCCGGCTTTGTTTGACCAATCTTCTGCCTGATCCTCCAGTACCTTGCCGCCAGCCAATTCTACCGACCCGGCTTGTCCGACCTATCTCTCCAGTTGCTGTGTCCTGGTTCCAGTCCAGTCAGCCTCATCAGTTCCAGTCCAGTTGCTTGTTCCTGGTTCCAGTCCAGTCTGCCTCTTCAGTTCCAGTCCAGTTGCTGTATCCTGGTTCCAGTCCAGTCAGTCTCATCAGTTCCAGTCCAGTTGCTGTGTTCCTGGTTCCGGTTCAGCCTGCCATACTTCCTGGGTGCCTGGATCCGTCCCAGTCTTCAGACTCTACTCTACCTTGATCCATCCTGCCAGGCACTCGTACCCCTTCTACCTCCGTGCCTCCTGTCTTCAGTACCAGGGGCCGCCGGTGGAAGCCGTAAGAGAGGCCTCCCTCTGCAGATCCGGGCTCGTCACCGTCAGGTACGTGACAATGACAGATTCCTCCCTCTACACAAGTTGGTGGATGTGGGAATCCCCCCTTACTGTGACTGTCCCCTGACAGAATACACTGGTCAACACCGGTGCGGTTTGGCTGCAAGCAGCTAATTGAGCAAGGATTTCCAGCAGAAGATGATATAACAATGGGTTTCTGCCTAACATAGAGGGTTACACACTAGACTTGTGCACAACGGAAAAATTTGTTTAGTTTCGGTTCGTTTCTTGTGCACAACGGAAAAATTTGTTTAGTTTCGGTTCGTTTCTTTTCGGTCCTGTTGATTCGTAATCATTTGTAATTTTGCTACACAGGATTTTTCGTGTTCGGACTAATTCGTATTTTGCAAGCGACATTTTTCGTTGAATTTTTAGTTGATTTATAATTCGTACTTTCGGTAGAGTACATTGTTTTTTGTTAATTCTGGACACAACTCCTACTTTCGTAACTTTTTTTGGGTTCGTTGATTCGTAATTTTCTGTGTCTCTCTCACGACGACGCTGCCTATTATGCCTAGTGTGCTTCGAATGGATTTGTACTTTTCTAAATACATAGCGGTTATTTTTAACGATTCGAAATCTCGTATTTTACTTTCATTTTTTACATGCGGCTATAGCCTCCGCCCCTGTACACCATTTTGAGAGGGTTCAGCACGGTGAGGGAGAAGCAGAGAGCAGAGCAGAGTGTTATTGTGCTTCGAATGGATTTGAAATCTCGTATTTTACCTTTGTTTTTTACATGCGGCTATAGCCTCCGCCCCTGTACACCATTTTGAGAGGGAGTTCAGCACGGTGAGGGAGAAGCAGAGAGCAGAGCAGAGTGAGTGTTATTGTGCTTCGTATGGATTCGTACATTCGTAACTTTTTCATAACGAATTATGCCGAAGACATTCGGGCATTCACTATTTGCGGTATAATTTATTTCGGATTCGGTTTTATTCGTAATTGCTTTGTTCAGAAATTCGAATGCTTCCGAATGTCCGAAAGTTGCTAAATTCGGACGAATTTCGATTCGTTACGAAACGAATTGCACAAGCCTATTACACACCGATCAAAATTCAGCCCCTGCTGAACCCGATGAATTCTGATCTGTGTGTACCCAGCTTTACCTTATCCCTTGCTTTATCTGTCTCTCTGCAATTCTGTTACTTGTCCCCTGCAGCTCCTGTGTATGTTAGGAATGACATTGGTCACACTCCCGCCTCCACTTCATACCATACGGGGTTAATCTTCCTCTATATGTGATGATGTGTTAGACCCCTTTCACACTGAGCCGCCCATAGCGTCGGCGGTAAAACGCCGCTATTTTTACCACCGACGCTATGGTGGATTTGCGGCGCATTTCGGCCGCTAGCAGGGTGGTTTCACCCCCGCTAGCGGCCGAGAAAGGGTTAAAACCGCCTGCAATGCGCTGCTGAAGCAGTGCATTGCGAGCGGTATAGCTGCGCTGTCCCATTGATTTCAATGAGCAGCAGCGGTGGAGGAGCGGTATATACACTGCTCCAAAGATGCTGCTAGCAGGACTTTTTTTACCGTCCTGCTAGCGCACCGCTCCAGTGTGAAAGCCCTCGGGGCTTTCACACTGGAGACAATGGAGCAGCTTTTTAAGGGCGGATTGCAGGCGCAATTTTCAACGCTATAGCACCTGCAATACGCTCCAGTGTGAAAGGGGTCTTAGGGAGGAGGAGAACGCTGGAGCTGGCTGGAGCATAGAATCAGGTAAGTAAAAAAAGGCCATACCCCCTTCTCCCCTTCCCCTCCCCCACACTGCAAGAGTGGGCTTCTTCTGTACTTTCTTGGGCTGGGATAAGAAATCACATCCTTTGCTGTGTATATTCTTGAACAGGTTAGGAATTAGTGTGACATTTTAGGTGCTACATAAGATGTAATCCACATACTGTACACATTATATCTAATTAAAAATCATTATTTTTAGAAGATATAATGTGTATGTGGATTACATCTTATGTAGCACCTGAAATGTCACACGAATTCCTAACCTGTTGAAGAATTTTACTTTCACTTTCAATAAACCTGCACTGAAAAGTACAGGGCAGGTTCACATCACAGTATGCAGAGCAGTGGAGACTTACAGTAGAAGTGGATCCAGTCTCCCTACCATGCTGTAGACAATCTTCACTCTGCCCTGGAGGAGGTCTCTGCAGTGTGCTGGGCGGGACCCAATCATCGATGCTGCAGTGTGAGGTTCTTCCTTCCCCGCAGGGACTGTACCAGCTCCGATCTGGGGTAGGGGGGGGGACTCAGGAACTCAAGGAGGGAGCCTGGAAATGGGTGTATCTGCTGTCACAGAGCAACAAACAGGGGCACATAAATTTTGTTTTGGGCTGGCAATAGGGGCATACAAGGGATACAACTAGACTTTGTGGGCAGATTTTCCTGCTCACAACCTGGCGCTCCCTCCAACCCCCCTGTACCGCCCCTGCTTGCAGCCATCCAGCTCCCAGCCCGAGCCAGTGAGTCACACCCCCCTCTGCCTGCCTCTGAAGACTCCGTCTGCGAGAGTTGTAGTTTCCGGCTGCTGCGCACCGCTGCTCAGTTCTCTCCACCCATCGCCTCCAGGAACTTGAGCACGGTCCGGACTACAACTCCCAGAATGCAGCACAGGAGCAACACAGCCAATCGGCGGCCGCCACGATCGACCTCCTGCTGCCTGCATAAAAAAAAAATATGTCAGCAGACAGCGGCCCTTTTGAGTATAAGTTTGGCGGCCTGGGGGGAAATTTCCACTCTGCCCCCCCTGCCAGCCCGCCCCTGGATGTTGGTCCTCCAAAAGCTAAAGAAAGACTTATGGTCCCGTTTATTACAACTTTTTCTACACAACATCATGTATTAAGAAAATCATACGTAAACATTGGCATCGACTAGGCAATGATAGGATTATCAAGAGTTTTCTGCCAGTTAACCCTCAGGTAATCTGTAGGGGAGTTCCTTCTCGTAGGGATAGGGTAGCCCCAAATGTAGTGGACCCTCCAACTAAAAAAGTGTATTTTTTTCAAGAAAAATTATCAGGTTACCATCAATGTCGCAGGTGTCAAGTGTGTACACTGAATAAGAGCAAAGCGAGGAAGACTGAGTCCTTTTTCTTCACTAGTACATCCAAGGAACACACTATTGAGGCTTTCATCACCTGCAGCTCAACGGGCATAGTATATCTGTTACAGTGCCCGTGTGGGCTTCAGTATATTGGCAGGACCAAATGGTCCATGCAGGTCAGGTTGGGTGAACACATCACCAATATTAAAACAGGCTTTAAATATCATTCGGTTTCTAAGCACTACGATATATACCATGATCGCAATCCGGCTAACACACTCTTTTTGGGGATCGATAAATTCAATGCCCATTGGAGGGGTAGTTCGTTGGTCAGGGAGCTTTCAAAATTTGAGATGGCGTGAATTTATCAGGTGCGGTGTTAAACCCCCCACGGCCTCAACATAGACACGGATGTTAATGCCTTTATAGACAATGGTTGAACATTGAGCACTTTTGTCCTTTTGTTTTATATAAATTTTGATGTGAACCAGCTCAGAGGTCCGTGCAGATCCCTTTACCTATATGTACCACACTCTGTACCTCTGCCTTCTTCTTTGATTAAGTTGGATATAAACAGGTTAGTGTTCTAGTCTATATCAATTTATTCAATCTTGGACTCTATTTGACACCTTTTTTCTGATGTTTGGCAGTGGGGATAGTATGACTATTTACTACATTGGGTTTATCCACCTGCTTGGTACTGATAGACAATATGAATATTGTATATCATATCTATTGGATGTTTGACTTTAGATAGGCACTCATAAGCTACATGTTAGTTCTCTAGTACATTCTTTCATTTTTTACTTTTATTTTTTATTTAATATATTTTATAATACCACTGTTTGTCATGAACTGTGGTTACATCTTATCCTGAGTTTGACAACAGTTTCTGCTGCGGCCAAACACCTAAACAAATTTCAGTAATTCAATAACTGATTGATTTGTGGAATCGGTCATGGCTACTGAGGAATTTTTCTTCAGGGGACCACAAGGTGATGTATTGATTTTATCTTGACATCTTTTTCACCAATTGACTTCCTGTGCAGTCCAATATAGGTTATTCATTCAATTAACTTAAATATATATATTTAATTTTATTAGCTTCTGGTATCACTATTCAGTTTTAGTGATATAATTTATGCAGTTAGCCGAGAGCATTTATTTTCAACACCCGCTGATGAGGTGATATTCACTCTCATCAATTTCCATTTTCATTTCCATTTTTATTGTTAGATTTACACTTATGCCGTGTACACACGAACGGTTTTACAGATGAAAACAGTCCGGTGGACTTTTCTCACCGGACAAACCGATCATGTATGGGCCCCATCGGTCTTTTTTCCATCGGTGAGAAAAAATAGAATATGTTTTAAATTTTTCCGATGGGAAAAAAAGCGATAGCAAATTCCGATCGTCTGTTGGGAACTCCATCGGACAAAAAACCCATGCATGCTCAGAATCAAGTCGACGCATGCTCAGAAGCATTGAACTTAATTTTTCTCGGCTTGTCGGAGTGTTTTACGTCACAGCGTTTGGGACGGTCCGATTTTTGACTGATGGTGTGTAGGCAAGACTGATGGAAGTCAGCTTCATCGGATTTCCGATGGAAAAATCCATAGGAAATCCGATCGTATGTACAGAGCTTTAGTGTAATCTAATGATTTTTACAAATATTTTTTCATTTTTCTAATATCATATTAGCTTAATTTATTTTCGCTAGTCATTAGCCTATCTGATATTAATAGTTACAGATAGATTCTCTTTCCTCAAGTTTTAATTATTTAGTGACTGCAGTGGCAGTAACTGTCTGTTTGCAGAGAAAACGTTTTATTCATTATTGGTAAATTGCCCTATTTCAAAATGGTGGCGTAGTGTTGGGGATTCCCGGAGGTCTGAGCTGGGCGTTTACTCACACCGTGTAGAATAAATAGCTGTGAGTCAGCACGGCGCTTGTGCCCCTGGATGACGTCATTTGTGACGAAACGGCGTAGGGAGGAGCGGCGTGCTGACGTCACCGCGATACTACAATAGAGTCCCGGAAGGAATGGGCAGATAGTGATATCCGGCTGGCTTGAATTATAAGATATGCTTTTTGACTACATCGCTAATGTAAGTGTACATCCTTGTTTTTTATAATAAACATCCATACAGTATTACACTATAGCAGCCTTTGTATTTACATGGGGACCATTGACTCGGGAGAATACTAAGGATTTCTAACGTGGAGGTGACAGGATTTCTTGCAGTTTACCATTGAGAGACCCAGGGCTAGGGTAATTAGCCACAGGCTGTTGTGATCTTCTGACAAGACGAAAAGGGAACGGCGCCCTCTAAATGCAGCAAGTAAAAACAGTTTTTTATTATAAAAAGGTTAAAATACACTCACATTTGAGCAGTGGTAATCGAGCGTGTCAGGGGTTGACAGGAACTTCATCCGCAGATCCTCAGGGGTGATGGTGGTTTCACGGGCAGTTGGGCTGGAGTCCTCGATCCTGTGTCTCTTCCTGCACTGGATGTTGAGCAGCGCCGGCCGTAAACTTCGATCTGGACTGTGTATGCTCCGTGCGGTCCTGGGGTCATCACTTCCGGGTCAGAGGTATGCGGGAGGTGCTTCGCGTTCGGGACATGCGTGTCCCTTCATCAGGCTAGTATGGCGGCCATCTTTGATGTGGTAATTTATACCAGAGTGAGGATTGGTGGGCGGGTTTGTCTTGTATTTTTGGCAACCATGGTAACCGCGCAAGCTGGGACATGCTGTGTGCGGCAGGGATCATACTGGGCTGATAGGTCGTGACACTCCAGGGAGGCAATGGCACAGGATGAGCCCGAGAAAATGTACACATATATAGAGAATAGCTTAGGCTGTGTATTTCGTGTGTTATTAGGAATAATACATGGTAGACTATATACTATCAATTTTTACTACATAAAACAAAACAAGCTATAAACTATATTCTGGTTCTATATTAATACTTACGGCCAAATACTGGGAATTTAATAGGAATCGTAGGGATATGATAAGAATATCTATATAGAGAAATAAAAGGTTACGTTTTTTTTTTTAAAAAGGGGGTTTCTTTACAGAATTATACTAATAATGAAGAAGATAACGTTAAAAATAAATAATAATTAAATAAAGATAAAAATATATATAATAACTATTAAATATAAATATAAAAATTAAAATGAAAATGTAATTAGAATGGAATTAAAATAGGATGTGATATATGAAATATGATATAGGATCTGAAAAAATGAATCTAATGGTGCTGGGGGAATATGTATACATATGTACTTGGATTATGGCACTGGGGGTGTGTACGTGATGGATACACGCAGGACTATGTGCATGCATCCATATCGGCTGCATATATTCATATGGACGCATGCCCACAAGAACATATGGGTGCATAGATCTAGAATATTGGGGAAATATAGATTATTGGGGTAAAGTATACATATACATTAATTTGATAGGTACATGAGGATATGCACCTGCAATTACTTTTAAGGCAATAGGGGAGTATTGGGTCACAGCAGGATGTTTATTTCTATGCCCTCATTGAGGCCTCCAGGCGATAAAGTATCCAAAGTATAGATCCAATAGTTCTCTCTCTCGCATAGTCTCTTGTATCGTTCAGCGGTGGGGAGGGTGTGGGGTATTGATTCAATCACCACTACTTTTAGTCCTATAGAGAGTTGTTTATGATATTGCTTGAAATGTCTGGGTACACTATGCTTATCAGAGCCCTTCTCCACTAAATTTCGGTGCTCTCCAAAACGTTTTCGCAGTGTTCGTATGGTGCGGCCTACATAGAGCAAGCCGCAGGGGCATGTGAGGCAGTATATCACGTACTCTGATCCACAATTATAGAAATCTGGAATGGTATATATTTTTCCATTATGGGTGAAGTTTTTTTGTCTATGTGTGACGTGTGAACAGGTAAGGCAGAGGCGTTTTTTACATTGGTACATGCCTTTAATGTCAAAGAACATGGATGGTGCACTAGCCGTAGGGCGCAGTGGTTTGAGTTTGCTGGGGGCTATTTGGGTTTTGATGTTTTTGGCCCGCCTGTAAGTTACTAGGGGTTTTTCACTGAGGACGGACTTAAGGTGTGGATCTTCATTAAGAATAGACCAGTGCTTTGCAAAGATTTTTTCCATTTTTTTGAATTTGTTGTGAAACTGAGTCACAAATCTGACTGGTTGTGTAGTGTCTCCTGTGTTTTTGTTGGTTGACTCCTCTTTGGTGGTCAGTATATTGGCATTTTGATAGTGTTTGTAGGCTTCATCTACCATCGGGTCAGGGTAACCCTTTTCTTTGAATTTTGTCTTGAGAATTAGGCCCTGAGTATTATAGTCCTGTTCGCGGGTACAGTTGTGTTTGAGACGGCAAAATTGGCTTTTTGGGATGTTTTTTACCCACCGGGGGTGATGGCAGCTGTTATAATGCAAATAAGAATTTCCTGCGGTGGGTTTGGTGTAGTTGGTAGCACAAATGGTGTTATTATGGTGGAATAATTCTAGATCTAGAAAGGCCAGTTTTTCGCTCTCAGAGACTGAGGTGAAGGATAGTCCCATGGCATTGTCATTGCAGTGCTGGACGAATGGGGGGATAGATGACTCGGGCCCATCCCAAATAATAATGATGTCGTCAATGTATCGCCCATAATAGACTAGATGGGATGTGTGTGGGTTATTGTTGAGGATGTGGCGTTGTTCCCAGTAGCCCATAGTTAGATTGGCATAGCTAGGGGCAAAATTAGCGCCCATAGCTGTCCCTTGTATCTGGATGTAAAAGTCTCCTTGGGATTCAAAATAGTTGTGGGTGAGGCAGTATTCCAAAATATCCATTAAGAATTGTGTCTGACGTGAGTTGAGTAAAGGTTCATTATTGAGGTAATCTTGTATGGCCATGAGTCCGATGTTATGAGGAATCGAAGTATACAAGGAAACGACATCTAGGGAGAGCCACCGATAGGTCGGTTCCCAGGTATAATGTTGCAGCATATCGAGGAGGTGGATGCTGTCTTTGATATAGGAAGGTAGGTTTTGCACTATGGGTTGTAAGAAATGGTCCAGATAAATGGAAAAATAGCTAGTGACGCTTTCCATTGCTGCGACTATGGGTCTGCCAGGGGGTTTTTTTTGGTCTTTGTGTACCTTTGGTAAATGATAGAAGTAGGGTCTTTTATAGAAGTCGTGCCTTAGGTATGCAGCTTCATGTGCTGTAATTACACCATCTGTAGTGGCTTGATTGACAATGTTATGTGCTTCGATAGAAAAAGTCGGTAATGGGTCTCTAGGGAGTTTCCTATAGGTGGAACCATCTGATAGGAGTCGGGCATTCTCCATTAGATAATCGGTGCGGTCCTGGACTACAATTCCGCCACCCTTATCTGCAGACCTAATGACAAGTTTTCTATTCTCTGTGAGTAGTTTTAGGGCTCTGCGTTCTGCGTTGGTGAGATTGGATACAGGGTTGGTTCTTGATCTTCTGACAAGAGATCTATGTAGTTGGTAAGCGAATTTGATATAAGAGGTAGAGGATCCTTTTCTGTAACATCTCATCACTTCTTCTTGGGTGTTTATTTGTTTGAAGTCACCGTTGATCAACACATTAAACGACTGTTATCTGAACTGTGTTACCTTCGGAGTGCAGCTCACTGTTTTTTGCCATGTATTGAATACAGTGATATGGACACATGGAGGGACACACTTGTTAATTTCATGTTGTGTTCAACCACCTCTTTTGGATTTTAGGGGATTTATCACAACTTCTACAATTTTTAAAAAAAAAAAAATTATTGTATTACTTGATGCATTATATCAATTTATGTTTCATCATTGTACATTGCAGCACAGCTACATTTTTTCCAATTGTCTTTAGTGTGTGTATCTCACTTAGTTAGTCGCAGCAGCAATTGTACATCACTTTTTTCACGATCATTTAATAGCACCTACAGTGAGACAGCACAGTATTTTACCACAAACATTTAAGGAAGCCTGCCTCCTGCCAATCCAGGTTTGGGATTGGCCAGGGCTCCTTAGAACACCCCAGACAGCTCCACCCTTCTTCCACTCCTTCTTTCTAGAAGCCTCTAGAAGCAGAAGGGAGGTAACCGAAAGGTGAAACTAGCTGTGAGTCACCAGCTTACTCTAAACCACTCCCAGCCACAGACCAAAACAAACAGGCCTAGCTTTCAGCTAGGCCTGCCTAAATTTACCTGCACTGACAAAAATATCAACTCTAGCACCTACCTAAGTAGAGGCTGCTACATCTCTGTGTGGGGCAATGTGGAGTAGTCTCTCTCTCTCTCTCTGTGTGGGGCAGTCTTTCTTCCTCACTCTCTGTGCACCGCAATGTGGAGCAGTCTCTCTCTATGTATGTTGGGCAATGTGCAGCAGTCTTTCTCTCTGTGTGGCGCAATGTGGAGTAGTCTCTCTCTCTCTGTGGGGCAGTCTTTCTCCCTCTCTCTCTCTCTGTGCAGCGCAATATGCAGCAGTCTTTCTCTCTGTGCAGCACAATGTGGAGCAGTCGCTCTCTCTCTGTGCAGGGCGATGTGGAGCAGTCTCTCTCTGTAGGGACAACAATTAAGGGAAAATCTCTCTAGTTTAACATAGGTGACAAAATACTGATGTGTTACAATAATCCACCATTACTATACTAAAAATAATAAATATGTTTTTAGCCTTCGGATCTACTTTTTTAAAATCACATTGCTAATTGCATATGGTACTTGTTTGTAGCCTAAATACTGAGCTTTGCACTTAAAACTTTAATTTTGTGACTTTCTGAAATGCTATTGTAGCACTACCCCCGTAGGAGCTGCTGGTTTAGATTTGGGCCTGCCGTTACCTTACTGTTCCGTATGCTCGTCTCAGGGGTTCTCCTTGAAGAGTTGTCCAGAAGAAAGTTTGCACCAACACAAAGTCTCTTTCAAGGGTTTAATTGATTAAAGTTCCCAACAGAGGGGGTTGAAGGGATGGGAAGGACTCAGGTACCTTAATTTCAGATCACAGGAATCTTCCTAGGTCCAGAGGAACAACTGTCTCCACGATGGACTCAGCCACCACCGGATAGGCCACTCTCACCAGCCTAGCAACCGATGCGCAGCTCAATCACCTATAGTCTCTGCCACAGACTTGGTGCAACCCTTCCCTGGGTTACCTTCTGATGAAAAGAACACGGCTCTCAGTGCCAGGATCTTTCAGCCGTTCCGGTGACACTGTGAGATAGATTTTGATCCGGATACATCCTCCAATTGAGTCCTCAATTGCTTGGTCCCTTCCCACAGGCAAGGCGACACAGGATCATCCCTGGATCAATAGGCCCCAGAAACTCCTGGGCCTACATCTCAGTAATGGAGCCTCAGGCCAACGTAGCCCTGAGGCGAAAACTTCCACTACATCCCTGAGGCCATGAGGGCCCTCAGGTCAGGATCGGGCGGGCAGTGCCCACCACCAACGAACGATGACGACCCCACAAAATGGTGTCTGTCTCTTAAGTACCCTCTCCCATAATGCACAGCAGGTTGACCATGCCCCCTGAGCTGCTTCTGAGAAAGAGATACCCAATGCATTCAGCCTGTTGCCTTTCCAATCCTGACCAGTGGTGACAGCGACACCCACTGTCAGGAGGAAAATCATGCAACCAGCTGAACTGAAACAGAGTATAATTTGAAACACAATCCTTCTGAGCCAAACTATTGCTCAGACAATTATCATTTTAACACATAGCGTCCACTCATTGGGAGCAGGGTGCTACACCAGTAAAAACCTGGCGGTGCCAGTAGATTTCGGGTGTTGTGTCAGTAAATTTCACTTTGGTAGGATGGCAACGATAAGTGACTAAGGTACAGGTCAGATCCTGTATAATTATCCCCCTTTAAGCTCCTCCCATTGTTAGACAAAGTTTGGCTATGTGCGCACGCCGCAGAACTTATTTTTTTTGTTATATCCCAGGGTGCCACAGGTCTTTTATAATCCTAGTCATGCTGAGTTTTTATTTGTAAAATCAGGCAGATTACTTGTTATGAGAGGCAGCAGCGAATAGGGAAGGATGCAACTACTTCTCTTCTGCCAGTAAAGTAGCGGGCTACAGAGGATTCACAATTAGTTCTGGCAGCATGCCAGATGAGTGGTTAACGCTAGATGATGTCAACCGGGATGGAAGAGAAAAGAAATTGGCAGTAACAGCTCAACATGTAGGTAGGAGGGCAAAGGGAAGGGAATAGCATAGAGAAATGTTAGAGAGCACAGTATAAGTATTTTCGCAGTATAGGGGTAAATACTTTAGAATAATTTTTTATTTTATTTTTTTAATGTATTATTTCAAATAATTTAGAAAACGAAACACACTTTTCCACTTTTGGCGTTGTGAACTATTTTGTGCAGATGATTCAACCCCAGTAAAATATTTTTCAATTCCAGGTTGTAGAGCTTCAAAATGTAATAAATGTGAGAAAGTCATACTTATGTAAAGCTTTGGACATACGATCAAGATAGATTTTTCATCTGCATGTTCTTTTTTTTTTTTAGATGATTTGATAAATGAGGCCCAGACTACTAAAACATATTATTGAGTAGTCTCTGTTAGGATCACTGCTTTAATTAATATTCTCATTGCTTTACTTGCCTTTCTTGATATATTTAAAATAAAATATTCAACTAAGGAACTGAATAAACATCCCTTTTTGTTCTTGATTAAGTTTCTTAATGCCTTGCCCTTGCTTAAGTTCCCTAAAACTTAGTTACAGTGCTGTGAAATGTCTTATTTAGACAGACACAGACACAGATAGCTTAGAGTACGGAGTCCTGTTTGTCAGCTTGGTACAATGAGGAAAACTGAAGATCTGAGGGTGAACTCAGGTAATTCATATATATTTAATTTATACATATTGAAGGAGGTAGACAACCTGTCAGTCAACCTCTGCGAAATTTCCAATTTTCCTGGTGGTAGCATTTCCTTGAAAGAGAAACGTTCACTCATTGAGTTGCTTATGCAATAGTTGTCTGGAAATAAAAATGAATCTACCCTTTTTTTAACATTTTTTTATTTATTTTTTGTATTTAGGGTAGGTCATTAGATTTCATTTAGTGTTCTTTGTATTGGTGTTTTTTCCTTTTTTAGTATACTTGACCATTATTTGTTGTTTTATTATACTTTATTCGCTGCTTGTTTTTTTCTCCCCACAAAAAACATAAAATAAGGAGACTATTGACTGTATTTTTGACAAAAGAACAGATCTATAACGCTCAGTGCCAATTTAGTGCTCATCAAATCCTTAAAGAATTACTCTCAGTTGTATTTAGCACATCATATAGCACTTTGTCGTGTTCTGATTGGTGTCCTTGTTTTGGATTAAAAGCACCTCTTTACTTCTGTTAATGCTGGCTGTAGCTCCACTCCATTGTGATTCAAAGTTATGGAAAATCTTGTTGGGGCAGGTACAGACAGCACTGAGCCCCCATCCCCTCTCTAAGCTCTCTTTCCGTATGCTTTATTTGAATTCATAATAGTAAAGGATTAGTCCGTGCTGGTGGAGCTCTCTACAGTTACTTCTAAACATACACAGTCCAGGCAGATAGATCACATAGCCCTGCAGTGCTGAATGATCTTTTACAATTATGAATGAACAAGCAGCACTGCAGGGATGTGTACAGTTGGGGGAGTTGCTAGTAAACATACCAGGCACCAGCAGCTCAACCACACAGCCCCTACCAGTGTGGTCAGAAAGTGGTGGGCAAACTGTCCAACAATACTGATTAGCAATAGCAGGATGGATCCAAACAGGACCAAATACTACTTGAGAAAACATGCAATAAAGTTTGGCAGAACACAGCTAAAAAGCGCTGTAAGTACGTAGTCTTTCTGCTAAAAGCTGGCAGACCCTAGTTGTAATTATCCTGATTCACCATGATCACTGGAAAATATTGGATCACCAGATTACAAATGAGCAAAACATGCATGTCTATGTTGAATCCTAATGTAATCCATCTGGTTTGCTCATCCTTCTAATATTTAGGTGACTATGCAGCTTTCCAAAAGTATGAAAAAGATGACCCATCTTCTTTTTAGTTTGGCATCTTCAGCCATCTTGATTGGTCCAGCCCATAACGATGCAGTTGCTGTACCTGCGTATGGGAGTTATTTTGTCCCATAATGTACAGTGTTCTGACAGACTTATGAACTGGTATCCTAGCCTTAGGTATATGCCAGGGTTTTTTTTTTTCTATCTACTCTTTATAAGATTCTGTGGCACATAAGGTTAGGTAGCAACATTGTTGGAGAACTAATCTTTGATAAATATGAATTTATTAATATCTAAAAACAGGGGGAAGGGGGTCAAGAAGATTATTTTATCATTCCTAGTTTATAAATTGCCTACAAAAATCAGCCTCCTGTTGTATTGTCAAATCAATAATTGACCTGAGAAATGGTAGCCAAAAATCCCATTTACCTTCACTGGTAGCCAGAAGACCAGAATTTGAGGAGCTGAGGTTACAAGGAGGGGGGGTAAGTTGATAAAAGTTCAGAGAGAAAATGGAGTGCCAAGCCATGAAGAGCTTTATAGGTGAACAAGAGGATCTTAAAGTCTATGCAAAACCTGATGGGTAGCCAGTGCAAGGACTCCAGGGTAATATTATCACTTGTACCAGACCTAGTCAGGATTCTGGCTGCAGAAGTAGCTGTGATTTATGTACAATCTGAACTAGTGTAGGTTACTGTTTAAAGTGATTTAAAAAACAAACATGTTATACTTACCTGCCCTGTGCAGTGGTTTTGCACAGGGCAGCCTGGATCCTTCTCTTCTGGGGTCCCTCTTCACTGCTCCTGGCCCCTCCCTCCTGTCAAGTGCCCCCACAGCAAGCAGATTGCTATGGGGCACCCGAGCCAAGATTCATTTCTATGTGTCCATTGAGACACAGAGCTGCGACCCGGCCCCACCCACTCTCTCTCCTGATTGGCTAACTGACTTTAAATGTCAGCAGCGTTAGCCAATGGAGCCGCTGCTGTGTCTCAGTCAATCAGGAGGAGGGTCCCAGATGGCTAAGACACTCGTGGACATCCCTGGAGAGAGATGGGGCTCAGGTAAGTATTAGGGTGGCTTCTGCCCACAGAAGTTTTTTTTATCTTAATGCATAGAGTGCAATAACTCCCTTAGGAGTAAGAGGGGGAAAGGCAGCGCGAATGGACATGTGGCATTTGCGCTAGTCCATCCAGGACCCCCTTATGGTCAGACCCAGCAGTGGCTTCTTCCACTGCTACCAGGAAAATTATATTATCTTACTTTCATGTGTTTACCTTTGCATAATCAAGATTAAAATTCATGCTTGTCTCCAGGGGACTCTTCTGATGATAATACGTATGTCAATCTGCAAGATTTGAAATCACAGAAGATAGAGAATAATCCAAACCATGAAGGTAATTTATTACTACAAGGTGTAACTAGTTTCCATCACTGAGTACTAAAGACACATGCACCAATTCATAGGACATTTATCTTCTGCTAACATGTATAGCGGTGCAATATTGGCCCTAAATGTCATATCAAACAACCTGTGGGCCATTTATTTTGGGGAGAAGCAGGGGCCTTGCAAAAAATACATTTTGTTTGGCATGAAACACCCATGTTAATGGCTATAATTATGATGATGTTTCAATGGTGTAAAGCTTAACCTCTTTTCATTGTGGAACCATTCAGCAAAATACAGTGTCTTGTTTCTAGTGCAGATATAAGTGTAATGTAGTTTTTGGGAGGCAAGGCAGCCGATAGGATGACCTTCTGCTGCCAGTTTCTCTGTAGCAACTATGAAAACCAGGAGATCCAAGCCTCCATATAAGTGGAAGGATAGGACCTTCCTTAGTTTTCACTGTACAGTGCCCATACTTAGAAGGGCCTTGGGAGTAGGGTGACCACGTGTCCCGGACTGCCCGGGACAGTCCCTCATTTTGCAGGTCTGTCCCGGGCACATTCATTCCAGGACAATACAGTGTCCCAGAATGAAACTGACACAGCCACCCCCCTGGGCCAATCTGATGCCCCCAAAAAATGCTGCCACATCACTGCTTTACTCACTGACAGTACTTGTCCTGGCTGGGGATGCCTGGAGGAGAACAATCCCGCCCCCTGCTTGTGATTGGAGAAATCATAAATCCCGCCTCTTGTGTCCAATCACTGTGCTGTGATTCGTTACAGCAAAAGCTGATTTTTTTGGGGGGGTGTCCCTGAATGGTAGTTTGGAAATGTGGTCATCCTACTTGGCAGTGCAAGTAGGACTCCCTTCAATGAACACCGTTTCCAAAGCCTGATACTTGAATCTTGCTAAAATGTAGATGCAGTCCTTAGATGCTATGAACAAGTTTATTACAGCCTGAAGTAGAGAAAAGAAGGCTGAATACCCAGAAATGTGACATCAAAGATACTACAATTTGACAGGCCAGGCATTCACTGGTTGGAGTTCAGCTCCAAAAGCACAGAGTTTCCACTGGAGTAACTCTCCACAAAACATGAGGTTCTTGTGTTGCTCAGTTTCAGTTACCTACTGTAACTGCAACTTGAGGATACCTCCAGGCACACAGCCTAATTCTCTACTCCACTAGGTACACAACTTCCAGGTACCCAACCAACAGGAGACCCTCTGGGCTGGAGCTCCATGCAAGGCCAAGTCTTCTAGGCTGGGGCTCCAGCCCTCAGGCCCTCGAACAGGCACACAGTCTGCTTACCTAGAATCTTTCCTCTAGTAAAGGTCCCTTCTAGAACAGAGCTCAGCTGTTTTGTAAAAGAATGGCCCAATCCTCCGATAACAAAGTCACCAGGGATTGGTGAGCTACCAAGACAGGCAGAGCTCTGCGCCACACTCCTGTCACAGCACTTTGGAGCCCACTAAACAAAGTCTAGCAGATGATGCATTCTAAAAACGATCTTGCAAAATATCAAAACTAGGGATGAGCCTGGCTTTGGTGCAAAACCATGGCTAACAAATCCAAAAGGATGCTGTCAGTGCCAGCCTAATTAGCTGTGGCCAAGGCATTCCCTGCCCCACAGCTGCACATACACAAAGGGGCGGAGATGCTAGTGACACCATTGACTGACCAGGCCATTTTTTTGCGATACTGCACTGCGTTGTTTTAACTGGCAATTGCGCGGTTCTGCGACAATGAAGCCAAAGAAAATTTGATGTGGTTTTTTTCCCCCACAAATAGAGCTTTCTTTTGGATGTATTTGATCACCTCTGCGTTTTTTTTTTGTTTTTTTTTAGCTAAAAACAATAAAAGACTGAAAATTGAGAAAAAAAACCAATATTTTTTACTTTCTGCTATAAAACATACCCAATGAAAAAATCAAAAAAAAAAATCGAATTTCTTGATCAGTTTAGGCCAATATGTATTCTGCTACATATTTTTGGTAAAAAAATACCAATAAGCGTATATTGATTGGTTTGCGTAAAATATATAGCGTCTACAAACTATGGGATAGATTTATGGAATTTTTATTTATTAATTTTTTTTTTTTTACTAGTATCGACGACAATCAGTGATTTTTAGAGGGACTGCGACATTGCGGCGGACAAATCGGACACTAAGTGACACTTTTTTTGGGGACCAGTGACACCAATACACCAATACGTGATTATGCACTTAAGGGCCGCCCTGCCGCAGTAAATGTACGTGGGGCGGTCCTTAAGCGATTAATATAACTATATGGCCATGTTATGTCAATGACATAGCCACATGACCATATGAGGTCAATCTCAAGTCAATGAATTTACAAGCTACCCAGTCACCTTGGGTATGTGCAGCTGCAAGGCAGAGAATGCCCCGGCTGCAGCTGATTGGGACGGTACTGAGAGCATCCTTCTGGGTTCAGATGGGTTTGAACTGAACACAAGCGCATCCTTTTTTAACCACTTCTCTACTGTGCACGAAAACCCCCTTCCTGCCCAAGCCATTTTTCAGCTTTCAGCGCTGTCACACTTTGAATGACAATTGCGCGGTCGTGCGACGTGGCTCCCAAACGAAATTTGCGTCCTTTTTTTCGCTCAAATAGAGCTTTCTTTTGGTGGTATTTGATCACCTCTGCGGTTTTTATTTTTTGCGCTATAAACAAAAGAAGAGCGTCCAGTTTGGAAAAAAAACACTATTTTTTACTTTTTGCTATAATAAATACCCATTTTTTTTTTTAAATAACATTTTCCTCAGTTTAGGCCGATATGTATTCTTCTACATATTTTTGGTAAAAAAAAAAAAAAATCGCAATAAGCGCGTATTGATTGGTTTGCGCAAAGGTTATAGCGTCTACAAAATAGGGGATAGATTTATAGCATTTTTTTTTTTTTTATTAGTAATGGCAGTGATCTGCGATTTTTTATTGTGACTGCGAAATTGCGGCGGACACATCGGACACTTTTGACACATTTTTGGGACCATTCACATTTATACAGCGATCCCTGCTATAAAAATGCATTGATTACTGTATAAATGTGATTGGCAGGGAAGGGGTTAACCACTAGGGAGCGGGAAGGGGTTAAATATGTTCCCTCAAAGTGTTCTTACTGTGGGGGGAGGGGACTGACTGGGGGAGGTGACCGATGGTTGTCCCTATGTACAAGGGACACACCATCGGTCCCCTCTCCCTCACAGGACGTGGATCTCTGTGTTTACACACAGAGATCCACTTTCCTGCTCGTTTCCCGGGCAATCGCGGGTGCCCGGCGGCAATCGCGGCCGCCGGGCACGCGCACCGGGGCCTTGTTAACGCGGCGGGCGCGCGCCTCCTAGCTCGTTTTAAAGGGAGGACGTCATATGACGTCCTCCCAGAATGAGAGTATCCTCTGCCCGCCGTCTATTGACAGTGGGCGGGGGACAAGTGGTTAAAGAAAATAACTAAAGCAGGGCTGTAAAGCTGGCCATAGTTGGTGCGATTTTCTTTCCTCCTACAAAGCTTTTGTTTTCTTCCAGCGGGGGGCACAGGGAGCCATTCAGGCCGGTAGAACATACAGTGATTATTGCTGGTGGCTACGTGTATGTCTGCTGGCAATAATCTCATGAAAAATCCGAAATGCTGGTAGTACCCAAGTTGATCGATCGATCAACTTGGGTACAATCAGCCTGCCCATACATGATTTGAATCTTGGCTGGTCCCTGCTGAAATGGCTGAGATTCAATCCGTCTATGGCCAGCTTTAGAGAACACATGCTTACATAAGGAATATGTGCCCCCCCTTGAAGCCAATGTGTAGGAGTCCCAACTCTCCCAGATACTCCTAGGTTCATCCAGCTAATCTTTTTCAAAGAAAATTGACACTACAGTGTTGTCCTACATCAGGTGCAGATGCACTCACTAACCCTGTGTCTATAATTATTTCAGGGGCTCCAGCTGCCAAGAATACCCACAATAAAATTATACTGATACTGATGGTTCTCTTAATCTTGATGTTCCTTATTTTGGCCGTCTTAACAAGTCTTCTGTTTATTAAATGTGAGTATCAGTCATACAGTCATAATCTTTGTTGTGGGAATGACGAAAAGAAAAAAATATATTTTCCTAATTTTGTGTTGCACCTTTTGACATTAGCTCTTTTGTTAGTTTATAATAACATGGGCTTGACATACGTTTTCCACGAATGGTAACTGTAGTATGTCATAACTTCTGTATTGTCCCTCTACTCTGATTAGTCAGTTTTAGAATAATATGCACATTAACCACTTCAGCCCCGGACCATTTCGCTGGTCAAAGACCAGGCCCCTTTTTTGCAATTCGTCACTGCTTCGCTTTAACTGACAATTGCACGGTCGTGCGACGTGGCTCCCAAACAAAATTGACGTCCTTTTTTTCCACAAATAGAGCTTTTGGTATTTGATCACCTCTGTGGTTTATATTTTTTGCGCTAAAAACAAAAATAGAGCGACAATTTTGAAAAAAATTACATATTTTTTACTTTTTGCTATAATGAATATCCCCAAAAAATATATTAAAAAAACATTTATTTTCCTCAATTTAGGCCGATACGTATTCTTCTACATATTTTTGGTAAAAAAAAAATCGCAATAAGCATTTATTGATTGGTTTGCACACAAGTTATAGCGTCTACAATATAGGGGGTAGTTTTATGGCATTTTTATTAATATTTTTTTTTTTTACTAGTAATGGCGGCGATCAGCGATTTTTATCGTGACTGCGAGATTATGGCGGACACATCGGACACTTTTGACACATTTTTGGGACCATTGTCATTTTTACAGCGATCAGTGCTATAAATATGCACTGATTACTGTGAAAATGATGCCGCGTACACACGACCGCTTTTCTCGACGAGAAAAACAGCATTTTTTTTTTCGGCGAGAAAAACGATCGTCTGTGGGCTTTATGTCGTTTTTCTCGTCTAGAAAAACGGCATAAAAAACGACGAGAAAATTTAGAACATGTTCTAAATTTTCTCATCGTTTTTTCCAGCATTTTTTTCCGCGGCAGTTTTCCCATAGGGAGACACTGCCGCGGAGCCCACAGACGGTCGTTTTTCTCGTCAAGAGAAAAAATGACGGGAAAAACGACCGTGTGTAGGGAACCAAGCGGTTCCCTCGTTTTTCCTGTCATTATTCACGGCGGTTTTTTAACCGTCGTGAATAATGATCGTGTGTACGCGGCATAACACTGGCAATGAAGGGTTTAACCTCTAGGTGGCGCTGTAGGGGTTAAGTGTGACCTAATGAGTGATTCTTACTGTAGGGGTGCGTGGCTTGGCGTTTGACGTCACTGATCGTCGTTCACTATGACAGGGAACAGACGATCACTGACATGCCACTATGAAGAACGGGGAAATGTTTGTTTACACTTACCTCTCCCCGTTCTTCAGCTCTTTGACTCGATCGCAGGACACAGGCGGCGACAGGTTCTTAAAGGGGACGTACCTGTACGCCCTTGTGCCTGTCCGTGCCATTCTGTCGATGTACATCGTCGTGCGGCGGTCCTTAAGTGGTTAAAGTGTTTTTATTGCTCAAACTGATTTTTTTCAAGTTCTGGATAGAGTAGAGATGGGTCAGATCTTCTGCCATGTTTTTACTGCTGTCTGTGTCTCTACTGGGGAGATTTACACTCTCTATTTGTCCTGGGGACCATTGTCACCAAGACAGAAGTGACAGGCATTTACAAAATTCTTAAAAGTGCTGAGATGTTGCAAGAGACTGTCTGGCATTACAAAATGTCACGCAATGCTGAGTTACACAGAAATACCTCAGACAAATCAAAAAAGATTGCGCTGGTAGATCAAACAAGCTGCTGGCAACAAAAAGAAAACAAATGGACAGAATTGTAAGTGACATGTAAAATGTGTTTTTCCATGCTAACATTCAAATAGAAATGCAATGTGATAAAAATGTAAAAACAAATTAAATGTGTCAAAGAAAGTACTTTTAATTACACATTTAATTGTTTTTTTAATTTTTATCACATTGCATTTCTATTTGAATGTTAGCATGGCAAACCTAATTTTACACACAGAAATACCTGTATATAGCTATTAGTGGTTAGGCATGCAAATAATAACTACTGCCAAATGCTACACAAAAGACTAGGTTATTCATTCCCCTTGCATCTACTGAGAAACTACAAGCAATGCAGCGACTGGGTCCAAGGAGGACTCCATATTCCCATTGCACACGTTCCTGGATAAAGCTCTAATGCCGCGTACACACGACCGTTTTTCATGACGAGAAAAATGCAATTTTTTTATTTGGTCATTAAAAACGATCGTGTGTGGGCTGCAGAGCATTTTTCACGACGTGAAAAATGGGCATTAAAAATTTGGAACATGCTCTAACTTTTCTCGTAGTTTTTCACGTCGTCGTTTTTCTCGTCATGAAAAACGGCCGTGTGTAGGCTTTAACGACGTGAAAAAAACGCGCATGCTCAGAAGCAAGTGATGAGACGGGAGCACTCGTAATGGTAAAACTAGCGTTCGTAATGGAGATAGCACATTCGTCACGCTGTAACAGACTGAAAAGCACGAGGCTGAAAACTGCGAATCGTCTCTCACCAAACTTTACTAACACAAGGATCAGCAAAAGCAACCCAAAGGGTGGCGCTATCCGAATGGAACTTCCCCTTTATAGTGCAGTCGTACATTTCGTACGTCACTGCGCTTTGCTCTAGCATTTTTTTTCATGATCGTGTGTAGGCAAGGCAAGCTTGGGAAGAATCACGTCGAGAAAAACATAGTTTTTTTCAATGACATTAAAAACGGTCGTGTGTACGCGGCATAAAGGTTTGGGTGCTGCAGCAACAACCAGCTGGGAACTGGTTCAGAAAGTCACAATGCAGATATTTGGCAGTACACCATGGATCAACAAGGTAGCGTCCAAACGGATTTAATTGCATGATCACAACACAGAGCAGTGCAACTTTTCAGAGCCACGCAGGGCCCCTTCGTCAGGCATGTGATGACTCACATGCCTGACGAAGGGGCCGCAGGTTGACGAAGGGGCCGCAGGTTGTCATCCACTAAGGGCAATAGGACTTGTAGTCTCACTCATAAACCTCTACAGGTTGTCTGTGCCTTTTCTAGAGAGGTTCTACTGCTCATCGTTAGAACATTAGCTGCATCAATAAATGTTTTTGCTTAAGATTAGGTTCCCCTGATAGCCATCCGGTCCCGGTGATTTATTAATGTTAAGTTTCCCAAGTCTAATTATAATTCTGGTCTCTGTTAGCTATGAGGGTGCTTCCTGTGATCACGAGGATAAACACTGCAGTTTTGGTTACTGAAGCCCCCTGATTCCCTTGTGAAGACTGAGGAGAAGAATAAATTCAATACCTTCACCATCTCTCCATCCTTTGTAACCAGATGTCCTTCCTCATTCTTTATGGGGCCAATATGGTCTGTCCTCCCTTTTTTACTTAAATAATTTCTTGGGATTTTTTTTTTGCTCCCCTCCGGTATGTGTCTTTCGTGTTCTATCTTAGCCACCCTAATTGCACCCTTACATTTCTTGTTGCATTCTTTATAAAGTTTGAATGCTGATGATGATCCCTCAACCTTGTATTTTTTGAAGGCCTTCTCTTTTGCTTTTATATGCATTTTTACATTGGTGTTAAGCCATCCAGGACTTTTGTTCGCTCTTTTAAATGTATTACCCAATGGGATGCACTGGCTAATGCCATTATTTAATATGCTCTTAACGCGAACTCATCTCTCCTCCGTGTTCTTTGTTCCTAAGATTTTATCCCAATTTATATCTTCTAGCAAGGTTTGTAGTTTAGGGAAGTTGGCTCTTTTGAAATTCAGTGTCTTTGTATTTCCCTTATGTTTCCTATTTGTGTGATTGAAACTGAAGCCAATTAACCTGTCGCTGTTTCCTAAATTGCCCCATATTTCCACTGTTGTATAACAGTGTAAATTTGCTGTCCCCTCAAAATAGCTCAACACACAGCCATTAATGTCTAAACTGCTGGCAATAAAAGTGAGTACACCCCTAAGTGAAAATTCCAATCAGCCATTTTCCCTCCCTGGTGTCATGTGACTCGTTAGTGTTACAAGGTCTGAGGTGTGAATGGGGAGCAGGTATGTTAAATTTGGTGTTATCGCTCTCAATCTCTCATACTGGTCACTGGAAGTTCAACATGGCACCTCATGGCAAAGAACTTTCTGAGGATCTGAAAAAAATAATTGTTGCTCTACATAAAGATGGCCTAGGCTACAAGAAGATTGCCAAGACCCTGAAACTGAGCTGCAGCACGGTGGCCAAGACAATACAGTGGTTTAACTGGACAGATTTCACTCAGAACAGGCCTCGCCATGGTCGACCAAAGAAGTTGAGTGCATGTGCTCAGCGTCATATCCAGAGGTCGTCTTTGGGAAATAGACGTATGAGTGCTTCCAGCATTGCTGCAGAGGTTGAAGGGGTGGGAAGTCAGCCTGTCAGTGCTCAGACCATACGCCGCACACTGCATCAAATTGGTCTGCATGGCTGTCGTCACAGAAGGAAGCCTCTTCTAAAGATGATGCACAAGAAAACCCACAAACAGTTTGCTGAAGACAAGCAGACTAAGGACATGGATTACTGGAACCATGTCCTGTGGTCTGATCAGACCAAGATAAACTTATTTGGTTCAGATGGTGTCAAGCGTGTGTGGCGGCAACCAGGTGAGGGAGTACAAAGACAAGTGTGTCTTGCCTACAGTCAAGCATGATGGTGGGAGTGTCATGATCTGGGGCTGCATGAGTGCTGCCAACACTGGGGAACCATGAATGCCAACATGTACTGTGACATACTGAAGCAGAGCATGATACCCTACCTTCGGAGACTGGGCCGCAGGGCAGTATTCCAACATGATAATGACCCCAAACACACCTCCAAGATGACTACTGCCTTGCTAAAGAAGCTGAGGGTAAAGGTGATGGACTGGCCAAGCATGTCTCCAAACCTAAACCCTATTGAGCATCTGTGGGGAATCCTTAAATGGAAGGTGGAGGAGTGCAAGGTCTCTAACATCCACCAGCTCCGTGATGTCATCATGGAGGAGTGGAAGAGGACTCCAGAGGCAACCTGTGAAGCTCTGGTGAAGTTTATGCCCAAGAGGGTTAAGGCAGCGCTGGAAAATAATTGTGGCCACACAAAATATTGACACTTTGGGCCCAATTTGGATATTTTCACTTGGGATGGACTCACTTTTGTTGCCAGCGGTTTAGGCATTAATGGGTGTGTGTTGAGTTATTTTGAGGGGACAGTAAATTTACACTATTATATAAGCTGTACACTCACTACTTTACATTGTAGCAAAGTGTAATTTCTTCAGTGTTGTCACATGAAAAGATATAATAAAATATTTAAAAACATGTGTAACTTTTGTGAGATATTGTATGTCTCTGGAAGGCTGCAGAGGAGCAGGGCAACAATATAATTATCTTTGATGTCCTCTCTGATGGCACTATGATCTCTAGCATAGCTTTCACGTGTTCACACATTTGCTGGCCTTCTTGTTGTCTCATCTTATAAAGCTTTCTTAGTAGAAACAGCTTGCTGTTTAGACTTGAATGCTCATGCATTTTTTTTTAATGAAGTTCACATACCTTTGGCCATTTTCTTTGTTCTTATGTGGATAAGCTGGTCATCTTCCACTAGTAAGCTTATAATTGCTTTTGCCTGTCTGTTCTTCCTATCCCATTCCTCCGTCTCTCCGTCTGTGGGTCTGTCTGTATTCAGCACTTGCCATAAGTCATTCTTGTTGAGAAACACTTCAAGTTGAAACTTCCACAATTGGTAATCGGCATTGTTCAGCTTTGTAACTTGCCATGTTTCATCAGCTTTTATACAGTATTCACTGACTTGCTGTACTCACTGAGTATTCTTTCCAGTGCCTCTGGGTGTGCTGGGTTTCTGTTAGATGTGCTGGGACCCATAACCTATTAGCAGGTTATTGAATCATGCGTTTGGAAGCTTGTTGTATGCAGAGAATATTTTACTTTCATGGAGGTTTAGCAATACAATACATCATATTATGGCTTTACATCATGGAACAGGAACTGAATAACAAACAAGTGCACTAAACTTAGATAGACAATACCAGTGTTGCCAACCGCCCGTATTTTTACGGGCAGCCCGTATAAACAGGGCACTTTTCCCCTGTTCGTAAATGTCCGTAGCACGGAAAAAGTGCCAGTAAAATGTGACAGCGTGGCTTGGAACTGCGCATACGCAATTCACGGAGATGCCCAAAAGCCAGCTGCCTTCAAATGATCCGATCTTCACCGCTGATAATTGCTCCACCCACCACCGCCTCTGAGCCAATCAACATTTGAAGCTGTACTGTAACCCGCCCTCCTCCTGCAGCCCGCCACATTTGACAAGAGGATACAGACAGCTATAAGTGTGGCTGTACTGTATTGAGGCGGGAGTCTGCTCCGTTTCCTGCGGTTTACATTACCATCACCCCAGCTTGTTCTCCTGGCCACACTGTGACAGAAGAGAGGCACAGCTGTGGGCTGCATTTTCTTTAGAGTCTGCTTCTCCCTCTGTCAGGACCAGAGCGGCTGTGAGTCTGTGACAGCGAGTTATGTAGAGACGGCTCTCTGGGATGTCCCCCCTCCCCCTTCTCCGGTCAGCAGCACGAGCACGATGATCAAAGACACACAGACAGGGCTGTGTGCATTCTTCCTCACCCTTCTTCTGCCAGCAGCGGGGGTGGGGATTAATAAAGCAGCAGGACTGGACAACTTACAGAGGGGGACACTGAGTGGCAGGCAATCACTGTGCAGTAACTCCTAGCAACCGAATGGTGAGCGGTAATGTCTAGCAACCGAATGGTGGGCAGCAATGTATAGAAACCCCTAGCAACCGAATGATGGGCAGTAATGTATAGCAACCCCTAGCAACCGAATGGTGGGCAGTAATGTATAGCAACCCCTAGCAGCCGAATGGTGGGCAGTAATGTATAGCAATCCCATGAAACCGAATGGTGGGCAGTAATGTATAGCAACCCCTAGAAACTGAATGGTGGGCAGTAATGTATAGTAACCTCTAGCAACCGAATGGTGAGTAGTAATGTGCACTAACCTAATAGTGAGTGGTAATGTGTAGTAACCTAATAGTGAGTGGTAATGTGTAGTAACCTAATAATGAGTGGTAATGTGTAGTAACCTAATAGTGAGTGGTAATGTGTAGTAACCTCTAGTAACCTAATAGTGAGTGGTAATGTGTAGTAACCTCTAGCAAGCAATTAATGAGCGGCACTCAGTGAGCAGTTACGTCTAGCAACCAAATGGTGAGCGTAATGTGTAGTAACCCCTAGAGCGCGTACAGATCAGCGTGCCAGCACCAACAGCATCATTTACAGAAGCCGGCTTGGGGTGCACACCCTGACCATGTGCTGCCGGCCCAATTCTAGCCTGCCCAGCATCTGTATGGGAAAAAAATAATTGGGGGAGGGGAGTGACTGCCAGTAAGTGCTAGCAATACTTTGTGATCTTGTCACATAACTGTGTGTGAAGTTGAATCAGGTAAACAGACTTGAAGCGTCGGGAATAAAAAGGAGTAAGCAGCAGTCTCTTTATTCTGTTTGCTGGGCAGGCTGAGTCTCTTCTGTGGGGGGGGGGGGGGGGGGGGGGCGCACGGCAGTCGGTCTGTCTCTCTGGCTGTGCAAGGTAATATGGGAGCAGTCTCTCTCTGTGGGGTGATGTGGGAGCTGTCCCTTTCTCTTTCTCTTTGGGGACAGAAATTAAGGGGAAATCTCTCCAGTTTGACATAGGTGACAAAATACGGATGGGTTACTTACAATAATTTGCCTTTACTATACTGAAAATAAGAAATATGTTTTTTGAATTAACCACTTGCCGACCGCCGCACGCTGATGTATGTCGGCAGAATGGCACGGGCAGGCACATTGGCGTACAAGTACGTCCCTTTAAATTTGCGCCCGCCGCGTGCCTCGCGAGTGCGGCCATGGGTCCCGGGAACTCGATGTTCCCGGGGGGCCTGCGATTGCGGTCGGCAAGGGCAGAACAGGGGAATGCCTTTGTAAACAAGGCATTACCGTATTTTGCCTAGTGACACTGTCACTGATGACCGTTCCCTGTGATCAGTGACGTGTTACGTGTAGCCACGTCCCCTAACAGTAAGAATCACTCCCTAGTACTGACTTAACTCCTGCAGCGCCACCTAGTGGTTAACCCCTTCACTGCCAGTGTCATTTTTACAGTATATTTTTTACAGTATATTTCCAGCACTGATCGCTGTAAAAATGACAATGGTCCCAAAATGGTGTCAACAGTGTCCGATGTGTCCGCCATAATGTCGCAGTCATGATTAAAATGGCTGATCGCCGCCATAACTAGTAAAAAAAAAATTATTAATAAAAATGCCATAAAACAGTCCCCTATTTGTAGAAGCTATAACTTTTGCGCAAACCAATCAATAAACGCTTATTGCGATTTTTTCTTACCAAAAATATGTAGAAGAATACATATCGGCCTAAACTGTGGAAAAAAAAGTTTTTTTATATATTTTTTGGGGATATTTATTTTGTTTATAGCGCAAAAAATAAAAAACGCAGAGCTGCTCAAATACCACCAAAAGAAAGCTCTATTTGTGGGAAAAAAAGGACGTCAATTTTGTTTGGGAGTCACGTCGCATGACCGTGCAATTGTCAGTTAAAGCGACGCAGTGCCGAATCCCAAAAAGTGGCCTGGTCTTTGACCACCAATATGGTCCGGGGCTGAAGCAGTTAATATCTACCTTAAAGTGGTTGTAAACCCGGAAAAAAAACAAAAACAAAAAAAAACACCTGCAAGACAAAGCCATAGTGAGCTAGTATGACTAGCATACTAGCTCCTTATGTATCACTTACCTTAGATCGGGGCCCCCGAAGCCGTCACCGTTTCCCCCTCCAGCCGCAGCCATCGCTCCACAGATACCCGGAAAGTTACTTCCGGGTATTGCCGCTCCGGTGCTGTGATTGGCCAGAGCGGCGAAGACGTCACTTAGGTCTGGTATGGATTTTAAGCGGAACCCCTACGCTGAAAAAAGGGCGTGGGGGGTCCCCCCAAAATCCATACCAGACCCTTATCGGAGCATGCAGCCCGGCCGGTCAGGAAAGGGGTGGGGACGAGCGAGCTGTACCAGGCCGCATGCCCACAACATGGGGGGGGTGGGTGCTTTGGGGCAGGGGGGCGCCCTGCGGCCCCCCTCACACCAAAGCACCTTTCCCCCATGTTGATGAGGACAAGGGCCTCTACCCGACAACCCTGGCAATTGGTTGTCGGGGTCTGCCGGGGGGGCTTTTCGGAATCCGGGAGCCCCCTTTAATAAGGGGGCCCCATATTCTGGCCCCCCACCCTATGTGAATGAGTATGGGGTACATCGTACCCCTACCCATTCACCTGGTGGAAAAAAAATGTCAATAAAAAAACACACTACACAGGTTTTTAAAGTAATTTATTAGGCAGCTCCGGGGGTCTTCTTCCGACTTTGGTGGTCTCTTCTGCTCTCCGGTGTCGTCTCCGCGATCTCTGGTTCTTCTCCCACTCTCCGGTGCCTTCTTCCTTCTGCCGGGCGCCTCCACTATCTTCTTCCAGCTCTTTTGCTAGCGGCGGCCCGGTCTTCTCCATAGTCTTCTTCCCTCTTCTCTTCTTCGATGTTGACACGATGCTGCCTCCCGCTGTAATGCCGGGTGCGCAATGATTTATATAAGCATGGGGCGTGGTCACCGGGTGATGCCACCCGGTGACCCCGCCCCGTATGACGTCACAGTCCCATCAATCCCATCAAAAAAGTGGCGTGGACAGTCACGATACGCGTGAGGCCAGAGAGCCGTGGTGACATCACTTTCCGGGTGCGGCCGAACCCGGAAGTCTTCCTGCACACAGTACTGTCAGTATATGCTGAATTACCTCTGCTTAAAATGTGAGTGTTTTACCATTAATAAAAGTTAATTTTTGTGTTAAATACTACACTATGGAGTACTCTCTTTTCCCTGCATGTGTCTGTCTGAGCATCTAACCAGGAGGTGTGACCATAGAGAGAAAGTGAGCAGGGATAGTTTTTTTTATGAGGAATACAACAGAAAGGCTTATTATTTAGCCTCTTAGGCCTGGTTCACACTGGGGCGACAAACGCTCCGACATTGGGAGCTCATGTCGCATGACGTGTGAAAATCAATGTTTCCCTATGGGAGCCGTCTTAACTGGTCCGACACATGTCAGTCCGACTTTGAGAATGCTCCCTGTACTACTTTGGTCCGACTTTGATCCGACTTCAGCCCATTGACTATCATTGAAGTCGGATCAAAGTCGGACCGCAGTCTTGCATGATCCGACTTTGGCATGCGACTTGTGCTGTACTGCTCTTGAGGGGGAACTCCAGGCCAAATTTTAAATAAAAAACCGGCATGGGTTCCCCCTCCAGGAGCATACCAGGCCCTTGGGTCTGGTCTGGATTTGAACGGGCACCCCTACGCCGAAAAAACGGCGTGGGGGTCCCCCCAAAATCCAAACCAGACCCTTATCCGAGCACACAACCTGGCAGGCCGCAGGGGAAGAGGGGGGGACGAGAGAGCGCCCCCCCTCCCTCCTGAACCGTACCAGGCCGCATGCCCTCAACATGGGGGGTTTGGTGCTCTGGGGCAGGGGGCGACCTGCGGCCCCCCCACCCCAGAGCACCCTGTCCCCATGTTGATGAGGACAGGGCCTCTTCCCGACAACCCTGGCCGTTGGTTGTCGGGGTCTGCGGGTGGGGGGCTTATCGGAATCCGGGAGCCCCCTTCAATAAGGGGGCCCCCGGATCCCGGCCCCCCCACCCTATGTGAATGAGTATGGGGTACATCGTACCCCTACCCATTCACCTGGTGGAAAAAAATTGCAATAAAAAAACCACACAGCTTTTTAAAGTATTTTATTGCACAGCTCCGGGGGTCTTCTTCCGACTTCGGGGGTCTCCGGTGTCGTCGCCGCGCTCTCCGGTTCTTTCTTCCGCCGGGCCTCCGCTAACTTCTTTTTAGCTCTTTTGCTAACGGAGGCCCGGTCTTCTGCGTCGTCTCGTCCGGCTCTCCGTTGTCCTTCTGCCGGCCCCTCCACTAACTTCTTGGTAGCTCTTTCGCTAGTGGAGGGGCACGGTCTTCCCGTCGTCGCCGTCGGCGTCTTCTTCCCTCTTCTCCTCCTCGATGTTGACGCGTCGCTTCCTCCCGCTGTAATACTGGCTCTCCGCTCCGCTCCGCATTAATATAGGCTTCCCATGACGTCACAGTCACATGTTCCCATGACGTCACAGTCACATGCTCCGGGGCCATGTGCCCCGGAACATGTGACTGTGACGTCATGAGAAGCCTATATTAATGCGGAGCGGAGCGGAGAGCCAGTATTACAGCGGGAGGAAGCGACGCGTCAACATCGAGGAGGAGAAGAGGGAAGAAGACGCAGACGGCGACGACGGGAAGACCGGCTCCTCCACTAGCGAAAGAGCTACCAAGAAGTTAGTGGAGGGGCCGGCAGAAGGACAACGGAGAGCCGGATGAGACGACGCAGAAGACCGGGCCTCCGTTAGCAAAAGAGCTAAAAAGAAGTTAGCGGAGGCCCGGCGGAAGAAAGAACCGGAGAGCGCGGCGACGACACCGGAGACCTCCGAAGTCGGAAGAAGACCCCCGGAGCTGTGCAATAAAATACTTTAAAAAGCTGTGTGGTTTTTTTATTGCAATTTTTTCCACCAGGTGAATGGGTAGGGGTACGATGTACCCCATACTCATTCACATAGGGTGGGGGGGCCGGGATCCGGGGGCCCCCTTATTGAAGGGGGCTCCCGGATTCCGATAAGCCCCCCGCCCGCAGACCCCGACAACCAACGGCCAGGGTTGTCGGGAAGAGGCCCTGTCCTCATCAACATGGGGGCAGGGTGCTCTGGGGTGGGGGGGCCACAGGTCGACCCCTGCCCCAGAGCACCAAACCCCCCATGTTGAGGGCATGCGGCCTGGTATGGTTCAGGAGGGAGGGGGGCCGCTCTCTCGTCCCCCCCCTCTTCCCCTGCGGCCTGCCAGGTTGTGTGCTCGGATAAGGGTCTGGTTTGGATTTTGGGGGGACCCCCACGCCGTTTTTTCGGCGTTGGGGCACCCGTTCAAATCCAGACCCAAGGGCCTGGTATGCCTCTGGAGGGGAACCCACGCCGTTTTTTTTAATTTAAAATTTGGCCTGGAGTTCCCCCTCAAGATTCATACCAAACACAGTGCCTGATATTGGCGGGGATCCAAGTCGGATCCCCGTTCATTGAAAGTCGGACATATGTCGGCTTCATGTCGCAGGGCAAAGTCGGATCCGAAGTAGGACAGATGTCGTGTCGCACTAGTGTTAACCCAGCCTTAAGGTGAGAGGCTGGGGGAAACGTTTGGCACGTAGCACTTGATGAAAGCACCTGCACTTTATTGGATATCACTGCAATTAAGAGACAATTGTTTTTCATCTGCACTTTTTGGATTTATTTTGCACATTGCTGTGGAGTGTGGCTTAGAGATTTTCCAGCACAAAGACCTGCATTATTTTACATGTTTTTAATTTTTTTTTGGAATTGTTTTTTCTGCACTAAAGACTGTTTATTGCACAATTTGATATAGTCTTTTCTAGTGTATGTATTTTGCATACACAGGATTACATTTATATGTTTTTTTACACAGGTGATTTCTGCACTGGGTTGTTGCACTTTTTAATTATTTTTCACAGTGGTATTTTTATTATTTCACCTTTATGAAGAGTCATTTATGGATGTGTTTTGCAATTATCAATATTTGATGTTTTATGCACGCTATTTTATATAGTTTAAATATTTTTTATAGTAAGCGCCCCCTCACCCCCCCCTTTTTATAATTAGTGTAGAATGCCAACAATTTTCAAATGTTCAATAAAGTTATTTCTGTGCCATAAATGGAGTATGTGCAATTCATTCTCCTTATGGAAAGAATTTACAGAAAGCACTTTATTGAGCATTTGAAAATTGTTGGCATTCTACACTAATTGCACTTTATTGATTTCACATCTTGAGACTTATAGTAAATACTTTATTGTGCAGGCACAATTTTTTATTCTTATGTTGTAATATATACAGGTGAGGTGTGAATCCTATTTTTTTGTGCCAGCAGCAACATACTTTCACTGGGCACATACTTGTTAGCGCTGGAGTATTTTATATAATTATTTTCATGTTACGAAAGCTGAACTTATCCTCGAAACATAGGAGAGAAGCCAAATGAGAAACTGAAAATTGTCCCAGGCAAACTATTGAAAATATAAATTTAGACCAAAAATTTAGACCAATAAAATACAGGGTGGCTACACATACATAGGTTCTATAACCACTTATATTTGTTCTGTATTTCCTTCTTAGATATAACCATTACAGAGGAATTGTCACAAATGAAAAACAACGGTAAGGTGTTATGTTGGGTACAAACTATAAGAAACCGGGCAAACGATCGTCCGATTTTCTTTGTTATTTTACAGCAAATCGGAACTGATGAACGAAAATTCTTACGAAAATTCTCATACGACAAAGACTTTTTTTTTTTGTTGTTTAATGTTTCTGATCATGCGCAATCTTTCTTTTCAGATTTTTCTTGTACGAAAATTGTACTAAAACTGTACACATTAAAGGAAAATCGTTTGTTCTGTTCCCATATAATATAAATGATGGAGTTTGTCCCTTTGGGAATTTTCGTACGAAAAGTCAGAATCGGCTATCAAAAGTTGTGTACACACTAAACGAAAATCGTACAAGAGTTCCTCGGACGAAAATGTTTGCCCGATTTTCTTATAGTGTGTACGAGCCTTTAGGAAGCATTCTTATCAAACTACTGAAGTTTTATTGACATTTTGTCATAGGATATTAGCGCAACTGTTTATCAAACCCATATTTTCAGTACAGTGTACGCAAACAAAACATGATACCAGATTGTTTGGTAAAATAGGTGATTGTGTTGAGTAAATAATTATGAGTTTCAAAATTGTGTGCTCAGTACCCCAAATTGTCTATAGGCGACTCTTTAACCACTTGACCTCCGGAACATTTACCCCCTTTATGACCAGGCCATTTTTTGCAATAGGGCACTGCGTTACTTTAACTGACAATTGCGCAGTCATGCAACATGTACTTTTTTCCTACAAATAGAGCTTTCTTTTGGTGGTATTTGATCACCCCTGCGGTTAAAATTTTTTGCGCTATAAATAAAAAAAGACCGACAATTTGTAATTGAATTGAAATGTATACTTTCTGCTATAAAACATACCCAAAATGTAAATAATCGAATTTCTTCATCAATTTAGGTCAATATGTATTATGCTACCTATTTTTGGTAAAGAAAAAATCACAATAAACATATATTGATTGGTTAGCGCAAAAGTTATAGCGTCTACAAACTATGGGATATTTTTTTTTTTTACTAGTAATGGCGGCGATCAGCGACATATAGCAGGACTGTGATATTGTGGCAGACAAATCGGACACCTAGCTGACACTTTTGATGCTTTTTGGGAGCCAGTGACACTAATATAGTGATCAGTTCTAACAAATATGCACTGTCACTGTATTAATGACATTGGCTGGGAAGGGGTTAACATCAGGGGTGATCAAAGGGTTAAATGTATGCCTACGTTGTGCTTACTAACTGTGGAAGAGGTGCTTGTATTATGGGTGGGCAAAGATCCGTATTCCTGCTTAGCAGAAACGCAGGATCAATACCTTCCCCTCTGACAGAACGGCAATCTGCCTTGTTTACACAGGCAGACTGCCATTCTTCTTGTGTCCCGTACGATCGGCGTCCTGATGTTCTGCCCAAAACTCCTACTCGCCAAAATCTCCAACCACGTCACTTCCGGTGACTCCCCAGCATCAGTACTTGGAGATTTGGATGAGTTGGCTGTTTTCACAGAACACCGGCAGCGTATACACTACGATACACAATATAATGAGTGGACATTGTTAGTCTGCCCGCTAGTTATCAACAACATGGCTGCCTCCAAGGCGGCGACAACAACTTTTTTCTCCTTACCGTAGTGTATACGCTCCCGGTGTTTGGTGAAAACAGCCAACTCGTCAATCTCCAACTACTGCTGCTGGAAGTGACGTGGCTGGAGATTTTGGTGAGTTGGAGCTTTCAGCAGAACACCGGCAGACATCACAGCGAAAGCGGGTCGCCGGCGGCACGCTCATGCGCCACAGACCCAGAGGTGTCAGATCACTACCAGTATGTTATACTGCACAAGTGAAAGATATAACACCAACATGTCAGAAAAAAATAAAAAGATTAAAAAACAGAATCACTGAGTTGGAAAAAGGATCACCCCCCCTCCTAAAAATGAATTGTAAACACAATCAGGTGTAGCTAATCACCTTCTCACTGGCACACAAAGCCATTTGACTTTCAACTGTAATCAGCTGTGGTCATTTTGATTAGCTCAGCATGAAAAGAGCATTCCAGGTGAATTTATATCCCTTATAGTGCAATTAAAGAAAACAACTAACTATGGGTGGCAAGGCACTGTTAAAAGATCTCCAGGATAAAGTTGTAAACAGGCACAAGTCAGGAGATGGATACAAAAAAAATGCAAAGGCTTTATCAATGCCTAGAAGCACAGTGAAGTCTATTATTAGGAAGTGGAAGGTATTTGGTACAATACAGACCCTCCCTGGACCAGGAGGAAACTGGTCAGAGAGGCTACCAAGAGGCCTACGGCAACTCTGAAGCAGTTGCAGGAATTTATGACAAAGAGTGTTCATTGTGTGCATGTGACATCAATATCACAAATTCTCCACAAATGTGGCTTGTATGGGAGGGTTGCAAGAAAAAACCCACTCCTCGGGAAAGGCCACATATGCAGTCATGACTGAGCTTTGCCAAAATGCACCTTGAAAATGTTGAGGCCACATGGAAAAAGGTGTTACAGTCACATGAGACAAATTTTTTTTCTTTAACAAGAAAGTTTTTATTTTTTCATAAAAACAGAGAAAGACAAACCAAACATAAACAATAGACAGTGGTCATATATACTGCACACAAAATGAACAAGTCCCGTGGTACAAAGTTATCGATGTTTCCTTCCAGTAACTAGTGGGAAAAAAGGGGGGGGGGAGCAGGGCGGGAAGATAGATGGCAGGGTATACATCAAGCATCATAAGCACATCTTAAACTTCAAAATTTATCAGAACACACATTATCAGTTAAAGTGGTCTTTCTTTCTTTTAAATATAAGCAGTGGAAGGGGAGGTTGTCTAACGCAGTTCAGACAGCATACCTCCCAGGGAGTAGATTTTTTTATCTCCAAGTCAAAATTCTGAGCAACAGTCTCTGGGCTTCTTGGAAGTGCTGCTCAGCAGCAGTCAGCAGCAACAGGGTCCTGGTCTCACTCAGCAGTAGGGTTTGAGACTCACTTAGTAGCAGTAACCAGCAGCAGGATTCCAGTCTCACTTGACAGTGGTCACCACCAGCGGGGTTACTTTACTTTCTCTCTACCCTTCTCTCAGATTCATTCAGACCCAGCCAAGATGGCTGCCCCATGCACTGGAGATACTCCATAGATGAGCATTGCAAAGTGGTCTCCTTAAAGATGGCCGTTGCACTTCTGCATTAATGTATATGCAGTTTAACCCTGTCCACCCTGCCAAAGAATAATACAGCAGCAACAAAGGAAGAAGCTCCACAACAGTTATCAGCTACAGTCTAGGTTACATGTTCATGAGACATGTTGAAATTTTTCCCATCGAACAGCAAATTCTGACAGCAGGAACACAATGTCCTGACGGGGGATGCTGGCTAAGCCAAAAAAAAACAAAAAAAACTGATAGTGTATGGCCAGCTTTAGCAGGATATAGATTCCCTCAATCACCCATCTATGAAATATCTAAGCTGTCCCTTGTGAAACACAACCAGAAACAACATTTTTCATCAGAGGGGGCACAATGGCTATGGGTTTACAAACTGTCAGTCACTGCAGCCTGTTCTGCTTCTCCAGTGCTCACTGGAGCACCAGGCTAGGGAATGGGCAGGCCTTGGAAACAGGTGGATCCTGATAATAATATTGGAATCCTTCTCAAACTCTGTGCTGCTCTGCACCATTGGCTGATAGAGGGCAAGGAGACCATTGGTAAATGTATTCATGTGACCTAAGAGAGAAAGACAGCCAAAAAAGGTTTAGACATACTTATCTTTTGAGGTCATTCATTTTGAGTTAACCATGAATGATGGCCCTATAATTATTGTCCTCTCTGGCGTGCATGGCCATACCTTATATGTCTTGAGCAGGGATGAGCCGAACACCCCCCTGTTCGGTTCGCACCAGAACCTGCGAACAGACAAAATGTTTGTGTGAACTTTAGAACCCTATTAAATACAATGGACTCGAACGTTCGAAATCTAAAGTGCTAAATATAAAGGCTAATATGCAAGTTATTGTCCTAAAAAGTGTTTGGGGACCCGGTCCTGCCCCAGGGGACATGTATCAATGCAAAAAAAAGTTTTAAAAACGTCCGTTTTTTCGGGAGCAGTGATTTTAATAATGCTTAAAATGAAAAAATAAAAGTGAAATATTCCTTTAAATTTCGTACCTGGGGGGTGTGTATGATATGCATGTAAAGTGGCGCATGTTTCCCGTGCTTAGAACTGTCCCTGCAAAAAATGTCATTTTTGAAGGAAAAAAAGTAATTTAAAACTCACTCGCGGCTATTAATGAATTGTCGGCTCCTGGCAATACATAGAAAAGTCATTGATAAAAAAAAAAAAAAAGCGTGGGGGTCCCCCAGAATTCAATTACCAGGCCCTTCAGGTCTGGAATGGATATTAAGGGGAACCCCGCCGCAAATGAAAAAAAAAATGGCGTGGGGTTCCCCCTAAATATCCATACCAGGCCCTTCAGATCTGGCATGGATTTTAAGGGGAACTCCACCCCAAATTAAAAAAAAAATGGCGTGGAGTCCCCCCAAAAATCCATACCAGACCCTTATCCGAGCACGCAACCTGGCCGGCCACAGGGGAAAAGGGGGGGGGACGAGAGAGCGGCCCCCCTCCCTCCTGAACCGTACCAGGCCACATGCCCTCAACATGGGGAGGATGTCCCCATGTTGATGGGGACAAGGGCCTCATCCCCACAACCCTTGCCCGGTGGTTGTGGGGGTCTGCGGGCGGGGGGCTTATCGGAATCTGGAAGACCCCTTTAACAAAGGGGACCCCCAGATCCCGGCCCCCCTATGTGAATTGATAAGGGATACATTGTACCCCTACCATTTCACGAAGAAAGTGTCATAAAATGTAAAAAAAAACACACAAACACCTTGAAAAGGTCCTTTATTAAAAAACTAAAAAACTAAATAAAAAAAAAACCATTCCAGCGGAGAAATCCAGTGTCCCGCGGCAATCCGATGTCCAGCGCTGTCCGTCATTGGCTGAGCCTGAGCGGACCTGATGGGGAACTTCCTCCGCAGTCTATTACATGTATAGACCCGCCCCTTCTAAAGTTCCCCATCAGGTCCGCTCAGCCAATGACTCGGTGTAAGGCTGAGGACCTGATGTGGAACATGAGAAGGGGCGGGTCTATACATGTATTACAAAGTGAGAGAAGTTCCCCATCAGGTCCGCCCCCTCGGTATGTCGGACCCCGCCTACGCCATTGGCCTGAGCGGGTAACTTCCTTCACTGTGTAATTTAAATTTACTTCCTTCACTGCGTAATACATGTATAGAGTCTATACATGTATTACACAGTGAATGAAGTTCCCCATCAGGTCCGCCCCCTCGGTATGTCAGACCCCGCCTACGTCAATTACACAGTGAAGGAAGTTCCCCGCTCAGGCCAATGACGTAGGCAGGGTCCGACATACCGAGGGGGCGGACCTGATGGGGAACTTCTCTCACTTTGTAATACATGTATAGACCCGCCCCTTCTCATGTTCCGCATCAGGTCCTCAGCCTTACACCGCGTCATTGGCTGAGCGGACCTGATGGGGAACTTTAGAAGGGGCGGGTCTATACATGTAATAGACTGCGGAGGAAGTTCCCCATCAGGTCCGCTCAGGCTCAGCCAATGACAGACAGCGCTGGACATCGGATCGCCGCGGGACACTGGATTTCTCTGCTGGAATGTTTTTTTTTTTTTTTTAATAAAGGACTTTTTCAAGGTCTTGTGTGTTTATTTTTGAATTTTTTGACACTTTCTTTGTGAAATGGTAGGGGTACAATGTACCCCTTACCAATTCACATAGGGGGGGCCGGGATCTGGGGGTCCCCTTTGTTAAAGGGGTCTTCCAGATTCCGATAAGCCCCCCGCCCGCAGACCCCCACAACCACCAGGCAAGGGTTGTGGGGATGAGGCCCTTGTCCCCATCAACATGGGGACATCCTCCCCATGTTGAGGGCATGTGGCCTGGTACGGTTCAGGAGGGAGGGGGGGCGCTCTCTCGTCCCCCCCTTTTCCCCTGCGGCCGGCCAGGTTGCGTGCTTGGATAAGGGTCTGGTATGGATTTTTGGGGGGACTCCACGCCATTTTTTTTAAATTTGGGGTGGAGTTCCCCTTAAAATCCATGCCAGATCTGAAGGGCCTGGTATGGATATTTGGGGGAACTCCACGCATTTTTTTTTAAATTTGCGGCGGGGTTCCCCTTAATATCCATTCCAGACCTGAAGGGCCTGGTAATTGAATTCTGGGGGACCCCTACGCTTTTTTTTTTTTATCAATGACTTTTCTATGTATTGCCGGGAGCCGACAATTCATTAATAGCCGCGAGTGAGTTTTAAATGACTTTTTTTCCTTCAAAAATGACACTTGTGCAGGGACAGTTCTAAGCACGGGAAACATGCGCCACTTTACATGCATATCATACACACCCCCTAAGTACGAAATTTAAAGGAAAATTTCACTTTTATTGTTTCACTTTCAGCATTATTAAAATCACTGCTCCCCAAAAAACGTCAGTTTTAAAAAAAAAAATTTGCATTGATACATGTCCCCTGGGGCAGGACCCGGGTCCCCAAACACTTTTTAGGATAATAACTTGCATATAAGCCTTTATAATTAGCACTTTAGATTTCTCCCATAGACTTTTCGAATTTGCCGCGAACACCCCAATTTGTTCACTGTTCGGCGAACGGGCGAACAGGCAATGTTCGAGTCGAACATGAGTTCGACTCGAACTTGAAGCTCATCCCTAGTCTTGAGCAAACATCTTTTTTTAACGCATGTAGGCACACCCATTGTATGGGTTTACCTGTGTATGTGCAAGTAAGTGGAGGAGGCAAAATTTTACTTGGGTGTTTTTTTTCCTAATTTTTTTTTTTGTGTGTTACTTTTATTATTTAAACTTAAAAAAAAAAAATTCTATTGCTGATAACACCCTATATAATAGAATATTGCTGGTAACAGATCCTGTTTAGGGAGAAAGGAAGGGTCTATTATACCCCTGATATCACCTCTGGACCCCACTAAAGCTGATTAAGCACAGATTTAGAAGCTAGATCAGCTTCTTCGCTTACCAGCGCTGCCGGGAAATGACAGCTCTGAACTAGTAAGTGACAAAATGCTCAGCGCTTCAGGGCTTATTTACCAGAGGCGGGGTCAGCAAATGATTATTATTTTGTTATTGATTACAAATGCAGTAACAGCTAAAGAATATTTTTTGAATAAGGTTTTAGGATTATAATTTTGTCTTTGTTTTTATCTACTGCAGTCGACAGACGTACTTTAGAACTTCAGAGAGATGTAGAGAGCCTAAAAACAAAAAGTAAGTAAATGGTTCTGTAATATTTATATGTGTACATTACTAGATTTTTAACATTACCTCCTCCTTTTAACCTACTTTTGCCAGGTTTATATAAATAATGGCTAATTGTTTTCGAAAGGAAGCCTATTGTGGGTGAAACATGAAAGCTGCTTTTGTTGGGACCGCTTTCTGAAAATGCTAACTGCCTCGTTGTGTTTATCTCATGCTTCAATACTTTAGGGTGGATTTACTAAAGGCAAAGAGACTGTGCACTTTGCAATTGCAGTTGCACTCTGCAAGTGTGGTTGCAATCATTTTTCCCATAGCTTAGTAAATATGGTAAAGCTTTGCAAAGTTCATCATCCAATCATTTGCAAGCAAAAATTGCGTTTTTTTATTTTCCCTGCACCTAATTGGGTAATCGATAATAAAGTCTAGCTTTGCCACATTTAACCACTTCTCCACCGGGCCTATTCTGGCACTTCTCTCCTTCATGTAAAAATCATCATTCTTTTGCTAGAAAATTAATCAGAAACCCCAAACATTATATATATATTTTTAGCAGACACCCTAGGGAATAAAATGGCGGTCATTGCAACTTTTTATCTTGCACGGTATTTGCGCAATAATTTTTCAAACGCCTTTTTTGGGGAAAAAAAACGGTTTCACAAATTAAAAAATAACAAAACAGTAAAGTTAGCCCAATTTTTTTGTATAATGTGAAAGATGCTGTTACGCCGAGTAAATAGATACCTAACATGTCACACTTTAAAATTGCGCACACTCATGGAATGGCGCCAAACTTCGGTACTTTAAAATCTCCATAGGCGACGCTTTAATTTTTTTTACAGGTTACTATTTTCGAGTTACAGAGGAGATCTAGTGCTAGAATTGTTGCTCACACTCTACTGCACGCGGCGATACCTCACATGTGGGGTTTGAACGGCGTTTACATATGTGGGCAGGACTTACATGCGTGTTCGCTTCTGAGCACGAGCTATCGGGGACAGGGGCGTTTTACTTTTTTTTTTTTTACTTTATTTTTTTTTTTACTGAATTATTTTTATTTTGACACTTTTTTTTTTATTAATTTTTTTTTGATCACTTTTATTCCTATTACAAGGAATATTATCCCTTGTAATAGGAATCATTGTGACAGGTCCTCTTTATGGAGAGATGTGGGGTCAATAAGACCCTGCATCTCTCCACCAGGCTGGAAAGCATGAGATCGTTGAAAAAAAAATCACAGCTCTCATGCTGACAACCGCAATTGCGGCTTTGCTTACTTGTGGGTACCGGGCGTGACGTCACAACGTCGCGCCCGGGACTCCGACGGTCATAGAGATGACTGGTGACCATCTGGTCACTGGAAATCTCTATCGTCGTGAGCCGGCGCCGGCCGATTCAATCTCCGGGCCCCCGATGGCATGGGAGAGCCCGGCAAAGCACCGGATGGTGGCGGGAGGGGGGATGTCCCCTCCTACCGCCTATAAGAACGATCAAGAGGAGGAACTGCTGCTATGATCATTCTTATGGTGCGCAGAATCACCGGCATGACAGAATGATCTCTGAATGATGCCTGTAGCTGCAGGCATCATTCAGATATCCCCCCTCAAAGTAAAGGACGTCATATGACATCCTTGGTGGAGAAGTGGTTAAATTTACTAAGGAAAATTAGTGGAACTATATTTGCAAAGTGCACAGTTTGCACAGTCTATTTACCTTTAGTAAATCTATCCCTTTGTGTCACTGACCTGGAACATGCATGTCAATAAAGACCTCTGAGCATCCCAATCTGCATCCCAGTCTAGATGTAGCGGTCTTCCCGGCCTCCAGAGGCCTAGTGGTGACCCCCAGAGCCAGGGAGAGCTGACATTCCTCCTCAGGGTGCAGTTTACTAGGCATAGTGGGTGTTGTGCAAGGTGGAAAGATGGGCACCGGTCACTTTTAAAAATTAACAAAGAGAGTTTTATTTCTCTTAACAGGAACAGGGGGAGAGAGGGTTTAGGGCACAGGACATCCTTAGGCAAATGCAATAGCAAATTGGCAGACTCCTTGAAAAAAAATAGAACTAGGCAGACAGTAATACAGAAAAAGGGCCTTTAACTACTTGCCGACCAGCCGCCGCAATTTTCCTGTGGCAGGTTGGCATGGCTGTGCGAATCGCCGTCATTGTACGGCGGCTCTTTGAATCGAATCACCCGCAGTGTGTCCCCGGTCCCGATGCACGTGGCCAGTGGGCGTGATGTCTGCTGGGCACCCGCGATCGCTCTTGACAGTGCCAAAACGGGGATCTGTGTGTGTAAACATACAAGTCCTGGTTTTGTCAGGGGAGTAGAGGCAGATCGTCTGTTCCTACTAAGTAGGAACAACAATCTGGCTCCTCCTCTAGTCAGTCACATCCCCTCACAGTTAGAAACACACCTAGGGAACACACTTAACCCCTTGATCGCCCCCTAGTGTTAACCGCTTCCCTGTCAGTGACATTTATACAGTAATTAGTGGCTATGTTTAGCTCTGATTGCTGTATATATTTCAATGGTCCCAAAAAAGTGTCAAAAGCGCCCGATCTGTCTGCCGCAATGTCGCAGTCCCAATAAAAATTGCAGACCGCCACCATTACTAGTAAAAAAATAATAATAATAAAAATGCCATTAATATATCCCCTATTTTGTGAATGCTATAACTTTTGCGCAAACCAATCAATATACACTTATTGCGATTTTTTTTAATCAAAAATATGTAGAAGAATACATATCGGTCTAAACTGATGAAGAAATTAATTTTTTTTTTATATTTTTTGGGGATATTTATTATAGCAAAAAGTACAAAATATTGTGTTTTTTTTTAAATTGTCGCTCTTTTTTTGTTTATAGCGCAAAAACTTGTGGGGAAATAATGACATACATTTTGTTTGGGTACAATGTCGCACGACCGCGCAATTGTCAGTTAAAGCGACGCAGTGCCGTATCGCAAAAAATGGCCTGGTCAGGAAGGGGGCAAACTTTTCCGGGGCTGAAGTGGTTAAGCTGAATACAGCGATTTGAATCTTGTAGCAACTATTGTCTCCTATAGCAACAACTTCACTCACAGTATCCTACTGTAGATCTACAAGCCTAACTCACAGTATCCCACTGTAGATCCTCAAGCTTAGCTTCCAGCTACTTTCTGGACTTCTCAAACTTCACTCACAGCTACCCGCTGTATTCTTCAAGCTTCACCCACAGCTACCCGCTGGGTTCCTTGGACTCACAGCTACCCGCTGTATCCCTCAAGCTTTACTCTCAGCTACCCACTGTACTTCTCTTCAAGCTTTACTTACAGCTAACCGCTGTACTCCTTCAAGCTTTACTCACAGCTACCCGCTGTATGTCTCGGATGAGTTCTGTCCTGAAGATTTCCCAATACTTCATAGTCCCTGGCTGATGAAGGGTCTGCTCTGGTACTCCTTCAAAACTCCATCCCTTTGACACCTGCCTCCAGCAACAAGAGTGGTTGACCCTCTGGCAACTACTTCTTCTATGCCTCTTGGCAACAACCAGGCTCCCCTTGGGCCGAGCCCCTTTACACGTGGTTAGGCCCCAGGCTTCAGGCCTAACCTCTGCTGCTGCTCAACACATGCCCACCCAGGTCGCAGCCCGGGTGGAAAGAACCCCAATCACCTGACTCTTTCCAAATAAATAGACAATCCCATCAGCCTCAGCAGCCAAAGAAACTGCTACTGATTGGCTGAGAAAAGCATATTCACTCATAACCTGAATTCACTGTAATCTATCATACTAATGCCAAAGGTAACAGCACCAACTATTGACAAAAGAGAGAATCGCAGTTCCACTCAAGCTTAGGAGAAAACCATTTAAACAAACTACAAATTAGCCAGGCTAGTTACCACCTAGCAAAACTAAATTTACTAGCAGCCCTGTTTAGGACAAGGGTTCTACATAAATAAGTAATTTAAAGGCATCAAGAGCAGAGGGTCAGTATAACAACAAGGCAACTGGCATTTAAAAAAAAAATAACACCGCAATGGCAGCCCCCATGCTTGTCTTGTGACAGTTTGAAAAAAAAGAGACTCCTGGGACCATGGAGCTTAACTCCCAAAAAGACCAATGTGTAAAAAAAGCAAAAAGTAACCTGATTCACCACTGGCTAGTTCAATGCTACAATATATTTAAAGGGTTAAACCACCTTGACATACTTCCCAACTTTCTGGAATGGGAATGGGGGAATGACACCTTTTAGCAAATGTATGTAGGCATAGGACACACCCCCTTAAAGGAGAATTGTACAAAAAAAATGATTGGTTAAACCCACAAGTGCTTTTTTACCACTACTATTCCTTTTTATTGGTTTTAGAAATTTACAAATGCAGCAATTTAGAAATTGGATGAAAGATTTAGCATTGGGAAACACTTTTTGATAGATAAGTAAAGCATTTTATATACAACTATATAGATCAGACCAAAATGAGGGACAAATGAGGAGGAAATAGGGACAGAAGGACTTTGTTCCAAATGAGGGACAGTCCCTCAAAATCAGGACCAGTTGGGAGCTATGCCTTGAGATCACCTGATATGCTAAAATACATAAATGTTTTATTAAACACCAAAAATAAAAATATAACCCAGCAGTAAAATGTATTTCACGATCATAAATAGTTTATCCAATTAAGCTTGAATTAAATATCCACAACCAACCTCTAGCAGTAATTAAATTAATACTAGTGTCAATACTCACCATAAATGTCCTTTTCTGGTGCATAAACATGTCAGCTTACATGTGGTAGTGGCTCTGCCTCTAACTACCTACAGAACTAGTGATGGCTACAAATATTTCCCTCAGACAGAGTATACTTATTCTCGTAACTAGGATCAAAGTTATAGGGTGGTTAAAGTACGCTGCCATGATTAGGCAGCATTAATGTGGTAAATATTTATCAACATGAGAAGGTATGATTCAAAAACAGGATGAAAACAAAGAGCCACCCCTCTGGCACTAAAGTTTACAGATGCCCAAGTGTTGGCATGCCAGATGAAAAGTGGTAGTGGTAATTTTAGGCTCAGAGGGACCTGGCCATTTCCACATTGTGCAACACTTGGGTTTCTGACTGGTCTCTAAAGGTGTGAAACCTTGAATAAACCTTAAGAATTAAATTGTGGATTGGTTGAAAAATACGTTTTTCTGGGAAAAAAAAGGTAATATATAGTTCCCTACATCTTAGGGGTTGCATCTCAGAGATTCCAGAAGCTGAAGTAATTACTACCAAAAATAGTTCTCAGGGTGAGATCCAGAATGGTTCAAAATTCAGCCGATGGAAAAGAAGGGCTTGCCAGGTCATTTACAATCAGAGATAGATCACAATGCACAAATCTGTTTTTCCTGGGAGATCTCAACCTGACTAAAGCCTTTACAATCCAAACCATTAGAGGATTCTCTGACAATCTAAAATTCATAATGGCAGAGATGGCAGAGATCTGACCCTTGAGGGTGCTCAGGCTTAGACTCAGATCCAGACCATCTTGATGTAAATCCAGCCGTTGAAAGATTTGCAGATGGACAGGATTGGAAGCTCCCCCTGCTGCAAAGATGACAAATGTCTTCCAAACCATGTGATATACCACGCTAATAGATTGTTTTTTCACTCTGAGCAAAGAACAGCCTAGGGTTGAACTATTCTAGGCAATATGATGGTCTGGGTGTGGGTGAAGAACTTGGTTCTGAAGCACCATTGTTCGAGATACCCGCAGGGTGATCAGAGAGCTGGAGTAGATGGGAGAACCACTGTCTGCGGGTATGGAAGAATGGTTAAGACCTCCACATTCTTGAGTAGGAGGCACATTAATCTAATTATCAGACTCACTGGAGGCAATGCAAAGCCAGGTGGAATGATCACAGTGTCCATTATTATGCTTGGCTTGGGTACCTGAGGAAGTACGGGGGACATTTGTTGTTGGAACATAAATAGATCCACTGGAGGAGGACCCCACCGGAGGCAGATCTGGGTGAGGAATTCCGTGCGGAGGGACTCCTTGACGTGTATGAAGTGGCAAGATGATTGGTCTTCTATGACACTGTCATAGGTTGGGGCCTTAATGGCCTTCAGGTCAGATTTTGTTTTTTTGCCAGCTCCAGGATGGGGGTCACCTATGTGAATAAACTCTGGCTGTGTGCTCTGTTGTGATGCTCATAAGACGTGGCTATCCATCAAGAGAAGAAAGAATCAGATAGAAGGATCTCAGGGCCTCCCGAGTTACAGAATATTGGGGACTGCATCGTAGTACCATCTTCGTTGTCCCATGAGGTCTTCCAGATGGCCACCTTACCCCCAGCTGCTGGCATTTGTGATAAGAATTTTCCAGTGTATAGAACCTAGAAGGTGACAGTGGCAGATGATTCTGGGAGTTCAAACATCACCAGAGACTCTTTTGCATAGCAGGGGACACCCTGATAGTTACATAGTTACATAGTTAGTCAGGTTGAAAAAAGACACAAGTCCATCTAGTTCAACCATAAAAATTTATAAAATAAAAAATATCATACAATCCCATATACCCAATTCTATACCTACAATTAATCCAGAGAAAGGCGAAAAACCCCAGCAGTGCATGATCCAATTTGCTACAGCAGGGGAAAAAATTCCTTCCTGATCCCCCGAGAGGCAATCGGATTTTCCCCGGATCAGCTTTACCTATAAATGTTAGTACCCAGTTATAGCAATCTACTGAGCTGGCCAGAACCACCTCTGGAGGGAGTCTATCCCACAGTCTATTTCACAGCTCTTACTGTGAAGAAACCTTTCCGTACTTAGAGATGAAATCTCTTTTCCTCTAGACGTAAAGAGTGCCCCCTTGTCCTCTTTGATGACCGTAAAGTGAATAACTCAACACCAAGTTCACTATATGGACCCCTTATATATTTGTACATGTTGATCATATCCCCCCTTAATCTCCTCTTCTCAAGAGTGAATAAATTCAGTTCCTCTAATCTATCCTCATAGCTGAGTTCCACCATGCCTCGTATCAGTTTGGTTGCCCTTCTCTGCACTTTCTCCAGTTCCCCGATATCCTCTTTGAGAACTGGAGCCCAAAACTGAACTCCATATTCCAGATGAGGTCTTACTAATTTGAACAGGGGCAAAATTATATCTCTCTCTCTGGAGTCCATACCTCTCTTAATACAAAAAGGGACTTTGCTCGCTTTGGAAACCGCAGCTTGGCATTGCATGCTATTATTGAGCTTATGATCTACCAAAACCCCCAGATCCTTCTCCACTACGGATCCCCCCAGTTGTACTCCCCCTAGTATGTATGATGCATTCATATTCTTAGCCCCCAAGTGCATAATTTTACATTTATCAACATTAAACCTCACCTGCCACATAGTCGCCCAATTAGACAGAGCATTGAGGTCGGCTTGTAAATTGGAGACATCCTGTACAGACATTATTCCACTGCATAGCTTGGTGTCATCTGCAAAGACATAAATGTTACTTTTGATCTCAGACCCAATATCATTTATAAAGATATTAAAAAGTAAGGGTCCCAGCACTGAACCTTGGGATACACCACTGATAACCTTAGACAATTCAGAGTAATAATCATTAACCACTACTCTCTGAATTCCGTCTTTTAGCCAGTTTTCTATCCATTTACAAACTGATATTTCCAATCCTGTAGACTTTACCTTACACATGAGCCGTGTGTGGGGAACTGTATCGAACGCTTTTGCAAAATCCAAGTATACCACGTCCACAGCCACCCCTCTGTCCAAGGTTTTATTTACCTCTTCATAAAAAGAAATCAGGTTTGTCTGACAACTTCTGTCTTTCATGAATCCATGCTGTCTGTTGGTTAACCACTTCAATACAGGGCATTTTCACCCCCTTCCTGCCCAGACCAATTTTCATCTTTCAGCGCTGTTACACTTTGAATGACAATTGCGCAGTCATGCTACACTGTACCCATTTGAAATTTTGATAATTTTTTTCCCCACAAATAGAGCTTTCTTGTGGTGGTATTTGATCACCTCTGCGGTTTAAATTTTTTGCGCTATAAACAAAAAAAGAGTGTCAATTTTGAAAAAAACAATATTTTTTACTTTTTGCTATAATAAATATCCCCAAAAAATATATAAAATGTTTTTTTTTTCCCACAGTTTAGGCTGATATGTATTCTTCTACATATTTTTGGTAAAAAAAATCTCAATAAGCGTATATCGATTGATTTGCGCAAAAGTTATAGCGTCTACAACATAGGGGATAAATTTATGGCATTTTTATTGTTATATTTTTTTTTTACTACTAATGGCGGTGATCTGCGATTTTTAACTTGACTGCGATATTGCGGTGGACACTTCAGACACTTTTGACACTGTTTTGGGACCATTCACATTTATACAGCGATCCGTGCTATAAAAATGCATTTATTACTGTGTAAATGTGACTGGCAGGGAAGGGGTTAACACTAGGGGGCGAGGAAGGGGTTAAATGTGTATCCTATGGAGTGATTCTAACTAAAGGGGGAGGGGACTCACAAGGGGAGGAGACCGATTTGTGTTCCTCTGTACTGGAACACACATCAGTCTCCTCTCCTCTGACAGGACGTGGATCTGTGTGTTTACAGTCCAGGGGTCTCAAACTGTTGGCCCTCAAGCTGTTGCAGAACTACAATTCCCATGAGGCATTGCAAGGCTAAACAGTTACAAGCATGACTCCCATAGGCAGAGGCATGATGGGACTTGTAGTTCTGCAACAGCTGGAGGGCCGCAGGTTTGAGACCCCTGGTTTACACACACAGATCCACAGTCCTGCCGTGCTCACGGGTAATCGCGGGTGCCCGGCGGACATCGCGGCCCCCGGGCACGCGCATCGGGTGCCGAGTGACGCGGCAGGGGGGCGGCGAGTGACGCGCGTGACATAATTAGGCACACATATAACCCCTTGATCACCTTGGATGTTAATCCCTTCCTAGCCAGTGTTATTAGTACAGTGACAGTGCATATTATTAGCACTGATCACTGTTTTAATGTCACTGGTGATTTCAGTGGCAGTTTGTCAGTTCCCTCAGCGTCACTTATGCCTCGTACACAAAACCGGTTTTCCCGGCAGGAAAACTGCCATGAGAGCTTTTGGCCGTGTGTATGCTCCATCGCAGTTTTCCCGACACGAAAAAAAGAGAACATTTTTTTTTTCTCCCGCTGGGATTGCCGGCGGTCTTTTTCCCGGCAGTTTTGCTATGGGAAAAACTGCGATGGAGCATACACACGGTCGGGATTCCCGGCCAAAGCTCTCACCGCGGTTTTCCCGATGGGAAAACCTCTCGTGTGTACAGGGGGAAAGTTACCGAGCAGGTTCTCGGTTTTCCCCTCAGGATTCCCGGCAGGATTTTTTACCACCGAGAATCCCGTTCGTGTGTACGAGGCATTAGTGTCCGCCGCACCATCGCAGTCCCATTATAGGTCACTGATCACTGCCATTAGTAGTATATAAAAAAAAATCCAGTATATACCGTATACCATAGTATGTAGGTGCTCTAACTTTCATGCTAACCAATAAATATACACTTATTGGGATTATTTGTTACCAAGACATGTAGCGGAAAACACTTTGGCCAAAATTCATGTAGAAATTTAATTTTTTTTTATTGGCTATGTTTTGTAGCAGAAAGTAAAAAGCATGTTTTTTTTCCCCTAAATGTTTGGACTTTTTTTCGTTTTATAATGCAAAAAATAAAAACCCAGTAGTGATCAAACACCACCAAAAGAAAGCTCTATTTGTGTGAAAATTATATACAGTATTTTTCGCACAATAAGACGCACATCCCCCCCCCCAAAAAAAAATGGGGGGAAATGCCTGTGCGTCTTATGGAGCGAATATAGACCAGCCGCGGGCCGGCCGCTTAGCTCTTCAGCTGTGACTTGTCTGCTTTTCCCTGTCAGGAGAGAAGCAGGCACTGTGAGTATGTGACAGGGAGCGTGTTCCCCCTCCTTCTCCGGGCACACCGTGCTCTCTGTCCCCCCTCCTTCTCCGGGCATACTGCGCTCTGTCCCCTCTCCTTCTCCAGGCACACCGCGCTCTCTGTCACCCCTCCTTCTTCGGGCATACTGCGCTCTGTCCCCTCTCCTTCTCCAGGCACACCGCTCTCTGTCCCCCCTCCTTTTCCGGGCATACTGCGCTCTGTCCCCTCTCCTTCTCCAGGCACACCGCGCTCTCTGTCACCCCATACTTCTTCGGGCATACTGCGCTCTGTCCCCTCTCCCGGCACACCGCGCTCTCTGTCACCCATCCTTCTTCGTGCATACTGCGCTCTGTCCCCTCTCCTTCTCCAGGCACACCGCTCTCTCTGTCACCCCTCCTTCTTCGGGCATACTGCGCTCTGTCCCCTCTCCTTCTCCAGGCACACCGCGCTCTCTGTCACCCCTTCTTCTTCGGGCATACTGCGCTCTGTCCCCTCTCCTTCTCCAGGCACACAGCGCTCTCTGTCACCCCTCCTTCTTCGGGCATACTGCGCTCTGTCCCCTCTCCTTCTCCAGGCACACCGCTCTCTCTGTCACCCCTTCTTCTTCGGGCATACTGCGCTCTGTTCCCCCTCCTTCTCCAGGCACACCACTCTCTGTCACCCCTTCTTCGGGCATACTGCGCTCTGTTCCCCCTCCTTCTCCAGGCACACCACTCTCTGTCACCCCTTCTTCTTCGGGCATACTGCGCTCTGTCCCCTCTCCTTCTCCAGGCACACCGCGCTCTCTGTCCCCCCTCCTTCTTCAGGCATACTGCGCTCTGTTCCCCCTCCTTCTCCAGGCACACGCTCTCTCTGTCACCCCTTCTTCTTCGGGCATACTGTGCTCTGTCCCTTCTCCTTCTCCAGGCACACCGCGCTCTCTGTCACCCCTTCTTCTTCGGGCATACTGCGCTCTGTCCCTTCTCCTTCTCCAGGCACACCGCTCTCTCTGTCACCCCTTCTTCTTCGGGCATACTGCGCTCTGTCCCTTCTCCTTCTCCAGGCACACCGCGCTCTCTGTCACCCCTTCTTCTTCGGGCATACTGCGCTCTGTCCCCTCTCCTTCTCCAGGCACACCGCGCTCTCTGTCCCCCCTCCTTCTTCGGGCATACTGCGCTCTGTCCCCTCTCCTTCTCCAGGCACACCGCGCTCTTTGTCCCCCCTCCTTCTTCGGGCATACTGCGCTCTGTCCCTTCTCCTTCTCCAGGCACACCGCTCTCTGTCACCCCTTCTTCTTCGGGCATACTGCGCTCTGTCCCCTCTCCTTCTCCAGGCACACCGTGCTCTCTGTCCCCCCTCCTTCTTCGGGCATACTGCGCTCTGTCCCCTCTCCTTCTCCAGGCACACCGCGCTCTCTGTCACCCCTTCTTCTTCGGGCATACTGCGCTCTGTCCCTTCTCCTTCTCCAGGCACACCGCGCTCTCTGTCACCCCTTCTTCTTCGGGCATACTGCGCTCTGTCCCCTCTCCTTCTCCAGGCACACCGCGCTCTCTGTCCCCCCTCCTTCTTCGGGCATACTGCGCTCTGTCCCCTCTCCTTCTCCAGGCACACCGCGCTCTTTGTCCCCCCTCCTTCTTCGGGCATACTGCGCTCTGTCCCTTCTCCTTCTCCAGGCACACCGCTCTCTGTCACCCCTTCTTCTTCGGGCATACTGCGCTCTGTCCCCTCTCCTTCTCCAGGCACACCGCGCTCTCTGTCCCCCCTCCTTCTTCGGGCATACTGCGCTCTGTCCCCTCTCCTTCTCCAGGCACACCGCGCTCTCTGTCACCCCTTCTTCTTCGGGCATACTGCGCTCTGTCCCTTCTCCTTCTCCAGGCACACCGCGCTCTCTGTCACCCCTTCTTCTTCGGGCATACTGCGCTCTGTCCCTTCTCAGAGTATAAGAGATAAGGGACAGGGCTCTCTGTTCCCCCCTCCTTCTCCGGGCAGCAGCACGAGCTGAGTAGGAGATCAAAGACACACAGAGCGGGCTCTGTGTGCATTCTATTTCCTCACCCTTCCTCTTTCTGCAGGGGGGGTTGGGATTATTAAAGCAGCAGCAGGACTGAGCAACTTGCAGAGGGGGACACTGTGTTGCAGGAAATTAGTGTGCAGTAACCTCTAGCAACTGAATGGTGAGTGGCAATGTGTAGTAACCTCTAGCAACCAATCAGCGAGCAGTAATGTGTAGTAACCTCCTCAGAATTATTTTTGATTTTTTCCTCCTCTAAAACCTAGGTGCATCTTATTGTCATGTGCTTCTTATGGTGCGAAAAATATGGTAAATTTTGTTTGGGTACAGCATTGCATGAGCGCGCAATTACCTGTTAAAGTAGCGCAGTGCTAAATAGCAAAACATGGCCTGGTCATAAAAGGGGTGAAACCTTCCGGAGGCTGAAGTGGTAACACTTATTACCAGTGGAAGAAGAAAGCTGTAATATATAGTAGCGATAGAAAAAAAATGCTTCTATATGTGTTGTTTGGTTCCAGGCGGGGCTTTCAGACAAATGCCTGAAGAAGCAAAGTTTGGTCTGGCCCTACAGCTCATTCTTAGTGGTTACATGCCTAACTCAGATTTTTATTTTTATTTTGTCAGAGCCCTCCTGTGAGAGTGGTTGGCTGGAATTTGAAGACCATTGTTATTTTTTCTCTAATTTTGAACTAAATTGGACAAAAGCTGAGAAGATGTGTCTGAACAGAGAAAGTCATCTGGTTATAGTAAACAATGAAGCAGAGCAGGTAAACAACTCAAAGCAACATAATCAATATTCTGTATCACATTTCAGTTTTCCTGGTTACAGTGGATCTTTAGGCCCCATGCACACGAGACGCCGGTGCAAACTCTGCTGAACACACGTTTTTAAAGGCTAAAACCCGCGATTTTAGCGGCGTTTTACCACATTTTACTGCGTTTGCGTCTATAGGCGTTTAGTTAAGAAACATAATAAGACCCTCCCTAAGCTCAAAAAACTGTATTATTTAACCATTTCAGCCATTTTGGGAGACCAGCAGCTGAGAGAGCAGCAGTGTACTTGTATTTAGCGTATCACTTGCCACACCATCTGCCACAAGCTGTGGATTGTCCACTTGCCACGTCACCTGCCACGTCACCTGGCCACGTCACCTGGCCACAAGTTGTGGATTGTCCACTTTTCACATCACCTGGCCACGTCACCTGCCACAAGTTGTGGAATGTTCACTTGCCACGTCACCTGCAACGTCACCTGGCCACGTCACCTGCCACAAGTTGTGGATTGTCCACTTACCACATCACCTGCCACGTCACCTGGCCACGTCACCTGCCACAATTTGTGGATTGTCCACCTGCCACATCACCTGGCCACGTCACCTGCCACAAGTTGTGGATTGTCCACTTGCCACGTCCCCTGCCACATCACCTGGCCACGTCACCTGCCACAATTTGTGGATTGTCCACCTGCCACGTCACCTGGCCACGTCACCTGCCACGTCAACTGGCACAAGTTGTGGATTGTCCACTTGCCACGTCACCTGCCACATCACCTGGCCACGTCACCTGCCACAATTTGTGGATTGTCCACCTGCCACGTCACCTGCCACATCACCTGGCCACGTTACCTGCCACAAGTTGTGGATTGTCCACTTGCCACATCACCTGGCCATGTCACCTGCCACGTCACCGGCCACGTCACCGGCCACGTCACCGGCCACGTCACCTGGCCACGTCACCTGCCACAATTTGTGGATTTCCACCTGCCACGTCACCTGGCAACATCACCTGCCACAAGTTGTGGATTGTCCACTTGCCATGTTACCTGTCACAAGTTGTGGATTGTCCACTTGCCACGTCACCTGCCACAAGTTGTGGATTGTCTACAGTGCAATGCAAGCAATTACAGTTTTTTTTAGATATTTTTTTTAATGGTTTTTTATCATTTGCCATCGTTTTTGAGATTTCTAATGTAAAAAAATAAGTCACCTTTAAAAACGCTTATAAACGAAAACGCAGCAAAACGCCGGTACCGCGTTTAGTCGCGTTTAGCGGCTGAAAAACGGAAAACGTTTGCGTCTGAACCCATTTTTTTTCTTCTGGAAAATCGAGGTTAAACGCAACTGCCTAAAAACGGCAATAAACGAGAGTGTGTGCATGGACACATAGGATAACATTGAATGTGTTCAGGAGCAGTTGAAAAAAGTGTCCAACTGCCTCTGAACACGCGTTTAACAGCGTCTCGTGTGCATGGATCTTTACCCTCAAAAAGTATAGGATGAAGCCTTTCTTATTTCATTATTACTCAAAGCAATTGTGTAATAATGTCATGGTTGATCTTATGACGGCTGCACAAATTCCTGCAATTCAAGTGTTCCTGGGTTCTCAAGTACAGTAAAACCTTGGATTGCAAGCATAATTCGTTCCGGAAACATGCTTGTAATCCAAAGCACTTGTATAATTAAAGCGAATTTCCCCATAAGAAACAATGGAAACTCAGATGATTTTTTTCACAACCATTTTATTCATAAGTCTTTCAGTTTATAGTCCATATAAAAAATATTCTAGCAATGTGATTGTGATGGTTGTGTAACCATAAAATGTCAATCCACAAATGGCACACAATCAGTATTTCCGACAACAAATGTTCGATGTGAGCTTTTGGTCGGATATTCCGACCGTGTGTAGGCTCCATCTGACATTTGCTGTCGGAATTTCTGACAACAAATGTTTGAGAGCCGGTTCTCAATTTTTCCGACAGCAAAAGTTCTTGTCGGAAATTCCGATCGTGTGTATCAAATTCCGACGCACAAAAATCCTACGCATGCTCGGAATCAATTCGACACATGCTCGGAATCATTGTACTTCATTTTTCTCAGCTCATCGTAGTGTTGTACGTCTCCGCGTTCTTGGCGATCGGAATTTCCGAGCAACATTTGTGTGACTGTGTGTATGCAAGACAAGTTTGAGCCAACATCCGTCGGAAAAAAATCCACGGTTTTGTTGTCGGAAATTCCGATCGTGTGTACGCGGCATAAGTGTAGCAATATGGTTACATTTAATGAAGGTACAACATTTAGCAACTCACATGGTTGATTGATGATTAAAACAGGTACATCTTAAGCCCCATACACTTCCAACAAACTTTTCCGTGGATTTTTGTTTGAAGGCGTTGGCTGTGAACTTGGTATGCATACACACGACAGGACTTTTTCAGCAAACTTTCCCAAAATCACGTGGTTTTTCTGCTCTTTACCGCCACTCTTTGGTCAACTTCTGCTATTGTTGGTTGATTTTAACATTGGTTCTGGGCATGCGTGTTTGTACTTTGGACTAAAGTCCGATGGATTTCTGTACACACGATAGGACTTTGCACCGTAGGACTTTTGTTGTCAAAAAAGTATGTTCGTTTGCAGAGCGAACATTTGTTTGGTGAAAACCGAAACTTTTTGTCCGGTGGAGCGTACACACAGTCGGATTTAAAAAAAAAAAAGGAAATTTAGAAGTTTGTTGTCAAAAAGTCAGACCGTGTGTATGGGGCTTAAGTATGCAAGCACCCGGAATAAAGCTGTCCACACAGACCACCCTGCGCACCGCCGGCTTTCACCACTGTCAAGCCCCATACACACGGTAGGACTTTTTGACAACAAACTTCAAAATGAGCAAGTTTTCAAAAAAATCCTACCTTGTGTACGCTCCATCGGACAAACTTTTTCAGTTTTCATCGGACAAAATTTCGCTCTGCAAACCGACAAACTTTTCGGCAACAAAAGTCCTACGGTGCAAAGTCCTATCGTGTGTACAGAAATCCATCGGACTTTTGTCCGAAGTACAAACACGCATGCCCAAAACCAATGTTAAAATCAACCAACAATAGCAGAAGTTGACCAAAGGGTGACGGTAAAGAGCAGAAAAAGCATGTGATGTTGGGAAAGTTTTGGGAAAAATTGCAGAAAAGTCCTGCCGTGTGTATGCTGTGGGTGTTCCCGGCCAACTCCCTTCGGACAAAAATCCACGGAAAAGTTTGTTTGAAGTCCGACCGTGTTCGAGGCTTTAGTCTGCAATCGTGACCGGGAAGACTACCTTGCAGTAGAGCGATCTGAAAGCGAGGCTTGAACTGCTCGTGGAAGGGATGACGTCAATGGCAGTGCTGAGGATGGTCTATGTGGACAGCTTTACCCGGGATGCCTTCATACTTAGGTGTGCCTGTTTTAATCATGAACCATGTTGAGTTGTTAAATGTTGTACCTTCATTAAATGTAACTGTATTGCTACACTCAGAGGCGCCTCTCTTCTCTTTTTACTCAGTTGCGACATGATGCTGCTTGTATATCAAGACATCGCTTGTTTATCAAGTCAAAATGTATTAAACAATTTTGCTTGTCTTGCAAAACGCTCTCAAACCAAGTTACTCTCAAACCAAGATTTACATGTATAGACAGCATTGCAAAATTAACAAGTGAGCAAGCTAGTGGTTTTATGCAAGCTAAGTGGGGTGGCGGTGAACTTGGTGGCCAGGAATCAGAGAGTCTAATGCGACTTCTTTGTAGGGTGGATTGGGGACACCACTCTCTTTCCAGACAATAAGGCATGGGGTCACACTCATGTGATCACAGACATCGCAGATCACATTCGATGTTTGTGTGTTGTGAATTCAGCCATACTTTCACACCAAAATGGTACAGGACAATTTTTTTGGTCTGCACTGGAATCGGATCACACTTATGCGATCCGATTCCTGCACCATTTGACAGTTCGCACTGCGATCTGCAAACCAATCTGGGGGTGTCATTAACTTTGCATTGACACCCGCAGCGGTTCGCAGATGTCAGTGTGAACCGCCAGCAGGTGACATGCGATGTGGGAACCCGCAGTGGAATCCTGAACAACTACTTTGTCAATTAGCAGTAAAAATGGAGCTTCAATTCGCACCGCAGATGTGTGAACCCAGCCTAAATCCTCGTACACACGGTCGGACTTCAAACAAACTTTTCCGTGGATTTTTGTCCGAAAGGAGTTGGCCGGGCACACCCATAGCATAGGGCTGGGCGATTTTCCCCCCCAAAAAAATCTGCGATTTTTTTATAAAAAACTTGATTTACGATTCGATTTTTTTTTTTTAATTATATTAATTAAAGTGCATCAACAAACAAAATTGCAAAGGCAAACCCTTTCTCTAACTGCAAAGTCAGTGTGCAACAAACACAATATAATCCAGCGCTCATGGAACATACATTATTAACTATTGAAAACTCTTGAAACTCTGTGTGTGATTCCTTCTGTCCCAGCCTTGCTGCGATCCTGGCTCTGCATCCTTTTGGGTTGGAGGGCCCTCCACACGCTGGTCTGCCTGTTGTCCATCATTCAAGGTACTGTGCTCACACGGAGATCATGCCACAGGCTTTGTTTTGACTTTTTTAACCCCTCCTTGCTCCACGGATGTCACTGCAAGTTTAACAAGTTTGTCACCACTGGCAACTGGAGAGTTAAGATTCATTTGCCCTCTGCACATTTGGGATTGGATCCCTCTCTTTATTGTGATTAATGGACTAAGCTTTTTTATCAATTCTTCAAGAGTTTAATAGTTAATAATGTATGTTCCATGAGCGCTGGATTATATTGTGTGCATGTTGTGTATTTTGTACTTCTGGGTACGGATTTTTTCTTGCTGCACTGGATCCTGTTTTTTCCCCCTTTTGGATACTTTGTACTTCCCAAAATATTTGGGATTTTTTTCTTCTTATTATTATTATTATTATCATCCATTATATTTTTTTCTTTATCCACCAATTTAGCGCTTGTGACCTTTTGTTGTTTTTTGCAGTGTGCAACAAAGATTGTTAAACATCCAAATTATTAATACTGTATTTGGATTTAGCTAATAAAACAACAAAAAATCCTGAGGTTACTCTTAGTTAAATTGAACTGTGTCCGTGCCTCACTGTGCCCGTGCCTCTCTGTGCCCGTGCCTCACTGTGCCCGTGCCTCACTGTGCCCGTGCCTCACTGTGCCCAATGCCTCACTGTGCCCATGCTTCAATCACTGTGCCCGTACCTGATGCAGATTTTCATGGTATACGGATTTTACTGCTACACCGGTGGCCATTCCAGTATTCAAAAGCCGCGCCTCCTTCTCGTCTGTGATAGGCGGAACACTCAATTTCCCAGCATTCAGTGTTCCGCCTATCATGGTCATCCTCATAACACAGACGAGGATGAGAGGATGTCCGTGATAGGCTGAATACTGCCTGCTGTGAAATTGAGTGTTCCGCCTATCACAGACGACGAGGACTCGGGAGGCGCGGCTTTTGAACACTGCAATGGCCGCCGTCTGTCTGCATGACACGCTGATCAGGTAGGCAGACGGCGGCTGCAGCGAGTAGATGTAATTGGGGTAACGCTGCCCAGTGCCATTCCGGATACGCCCCCTGCAGTCCTGCTACGGAAACTTTGAAGGGAAGGAAAAAAAAAAAATATATATATATATATATTTTTTTTTGGAAAAAAAAAATATCTAAAAAAATCGATTTTCTTCAAAACTGAATCGATTTGAGCTCAAAACTCGATTCAAGATTAAAATCGATTTTTTTCCCAGCCCTACCATAGCATACACACGGCAGGACTTTTCTGAAAACTTTCCGAAAACTTTCCCAACATCACGTGGTTTTTCTACTCTTTTCTGCTCTTTACCGCCACCCTTTGGTCAACTTCTGCTATTGTTGGTTGATTTTAACATTGGTTCTGGGCATGCGTATTTGTACTTCGGACAAAAGTCTGATGGATTTCTGTACACACGATAGGACTTTGCACCGTAGGACTTTTTGTTGCCGAAAAGTTTGTCCGATGGAGCATACACACGGTAGGATTTTTTGGAAAACTTGCTAATTTTGAAGTTTGTTGTCAAAAAGTCCTACCGTGTGTATGGGGCTTAACAATCACCGGCTCTCTGGTCACTGAAGACCAAGAACCAGGCGATCAGCTGTTTTTTTTAATCCCAAACGTATCTTTTAAACCCAATATAGTTGGGTCCAGAGCACCTGGACCCCATGAGAACCGGTAGGTATAACAGGCATTGGGGACTAATCGCCCGTACACACGATCGGATTTTCCGTCGGGATAAACTCCGATGGATTTTTCAGAAGGAATTCCGTTCAAGCTGTCTTGCATACACACTGTCACACCAAATTCCGACCGTCAAGAACGTGATGACGTACAACACTACGACGAGCCGAGAAAAATGAAGTTCAATGCTTTCGAGCATGCGTCGACTTGATTCTGAGCATGCGTGTTTTTTTCTCCGTTCCCTACAGATGAACGGATTTTCCGATAGAAATTTTTTCCGTCGGGAAAAAAAGAGAACATGTTCTCTTTCTAAATTCCGATGGAAAAAGTCAGATGGGGCACACACACAATTCCGTCGGATTTTTCCATCGGAAATTCAGATCGTGTGTACAAGGCATTAGTCCCAGTGTAAGCGTTCCAGCAGATAGTCACCAGTCACATGAACGATACCAAGGCATATATCTCAGGGAAGGTGTCACCAACTCCAAAGATGCAATGTAAGTGAATAAAAGACACTCTATAGTGTAAAACCTTACTGGGTCAGCTGCTGTCCTTTGCTAGCACTGAGTGGAGTTGGAGTTGGTGACACCTTCCCTGAGACGTATGTCGTGGTATCATTCATGTGACTGGTGACTCTCGGCTTGAACACTTACACAGGGACCAAGTCCCCAATGCCTGTTTGACCTACCTGTTCTCAGGGGGTGCAGGTGCTTTTGTAAAAGTACATCTCATCTGTGTGTTGGTGTGTGCCCTTTATGGTGGAGGGAAGAATTTTCACCCATCTTTATCTGTCTTCTTGGATCACTTATATTCCAACTATAATTTATAGACTGTTTTTTACTTTGGACATTTTACACTATGGATTTAACTTTATTATCATTTGCATCACACTTGTATTTTTATTATCTTTATTATGAATTTTCACTGAATATGGTTAAAAGCGCAACACGTTGCATTTATTATTGTTTGGTGAAAAATATCTCACAAGCGCAATTTCCTTTGGTTTAAAGGTAAATATGATTGTCCAAACGTGTGGCCATCATTCTCTCAGTCTAAAACTTCAGACCCAGTCACAGTCCAGGTAAATAAGTGGGCATCGGATACCCTGTAGTGAAATATCCTGGTGACAGGTTAAACCCTTTTGCAAGCAGTGGGAAGGTGTTCAAGGGAGCATCACAAAAAAAAAAAAAAAAAAAATGCTTAAAAATACTAAGTAAATCCTATTATAAAAAAACTTCCGTGAAACAAGCTTTCTTTTTATAGAGTACATTTTTTTTTTATATAAATTGACTAGATATTCAAAATTTAATTCAGGAACATCCTGCTGACCACACCCACTTTTAGTCACCTCTAGTAAATAATACCCCTATTTCAAGTGTAGCCACCCCCTCACCCCGTCCTCTTTAGCTAGGGGTATGTCACGCGACAGGGTGAGGTGCGCTACGGCCCATGTCCTCCCCACAACGGCGGGCGAGGTGAAGGCCAATACCTGATGTTTCCTCGGGCCGGTGTGTCCTGAGCATGTACCGAGTCTATCGTGCAGAAACCACCGAACCACCCTTTGCTCCCATTAACAGAGTCCATACACCGATCACAGTCCAACTGTTGGTTTATTTCGTATCTCCACATACAGGCAATGCGATGGCATGATACGGTGGGATGAGCAGGTCGAGGCACTATACTGATCTGGGTCCCTACACCCCCTGTGCTATGACCAAGGGTTGTAGGAGTCTTGACATGAATACCTCCGTTGCGTTGCGGCCCCTATCAGGGGAAGATGTCCTCCAAGGGAGTTACCGAAGGCCCATCCGTCACCGGGTTGACACTACACCGGGTCTTCGAACGGGTGACCTCCCCAGCCTCCTCACCTCAGATGCGGGCCCCCTCGCAAGGGGCGCCCTGGAGCAACTCCACCCTCGCGGGACCCAGTCGGAGTCACCGGGTCCTAGGCCTCCTCAATAGTACCTCACCCCAGGCTGAAGGTGCCTGGGATTGACTCCATCTTCATTCCGGCCAGGCCTAGGGCGCCTAGGCCGGAACCTTGAACCGCCCGCACCCAGGCCTAAGGTGCCTGGGTGCGTGAAGAGATGATCCCCCGAAAAAGACCTCGTGGCGAGGGCGTCTCCCCCTTTTATCTCCTCCCGTCGACACCACGGCGGGTTCCCCCGCCCCAGCCGTACCATCTCCAGGAAGGGACAAAGAAGGGTAGCACTCCGGTAGCGATTCTACCCTGAGCCAGTAGGTACACTGACACCCACTGGTCAAGGAGAATATTACACCACCCAATCCTCCACGAATAACAAAAAGGGGTCTGAACCCTAACACAATTACACACTTGGGTCACACTACCCCCAAGTGTATCCCACTAAATTGAGGACCCCGCTACACACTCCCCCTGTGATTTGACGCTGGTCCCCAGCGTCAGGTGCACACCCATGTCTCCCAAAGAGTGGTGACATGAAGTGGGCCCCAGAGGCTATCCCTCAAATTTTTGGATACTAAATGTGCCAAGACCTGCTCAAAAGGGAAAAGGGAAATAGAAAACGATAAACATTTGTATAAGACATCTATTCTGTACACATGTACAATCCCTCCCATCGCTGTCTAAGAACCACCCCACTCTCAGTAGTCTTGACCGATGAATCTCCTGCAGAAGGGAAACAACAAAAAGAAAACACATCCTAGCACTCTGTGTTAACTTGGCATGAGTGGGTCCGTCAGCCGAGAGACCCGCTCACTCCAATAAGTAAGTAATGCATGTGTAGCATTTCGAACAACCGTTGCACAACACTGCCACCTGGTGACAGAGCTGCGGTAATGACACTTGGTGAGATCTTCATTCTTCCTGCTTTCCTACTCTGACTCTACCCCAAAAGTCTCTGCCTTTGGCACATGAAGAAAAGGGAGAAAAAAAAACACAACAGCTCCCAAGTCTCCAGTGAGTAAAAGAAAAAGAAGCCCAAATCAAAACAAAAGTAGGGCACAGTTCTAGGCGTCTGGGAATGTCTCATCCAGAAAGTTTCAACAGCAACAAGATAGGAGCTCACTCCTCCTATAAGTAGAACCTTGGATCCGGCAGAAACAGAGGCTTCAGGTGCCCGTCAAACACTTCCACTGAATACTCGACATCCTCTCCTTCTTTCCTACAGATGAGCACCTTATCAGCATGAATATGGCGCCCAAGTCTCCAATCAGCTCTGCAGTCCTTGAACTTTTTAGACACAGGCGGCGAACATGACAGGTATCGCCTGGCATGGGGTACTTTAAGCTTTTCCCATACAAACTCGTCATACTACCTTGGTCGCAGGACCTCAACTTCATACAATAAGTCCCGAGGCAAGTAGGGGTACTCCCACCCATATTCACGGGCGACTCTCTGGGAGAAAAGTCTCTGCAATCTGGCTAGGGGCGGCATCACATCTCGCTCACCTTCTCCTGGCTGTACGATGGCCTCCGGGTGCCGAGGTACCTTCACCATCTCGGGTTGCTTTGTCTTTGGTGCCCGCAACGAAGCACGCTGCGTCCCCACCATCAGAGCGGGTGATGTAGTTGAATGAGGAAAGTTGGTCAGAGGGTTAGATTTCCTCGGGAACTCCGGGGCCTTTCGGTGTATGGTTCAACCTCAAAAAGGAACTCCTTGCATGCCTCACATCGCCCGAATGGCTTCAGTTGGACCACCAGTCCCGAGCATCTGGGACAGATCACACCGAGGGCCTCCGTGTCTCTGCATGAATACAGAGCCAACTGTCCTCGGGGCCTAAGTCTTATCCCCGTGTCTGTCAGGGGAGCAGCAAATGCAGTCATCTTCGTGGGGTAAGGTACCGGTATCCACGGGGAGCTTGAGGCATCCCGACCACTTGCTGTTCCATCACGCGCTGACCACGCGCTGGAGTCTCCACGTGTATCTCCACACGTGGCCAGACTCCTCCCACAACTTGTACATTTTCGCGGGCTTCCGCCAGCCATTGCCCACGAATTGTACAGTCATGGGGTGCCTCGTGGCGCAGTGCATTAACAGTCCCCACATGTAGTACTTCACACGGCTGGACCTTTCCCTTTTTACGCTCCTCTGCGTGGGCCTTTCCCGACTTAGGGTCATGTCCACAACTCCGAGCAGGGATGCACTTTGGCCAATCACATGGCCGACCTGTTCGGAACTCCTCCGGGCAGCAAAGTTCAAACACAGACGTTCTCAGTTCCATCGCCAAGACACACACTATCCCGGACGAGCCCCCACGTGTAGCCACCCCCTCACCCCGTCCTCTTTAGCTAGGGGTATGTCACGCGACAGGGTGAGGTGCGCTACGGCCCATGTCCTCCCCACAACGGCGGGCGAGGTGAAGGCCAATACCTGATGTTTCCTCGGGCCGGTGTGTCCTGAGCATGTACCGAGTCTATCGTGCAGAAACCACCGAACCACCCTTTGCTCCCATTAACAGAGTCCATACACCGATCACAGTCCAACTGTTGGTTTATTTCGTATCTCCACATACAGGCAATGCGATGGCATGATACGGTGGGATGAGCAGGTCGAGGCACTATACTGATCTGGGTCCCTACACCCCCTGTGCTATGACCAAGGGTTGTAGGAGTCTTGACATGAATACCTCCGTTGCGTTGCGGCCCCTATCAGGGGAAGATGTCCTCCAAGGGAGTTACCGAAGGCCCATCCGTCACCGGGTTGACACTACACCGGGTCTTCGAACGGGTGACCTCCCCAGCCTCCTCACCTCAGATGCGGGCCCCCTCGCAAGGGGCGCCCTGGAGCAACTCCACCCTCGCGGGACCCAGTCGGAGTCACCGGGTCCTAGGCCTCCTCAATAGTACCTCACCCCAGGCGGAAGGTGCCTGGGATTGACTCCATCTTCATTCCGGCCAGGCCTAGGGCGCCTAGGCCGGAACCTTGAACCGCCCGCACCCAGGCCCAGAGGCGTAACTAGAAACCTCTGGGCCCCGGTGCAAGAAATCACAAAGGGCCCCCTGGTGTAAGGCAAGTAGTTGAGGGGGGATGGCAGCTGTGGTACTTGAGGGGGGTGGCAGTGGTGGTACTTGAGGGGGGTGGCTGTGGTGGCAGTGGTGGTGCCATCCTCTCCCACCACCACCTGTGCCTCTTACTGATCCCATCCTCCCACCACTGATCTCATCCCTATCCCCCCATCACCTCTGTTGTAGAAGTAATGGGGGGATAGGGATGGGATGAGTGGTGGGGGGATGGGATCAGTAAGAGGCACAGGTGGTGGAGGTTGGCATTGATTGCTTAGCTCTGCAAAATGTCACTTACCGTCAATCAATCGATTCCCCGGGAATTCCGTTCGATCGGTCACGGTCACCGTGCCTTCTAATCTCCCGCCAGGATGCCTTCTTGCCTCATGGGTAGACCGTATAGGTATTCCACGCAGAGAGGAAAGCTCCTCCCTTGCCTTCTCTCATTGGTGTCAGCAGGTCTGCTGACTAGATTTTTCAGTGTCTGCCCCCAGTCTCATTGCTGCCTCTGCCCAGGCCCAGATTTACTCCCTTTGCCGCCCCAAGGTCAGGTCCTTCAATACCGCCCCCCCACACACACCATCACATAGGGGGACTCCCCAGAGAGCCCCCCTTACATCAGGGACCCCAGAGAGCCTCCCTACTTACATCAGGGTCCCTAGAGAGCCTCCTCCTACATTAGGGTCCCCAGAGAACCTCCCCTTACATCAGAGTCCCCAGAGAACCTTCCCTTACATCAGGGTCCCCAGAGAACCTCCCCTTACATCACGGTCCCCAGAGAACCTCCCCTTACATCAGGGTCCCCAGAGAGCCTCCCCTTACATCAGGGTCCCCAGAGAGCCTCCCTACTTACATCAGGGTCACCAGAGAGCCCCCCCTTACATTAGTGTCCCCAGAGAGCCTCCCCTCCTACATTAGTGGCCCCAGAGAGCCTCCCTTCCTACATTAGTGTCCCCAGAGAGCCCCTCCTTACATCAGGGTCCCCAGAAAGCCTCCCTACTTACATCAGGGTCCCCAGAGAGCCTCCCTATTTACATCAGGGTCCCCAGAGAGCCTCCCTACTTACATCAGGGTCCCCAGAGAGCCTCCCCTTATATCGGGGTCCCCAGAGAGCCTCACTTACATTAGAGTCCCCAGAGAGCCTCCCCTCTTACATTACATTAGTGTCCCCAGAGAGCCCCTCCTTACATCAGGGTCCCCAGAGAGACCCTTCTTACATCAGGGTCGCCAGAGAGCCTCCCCTTACACCAGGGTCCCCAGAGAGCCTCCCCTTACACCAGGGTCCCCAGAGAGCCTCCCCTTACACCAGGGTCCCCAGAGAGCTTCCCCTTACACCAGGGTCCCCGGAGAGCCCCCCCTTATACCAGGGTGCCCAGAGAGCTCCCCTTACACCAGGGTCCCCAGAGAGCCTCCCCCTTACATCAGGGTCCCCAGAGAGCCTCCCCTTACACCAGGGTCCCCAGAGAGCCTCCCCTTACACCAGGGTCCCCAGAGAGCCCCCCCCTTACACCAGGGTCCCCAGAGAGCCCCCCCCCTTACACCAGGGTCCCCAGAGAGCTCCCCTTACACCAGGGTCCCCAGAGAGCCTCCACCTTACATCAGGGTCCCCAGAGATCCCCCCATACACCAGGGTCCTCAGAGAGCCCCCCTTACACCAGCGTCCCCAGAGAGCCCCCCCTTACACCAGGGTCCACATAGAGCCCCTCGTTACACCAGGTTCCTCAGAGAGCCCCCCCTTACACCAGGGTCCCCGGAGAGCCTCCCCTTACACCAGGGTCCCCATAGAGCCCCCCCCTTACACCAGGGTCCCCATAGAGCCCCCCCTTACACCAGGGTCCCCATAGAGCCCCCCCTTACACCAGAGTCCCCAGAGAGCCCCCCTTACACCAGGGTCCTCAGAGAGCCCCCCTTACACCAAGATCCCCAGAGAGTCCCCCCTAAACCAAGATCCCCAGAGAGCCCCCCCTTACACCAGGGTCCCCAGAGAGCCCCCCCTTACACCAGGGTCCCCAGAGAGCCCCCCCTTACACCAGGGTCCACATAGAGCTCCCCCTTACACCTGGGTCTCCAGAGAGCCCCCCTTACACCAGGATCACCAGAGAGCCCCCCCCTTACATTAGTGTCCCCAGAGGCCCCCTTCCTTACATTAGTGTCCCCAGAAAGACCCCCCTCTTACATCAGGGTCCCCAAACAGCTGACTCCCACCTTGCAGGGGTTCCCCTGTACCTGGCTGGTGGAGGTGGCGATTGGCAGCTCTATGGTGTCCACAGGCAGGGGGGTCTTGCTGGGGCTAGTAGTTCTATATCCGAACCATGTATACAGCAGAGGGGGGAGGGGCCTCTGACCCGGGCATCAGCAACATTGTACAAGCAGAGTGAAAGTGAAACTAATACCTGCCCGGGTCAGAGGCCCCTCCCCTCCCCTCTCCTCTGTATACACACTGATACTCGAGTACTACAAGCCCCAGGGAGATCTTGCTGCCCACACAGGCACCATAGAGCTGCCGATCGCCGCCTTCCACCTCCTCCCACATCTCCCCACTGCACTCTAAACTGCCAGCCAGAGGTGCAGGGGGAGATGTCTTGGGAGTCTTAGGGGGTTGCCGCGGTGCCGCCCCTGCATCCACTGCCTTGTCAGCACCCGATCCCTGCGGCGGAACGGCTCCTCATACTGGCGGGCGGTGGGCGGGCCCCTCACACGGGCGGCGGGCGGGCCCCCCGGACTTCACGGAACTACAGGGCCCAGTCACAACTGCGACCCTGAAAATTCCGCCACTGCCCAGGCCTAAGGTGCCTGGGTGCTTGAAGAGATGATCCCCCGAAAAAGACCTTGTGGCGAGGGCGTCTCCCCCTTTTATCTCCTCCCGTCGACACCACGGCGGGTTCCCCGCCCTGGCCGTACCATCTCCAGGAAGGGACAAAGAAGGGTAGCACTCCGGTAGCGATTCTACCCTGAGCCAGTAGGTACACTGACACCCACTGGTCAAGGAGAATATTACACCACCCAATCCTCCACAAATAACAAAAAGGGGTCTGAACCCTAACACAATTACACACTTGGGTCACACTACCCCCAAGTGTATCCCACTAAATTGAGGACCCCGCTACACAAGCAATATTTAACCACTTGCCTACAGGGCACTTTCACCCCCTTCCTGCGTGGTCGCGCGACGCTGTACCCAAACTAAATCACACGTTAGCAAATTTAAAAGAATAAGGTGACCCTGGGGTTCCTGAGGTGGCAAGACCTTCTTTCTGTGACACCCAGAGTGCAAGCTTAGAGGTCCAACAAGATTGCTCTGTAACATTGAACAAGAGTCAATATATATGTTGGTTTTACAACTTTGGTTTTACATTGAGTTTATTACACTTACTCAGTTACTTTGTTTTTTCTTTTTACTTTCACAGAAATTCTTACTGGATAAAAATAAAAAAAAATATACTTGGATTGGTCTGACAGATGAAGACAAAGATGGTACATTTCAGTGGATTGATGGCACAGAGTTATCATACACGTAAGTCATGTGCAAATTCTGTAATTAAAGTTTAATGCAATAAATGCAGATCTGCCAGGTACAATCTAGTAATTTTATATGAAGATAGAAATCTGTGCAGTAGCCAATAACGAGGGCTCTGTATTTCACTATTTCAACCTTCCTGATTATTAATATGGGTCGATTTAAGATATCTGCCAAAGGCAGTGCATAGTTTATCAGGGAGTCAACTAACTTTTTGATTTTCATTGTGACAAGCAATGTCTTCAGAGCAGTTAGCAGATCCTGAAAATGTAATAAAAAAATATGTCTGCTCTCATGAATAGGGATGAGCTTCGTGTTCGAGTCGAACATACGTTCGACTCGAACATCGGCTGTTCGATCGTTCGACGAAGATCGAACGATTTGGGCCGTTCGCGCCAAATTCGAGTGACGCGAACGGCCCACAATGCACTACGCCATCGCAGTGTCATCCAGGCGCTGTGATTGGCCAAGCATGCACTGTGACCCCGCATGCTTGGCCAATCACAGCGCCGGCAGCGAGGAGAGCAATGATTGGCCACAGGCAGGATGCCTGTGGCCAATTATTGCTGAGGGTGTTTAGTACACGCCCCACACTATAAAAGGCCGCCAGCACGGCGGCCTAGTGTAGTGTGTTCCGGAGCAGGGAAAGAGAAGCATAGGCAGGGACAGTGACATTTATTTTTTTCTTGCTTAACCTGGATTCCTTTAGTTTAGGGAAAGAGAAGGATAGGTAGGGAGAGTGTCAGTGTGTTTTACTGTGCGAATCCTTGTTTCTTGGGACAGGGAAGGACAGTGAGGGAATTCTCCTTGTGCTATAGTGTGCTTTAAAAAAACATTTTTTCTAGGGACAGAAAACTATAGGTAGGGAGAGTGTCAGTGTGTTTTACTGTGCGAATCCTTGTTTCTAGGGACAGGGAAGGACAGTGAGGGAATTCTCCTTGTGCTATAGTGTGCTTTAAAAAAACATTTTTTCTAGGGACAGAAAACTATAGGTAGGGAGAGTGTCAGTGTGTTTTACTGTGCGAATCCTTGTTTCTAGGGACAGGGAAGGACAGTGAGGGAATTCTCCTTGTGCTATAGTGTGCTTTAAAAAAAACATTTTTTCTAGGGACAGAAAACTATAGGTAGGAAGAGTGTCAGTTTCTTTCACTGTGATAATCCTTGTTTCTAGGGACAAAGAAGGAAAGTGAGGGAAATTCTCCTTGTGCTATAGTGTGCTTTAAAAAAACATTTTTTCTAGGGACAGAAAACTATAGGTAGGGAGAGTGTCAGTGTGTTTTACTGTGCGAATCCTTGTTTCTAGGGACAGGAAAGGACAGTGAGGGAATTCTCCTTGTGCTATAGTGTGCTTTAAAAAAACATTTTTTCTAGGGACAGAAAACTATAGGTAGGAAGAGTGTCAGTTTCTTTCACTGTGATAATCCTTGTTTCTAGGGACAAAGAAGGAAAGTGAGGGAAATTCTCCTTGTGCTATAGTGTGCTTTAAAAAAACATTTTTTCTAGGGACAGAAAACTATAGGTAGGGAGAGTGTCAGTGTCTTTTACTGTGCGAATCCTTGTTTCTAGGGACAGGGAAGGACAGTGAGGGAATTCTCCTTGTGCTATAGTGTGCTTTAAAAAAACATTTTTTCTAGGGACAGAAAACTATAGGTAGGAAGAGTGTCAGTTTCTTTCACTGTGATAATCCTTGTTTCTAGGGACAAAGAAGGAAAGTGAGGGAAATTCTCCTTGTGCTATAGTGTGCTTTAAAAAAACATTTTTTCTAGGGACAGAAAACTATAGGTAGGGAGAGTGTCAGTGTCTTTTACTGTGCGAATCCTTGTTTCTAGGGACAGGGAAGGACAGTGAGGGAATTCTCCTTGTGCTATAGTGTGCTTTAAAAAAACATTTTTTCTAGGGACAGAAAACTATAGGAAGGGCTCTTTCACACGGAGGTCCGTCCAGGTCCGCCTGTCAGTTTTTTAGGCGGACCTGAAACGGATCCTCCATGCACCCCTATGGAAGCACGGATGTCAGCGGAGACATGTCCGCTGACATCCGCTCCGCTCCGCAAAAGTGTGACGGAGGAAAATCCTATTTTTCCTTCCGTCTGCGGAGCGGATCGGATGACAACGGACTCTACGGTCCGTCGTCATCCGATTCCCCATAGGGGAGAGCGGTGCTCTGACAGGGCGGTCCCTGCACAGTGTGCGGGGACCGCCCAGTCATCCGTCGGCTCAGCGGGGATCAACGGAGCGATCCCCGCTGAGCAAGCGGAGCTTCACGGGGCGGATCTTCACGGATCCGCCCCGTGTGAAAGAGCCCGAAGGAAGAGTGTCAGTTTCTTTCACTGTGATAATCCTTGTTTCTAGGGACAAAGAAGGAAAGTGAGGGAAATTCTCCTTGTGCTATAGTGTGCTTTAAAAAAACATTTTTTCTAGGGACAGAAAACTATAGGTAGGGAGAGTGTCAGTGTCTTTTACTGTGCAAATCCTTGTTTCTAGGGACAGGGAAGGACAGTGAGGGAATTCTCCTTGTGCTATAGTGTGCTTTAAAAAAAAAAATTTCTAGGGACAGAAAACTATAGGAAGGAAGAGTGTCAGTTTCTTTCACTGTGATAATCCTTGTTTCTAGGGACAAAGAAGGAAAGTGAGGGAAATTCTCCTTGTGCTATAGTGTGCTTTAAAAAAACATTTTTTCTAGGGACAGAAAACTATAGGTAGGCAGAGTGTCAGTGTGTTTTACTGTGCGAATCCTTGTTTCTAGGGACAGGAAAGGACAGTGAGGGAATTCTCCTTGTGCTATAGTGTGCTTTAAAAAAACATTTTTTCTAGGGACAGAAAACTATAGGTAGGAAGAGTGTCAGTTTCTTTCACTGTGATAATCCTTGTTTCTAGGGACAAAGAAGGAAAGTGAGGGAAATTCTCCTTGTGCTATAGTGTGCTTTAAAAAAACATTTTTTCTAGGGACAGAAAACTATAGGTAGGGAGAGTGTCAGTGTCTTTTACTGTGCGAATCCTTGTTTCTAGGGACAGGGAAGGACAGTGAGGGAATTCTCCTTGTGCTATAGTGTGCTTTAAAAAAACATTTTTTCTAGGGACAGAAAACTATAGGAAGGAAGAGTGTCAGTTTCTTTCACTGTGATAATCCTTGTTTCTAGGGACAAAGAAGGAAAGTGAGGGAAATTCTCCTTGTGCTATAGTGTGCTTTAAAAAAACATTTTTTCTAGGGACAGAAAACTATAGGTAGGGAGAGTGTCAGTGTCTTTTACTGTGCAAATCCTTGTTTCTAGGGACAGGGAAGGACAGTGAGGGAATTCTCCTTGCGCTATAGTGTGCTTTAAAAAAACATTTTTTCTAGGGACAGAAAACTATAGGTAGGGAGAGTGTCAGTGTGTTTTACTGTGCGAATCCTTGTTTCTAGGGACAGGGAAGGACAGTGAGGGAATTCTCCTTGTGCTATAGTGTGCTTTAAAAAAACATTTTTTCTAGGGACAGAAAACTATAGGTAGGAAGAGTGTCAGTTTCTTTCACTGTGATAATCCTTGTTTCTAGGGACAAAGAAGGAAAGTGAGGGAAATTCTCCTTGTGCTATAGTGTGCTTTAAAAAAACATTTTTTCTAGGGACAGAAAACTATAGGTAGGGAGAGTGTCAGTGTCTTTTACTGTGCAAATCCTTGTTTCTAGGGACAGGGAAGGACAGTGAGGGAATTCTCCTTGTGCTATAGTGTGCTTTAAAAAAACATTTTTTCTAGGGACAGAAAACTATAGGAAGGAAGAGTGTCAGTTTCTTTCACTGTGATAATCCTTGTTTCTAGGGACAAAGAAGGAAAGTGAGGGAAATTCTCCTTGTGCTATAGTGTGCTTTAAAAAAAATTTTTTCTAGGGACAGAAAACTATAGGTAGGGAGAGTGTCAGTGTCTTTTACTGTGCAAATCCTTGTTTCTAGGGACAGGGAAGGACAGTGAGGGAATTCTCCTTGTGCTATAGTGTGCTTTAAAAAAACATTTTTCTCTTGTCATCCATGGACTGACACAGCGTGTCTTATACACCTTTACACGTGGGTTATGTCCCTGCTTGCAGGAGAAGACCTAGGCAGAATGTGAGATGTTATACATACATTCTAAACAGCCAGAGCTGAACAGCCCCGCCCAGGGGGGCGGTCCCTCCGGGCATAACCCTCCCACTGCAGTCAGCAGACCTCAGTTTTTTTCTGCCTAGCAGAAGGAGAAGACGTGGCTCTCTCAGGAGCCAGTCTCCTGACCCATTTTTATTCTTTTGGAAATTTTTTTCCTATTTTATTTTTTTATTTTTTTGAGATCTTCTATCAACTGTCGGCTGGGCAACAGGTTGGGTACAAGATATCCTCGTAGTCTTCCCTGTCCGACCATCGAGCGTGCTGATCCTCGCCTTGTGTGCGTGAGACTCAGTTCACGACATGCCCCACGACTCCAGGGGTGGCCGGTGGGCTTCCAGCTCCGCGGTCCTCTCAAGATAGAACAGTCCGGCTGTATCTTTCGCGGTGGACCGGGCCGACAGCTACTCAGTACCGCACTGTGATAGTTCTGTCAGGAACACACCAGCGGGTCCCTCAGGGGACGGGTAAGTAGTCTCTCCTGGCTGCAGGTGAGTACATGCTGTGTGTTTCTTGTGTGGGGGGATTTCCCTGTCTCCCCCTGTGTTTTTAATGTCACTCTCTGTTCACTAGTGCTGGCGCTGTACTATGGGGGGTGCCTGGGGGCCATACTGTCCTGGGGGGGGCTCATGCTGCTCTGCACTCGCTGGGGCTGTTTTGTTTTTGGAGGTGAGGGGCCTGGGCGCCGTTCGGCGCCATGTTTTGTGTGTGTGCTGATTTTTACATTGGCAGCCATCTTGCCGGGGCCCGCCGGAGCACATTGCGGCGGCCATTTTCTTGTAGCCGCACGTCTTTTCTGGCACTAGTTTGGCCTCTAGCGCCGCTGGAAACGGCGCGAATCTCCTCACACTCTCTCCTCTCAGCTCACTCACGCTGAGCAGCGCGGCGCAGTGAGACAGAGCGGCGGAACCGAGCGGTCCTGGTCAGGTTGGTGGGTTCCCTGGGCATTCCCCTACTTCAGTCAGCACGGCCTGTGGGTGGTCTGAGAGGAACATTATGGAGTCAGAGTCACCAGCTTCCCCTAACATGCCAGAGGCAGCAGCCAGTGCTCCAGCACCTGCGGTCCCTATGGACCAGTTGTCGGCAGTCCTGGAATCATTTCTGACCAGGATGGAAGCTGTGTGTGAGCACAAGGGAGCAAAAAAGCGCCCTCTCCCCACTTTATCTCCACAAGGGGAGTGCTCTGCTTCAGATATGGGCCTAGTTATTGCTGCTCAGGACCCTAGCTCTGAATATTTGGATGGTTTTGAACAGGACATTCCTTGTGAGGAAGACTCCAGTTCTGAGTCAGTAAATGACAGGGCGCTTGTTAGTGAACTCATTGATGCTGTGAGGGACACTCTCAAGCTAGATGCTGCGACCGCAGAAGCTCAGGCGGATACAGTCTCCTTTGGTTCTTTTAAGACCATGCCTTCTAAAAAGGTTTTTCCATATGTACCTTTTTTTGACCAGCTCATTGACCAGGTCTGGGAAAAGCCGCAGAAGACTTTCATGGTCCCGCGGCGTTTGTCTATTAGATACCCCTTTGAAGACGCCCTGCTTAAAAAGTGGGCTTCTCCCCCGGTGGTCGACCCTCCAGTCGCCCGTTTAAACAAGGCCACCACTCTCCCGATGGAGGGGACTCCTGCGTTTAAGGACCCCACTGACAGGAGGTCAGAAGTGGTGAGTAGAGCCATGTTCGCCTTGTTGGGATCCGCCCTACGGCCCGTAGTAGCGGCGACCCTTGTGTCTCAGACACTCACGGAATGGGCAAAAATTTTGCACCAAACTGTGCAGGAGTATAACCTTCCTCCAGACACTATTGCTCTGGCCCACCAGATGGTGCAGGGTCTGATATATGTGTGCGACGCCACGTTGGACGCGGCCCCTTTAATATCCAGGGCCTCTGTCTCGGCGGTGGTATTGCGTCGTCTCATCTGGTTGAAATGCTGGTCTGCTGACCTAGCCTCTAAGAAGCTCCTGACGGATCTACCTTTTAAGGGTGGTAGACTTTTTGGTGCTGCTCTGGATGACATCATCAAGGATGTCACGGGAGGTAAAAGCACTCTCCTTCCTCAAACTATCAAGGGTAAGGAGGCCCGACGTAAACCGGGTCCTTCCTTTCCAGCAAAAAAGGGTTTTTTTCGTCCGTCAGAGTCCACGGGTAAGCCATCCCAGACTGACAACAGTGCGGCTGGCGGGCACAAGCGCCCCTGGGTGCGTAAGCCGAACAAGCCGGCTCCCAAGCCCGCCTCCGCGTGAAGTCTTGCCCCCGCCCGTCTCTGGGGTGGGGGGACGACTTTGCAGGTTCACGGATCGGTGGACCTCCCGGATCTCCGACCGGTGGGTGTGCGAGGTGGTCACCTCAGGATACAAAATAGAGTTCCGCTCCTGGCCCCCAGACAGATTCTTTCCCTCAAATCTCCCTCTCCTTCCTGCCCGTCGGGCAGCCCTCTTGGGGGCTGTACAGGATTTGATCGGGTCCGGAGTAATTGTGCCGGTTCCGTCCCAGGAGAGGTTTCAGGGGTTCTACTCGAATCTGTTTGTTGTTCCAAAAAAGGACGGGGTTCGGCCGATCCTGGACCTCAAGGCCCTGAATGCCTTCGTGAAGGTGCAAAAATTCCGCATGGAATCCATTCGCACGGTGGTCGCTACACTCCGTCAAGGGGATTTTCTGGCATCCTTGGACATCAAGGACGCCTACTTGCATGTTCCGATCTGCGCAAGCCACCAGAAGTTTCTGCGCTTTGCGGTCGGCGAAGTCCACTATCAATTTGTGGCTCTTCCCTTCGGCCTGGCCTCGGCACCGAGGGTGTTCACCAAGGTGCTTGCTCCGGTCCTAGCTTTGCTGAGACAGCGAGGCATTGCTATCGTGGGCTATCTGGACGATTTCCTTCTAAGAGCAGACAGTGGCTCAGAATTGGAAGAAAGTGTGACTATCGTCAGTCAGACCCTCAGGGAGTTTGGGTGGCTCCTGAACGTTCAGAAGTCGGTTCTAGTCCCGACTCAGCGTCTGGAGTATCTAGGTCTGATTCTGGACTCCTTGGAAGCAAGAGTCTTCCTACCTCCAGACAAACTACTGACACTTCAGTCTGCAGTACGGGTGCTGACGTCCCGGAAATGGTCGTCAATCCGCTTTTGCATGAGAGTCCTGGGACTCATGGTGGCCTCCTTCGAGGCCGTTCCTTATGCCCAAGCGCACACCAGGGCCTTACAGAAAGAGATCTTGTCCACTTGGGACAAATCCCAGTTGTCCTTGGATCTTCAGATCCAGGTGAGTCACCTGGTCAGGGCATCCCTGACGTGGTGGTTGAGGTCCCCGGCTCTTCGGTCCGGGAAGTCGTTCCTCCCCATCCAATGGACGGTGATCACGACGGACGCCAGCCTGACGGGCTGGGGGGGAGTCTGGGGAGTCCTGTCGGCCCAAGGGCTTTGGACTCCGGACGAAGCCCTCTTACCGATCAATGTGCTGGAGATACGGGCAATCAGACTGTGCCTCTCCTCATGGTCGGAGAAACTACAGGGTCACTCCATCAGGATACAATCGGACAACGCCACAGCAGTGGCGTATGTCAACCATCAAGGGGGGACTCGGAGCTCAGCTGCGGCTTCCGAGGTCGCCCGCATCCTGAGGTGGGCCGAAAGAAGCGTGCCGGCTCTGTCGGCCGTCTACATTCCGGGCGTAGACAATTGGCAGGCGGACTATCTAAGTCGCCAGACGCTGGACCAGGGGGAGTGGTCCTTGCACCCGGAGGTCTTTCAACTTCTTTGCGGACGGTGGGGCACGCCGGATGTGGACCTGATGGCTTCTCGACTCAATCGCAAGGTGTCGAGGTTTGTGGCCAGATCCAGGGATCCCTGGGCGGATGCCTCGGATGCGTTGGTGGCCCCATGGGGTCAGTATCGCCTGGTATACGTTTATCCTCCGCTGCAGTTGCTCCCTCGCCTGCTCCGCAGGGTAGCGACCGAGGGAATTCCGGTGATCCTCATTGCTCCGGATTGGCCTCTGCGTCACTGGTACGCCGATCTGGTACGTCTCGTCGCAGACGTTCCCTGGCGGTTACCGATACGGGGGACCTTCTGTCTCAAGGTCCTATATTTCATCCTGCTTTACAGTCTCTGGTTTTAACGGCATGGTTATTGAAAGCCAGGTGCTGAGAGACCGAGGTCTCTCGGATTCGGTCATTTTGACCATGTTAAGGGCACGGAAGTCTTCCTCCAGAAGGATCTATCACCGTACTTGGAGAGCTTACATCGCCATGTGCGAAGAGCTGGACTGGCGCCCACGAACGTATTCCGTTCCCAGAATCCTGCATTTTCTGCAGCGTGGCGTGACCCAAAAGCTTGCTTTGAGTACCATTAAGGGTCAGATTTCGGCCTTGGCCATCTTCTTTCAGCGTCCGCTGGCGGGTCATCCCTTGGTTAGCACCTTTGTGCAGGGGGTTCGACATGTGCTCCCCCCTGTCAAGCCTCCTCTCCCCCCGTGGGATCTGAATTTGGTGCTCTCGGTCCTCCAGGAACCTCCCTTTGAAAATATTAGAGATATTCCCCTCTTGACTTTGTCTCAGAAGGTGGCCTTCTTGGTGGCCATTACTTCCATTAGACGAGTGTCTGAATTGGCGGCCTTGTCCTGCAAGTCTCCCTTTTTGATCATCCATAAGGATAAGGCGGTGTTACGTCCGCGTCCTTCCTTTCTGCCAAAGGTGGTCTCGGCCTTCCACTTAAACGAGGACATTGTCCTCCCGTCCTTGTGTCCTCACCCATCGCATCCCAGAGAGTTTGCGCTACACACTTTGGATGTGGTACGAGCCTTGCGGGTGTACCTGTCTGCTACTGCTTCTATTCGGAAGTCTGACTCACTATTTGTGGCTGTCTCTGGGCCAAAACAGGGCCAAGCGGTTTCGTCTGCCACCATTTCTAGGTGGATCAGACAAACCGTCATTCAAGCTTATGCTCTCAAGGGGCGGGCGCCTCCCTTTCCGGTTACGGCACATTCCACCAGGGCAATTGGTGCTTCCTGGGCTTTCCGACATCAAGCGTCGGTTGCACAAGTGTGCAAGGCGGCGACCTGGTCGTCTGTTCATACCTTTTCTAAGTTTTATAAGGTTGATGTGGCTGCATCTTCGGATGCTTCCTTCGGCCGCAAGGTGTTGCAGGCCGCTGTTTGATGTTGCAACTCCTCCGTTGAGGAGCTCTGCCTTGTTTGGAGTGAAGTTTTTGGTTTTCCATTTATACTGCTCCCATCCCTCTTGACACTGCTTTGGGACATCCCACGTGTAAAGGTGTATAAGACACGCTGTGTCAGTCCATGGATAACAAGAGAAAATAGGATTTTTGTACTCACCGTAAAATCCGTTTCTCTGGCATCCATGGACTGACACAGCACCCACCCTTCTTTTTAAGTTTGTACTGCTTTGTTACGAACTGAGGTCTGCTGACTGCAGTGGGAGGGTTATGCCCGGAGGGACCGCCCCCCTGGGCGGGGCTGTTCAGCTCTGGCTGTTTAGAATGTATGTATAACATCTCACATTCTGCCTAGGTCTTCTCCTGCAAGCAGGGACATAACCCACGTGTAAAGGTGTATAAGACACGCTGTGTCAGTCCATGGATGCCAGAGAAACGGATTTTACGGTGAGTACAAAAATCCTATTTTTCTAGGGACAGAAAACTATAGGAAGGAAGAGTGTCAGTTTCTTTCACTGTGATAATCCTTGTTTCTAGGGACAAAGAAGGAAAGTGAGGGAAATTCTCCTTGTGCTATAGTGTGCTTTAAAAAAACATTTTTTCTAGGGACAGAAAACTATAGGTAGGGAGAGTGTCAGTGTGTTTTACTGTGCGAATCCTTGTTTCTAGGGACAGGAAAGGACAGTGAGGGAATTCTCCTTGTGCTATAGTGTGCTTTAAAAAAACATTTTTTCTAGGGACAGAAAACTATAGGTAGGAAGAGTGTCAGTTTCTTTCACTGTGATAATCCTTGTTTCTAGGGACAAAGAAGGAAAGTGAGGGAAATTCTCCTTGTGCTATAGTGTGCTTTAAAAAAACATTTTTTCTAGGGACAGAAAACTATAGGTAGGGAGAGTGTCAGTGTCTTTTACTGTGCGAATCCTTGTTTCTAGGGACAGGGAAGGACAGTGAGGGAATTCTCCTAGTGCTATAGTGTGCTTTAAAAAAAACATTTTTTCTAGGGACAGAAAACTATAGGTAGGAAGAGTGTCAGTTTCTTTCACTGTGATAATCCTTGTTTCTAGGGACAAAGAAGGAAAGTGAGGGAAATTCTCCTTGTGCTATAGTGTGCTTTAAAAAAACATTTTTTCTAGGGACAGAAAACTATAGGTAGGGAGAGTGTCAGTGTCTTTTACTGTGCGAATCCTTGTTTCTAGGGACAGGGAAGGACAGTGAGGGAATTCTCCTTGTGCTATAGTGTGCTTTAAAAAAACATTTTTTCTAGGGACAGAAAACTATAGGAAGGAAGAGTGTCAGTTTCTTTCACTGTGATAATCCTTGTTTCTAGGGACAAAGAAGGAAAGTGAGGGAAATTCTCCTTGTGCTATAGTGTGCTTTAAAAAAACATTTTTTCTAGGGACAGAAAACTATAGGTAGGGAGAGTGTCAGTGTCTTTTACTGTGCAAATCCTTGTTTCTAGGGACAGGGAAGGACAGTGAGGGAATTCTCCTTGTGCTATAGTGTGCTTTAAAAAAACATTTTTTCTAGGGACAGAAAACTATAGGAAGGAAGAGTGCCAGTTTCTTTCACTGTGATAATCCTTGTTTCTAGGGACAAAGAAGGAAAGTGAGGGAAATTCTCCTTGTGCTATAGTGTGCTTTAAAAAAACATTTTTTCTAGGGACAGAAAACTATAGGTAGGGAGAGTGTCAGTGTGTTTTACTGTGCGAATCCTTGTTTCTAGGGACAGGAAAGGACAGTGAGGGAATTCTCCTTGAGCTATAGTGTGCTTTAAAAAAACATTTTTTCTAGGGACAGAAAACTATAGGTAGGAAGAGTGTCAGTTTCTTTCACTGTGATAATCCTTGTTTCTAGGGACAAAGAAGGACAGTGAGGGAAATTCTCCTTGTGCTATAGTGTGCTTTAAAAAAACATTTTTTCTAGGGACAGAAAACTATAGGTAGGGAGAGTGTCAGTGTGTTTTACTGTGCGAATCCTTGTTTCTAGGGACAGGGAAGGACAGTGAGGAAAATTCTCCTTGTGCTATAGTGTGCTTTAAAAAAACATTTTTTCTAGGGACAGAAAACTATAGGTAGGAAGAGTGTCAGTTTCTTTCACTGTGATAATCCTTGTTTCTAGGGACAGGGAAGGACAGTGAGGGAAATTCTCCTTGTGCTATAGTGTGCTTTAAAAAAACATTTTTTCTAGGGACAGAAAACTATAGGTAGGGAGAGTGTGAAGCCCCATACACACTATCAGTTTTCTTGCAGGTTTTTCTCTTCAGGTTTACCAAAACCATCTAATATGAGGTCAAACCTTAAGAGTTTCAATTCGTATGCAATCAGGCAGGCCCTTGCACTACATGGTTTTGGTAAACCTGAAGAGAAAAACCTGCAAGAAAACTGATAGTGTGTATGGGGCTTCAGTGTGTTTTACTGTGCGAATCCTTGTTTCTAGGGACAGGGAAGGACAGTGAGGAAAATTCTCCTTGTGCTATAGTGTGCTTTAAAAAAACACTTTTTCTAGGGACAGAAAACTATAGGTAGGGAGAGTGTCAGTTTCTTTCACTGTGATAATCCTTGTTTCTAGGGACAGGGAAGGACAGTGAGGAAAATTCTCCTTGTGCTATAGTGTGCTTTAAAAAAACATTTTTTCTAGGGACAGAAAACTATAGGTAGGAAGAGTGTCAGTTTCTTTCACTGTGATAATCCTTGTTTCTAGGGACAGGGAAGGACAGTGAGGGAAATTCTCCTTGTGCTATAGTGTGCTAAAGCATTCCTCATCAACCATCTTTGAAATCCTTGTTTTTTTGGACAGTCAGGGAAATTGTCGTTGTGCTATTCTGTGCAAAAGCAATCATCCTTAACCATATTTAGAAATCCTTAAGTAAAGGGACAGAGAAGGACACCTGAAGGTAGCCCTTATTGCTTTTTTCCCATCTCCCTGCAGGCCATCTATTAGAATGTCTGGAAGGCAAACAAGGAGAGGCAGACAGTCAGGAGGCAATAAAAGAGGGCAAGCAGGCTCTGTGTCTGGGGGCAACAGTGCTGGTCGTGGACGCGGTGCATTGTCATCAGCACATGGCCATGGGACACGCTTGTCCTTCTTTTCGGCAGCTGGACATGTTGAGCCACATCATGCCGAAGACTTGGTAGAGTGGATGACCAAGCCCTCCTCCTCCTCCTCATCCTCTCTCACCCAGGCTCAGGGTACTGGAAAAGCAGCTGCCAAAGCGTCCTCTTCCCTGGTATCAATGTCAGACTCATCATCAGTCACTCCTTCCCTAGACCCACCATGTCCTCCTCCTGAGGAGTCCCCCGAACTGTTTGAGCACAGTGTTGGGTACATGCTCCAGGAGGATGCCCAGCGTTTCGAAGGGTCTGATGATGAAACCCAGCTACAGGAAGGCAGTAGCGTGAGAGCAGACAGAGGGGATGCTCAAGAAGGACACCAATCTGGCAGTCATGTTCCAGCAGCTGCAGCATACTGCTAGATTGGCTCCAGTGATGAGGAGGGAGGGGATGATGAGGTCACTGACTCCACGTGGGTGCCTAATAGGAGAGAGGAGGAGGAGGAGGATGAGGAGGAGGCACATCTCCAACGAGGCAGGATGCCCTTTGGTGGCCAGCGTAAGGGCAGTACACCGACGGAATCACACCGCAGAGCTCCGCCTGTGCAGGGCGCTGCCTCTGCCCGTCATTCAAAAAGTTCTTTGGTGTGGGCCTTTTTTGAGGCTAGTGCATCAGATCGCACAGCTGCTGTTTGCAACATATGTCTCAAGCGTATATTGCGTGGCCAAAACATCAGCCGCTTGGGTACCACATGCCTGACCAGACATATGTTGACCTGCCATGCAGCTCGTTGGCAAGCCTACCTCAAAGACCCACACCAAAGAACAAAGCGGACCTCTCCTTGCACCGCATCAGCTGGGATCTCCAACCCCACTATAACTTCAGTCCTCTCTGAAACATGCACTGAGAGGAATGAAGGTGTAGAATTAGGTGTGTCACAGCCAAGTACTTGCGGCCACTCTGCTAGCAGTACACCGACGTCCGATTCTAGGAGGCAAATTTCCCTGCCCCAGCTGCTGGACCGTCGAAAGAAGTTCACTCCCAGCCATCCACATGCCCAGCGGTTGAATGCTAGCTTGGCTAAATTGCTAGCGCTTCAACTGCTGCCTTTTCAGTTGGTAGACTCGGCCCCCTTCCGTGAGTTTGTGCAATGTGCGGTTCCTCAGTGGCAGGTTCCCAAACGCCACTTTTTCTCACGGAAGGCTATTCCGGCTCTCTACCGGCATGTGGAAGGCAAAGTCTTGGCCTCGCTGGACAGGGCGGTCAGCGGTAAGGTGCATATTACCGCTGACTCATGGTCCAGCAGGCATGGACAGGGACGTTACCTTTCTTTCACGGCCCATTGGGTCACTCTTTTGGCAGCTGGGAAGGATGCAGGACAAGGTGCAGTAGTGTTGGAGGTTGTTCCACCGCCACGCCTCCAAAATACTACTACTGGTTGTGACACACCTCTCTCCTCCACCCCCTCCTCTTCTTCTTCCTCCATGGCCTCTTCCTGTGGTTTGTCCTCGGAACCAGCGGTGCTCCATAGGCGTTCAAGGGGCTACGCAAGTACGCAGGCAAAAAGATGCCATGCCGTGCTTGCGCTGGTGTGTTTGGGGGACAGAAGCCACACTGGGGCAGAGGTCCTGTCTGCTCTGCAGGGCCAGGCCGAGAGGTGGTTGACGCCACGCCAGCTTAAGCCAGGAATGGTGGTTTGCGACAATGGCACCAACCTCCTCTCCGCCCTCCGACAGGGACAACTGACCCATGTGCCCTGTGTGGCTCACGTCCTTAACCTGGTGGTGCAGCGGTTCTTGGGCAGGTACCCGGGCTTACAGGATGTCCTGAGGCAGGCCAGGAAAGTCTGTGTGCATTTCCGCAGATCTTATAATGCCAGTGCTCGCCTGGCTGAGCTGCAAAAGGAGTTGAACCTGCCCAAGAACCGCCTTATATGTGACATGCCCACCAGGTGGAACTCAACGTTGGCCATGCTGCAGCGGCTGCACACGCAGCAGAGGGCCATCAATGAGTACCTGTGCGACTACGGCACCAGGACAGGGTCAGGGGAGCTTGGTTTTTTTCTCCACGCCAGTGGGGCATGATCAGGGATGCATGCACTGTCCTGGCACCATTTGAGGAGGCCACGAGGATGGTGAGCAGTGACAGTGCATGCATCAGTGACACTGTACCTCTTGTCCACCTGTTGGAGCACACGCTGCGTGGAATAATGGACAGGGCACTTGAGGCAGAACAGAGGCAGGAAGAGGAGGACTTCCTTGCCTCTCAAGGCCCCCTTTACCCAGACAGTGTTCCTTCTGTCCCACCCATCGCACAGGAAGAGGAGGAGGAGGAGGAGGAGGAGGAGGAGGATTGTGTCAGCATGGAGGTGGAGGCTGGCACTCAGCATCATCAGCAGCAGTCTTTTAGGGATTATTTACAGTCCCAAGAAACCAGTGGACTTGTACGTGGCTGGGAGGAGGTGGCTGCGGATCATGTCGTCCTTAGTGACCCAGAGGACTCCGGAGCGAATGCCTCAGCAAACCTACGCTGCATGGCCTCCCTGATCCTGCAAAGTCTGCGGAAGGATCCTCGTATTCTTCGGATCAAGGAGAGGAACCATTACTGGCTGGCCACTCTCCTTGATCCACGGTACAAGGGTAAGGTTGCGGACCTTATGTTACCGTCGCAGAGGGAGCAGAGGATGAGACAACTCCGGGAGGCCTTGCAGAAAGGTCTGTGCAACGCGTTCCCAGAGACTGGGAGGTTACAAACTCCTGGTCCTGGACAACGAGTTGCTGAGGCTTCGGCCAGTCAAAGAAGGAGCGGTGGGGAAGGTGGCCGTCTGACCGATGCGTTCAGACAATTCTTTAGTCCGCAGCCCCAAAGTATGATCGGTTCCAGCAACCATCGCCAGCGTCTGATAAACATGGTCCAGGAATATCTAGGGGCAAGGTCAGACTTGGACACCTTCCCCACCGAAAATCTTCTGGCTTACTGGGTCTTGAGGATGGATCACTGGCCAGAGCTTGCACAGTATGCAATTGAGCTACTGGCCTGTCCTGCATCCAGCGTTCTTTCGGAACGCACATTCAGTGCTGCTGGAGGATTTGTCACGGATCACAGGGTGCGCCTGTCCACCGACTCGGTTGATCGACTGACTTTCATCAAGATGAACCAGTCTTGGATCACCACCAGCTACCACACACCTGATGCTGATATAACAGACTAATTGATTTTAACATGTCACATCCCTTCAAGACTGATGCTGATGCTGAGTGCCTGTGCTGTTATGTTGACTGGCTATCCTCCTCCTCCAAGTCCTCAATGATACGATTGATGATGATAGCTTGGAAGATCATTTTTGTTTATGGGTGCCGCCACCAGTGGCTAAGGCCCAATTTTTCAGCCCCTGTTTTACAGGGGCGTGTAATTACAATTTTTTTAGCAATAATTTGCCATAGGGCTCATTGCTGTGCTCCAAGTACAGTATCTGTGAGGGGTTGGAGTGTTGTGGCACCAGTGCCTAAGGCCCAATTTTTCAGCCCCTGTTTAACAGGGGCGTGTCATTACAATTTTTGAAGCAATACTTTGCAACAGGGCTCATTGCTGTGCTCCAAGTACAGTATCTGTGAGGGGTTGTAGTGTTGTGCCACCAGTGCCTAAGGCCCAATTTTTCAGCCCCTGTTCAACAGGGGCATGCAATTACAATTCTTGATCTAATAATTCACAGCAGGGCCCATTGCTGCACCCACCAAGAGTAACTCTGAGGGCTTACAGTGTTGTGGCAACGCCACCACCACCACCACCACCACGAAAGGCCCAATTTTTCAGCCCCTGTTCAAAAGGGGCATGTAATTACAATTCTTGATCTAATAATTCACAGCAGGGCCCATTGCTGCACCCACCAAGAGTAACTCTGAGGGCTTACAGTGTTGTGGCAACACCACCACCACCACCACCACCACGAAAGGCCCAATTTTTCAGCCCCTGTTCAACAGGGGCATGCAATTACAATTCTTGATCTAATAATTCACAGCAGGGCCCATTGCTGCACCCACCAAGAGTAACTCTGAGGGCTTACAGTGTTGTGGCAACACCACCACCACCACCACCACCACGAAATGCCCAATTTTTCAGCCCCTGTTCAACAGGGGCATGCAATTACAATTCTTGATCTAATAATTCACAGCAGGGCCCATTGCTGCACCCACCAAGAGTAACTCTGAGGGCTTACAGTGTTGTGGCAACGCCACCACCACCACCACCACGAAAGGCCCAATTTTTCAGCCCCTGTTCAAAAGGGGCATGTAATTACAATTCTTGATCTAATAATTCACAGCAGGGCCCATTGCTGCACCCACCAAGAGTAACTCTGAGGGCTTACAGTGTTGTGGCAACACCACCACCACCACCACCACCACGAAAGGCCCAATTTTTCAGCCCCTGTTCAACAGGGGCATGCAATTACAATTCTTGATCTAATAATTCACAGCAGGGCCCATTGCTGCACCCACCAAGAGTAACTCTGAGGGCTTACAGTGTTGTGGCAACGCCACCACCACCACCACCACCACGAAAGGCCCAATTTTTCAGCCCCTGTTCAAAAGGGGCATGTAATTACAATTCTTGATCTAATAATTCACAGCAGGGCCCATTGCTGCACCCACCAAGAGTAACTCTGAGGGCTTACAGTGTTGTGGCAACGCCACCACCACCACCACCACGAAAGGCCCAATTTTTCAGCCCCTGTTCAAAAGGGGCATGTAATTACAATTCTTGATCTAATAATTCACAGCAGGGCCCATTGCTGCACCCACCAAGAGTAACTCTGAGGGCTTACAGTGTTGTGGCAACGCCACCACCACCACCACCACGAAAGGCCCAATTTTTCAGCCCCAGTTCAAAAGGGGCATGTAATTACAATTCTTGATCTAATAATTCACAGCAGGGCCCATTGCTGCACCCACCAAGAGTAACTGTCAGGGCTTACAGTGTTGTGGCACCAGCACCACCATCAAAGGCCCAATTTTTACTACCACTGTTCAACAATTATATGTAATTAAAATTCCTGATATAATAGTTGACAGCAGGGCGTTCCAGCACCAACCAAGAGTAACTGTGAGTGCTTACAGTGTTGTGCCAACACCAACAACTAAGGGGCCTATTTCTGCAGAGTATATACGGCAGGTCCCTACTTTCAAACATCCAACTTACAAACGACTCCTACTTGCAAACGCAAGAAGACAACAGGAAGTGAGAGGAAATCTACCACTAGGAAGGAAAATTCTCTCCTGTAAGAATAAATATGGGAGAAAGGTGTCTCCTCTGTACTGATGCTTTATCAGCAATCCTTGTTTCAAGAAAAACACCACATTTCAAAAACAGTTGTCATTGGGACGGAAAGTGAGGTGAAATGTTCTGAACAGGGGCACAGACAGCAAAACAAATGTTACAGGGGTGATAACCCTTACCTATGTTTTCCAAAAAGTTTAAAAATAGATTTTTGGGCTGGAGCTACACTTCAACAATGTACCTGTTCAAAATTACAAACAGATTCTACATAAGAACAAACCTACAGTCCCTGTCTTGTATGCACCGCCTGTATACGGCTGTTCAGAGTATATAGGGCCTTTTTTATTTTATGTGCGGGGTTCCCCTTAATATCCATACAAGACCCAAAGGGGCTGGTAATGGGCTGGGGTAGGGGGGGGGGGGTCATGGGGTAGCTATGCCATTTTTCTTAAAGATTTTCATCCATATTACCGGGACCAGACATTACATTAAAGCCGCAAGCAGTTTTAAATGGCTTTTTTTTCCTTTAGAAGTGTCATTTTGTGCAGGGACAGTTCTAAACACGGGAAACACGTGGCACTTCACAGGCATACTTTAGACACCCCCCAGGTACGATATTTAAAGGAATATTTGACACTTTTTTTTTCACTTTATGCATCATTAAAATGACTGCTCCCGAAAAACGACCGTTTTTAAAACTTCTTTTTGCATTGATACATGTCCCCTGGTGCACAACCCGGGTTCCCAAACCCTTTTTAGGACAATAACATGCATAATAGTTGTTATAATTAGCATTTTAGAATTCGAACGTTCGCATCCATTGTATTTAATAGGGTTCTAATGTTCGTACGAACTTTCGGTCCGTTCGCGGGTTCTGGTGCGAACCGAACCCGGGGGTGTTCGGCTCATCACTACTCATGAATATAAGGTATGTATCTGCACAATAGACATAGTAAGAAGGTTTTAGGATATTACCACAGATTTGAAGAGAGTATACTTTTCCTTTAGGCTGAACTAAGTAGAAGCAAAAGGATAATGACCATCACAACTGACTAGGGCTGCAACTAACGATTATTTTCATAATCGATTAGTTGGCCGATTATTGTTTCGATTAATCGACTAATCGGTTAATAAAACGTAAAGAAAAAAAAAAGTCATTTTGCTGCGATTTGCATTTTTTTATTTTTTTTGCCCAATTTGTTGTTGGGCAGATTACAAAACACAAATTGCCGCAAAAACACATTACATGCTTTTCTGCAGCTTCTCCATTGAAGTATATTAAACCAAAAAAACAAAATAGCACCGTTTTGCGTTAAAAAAAGTCCTTGCCCTTTCCAAATACGCAGCAGCTGAAAAAATCATGGATGTGAACGTGTCCCATAGGAAACCATGTAAATGAACTGTAGTGTGTTTCTGCAAAAAGCACCAAAAAACAGAGGAGTGACCCAGCCTGAGATGTTTAGTAACATAATGGGGTTAAAAAAACAAAAATTAGTACAAAAAGAGCAAATAATCGCTACTGTAAGGGGTTAATTTTTTACTGTGGGACAGTGAAAGTAATATTTACAGTAGCGATTTGCTCTTTTTGTACTGTAAAGGGCTCATTTTAGTTTTTTTTTTTTAACCCCATTATGTTACTGGCCGATTAAGCGATTATGAAAATTTTAATCGATTAATTTCATAATCGATTAGTTGTCGATTAATCGATTAGATGTTTCGGCCCTACAACTGACCATCATATCAATTTTAATTGTCTGTGTTTTGTTACAGAATATATTCTGTCTGGTAGCATTATTTATGGTGCACAAATGATTAACAGATTTGTGATCTTTTCTTCTGGAAAAGAAGGTAGCATTCCTTGACATTTCCCTTGAGATAATTCAACGCTTTAACCACATACACCTGTCGGGGTGTTCCAGGGAAGGTGGGTGGGGGAGGGATTAAATGCAATTTGAAAGGATTGCTATGATGAAAAATATTGTATAATTTTATGTGGTTAATAGATGTAGCACCCTGATGTTTAGGCAGGGTTGCTCCTAAATTTACCTGCCAGGTGTAGTTACCTTGGCTCATTGTTAGGGTTCAATTGAGTTCACCCTAAGTCTGGAATTGCTGCACTTCTCTCTTCTGCGGCTAGGTGGTCGGGTACCTGGTGGCATTAGATGAGACAAGGGCAAAGCAAGGACAGACAGTGGCGGAATTTTCAGGGTCGCAACAGTCGCCGTCGCGACTGGGCCCTGTAGTTCAGCCAAGTCCGGGGAGCCCGCCACCCGCCCGTGTGAAGGACACAGTCAGCGGGCATCTCCGCTGTGTGCCTCGGAACTCAGTGTGTGAAAAGCTTGGCCGAATGGCCGCGCTGTGAGAAAGGTCCCACCCTCCTCCTAGATCAGCTCGTGTGATAGGCAGAACATCGCGTCTATCACACGAGCTGGTCTAGGAGGAGGGCGGGACCTTTCTTCTCACAGCGCGGGCAAACTTTTCACACTGAGCTCCAAGACACAGCGGGAGATGCCCGCTGACTGTGTAATATCCAGGCAAGGTGAGACCAAGGGAATAACACAGCAACACAAACTGTCTTGGATAAATGGTGAGGACTGCAGAGTGCTGCTCCAGTGCACAAGATCCTGCCGGACTACATCAGGTAAGAGCATACACTCCAGACGGTACTTATCTCAGTAAATGTGAAAAGAGAAAGCCTCGATATATGTCTGCAGACCGGGTCGGGATAATATTGTCAATGCTGGGACCCATCTTAGAAAGTCACTGCTCAAGGGTCTTTTCCCACAACCTTAGCACAATGGTTGTGGGGGTCTGCATATAAGGGGCTTATTGGAATCTGGAAGCCTCTATTAAAAATAACAAGATCCCCAGATACCCCACAAACGCTCTATGTGAATGAGTAAAGTAAATATCTAGCTATTATGGTAACGTCTATGTCCACTGACTGTGTGTAATATCAAGGCACTGACTGTAGTGACTCGTGAGGCTGCGATTATGGCACAGTGAGGCTACGATTATGGGCATGGTGAGGCTGCGATTATGGGCATGGTGAGGCTGCGATTATGGCAAGGTGAGGCTGCGATTATGGCATGGTGTGGCTGCGATTATGGCATGGTGAGGCTGCGATTATGGCAAGGTGAGGCTGCGATTATGGCACAATGAGGCTGCGATTATGGGCATGCTGAGGCTGCGATTATGGCATGCTGAGGCTGCGATTATGGCACGGTGAGGCTGCGATTATGGCACGGTGAGGCTGCAAATATGGGCACGGTGAGGCTGCGATTATGGGCACGGTCAGGCTGCAATGATGGGCAATGTGCTTTAAAATGCATGGTTTTTCCTTTCATGAACAAGATAATAATGACATTATGCTGTTGGGCTGGTATAATGATGCTATGGGGCTGGGTTGCTATCCAAGGGATTGGTGAAGATTTATGGGTGACGGCATCACGGGTCAGGTAAAGGGCCCCTTAGCAGAATTTTGCTTAGGGCCCCAGGGAGGTCAGGATCGGCACTGGAGGGGCCCAACCGCTGCCCGTCACGGCGTTGCTGGGTGGGGGGGTGCGAGTCTCACGCGGGTGACACCCGTAGATAGCGTCCGGCACCGCTAAAACCGCCCGCTTCCCTACACTCGCTCTTGTCAGTGGGGACTGAAGCCGCCGGCGCCTCCTCCTTTCTGTTTACATCCAGTGAGGAGGAGGAGCCCGAGGGACACACACCGTTGTGTGTACATGTCCGCGGCTGCGCTGTTCTGAGGTCTGTACATTTGATTTTAAGTAGAGATGAATATATGGGGGGGAGAGAAGGGTGCCTATGCTGAGGGGGGGTCTGCACCAAGTGGGGCGTCTATACTGCGGGGGTCTGTACTAATTGGGGCTGTGTAATACACTGTGGGTCTGCACTAAGGGGGTGTCTATACTGCGTGGGTCTGCACTAAGGGGGTGTCTATAATTTGGGGATCTGTACTAAGGGGGGTGTGTATACTGCAGGGGTCTGTACTAAGGGGGGTGTGTGTATACTGCAGGGGTCTGTACTAAGGGGGTGTGTGTATACTGCAGGGGTCTGTACTAAGGGGGTGTGTGTATACTGCGGGGGTCTGTACTAAGGGGGGATTCTATACTGATGGGGGTGTCTATACTGCGGGGGTTTGCACTAAGGGGGTTTCTATACTGATGGGGGGGTCTGCACTGCGGGAGTTTGCACTATGGGGGTGTCTATACTGATGGGGGGTCTTTTTCTGATGGGGGGGTCTGCACTAAGGAATGTGTCTATAGTGCGGGGTCTGCAATAAGGGGGATTCTATACTGATGGGGGGGTTCTGCACTAAGGGGGATTCTATACTGATGGGGGTCTGCACTAAAGGGGGGTATTCTACACTGATGGGGGGTCTGTACTGAGAGAGGGGGTCAGTACTTAGTGAGGGGGTCTATACTAATGGAGGGGGGTCTGTACTGAGGGAGGGGGGTCTGTTCTTAGTGGAGAGGGGCTTGTACTGAGAGGGGGTCTGTACTGAGGGGGGACTATAGTTGGTGGAGGGGGGGTGACACCAATTTTTTCCACACCAGGTGACACCAACCCTAGTGACACCACTGATTGACGATAAGTCAATCAAGTGACAGAGCTGAGCAGTCGATGCCAACCTCCACCACTGTGCCTCTTACTGATCCCATCCCCCCACCACTGATCTCATCCCTATCCCCCCCATTACTTCTACAACAGAGGTGATGGGGGGGGGGGTAGGGATGAGATCAGTGGTGGAGGGATAGGATCAGTAAGAGACACAGGTGGTGGTGGGAGAGGATGGCACCACCGCTGCCACCTCCCTCAAGTACCACCGCTGGTACTTGAGGGGGGTGGTAGCGGTGATACTTGAGGGGGGGTGGCAGCAGTGGTACTTGAGGGGGGTCGGCAGTGGTGGTGCCATCCTCTCCCACCACCACCTGTGCCTCCTTACTGATCCCATCCCCCCACCACTGATCTCATCCCTATCCCCCCCCCATTACTTCTACAGCAGAGGTAATGAGGGGGGATAGGGATGAGATCAGTGGTGGGGGGGTGGGATCAGTAAGAGGCACAGGTGGTGGTGGGAGAGGATGGCACCACCACTGCCACTGCAGCCACCCCCCCTCAAGTACAACCGCTGCCAACCCCCCCTCAACACCGGCACTTCCACTGATCCCATCCCTCCTCCCCACCAGCACTGTTACTGATCCCATTCCCCAGGTCAGATTTAATCAGCAACCGATGTATTGCTTCATTTATGTGAAATCCCTGGTGATATGGCCAGTCCCTCTGCTTTCCTATTGAAAACTTACCACACTAGGCAGGAGCGCACAGCATGGTCAGTATTCTAGTTAGGCTGGCAACTCTGTGTGCTCTCCTCCAATTATCAATAAATGTTTTATTTGTTGTACAGTATAAACAAAAATAAAGTATCAAAATCATGCTTTTCGGGGGGGGGGGGGGGGCCTTCATGATTTCTTGCACCGGGGCCCTGAAGTTTCTAGTTACGCCTCTGAGGACAGATTAGGAGTATAAGTGGTATCTCAGCCAATGGGCAGGGGTTTCCTTAAATTTGCGGCTTGCAGTCCAACCAAAAGTGACGGTTCTGCCGGTCAGAGAACCTGTCATGGTCAGAGGTACACTAAGGGACCAACCACCTTATTACCAGGGACCACAGTGAGTAGCCAGGGACTGAGCAGGGGGTGACACTTGAGGAAGATGCTACAGTGAAGATTGGAGGAGCTCACGGGATTCAGTGGCAGTGAATCATCTAGTCTAGTGAGAGAGACTGGGAGCTCAGTGGGCTGAAGAATTACAAGAAATGATTGTAGTGGAAGTGAAGGAACTGTTACACTTTGTGTTAGAAATTGTTAAAGTTCGTTGCCATAGGAGACAGCATTCTTACACATGCAAATGTGGGGTCTTGATGGAGGCCTTTTCCTGCATGGCTGTCCTCCTGTTGAAGTCTGAGTCTGCCAATTAACTAACCCTCTCTCCCAAAGTTCTGTTAAGAGAAATAAACATCTCTTTGCATTCAAGAAGTGTCTGGCGCCCAATGAATCTACCTTGCTTTACATCCACTATGCCTTAAAACCCACCACATACAGAAGGATATCAGCTATCTCTGGCCCTGGAGGCAGGGCCGGACTGGGAATAAAAACCAGCCCGGGAAAAAAATTCATACCAGCCCCATAGCATTATTATAGCAGCGCAACATCATAACGTCATTATTTTCTTGTTCATAAAAGGGAAAACCATACATTTTAAAGCACATTTGAAGAGTATTATATATAGATAAAACAGATATGAAAGCACATAGGGCTAGGGATATATAAGAGAAAATTCCAGTTAAAAGTGGTAAAAATGTAGCAATCATCAAGGGGGACTCCAGGGACTCTGAATGTGAGGGGGGGGGGGGGGGGCGGCGGCGGCTCTGGTGACCAGAGACCACTTTCCACAGAAAGAATACACTAAGGTAAGAGGTGGCTGATTTAAGGGGGAAACCTTTATATCACTGCCCCCTTACATTATTGTATTCACTCCCCCCCCTTAAATCACTGACCCCCCTCAGACTGGCTTGGCGGCACTGATGCTGACCTCCTCTGAGATGCAAGCGATCAATGCAGCCTCACCAGTGCCCATAAAATGCAGCATCACCAGTGCCCATCAAATAAAACCTACCAGTGCCCATTAAATGAAACCTGCCAGTGCCCACCAAATGCAGCTTATCAGTGCCCACCAAATGCAGCTCACCTGTACAGTGCCCACCAAATGCAGCCCATCTGTGCAATGCCAACCAAATGCAGCCCACCAGTGCAATGCCCACCAAATGCAGCCCACCAGCGCAATGCCCACCAAATGCAGCCCACCAGCGCAATGCCCACCAAATGCAGCCCACATGTCCAGTGCCCACCAAATGCAGACCACCAGTGCCCACCAAATGCAGACCACCAGTGCAGTGCCCACCAAATGCAGACCACCAGAGCAGTGCCCACCAAATGCAGCCCACATGTGCAGTGCCCACCAAATGCAGACCACCAGTGCAATGCCCACCAAATGCAGCCCACATGTGCAGTGCCCATCAAATGCAGCCCACCTGTACAGTGCCCACCAGTGCAAATACCATCAAATGCAGCCCACCAGTGCAATTCCCACCAAATGCAGCCCACCTGTGCAGAGCCGACTAAATGCAACCCACCAGATGCAGCCCACCAGTGCAATTCCAACTAAATGCAACCCACCTGTACAGTGCCCACCCAATGTAGCCCACCAGATGCAGCCCCACCAGTGCAATTCCCACCAAATGCACCCCACCAGATGCAGCCCACCGCCTGTTCAGTGCCCACCAAATGCAGCCCACCAGATGCAGCCCACCAGATGCAGCCCACCAAATGCAGCCCACCAAATGCAAAACTTCAAATGCAGCCCACTAAATGCAGCCCACCAGCGCAACTCCCACCAAATGCAGCCCACCTGTACAGTGCCCACCCAATGTAGCCCACCAAATGCAGCCCACCAGATGCAATGCTCTGCAGGCCAAAACAATTATAAATTCACATTTATTTTTACCTGAAAAAAAAAAAGAAATTCATGAGAGAGAGCCAGAGAGGGGCTGCAATGGTGAGAGAGGGGGGCTGAAATGGTGAGAGAGAGCCAGAGAGGGGGCTGCAATGGTGAGGGAGAGAGGGGGGCTGCAATGGTGAGAGAGAGGGGGGCTGCAATGGTGAGAGAGAGAGGGGGTCTGCAATGGTGTGAGAGAGAGGGGGGCTGCAATGGTGAGAGAGAGAGGGGGGCTGCAATGGTGAGAGAGAGGGAGTGCAATGGTGAGAGAGAGGGGGTGCAATAGTGAGAGAGAGAGAGAGGGGGTGCAATGGTGAGAGAGAGAGGGGGTGCAACGGTGAGAGAGATAGAGGGTGCAACGGTGAGAGAGATAGAGAGTGCAACAGTGAAATGGTGAGGGAGAGAGAGGGTGCAATGGTGAGAGAGAGAGAGAGAGGGTGCAAAGGTGAGATAAAGGGTGCAAAGGTGAGAGAGAGAGAGAGAGCGGGTGCAACGGTGAGAGAGAGAGCGGTGCAACGGTGAGAGAGAGAGCGGGAGCAACGGTGAGAGAGAGAGATTGGGGGGGTGCAATGGTGAGAGAGAGAGGGTGCAACTGTGAGAGAGAGAGGGTGCAACGGTGAAAGTGAGAGAGGGGGTGCAAAAGTGAGAGAGAGAGGGGGTGAAACGGTGAGAGAGAGAGGGGGTGCAACGGTGAGAGAGAGGGGGTGCAACGGTGAGAGAGAGGGTGCAACAGTGAGAGAGAGAGGGGGTGCAACGGTGAGAGAGAGGGGGTGCAACGTGAGAGAGAGAGAGGGGGTGCAACGGTGAGAGAGAGAGAGGGTGTGCAACGGTGAGAGAGAGAGAGGGGGGTGCAACGTGAGAGAGAGAGAGGGGGGTGCAACGGTGAGAGAGAGAGGGGGGTGCAACGGTGAGAGAGAGAAAGGGGGTGCAACGGTGAGAGAGAGAAAGGGGGTGCAACGGTGAGAGAGAGAGGGGGTGCAACGGTGAGAGAGAGGGGATGCAACGGTGAGAGAGAGAGGGGGTGCAACGGCGAGAGAGAGGGTGCAACAGTGAGAGAGAGAGGGGGTGCAACGGTGAGAGAGAGAGGGTGCAGCGGTGAGAGAGTGCAACAGTGAGGGAGAGAGAGAGCGGCAGCAAAGGTGACAGAGAGAGGAGGGGGGGGTGCACTATGCAATGGTGAGAGATTATACAGATTACAGTTTGCAGGGGCAGCAAAGGTGACAGAGGGGGGGTGCACCATGCAATGGTGAGAGTCTCTCACCATTGCACGGTGCACCCCCCCTCTCTCTGTCACCTTTGCTGCCCCTGCAATTTAATTGTAATCTGTATAATTTTTTTTTTTTTCTTATAATTCAACTTTTATTAAAGATTTTGTTTACGTAACAATAAGAACAACATTTAACAACATTTCACCTTCCTTATCATACTTCATACATTCAGTTTCCCTTTGGTCACTCCCCCGCTGCCATTTTGCCTCACCGCTCTTTCCCAGCCCCATTCTCCGCCAGGGGAAAAAAAAAAAAAGGGGATACCCCAGAGGAAACCCCCCCCCCCTCCTGTAAATTTAATGTGCTTAACATTATTACCCATTCTCCTTAAGTGTGTTCCACCCTCCTGTAAGTTTAATGTGCTTAGCATTATTACCCATTTTCTTTGGTATATTCCATTCTATTTCCTTTGTGTTTAGTGTGTCGTGTATTTCCCTCTTTAGTTAATTTATCCTATTTAACGCCGTGCTCAACCCTCTCTGTGTAAAATACTTTAAAAAATAAATAAATAAATAATATATTTTCTTTTTCCCTTCTCTTTCCCTTTAAGAGGAAACCCCCCCTCCCCCCCCCCCCCCTCCTGTGAGTTTAATGTGTTTAAGATTATTACCCATTCTTCTTAAGTGTGTTCCACCCTCCTGTACATTTAATGTGCTCAACATTATTACCCATTCTTCTTTGGTATATTCCGTTCTATTTCCTTTGTGTTTAGTGTGTCATGTATTTCCCTCTTTGATTAAAGTGTCCTAATTTGACACCGTGCTCCACCCTCTCCGTGTAGAATACTTTCAAAAAAAAATTTGGGGAATCTGTATAATAATAATCTCTCTCTCACCAATGCATGGATGGTGCCCCCCCTCTCTCTGTCACCTTTGCTGCCTCTGCAAATTTTAATCTGTATAATAATCTCTCTCTCTCTCTCTCACTGAGAGAGAGATTATTATACAGATTACAATTTTGCAGGGGCAGCAAACAAAGGTGAGACAGAGAGAGGGGGGGGGGGGGTGCACCATCCATGCATTGGTGAGAGAGAGATTCATTAAACAGATTGTTCACCTTAATTCTTCTGCTCTAAGGGCGGCCAACGCTGTTCACTTCTCCTATGCCCTCACTCATGACCCTGCAGACTGCGACTAATGGGCGGTGCTGGCGCCGCTCGGGCCGATGGAAGGGAAAATAAAGCAGCACCACGGCGTTCTGACGTTCTCCTGCTCGGCTCCTCCCCTCAGGCACATGATCACTCCGCAGGCGCCGGATCATCAGATCAGAAGGCAAGGCAGGCATAGTTGGAAAGTGCGGCGGCGATGGCGGCCGCTTTTTTGACTGACAGCCAGGCAAAAGCGGCCCCAGGGCACTGAGTGCAGGCGGCCAGTCTGGCCCTGAAGGCACTGCATAAATGTAAAGTGCGGCGGCGATGGCGGCCGCGGCCCGCAGCGGCTTTGTATTTGACTGACAGCCAGGCAAAAGCAGCCCCAGGGCACTGTGTGCAGGCGGCCTACCGGGAATTATTCCGGTAGGCCAGTCCGGCCCTGCCTGGAGGTCCTCATTAGGCTGAAGGAGGCCAGAGACCTTGCTACATAAATGTAATGCTAGTATTCAGTATATAAATTAAAACATTTTTACTTCATCCTTTATTTTATTTTCTCCACATTTAATTGCAGAGTAAACTTTCCTGCAAAAGTGACAATAAGAAGTGTTGGGCAAAACTATAACACTACAGGGGTGTTTCTTAAGCTAGGGGTTTTGTTAGATAAATGTTTTATGTGAATTTATTGCAAGGCTTCTTACCTGAAGATCCTGCCAGTTAGAGCACTTCCTGTTGCAGGCTGACAACACCAAGCCACTGCCTCATAATTAGCAGCAGCATTGTCAGTATGCCACGTTCAAACCTTAAAAGTATATCAGTTAGGTAGGTATACTGCCTCAGGTACATCAGATAGGCCAATAATTAGCTAATGTTATACAGGATTTATATAGAGCCAACAGTTTACACAGCACTTCTCACATACCTCCCAACGGTCCCAGATTCGCTGGGACCGTCTCGGGATTTGATGTAAGTCCGGAGTCCCGGTGAATCCAGGCTGAGTCCAGGAGGGGAACCCAGTGGCGGAACAAGCACTTTTATCTAGGGATTTGCCCAGCAGGAGAGCACGAGCCGCGTGCACCAGTAAGATCTGCCCATGACTTGTGCTGTGTGTCTGGGGTCCCACACAGCAGCACATCTTTATTTGGCAGCTCTCGTGGCCGGCTGCCTCTCACACAGTGCAGAGTGTCTGAACACGCCTCCTCCTCCTCTCCGGCTGTGATGCTTTCCTGTACACAGACAGGAGGAAGAGGAAGGAGGAGGGATAGGGCTCTACATATGCCGAGCTGATCTGAGGTTTGTGATAAACATTTGGCTTGCACTGATGAAGAGGCACTGATGAGGCTTCACTGATATGCAGGCTCAAATAGGCACTGATAGGCGGCACTGATGGACACTGATTGGCAGCATTGAATGGCACTGATAGGGACACTGGTTAAGGTAAGCTCAGACAAAGCAATCAAAGCTAATTTTATAGGTACAAGGAAGCCCAGGTTTTTTTTAACCACGCCGCTTAAAGCCCCTTCCATTGTTAAAAATTGATCACGCCCACATTTTGCTGCGGTGCGCTTTGCGTGCCACAGGTCTCTTTCCTCCTCAAGTGACCTCATTCTGAAGTTCAAAAGTTGTGAGGTATGCGTTACAACATAAGGGTAGACAGTAAAATTACAATACAATTCAATACAGGAGGAATCGGAGTGCCCTGCTCTAATATTATTAAAGGAGTAGTAAAGTTACATGTTTTTTCACCTTAATGCATCCTATGCATTAAGGTGAAAAAACTTTTGACAATACCGCCCCCCCCCGAGCCCCCGTTTTACTTACCTGGCCCCTCGAAAGTCCCGCGCTCCCTCCCGTCATCCTCCGAGTTCCTGTGCCTGGCCGTTGATTGGCTACTGTGGATGGATTGAAAGCAGCGCAGCCATTGGCTGGCGCTGCTGTCAATCACATCCAATGACGCCGCACGTCGGGGGGCGGGGCCGAGTGATACAGTCGGCAGCTATGGCTATGGCCTGTATCGCTCGCATTATGGTGTGGAGTCCTTGCGGGGAGGAGCAGAGACAGCCGCCGAGGGACCCCAGAAGCGGAGGATCGGGGCCACTGTGTGCAAAACGAGCTGCACAGTGGAGGTAAGTATAAACTGTTTGTTATTTTTTTTTTTTAAACGGGAACCTGTAGTGTTCCTTTAACTAAACAGTTCCCACAGCTAATTGTAAGGCAATGCCTTAGCACAGAAAGCCTGCAAAAGGATGTTCTGTTACCTGCATGGTCTCCAGGTAAGAAAGTTTTCATCAGATGCACAAAAAAATGGTTTACCGTAGAAAATTGAGTACAATGAGGCATGATGCCAAACATACTAAAAAAAATTGATTGAGGGTTTACATAAACTTGAAATCTTCTTTATTAAGAAATGCTTTGGCTCTTGACTATAGTATAACAGATGTACCTCTTATACTACCCCTATTTTACTTCTTACTTATACCTAAGTAAACAAGACCACACCAAGAGTTGGAGAAAACATAGGCCGTAGCAGCCTTATTTATTAAAACGCTGTATAAATTAACAATGAACATAAACTCTGTCCTAAAGGACCCTCAGTCAATTACTGGTGTCGATCTCTGCAGGAACGTCGATTAACATCTGTGTACATTATTGCACTGCGGTACCTCTAAAAATCCGCTAATAGGCCCTCAAGCCGACATGCTGGCTCAGAGACAACCATGACCGCAGTGCACCCGTTCCCAATGCTTCCAGCTAAACCTCCGTTAACTGTAAGCCCACCATCAGGACCAATACCAACGACAGGTCCTGAACACTTCTTTCCGAGGTATCATCCTTCCCCTGCAAAGACCAGACACCCGCCACTGCCACGACATCCGCAACGACCCGAACCTGTACATGAGAAATTTGACAAACAACATACAGCCCTATCTAATCAATTAGGGGAGGGTGGGCGGGAACTTTCCCTTGCGCTGTGTTACCCGGGCGGGAGGAGTCACTCCTTTATACCCTCTGTGCCCCCTCCCACACAATAAACCCCACCAATCCCAAGCTCCCTCTTATCAGTACCCTGTTTCCCTAGTCATGCCAGCCCTCCGCCCATGCATTTTATTTATTTCTGCTCCGGGCTTCTCTTACTCCTTGTAATGTTATAGTTTATCTTAATCCAGTTGCTGTCACTTTTGTTAGAGAGCTCCAGCGACGTACATAAGGGGGGTCCAAAAAAAATAATAATTCCGTCCAAGTGCCCAGTGCTGTTGCACCGCTTGTCAAAAGTGCATAGGGGTGGTGCCAGGGGTGCATGGGTATGCTATAGTACCTCTCTCACAGAGATCATTGCTTTGTTTTTTTGGGCCGCCAATGCAGCGCTGCCTCCCACCAGCCGCTGTCAGCACTAGCCACTTCCCGGCATCCTAACAACCAACCATATGCCTGCTCTGCCCATTGCATTCAGAGGACAACAGAACTTCCTGCTCCAGACCTGCTGTCAGTGCTCTGCTCCCAGCTTTCCCCTAAAGCTGCAATGAGAATAGAAGAAGTGAACTTTCACGCATGGGGGGTAAGGGAATTCTGGAGACCCTTATTTAAAGTTGGGGAGAGAGAGTTGGGGACCCATATGTAACAGGGGAGACTCTGGGGATCCTGGTAAAAGAGAGGGAGCAGGTACTATGAGTACCCTGATGTAAAGGGGGATTCTGGGGACCCTGATATAAAGGGGGAATCTGGGGTCTCTGATGTAAGGAGGACAGGGGCCAAGATGCAACTAGGGAAACTCTGATGTAACTAGGGATGTAACTAGGGAAACTCTGGGTAAGGGAGGAATCATCCTGATGGCTGTACTCTATACAGTATGTTGTTTCATTTTGAGGTCTATGTGTAACTGTGAGACTGTCACTTGTGACCTAGTGTAGCGCCCTTCCCAAATGGTTGGGACGCTATGTGTAAATTTAGGGGTTTGTCTGAGCCATAGTTGGGCTCAGATCAGTTGATTATTCTAAAATTGCTTCTGCTCTAGGTGTGATGCTGCCTGGCAGTAGTGTTCCCTGTTCGCCTGTAGGTGGCACTGCCACCACCGGCCTAGGTTGAACTACGGGGGTATCACAACGCCTTGGGTGTCCTTTCTCTGAAGCTGTGCAGTGGGCGTGGTTAACCCGCTGTGCATGCTGGGAGAGGGTATATAAGGGGCAGACGCCATACATTTTCATTCGTTCCTGGAGGCCCATTGGGTCTGGTCCTGTGTGCGCGCCTCGTGGCCCGCATGGCACGGGGTGCGTGTGTGTTCTAGCCCTGGCACCTTCAGCCCGAGGCTACATCGCTACCTGGTAGGCCCCGCTCTGCTGGCTGGGGCCTATACCTTCGGAAGGGATCCCAGGCTACCCACCTGCGGGAAGCCTGCTCTTAGGAAAGGAGGCCAGGGGAGGGTCTGCCCCAGAGGGGACTGGCGACGGTACTGCTGTCTCGGGAGGAGGCCTGGAAACTCACCTAAGGAGGTATCCATGGCTTTAAGCCCTGCAATATGCCAATCTAGCCTAAAGGTACTCTCTCTATTGCTTGGCTGGGAGGTTCGGGACTTTGACAATCCTGTGGCAGAGGATTCCTGATCGCATCCATAAGATTCTCAGATACCCTTTCATGACTAAGCCCATTTCTGACATTTGGTGTTTACAAGTTAAAATGCGTATTTTTTGCTAGAAAATTACTTAGAAACCCCAAACATTATATATATTTTTTTAGCAGAGAATCTAGAGAATAAAATGGCGATCGTTGTAATATTTTATGTCACACAGTATTTGTGCAGCTGTGTTTTAAACGCAACTTTTTTGGAAAAATTAACTTTCATGAATTTTAAAAAAATTAAAAAGTAAAGTTAGTCCAATTTTTTTGTATAATGTGAAAGATGATGTTACGCCGAGTAAATAGATACCAAACATGTCATGCTTTATAATTGCCCGCACTCGTGGAATGGCGACAAACTACGGTACCTTAAAATCTCCATAGGCGATGCTTTAAATTTTTTTAAGGCTACTAGGTTAGAGTTACAGAGGAGGTCTATGGCTATAATTATTGCTTTCGCTCTGACGATCGCGGCGATACCTCACATGTGTGATTTGAAGTTGAACACCGTTTTCATATGCGGGCATGACTTCCCTTGTGACAGTAATAAATGGTGACAGGTACTCTTTTAGACATGTGCACACTGAAATATTTCGTTTCGGAATTTCGTTTTCGTCCGAAAAATACATTTATTTCGTTTCTCCCGAAATTCGTTTTTATTTATTTTGTTTTTCGTTAGAAATTGCATTCGTCCGAAATCTGAATTAATTAAGGTCGAATCTGTCATTGAAGGCTTATGGTGTCTGTCGAATGTTCAAAGAAGATTCGACGGAGCAGCGAAACTGTACGACGCTGCAATCATACATTTCCGGTCGAATGTTCCACCTACAAGCTATAGTAGAATTCTAATGTTGTATGACTAGTAATAATTATATTTATTAATTACTATTACTAGTCAACCAACATTAGAATTCTTCTATAGCCTATGGGCGGATGCATTTGACCGGAAATGTACAATTGCAGCGCCGTACAGTTTAGCTGCACCGTCGAATCTTCTAATTTTTGACAGACACCATAAGCCTTCAATGACAGATTCAACGTTTGTATGTTTTTCGATGCTTTGTCGAATCTTCGTCGTTCATGTTGAATTGTCAAGTTAGTTCTAGCTATTTTACTGCTCCTCCTCTTTGGTTACAATCAGCCAATAACATTCATCATCATCATTATTTTTATTTTACTTCCCCCACCCAATTCCAGCAGCGATCTTTTCTCTCTATAATGTTGAATCTTTTCTCTCTATAATGTCGAATCTTTTCTCTCTATAATGTCGAATCTTTTCTCTCTATAATGTCGAATCTTTTCTCTCTTCGTAGAATCTTTTCTCTCTATGTTGAATCTTTTCTCTCTATGTAGAATCTTTTCTCTCTATGTAGAATAATCTTGGACTAATAGAGTTAAGGTTAGGCACATTCGACCACAGGTTTGATAGACACAGATTGTTATTGTCAGCGTCACGTCGAATCTCCTATCTATATCGAACTGTTGTTGCAACGAAAACAAAAATAAAGCATTTTTTTTTATGTCGGATCTTTCGGTTTTTGGATTCTGTGCTTTCGTTTTAGTTTGTTAAAACGATAACGAAAATACCTGAAATTCGGACGAAAACGCATTCGGACTAAAACGAATGCACATGTCTACTCTTTATGGAGAGATCGGAGGTCTAAAAGACCCCCAATCCCTCCTTTGCACTTCAAAGTATTCAGATCGCCGAAAACGGCGATTCTGAATACTGTGTACGTTTTAAAATACGGCGCCATTGGCAGCCGAGTAACCCGGACGTGACGTCATGACGTTGCTTCCGTGGTTACAGTGAAGAGACTGAATCAAAGCCGTTCGCGGCTTTGTTTCAGTCTGTCTCTAGGCGCCCAAGGTGGCGGATCGGGTCTCCCGGTGGGACGGGAGGCCCGGTAAGAGCGGCGGAGGCGGCGGGAGGGGGGGATGTCCCCTCCCGCTCCTCCGGTATAACAACCGAGCGGCTTTTGGCCGCATCGGTTGTTATACCTGGAAAGCCAATCGCCGGCTCTAAACAACGGTACCGGGATAATGCCTGCAGCTGCAGGCATCATACCGGTATAACCCCCGAAAGCCGAGTACGCATATGTGCGTACCCTTGTCGGGAAAGGGTTAAATTGATCCGTGCATCATCCCGGCTGCTACTGACCCCTGAACTCTGCCTCACTTACTACTGACCCCTGAACTCTGCCTCACTTACTACTGACCCCTGAACTCTGCCTCACTTACTCTTTACCCTGGAAATCTGCCTCAGAGAGCTAAACCCTCCTATTGAAAAAAATATTTACGGCCCTGGAGAGCTCAGTCTATATTTAAATCTGGAGGAAAATATAAATAAGTGTAGCATTACCCCCGCAGGAGCTGCTGGTTATATTTTTGGGTCTGCGAATTACCTCCATGGCTTCCGTTGTCAGGGTGTGAGAAGAGTGTTCAGAAAGGCCAATGTCCACACAATATATACACAGCGCCCCCAAATATTGGGGAGGGTGCTACACACACCCCCTCCTTAAAAAGACACTGTCCCCAGTCGCTGGGGAAATCAAAATTCTTCAATCCTGAAGGCTGTTGATTTACTAAGAATTAAAAAAAAAAAAAAACAATTTGAACTTGGTACCTGAACCAAAAAAAATTTTGGGGAGGGGAGAAAAAAAAGAAAAGAAAAAACACACAGAATAACATTACATTTTCCAAAGAAGACATTTAAATTTCATGTTCAAATCTACAATCCTCCCATCACTGACTATCTATCCCACCCCATTCTCCGGTGGTCTTGATAGTAGCTTCCGGTACCTGCAAGAAATCACAAACAACAGGCATAATAATAAAAAAAAACATCCTAACTCACAAAAGAAGCAGACTGTTTCCCCGAGAGGAGACAGTTTCCTTCTATACAGTTTTTAATGCTAAGCCTAGCATAAAAATTCCCTAAGTGCCATATCATAAGTCTTTTCATTCCTGCAGACCACCGCCACCTAGTGTTAGCAGAGTCTCACCAAAATTTTCTTGCGCAGGGGTTTGTAACACAACACACTGAAAATCCCACTGTTGAGCGCAGGGTCTTCTTACCACAACACTCTACCCCAAAGTTCGCTCAGAGGAAAAACTGTCCCTTTTCCGGAGAGAAGGAAAAAAACAAACATACTCTCCGTCTTTTCCTCCTTTAGAGCGGACATCCTCTTTAGCAGAGGGCAGAGCCACCTTGATCCAGGACACGGTTTATCCGTGCAGAGACAGGATATAAAAGCAAAAACAAGCTCCTGTCTTCAAATTTTCAAAGGTAAAACGTTGGATCTGGGAGGGTAATTGACTTCCACTGCTTGCCCAGAGTTGTCACAGAATAAGTAACATCATCTCTCTTTGGGCAGCAAATTACAACTCGGTCAGCATGGATGTGCTGACCATAGTTCCAGTCCCTGCGACAACATTTGAACCTATCAGTCATGGCAGCTGAGCAGGCAAAGTATCTGTATGGCTTGGGCACTTTGAGGTAGTTCCAGATAGCTTCCTCGTACCACCGTTCATGACAGGCCCCAATCTCAAATAATATTTCCTTGGGTACGTAGGGGTACTCCAAGCCATACTCATCAGCTACTCTTTTCATGAGGATCTGCTGTAGGCGAGCAAGCTTAGGCATGGTCACAGGGTCTCCTGCTCCAGGCATCACATAAGAATCCGGGGACCTCCGGATCAAAACCGTAATAGGTTCTGGCGAAAGTCTCTTACTTATCACAATGATAGCCTTCTTTGTTATAGCGGGGACTTCCACCCGGTGTGTGGTTTCCCCAGAGCTCATGGGCGATCCCTCTCGAAGGCTTCGGGCTGAAACAACACTTTTCTTCTTGTCCCATCCCTTTGCGAGGAAGATCTTGTCTATCTCCACATCATCCTCAACATCGGATGATGAGTCAATATCTGAGGAATCTACCTCTTCACTAGTGATGAGCCGAACACCCCCGGGTTCGGTTCGCACCAGAACCCGCGAACGGACCGAAAGTTCGCACGAACATTAGAACCCTATTAAATACAATGGATGCGAACGTTCGGATTCTAAAGTGCTAATTATAACGACTATTATCCATGTTATTGTCCTAAACAGAGTTTGGGAACCCGGGTTCTGCACCAGGGGACATGTATCAATGCAAAAAGAAGTTTTAAAAACGGACGTTTTCCGGGAGCAGTCATTTTAATGATGCATAAAGTGAAAAAAAATAAGTCAAATATTCCTTTAAATATTGTACCTGGGGGGTGTCTAAAGTATGCCTGTGAAGTGCCACGTGTTTCCCGTGTTTAGAACTGTCCCTGCACAAAATAAAATTTCTAAAGTGAAAAAAGTCATTTAAAACTGCTTGCGGCTTTAATGCAATGTCTGGTCCCGGTAATATGGATGAAAATCTTTAGGAAAAATGGCATAGCTACCCCATCAACCCCCCCCCTACCCCAGCCCATTACCAGCCCCTTTGGGTCTTGTATGGATATTAAGGGGAACCCCGCACACAAAATAAAAAAGGACCTATATACTCTAAACAGCCGTATACAGGCGGTGCATACAAGACAGGGACTGTAGGTTTGTTCTTATGTAGAATCTGTTTATAATTTTGAACAGCTGCATTGTTTAAGTGGAGCTCCATGGCAAATTCCTTTTTTTTAGCTTTTTGTAAAACATAGGGAACGGTTATCACCCCTGTCACATTTTTTTTGCTGTCTGTGCCCCTGTTCAGAACATTTCACCTCACTTTGCGTCCCAATGACAACTGTTTTTGAAATGTGGTGTTTTTATTGAAACAAGGATTGGTGATAAAGCATCAGTAGAGAGGAGACACCTTTCTCCCATATTAATTCTTACAGGGGAGAATTTTCCTTCCAAGGGGTAGATTTCCTCTCACTTCCTGTTGTCTTCTTCCGTTTGCAAGTAGTAGTAGTTTGTAAGTTGGATGTTTGAAAGTAGGGACCTTCCGTATATACTCTGCAGAAATTGGCCCCTTAGGTGTTGGTGTTGGCACAACACTGAAAGCATTCACAGTTATTCTTGGTGGGTGCTGGAACGCCCTGCTGTCAAGTATAATATCAGGAATTGTAATAACATATAATTGTTGATCAGTGGTAGTAAAAATTGGGCCTTTGATGGTGGTGCTGGTGCCACAACACTGTAAGGCCTGACAGTTACTCTTGGTGGGCGCAGCAATGGTCCCTGCTGTGAATTATTAGATCAATAATTATAATTGCATGCCCCTGTTGAACAGGGGCTGAAAAATTGGGCCTTTGGTGGTGGTGGTGGTGGTGATGGTGGTGCTGGTGCCACAACACTGTAAGGCCTGACAGTTACTCTTGGTGGGCGCAGCAATGGTCCCTGCTGTGAATTATTAGATCAATAATTATAATTGCATGCCCCTGTTGAACAGGGGCTGAAAAATTGGGCCTTTGGTGGTGGTGGTGGTGGTGATGGTGGTGCTGATGCCACAACACTGTAAGGCCTGACAGTTACTCTTGGTGGGCGCAGCAATGGGTCCTGCTGTGAATTATTAGATCAATAATTATAATTGCATGCCCCTGTTGAACAGGGGCTGAAAAATTGGGCCTTTGGTGGTGGTGGTGGTGGTGATGGTGGTGATGGTGGTGCTGGTGCCACAACACTGTAAGGCCTGACAGTTACTCTTGGTGGGCGCAGCAATGGGCCCTGCTGTGAATTATTAGATCAATAATTATAATTGCATGCCCCTGTTGAACAGGGGCTGAAAAATTGGGCCTTAGGCACTGGTGGCACAACACTGCAACCCCTCACAGATACTGTACTTGGAGCACAGCAATGAGGCCTGTTGCAAAGTATTGCATCAAAAATTTTAATTACACGCCCCTGTTAAACAGGGGCTGAAAAATTGGGCCTTAGCCACTGGTGGCGTCACCCATAAACCAAAATGATCTTCCAAGCTATCATCGTTAATCGTATCATTGAGGAGGAGGAGGAGGATAGCCAGTCAACATAACAGCACAGGCACTCAGCATCAGCATCAGTCTTGAAGGGATGTGACATTTTAAAATCAATTAGTCTGTTATATCAGCATCTGGTGTGTGGTAGCTGGTGGTGATCCAAGACTGGTTCATCTTGATGAAAGTCAGTCGATCAACCGAGTCGGTGGACTGGCGCACCCTGTGATCCGTGACAAATCCTCCAGCAGCACTGAATGTGCGTTCTGAAAGAACGCTGGATGCAGGACAGGCCAGGAGCTCAATTGCATACTGTGCAAGCTCTGGCCAGTGATCCATCCTCAAGACCCAGTAAGCCAGAGGATTTTCGGTGGGGAAGGTGTCCAAGTCTGACCTTGCCCCTAGGTATTCCTGGACCATGTATATCAGACGCTGGCGATGGTTGCTGGAACCGATCATACTTTGGGGCTGCGGACTAAAGAATTGTCTGAACGCATCGGTCAGACGGCCACCTTCCCCACCGCTCCTTCTTTGACTGCCCGAAGCCTCAGCAACTCGTTGTCCAGGACCAGGAGTTTGTAACCTCCCAGTCTCTGGGAACGCGTTGCACAGACCTTTCTGCAAGGCCTCCCGGAGTTGTCTCATCCTCTGCTCCCTCTGCGACGGTACGATAAGGTCCGCAACCTTACCCTTGTACCGTGGATCAAGGAGAGTGGCCAGCCAGTAATGGTCCCTCTCCTTGATCCGAAGAATACGAGGATCCTTCCGCAGACTTTGCAGGATCAGGGAGGCCATGCAGCGTAGGTTAGCTGAGGCATTCAGTCCGGAGTCCTCTGGGTCACTAAGGACGACATGATCCGCAGCCACCTCCTCCCAGCCACGTACAAGTCCACTGGTTTCTTGGGACTGTAAATCATCCCTAAAAGACTGCTGCTGATGATGCTGAGTGCCAGCCTCCACCTCCATGCTGACACAATCCTCCTCCTCCTCCTCCTCCTCTTACTGTGCGATGGGTGGGACAGAAGGAACACTGTCTGGGTAAAGGGGGCCTTGAGAGGCAAGGAAGTCCTCCTCTTCCTGCCTCTGTTCTGCCTCAAGTGCCCTGTCCATTATTCCACGCAGCGTGTGCTCCAACAGGTGGACAAGAGGTACAGTGTCACTGATGCATGCACTGTCACTGCTCACCATCCTCGTGGCCTCCTCAAATGGTGCCAGGACAGTGCATGCATCCCTGATCATGCCCCACTGGCGTGGTGAAAAAAACCCGAGCTCCCCTGACCCTGTCCTGGTGCCATAGTCGCACAGGTACTCATTGATGGCCCTCTGCTGCGTGTGCAGCCGCTGCAGCATGGCCAACGTTGAGTTCCACCTGGTGGGCATGTCACATATAAGGCGGTTCTTGGGCAGGTTCAACTCCTTTTGAAGCTCAGCCAGGCGAGCACTGGCATTATAAGATCTGCGGAAATGCACACAGACTTTCCTGGCCTGCCTCAGGACATCCTGTAAGCCCGGGTACCTGCCCAAGAACCGCTGCACCACCAGGTTAAGGACGTGAGCCATACAGGGCACATGGGTCAGTTGTCCCTGTCGGAGGGCGGAGAGGAGGTTGGTGCCATTGTCGCAAACCACCATTCCTGGCTTAAGCTGGCGTGGCGTCAACCACCTCTCGGCCTGCCCCTGCAGAGCAGACAGGACCTCTGCCCCAGTGTGGCTCCTGTCCCCCAAACACACCAGCGCAAGCACGGCATGGCATCTTTTTGCCTGCGTACTTGCGTAGCCCCTTGAACGCCTACGGAGCACCGCTGGTTCCGAGGACAAACCACAGGAAGAGGCCATGGAGGAAGAAGAAGAGGAGGGGGTGGAGGAGAGAGGTGTGTCACAACCAGTAGTAGCATTTTGGAGGCGTGGCGGTGGAACAACCTCCAACACTACTGCACCTTGTCCTGCATCCTTCCCAGCTGCCAAAAGAGTGACCCAATGGGCCGTGAAAGAAAGGTAACGTCCCTGTCCATGCCTGCTGGACCATGAGTCAGCGGTAATATGCACCTTACCGCTGACCGCCCTGTCCAGCGAGGCCAAGACATTGCCTTCCACATGCCTGTAGAGAGCCAGAATAGCCTTCCGTGCGAAAAAGTGTCGTTTGGGAACCTGCCACTGAGGAACCGCACATTGCACAAACTCACGGAAGGGGGCCGAGTCTACCAACTGAAAAGGCAGCAGTTGAAGCGCTAGCAATTTAGCCAAGCTAGCATTCAACCGCTGGGCATGTGGATGGCTGGGAGTGAACTTCTTTCGACGGTCCAGCAGCTGGGGCAGGGAAATTTGCCTGCTAGAATCGGACGTTGGTGTACTGCTAGCAGAGTGCCCGCAAGTACTTGCCTGTGACACACCTAATTCTACACCTTCATTCCTCTCAGAGCAGGTTTCAGAGAGGAGTGAAGGTATAGTGGGGTTGGAGATCCCAGCTGATGCGGTGCAAGAAGAGGTCAGCTTTGTTCTTTGGTGTGGGTCTTTAAGGTAGGCTTGCCAATGAGCTGCATGGCAGGTCAACATATGTCTGATCAAGCATGTGGTGCCCAAGCGGCTGATGTTTTGGCCACGCGATATACGCTTGAGACATATGTTGCAAACAGCAGCTGTGCGATCTGATGCACTCGCCTCAAAAAAGGCCCACACCAAAGAACTTTTAGAATGACGGGCAGAGGCAGCGCCCTGCACAGGCGGAGCTCTGCGGTGTGATTCCGTCGGTGTGCTGCCCATACGCTGGCCACTCAAGGGCATCCTGCCTCGTTGGAGATGTGCCTCCTCCTCATTCTCCTCCTCCTCCTCTCTCCTATTAGGCACCAACGTGGAGTCAGTGACCTCATCATCCCCTCCCTCCTCATCACTGGAGCCAATCTGGCAGTATGCTGCAGCTGCTGGAACATGACTGCCAGATTGGTGTCCTTCTTGAGCATCCCCTCTCTCTGCTCTCACGCTGCTGCCTTCCTCTAGCTGGGTATCATCATCAGATCCTTCCAAACGCTGGGCATCCTCCTGGAGCATGTACCCAACACTGTGCTCAAACAGTTCGGGGGACTCCTCAGGAGGAGGGCATGGTGGGTCTAGGGAAGGATTGACTAATGAAGATAATGATACCAGAGAAGAGGACGCTTTGGCAGCTGCTTTGCCAGTACCCTGAGCCTGGGTGAGAGAGGATGAGGAGGATGAGGTGGGCTTGGTCATCCACTCTACCAAGTCTTCGGCATGATGTGGCTCAACATGTCCAGCTGCCGAAAACAAGGACAAGCGTGTCCCATGGCCATGTGCTGATGACAATGCACCGCGTACACGACCAGCACTGTTGCCCCCAGACACAGAGCCTGCTTGCCCTCTTTTTTTGCCTCCTGACTGTCTGCCTCTCCTTGGTTGCCTTCCAGACATTTTAATGGATGGCCTGCAGGGAGATGGGAAAAACAGCAATAAGGGCTACCTTCAGGTGTATATTGTGCAGGAGGCTTAGCAACAATGACACTGACACTGTCCCCTGCCTATCCTTCTCTGTCCCTAAACTCAAGGATTGAAAATATGGTTCAGCAAAATAGTTTTAGAACAGAATAGCACACTGACACTTTCCCTCACTGTCCTACTCTGTCCCTCCCTACAAACAAGATTTAGCACAGAATAGCACACTGATAATTTCTACGAGTGTCCTTCTCTGTCCCTAAACTCAAGGATTGAAAATATGGAACAGCAAAATTGGTTTAGAACAGAATAGCACACTGTCAGTTTCACTCACTGTACCTCTCTGTCCCTCAACTCAAGGATTGAAAATATGGAACAGCAAAATTGGTTTAGAACAGAATAGCACACTGTCAGTTTCACTCACTGTACCTCTCTGTCCCTCAACTCAAGGATTGAAAATATGGAACAGCAAAATTGGTTTAGAACAGAATAGCACACTGTCAGTTTCACTCACTGTACCTCTCTGTCCCTCAACTCAAGGATTGAAAATATGGTTCAGCAAAATAGTTTTAGAACAGAATAGCACACTGACACTTTCCCACACTGTCCTACTCTGTCCCTCCCTACAAACAAGATTTAGCACAGAATAGCACACTGATAATTTCTACGAGTGTCCTTCTCTGTCCCTAAACTCAAGGATTGAAAATATGGAACAGCAAAATTGGTTTAGAACAGAATAGCACACTGTCAGTTTCACTCACTGTACCTCTCTGTCCCTCAACTCAAGGATTGAAAATATGGAACAGCAAAATTGGTTTAGAACAGAATAGCACACTGTCAGTTTCACTCACTGTACCTCTCTGTCCCTCAACTCAAGGATTGAAAATATGGAACAGCAAAATTGGTTTAGAACAGAATAGCATACTGTCAGTTTCACTCACTGTACCTCTCTGTCCCTCAACTCAAGGATTGAAAATATGGTTCAGCAAAATAGTTTTAGAACAGAATAGCACACTGACACTTTCCCTCACTGTCCTACTCTGTCCCTCCCTACAAACAAGATTTAGCACAGAATAGCACACTGATAATTTCTACGAGTGTCCTTCTCTGTCCCTAAACTCAAGGATTGAAAATATGGAACAGCAAAATTGGTTTAGAACAGAATAGCACACTGTCAGTTTCACTCACTGTACCTCTCTGTCCCTCAACTCAAGGATTGAAAATATGGAACAGCAAAATTGGTTTAGAACAGAATAGCACACTGACACTTTCCCTCACTGTCCTACTCTGTCCCTCAACTCAAGGATTGAAAATATGGTTCAGCAAAATAGTTTTAGAACAGAATAGCACCCTGACACTTTCCCTCACTGTCCTGCTCTGTCCCTCCCTACAAACAAGATTTAGCACAGAATAGCACACTGATAATTTCTACGAGTGTCCTTCTCTGTCCCTAAACTCAAGGATTGAAAATCTGGAACAGCAAAATTGGTTTAGAACAGAATAGCACGCTGTCAGTTTCACTCACTGTACCTCTCTGTCCCTCAACTCAAGGATTGAAAATATGGAACAGCAAAATTGGTTTAGAACAGAATAGCACACTGTCAGTTTCACTCACTGTACCTCTCTGTCCCTCAACTCAAGGATTGAAAATATGGTTCAGCAAAATAGTTTTAGAACAGAATAGCACACTGACACTTTCCCTCACTGTACCTCTCTGTCCCTAAACTCAAGGATTGAAAATATGGTTCAGCAAAATAGTTTTAGAACAGAATAGCACACTGACACTTTCCCTCACTGTACCTCTCTGTCCCTACAAACAAGGATTAGCACAGAATAGCACACTGTCACTGACACTCTCCCTACCTATCCTTATTTGTCCCTAAACACAAGGAATCCAGGAATAGTAAAGGAAAAATAATGACACTGTCCCTGCCTATGCTTCTCTTTCCCTGCTCCGGAACACACTACACAAGGCCGCCGCGCTGGCGGCCTTTTATAGTGTGGGGCGTGTACTAAACCCCATTAGCAATAATTGGCCACAGGCATCCTGCCTGTGGCCAATCATTGCTCTCCTCGCTGCCCGTGCTGTGATTGGCCAAGCATGAGGGGTCACAGTGCATGCTTGGCCAATCACAGCGCCTGGATGACACTGCGATGGCGTAGTGCATTGTGGGCCGTTCGCGTCACTCGAATTTGGCGCGAACGGCCCAAATCGTTCGATCTTCGTCGAACGATCGAACAGCCGATGTTCGAGTCGAACGTATGTTCGACTCGAACACGAAGCTCATCCCTACTCTTCACCAGGCAGGTAATTCCTGGCATTTTCAGACACTTTTCCCCCAGCCTCCTTACCGTCTCCTGACGTGGACCTCTCAAGCATTTTCTCACTTTTAAAGTCCAGTTCCGGCAGGTGCTGGGGCAGGCTTCGACCGCGGCTGCGGGAGGCCTTGACATATCCCACCTTCTGTTTTGCTGACGGGATATGGACTTCCATAGTGGCGGAGGCAGCGTCAGCTGCAGTGTCCGCCGATGGCTCTGCAGCGGCAGAGGCATCTTCCTCGGTCACATCCGTGGCAACCAATGCGATGCGCGTGGGTTCGGCTGTAGGGGCATAGGCGTCTTCCCCTGAAGTAACAACGCCCGTAACACAATTGACCCGGTAGGCTCGGGGTGATTCGGTGGGCTCGTCCACCTCAAATAGGAATTCCCCACAGAACAAACATCGTCCGAATGGCCGTAGCTACACGGCCAGTCCACTGCATCTAGGACAGAGCATGCCCAGGGTCTCCTCCGCATCTCGGCAAGTGTTCAAAGCAAAGCGGGCCCGGGGCTTGAGCCGGATCCCCGTATCCGTGAGTGGGGCTGTAAGCGGAGCAATGTCCATGGTAGTAGGCACTGGGAACATCCGGGGTCCCGATAAGGTTGAGGTCCATGGAAATGTAGTCATGTTGCTCCTCTCACTTGATCCAATCTCTCTCTGCTCCTTGGCGCCAATACACTCACGTGTAGCACGCAGGTGGCGGGAACTCCTCCCCTTTTTCTCTTCCTGCACGTAACTCGCAGGCTTTTCTTCTTTTGGATCCGCCCACGAACTACGCAGTTAGAAAAATAACAGTTCTCGTACCCCTTAACCCCTTCTCTCGTTCCAAAAACACAGTCCAATTTCCTCAATGGCCGATTTTTTCAAACACATAGAAATCAATCCACTTGTGAGAGGTACCTGAAAATCCCGGACGAGCCCCCACGTGTAGCATTACCCCCGCAGGAGCTGCTGGTTATATTTTTGGGTCTGCGAATTACCTCTATGGCTTCCGTTGTCATGGTGTGAGAAGAGTGTTCAGAAAGGCCAATGTCCACACAATGTAAAACCCAAACAGTTAGGCTTTTATTTTTCTTTTGCTGAGGAAACTTTAGAGGAAGAGTAGGACACGAGAGAGAAAAAAAACACACAGGGGAAGGTTCAGGCACGCAACACTAAAATAGCACTCATTTTTCCTTTTTGTATTATGGATACAATCAGGAAATCCCCTGCCACAGGATTAAAGTCCCGATCCTCCCAGCCAGACAATAATTAAGAGAACCGTTAGGCCAGATTGGCGTATTGCAGGCTTCTGATTGTGAATCCCTCTTTAGGTGAGTTTCCAGGCCTCTTCCCAAGACAGCAGTACCGTCGCTAGTCTCCTATGGGACTGATCCTCCCCTGGTCTCCTTTCCTAATAGTGGGCTTTCCGTAGGTGGGTAGCTTGGGATCCTTTTTTTGAAACATAGGCCTCAGCCAGCCGAGCTGGGCCTACAAGCAGCGATGTGGCCTCGGGCTGAAGGTGCCCAGGACCAGAACACACGCACCCCGTCTCATACGGGCCACGGGGCGCACACACAGGACCGCCGGCCCCCAAGGAACAAACTAACCCCAATGGCGTCTGCCCCTCATGTACCCTCTCCCAGCATGCACAGCGGGTAGACCACGCCCACTGCACGGCTGCCGAGAGAGGACACCCAAGGTGCTGTGATACCCCCTGTGGTTCAACCTATGCTGGCGGTGACAGTGCCACCTACAGGCAACAGGGAACACTACTGCCAGGCAGCATCAAACCCAGAGCAGAAGCAATAATGAATAATCAATTGATCTGAGCTCAACTACTAGCTCAGATTACCCCTAAATATTTTCACAGCGCCCCCAAATATTGGGGAGGGTGCTACATAAGTATATGAATAATAAGGGAAAATATACTGAATACTATCATTAAATGAAATCATGAACTAGGCACATAGAGTATATAAAATAATAAATGTTTTAGTTGTTTCAGTTTAGTTATCCTTTTTTACAGTGGTTCATAACTAGTGACTCGAGAATTACACGTGACTCTCATTCTACTTGAATACTTTTTCTGATTATAAACTTTCCTTCTGTATGAAGCCAATCAAAGGCTGTCTTCTTTATGTTATTCATTAAAATCGTTTACACAATAATTTTTTTTTTAAATACTGTATATTTCATATTAGAATGACAGCTACTTGTCATTGAATAAGAATGCAGCTTAGAAAAGTTGGGGACATGTGCTGAAATGTAATCCTTTCTTCCCTGGCAGATTTTGGAAAAATGGAGAACCAAATGGTGGAATCAAGGAGAACTGTGTTAATCTGTTTAGTGAAGAAAAATGGAATGATTATGCCTGTAACCGCAATAATTATGCCATCTGTGAGAAGAGACTGATATGATATTTACTTCCTCTCTGTGGAATACTCGCACCTCCGGGACAGGACTCTGGAAATATATCCTACACAATTTGTTGGTCCTTTCCAATGTTATCTATGGCTGCATATACAGTTTGAAGAATTTCGACATAGTCATAACCATGTATGATTGTTCAATGTTCCAAACCATGGAGTTATGAAATGTCTTTATATATAATTTATGTTTTACCACTTTTATGTAAAGTCTACTATTATTATTTTATTCCTATGTGGTATATGTACCGTTTGATCTGTTAAACCTGTACCGCTTTCCTATTTCATGAAATAGATGTGACTGGATGCAGGTTTATACGAATACTATTGCTTGATGTTAGTAATGCTGCTTGGAACCAGGTTGGTTAAAAGATGAATTCCAGGAAGTGCAGGCTATTCCTTCACTACCTGTAGACCTCTTGTTGTGGCTTCTGACAAGAGAACATTGGGCCATTTTGTGCCCTTCTTTATCCCACTCCCTACATCTGTGGGACACGGTGTGCAAGTTATACCCACTGAGATCTCCTCATTCCCCTGTGGTCACTATACTCAATAACCCGCACTTTCCTCCAGGACAAAACCCCCAACAATTTACATGGTGGGTTAACAAAGGCCTTTACAGGATAGCACACTTCATAGGTAACAAAGGGATCAGGCAACAGGCTTACTTCCGGGAGACGTTACAGATGCCCCAGACGGAATCTTTCCGTCTACATCAAATTACTCACTTCATAAAATCCTTAGCTACCGATCTGATAGACATAACCACTAGGACCTTGTTTGAAAATAAATTTTTATTCAGACCTGAGTCACGGGGGGGGGGGAGGATCTCGGAGCTCTATGCCCTCTTCAATAAACAACAAACCAAACCTTCATACCAAACAGCATGGGAATCGGATCTAGGCGAGACTATAGAGGAGGAGGTTTGGGGGCAATGGTCGACCATAGTGCACAAGGGAATACTCAATACTTCCCTGATGGAAGGGAATTACAAGGTGCTGTCCAGGTGGTACCTGGTTCCGGCGAGGCTGGAGAAAATGTACCCCGGCACTTCACCCCTTCGCTTCAGATGATGCGGACAAGAGGGTACCATGTTCCATGTCTGGTGGTCCTGTCCCAAGGTCCAGCACTTTTGGATCAGAATATTCACCCAAGTCTATTCAGTGACAGGACAAAATCTACCGAAAAATCTTAATGCGGCACTGTTTGCGGACCTGCTAGATGAGACCCCTAGACATCTCCGAACTCTCATCTTCTTTATTTTTTCAGCAGCTAAAATTGCAATAGCACGAGCATGGAAAACTCCAGTGGTCAGTTTTGCACTGGTAAAGCATAAACTTTCTTGGATCATGGTCAATGAAAAATTGACCAGCATCCTTAAAGACAGACAGGCCAGATTTGACAGGGTGTGGCCCCCCTGGTTTAGGTACCTCTAAGCCCCATAGTCTCTAAAAGTGGATGGTGGGGGGCCTAGGCTGAGGGAAATGACTCCTACTTTGGATTTCTGACCTTTACTTTTTTCCTTTTCCTCTCCTTCCTATCCTCCCCCTCCTCTTCTTTATTTTATTTTAATTAATTATACTCTAATTTATTTTTCTTCTTCCCCTCCCCCCCTTTTTTTCCCTCCTTTTATGTTTAATGATTCAATTTATAGATACAAATAGAGGGTCCTTACTCCCCTCGACTCCGAGGTGGGAGCAAGGTAAACTATTCCTAAGTACCTAACCTCCCTTGGTGTTAAGGGCCCTGATCTTGTGCTATATTAAAGGCGCTACAACTTGATCCAACATTACTAAGAAATTATCAGTACTCCGCTCAGATCCGAGCGGGCAGTAGCCTTACTTAACTATAATTACTGTTAGGCCCTTTTCACACTGAGGCGCTTTGCAGGCACTATTGCACTAAAAATAGCGCCTGCAATGCGCCCTGAAAAAGCCGCTCCTTTGTATCCAGTGTGAAAGCCCGAGGGCTTTCACACTGGAGCGGTGCGCTGGCAGGAGGGTAAAAAAACTCCTAAAAAGTAAAAATATCGCTCCTATAGCGCCCCTGCCCATTGAAATCATTGGGGTAGCGCCTCCAAAACGCTGCAAAGAGGCATTATTGCGGGCGTTTTTAACCCTTTTTCGCCAGCTAGCGGGGGTTAAAATCACCCCACTATCGCCCGCAAATCGCGGCAAAACAGACGGTATAGCGGCGCTAAAAATAGCGGTGCTATACTGCCAGCGCATCCAGCGCTTCAGTGTGAAAGTAGCCTTATACTTGTTTTTACACTACAGCCATATGGATTGGACATTTGGTCACCTCCTCAGAGTGTGTGGATCATTCTGTACTGATATACTATTTGTATCCTAACAAAATTTGTTAAATTGTTAAATTTTTTCCCGTTCAATAATTTTTTATTAAGTTTTTTAACAAGAATACTTATCACAGGTACAATACAGATGATGCGAGAGTGGGATATACAACGTAACCTTAATGGAAGATATGTTTGTAGAGTTTGATGCTCAAAAAAATAAATAAGAAAAGATAATTTTTATCCTTGAAATAATAAAGATAAGAAAATAGATAGTAATAACAAATGTCATGTATATCGGACTCATAAAATAAAGAAAAAAAAAAACCGATACCTTACATCAGGTAGAAAGTGCCTCCGGACCTCCCATCCACCCCTAATGGGGTCAAACTGTGGATGGGAGGGGGCACATGTTAAAAAAGGGAAATAAATGAATTAACTAAGGTATAGGTAAGCTAGAGTCCTGAAATTGTTAATTTTTTTAATAAAAATCTATTGAAACTAAAAGATGAATTCCAGGTATGGTGTTTTATACATAGTTAGATTGGTTTAGCTTGGACCAATGTAACTATGCATATATCGTACCATACCCGTGGAATCCTTCCTAAAGCTGGAAATCGCTGTAGACACTACTAATCCAGTGATCTCCACTAGCCTCTGAGTCTCATGCCAAGCAGCTGCCCTACTGAAAACTGAACACTGAGGACGCAAGAGGAGTAATCTCAACCATCTATGACTCCCTAGTAGTGATGAGCCGAACACCCCCGGGTTCGGTTCGCACCAGAACCCGCGAACGGACCGAAAGTTCGTACGAACATTAGAACCCTATTAAATACAATGGATGCGAACGTTCGAATTCTAAAGTGCTAATTATAACAACTATTATGCATGTTATTGTCCTAAAAAGGGTTTGGGAACCCGGGTTCTGCACCAGGGGACATGTATCAATGCAAAAAGAAGTTTTAAAAACGGTCGTTTTTCGGGAGCAGTCATTTTAATGATGCATAAAGTGAAAAAAAAAAAGTCAAATATTCCTTTAAATATCGTACCTGGGGGGTGTCTAAAGTATGCCTGTGAAGTGCCACGTGTTTCCCGTGTTTAGAACTGTCCCTGCACAAAATGACACTTCTAAAGGAAAAAAAAGCCATTTAAAACTGCTTGCGGCTTTAATGTAATGTCTGGTCCCGGTAATATGGATGAAAATCTTTAAGAAAAATGGCATAGCTACCCCATGACCCCCCCCCCTACCCCAGCCCATTACCAGCCCCTTTGGGTCTTGTATGGATATTAAGGGGAACCCCGCACATAAAATAAAAAAGGCCCTATATACTCTGAACAGCCGTATACAGGCGGTGCATACAAGACAGGGACTGTAGGTTTGTTCTTATGTAGAATGTGTTTGTAATTTTGAACAGGTACATTGTTGAAGTGTAGCTCCAGCCCAAAAATCTATTTTTAAACTTTTTGGAAAACATAGGTAAGGGTTATCACCCCTGTAACATTTGTTTTGCTGTCTGTGCCCCTGTTCAGAACATTTCACCTCACTTTCCGTCCCAATGACAACTGTTTTTGAAATGTGATGTTTTTCTTGAAACAAGGATTGCTGATAAAGCATCAGTACAGAGGAGACACCTTTCTCCCATATTTATTCTTACAGGAGAGAATTTTCCTTCCTAGTGGTAGATTTCCTCTCACTTCCTGTTGTCTTCTTGCGTTTGCAAGTAGGAGTCGTTTGTAAGTTGGATGTTTGAAAGTAGGGACCTGCCGTATATACTCTGCAGAAATAGGCCCCTTAGTTGTTGGTGTTGGCACAACACTGTAAGCACTCACAGTTACTCTTGGTTGGTGCTGGAACGCCCTGCTGTCAACTATTATATCAGGAATTTTAATTACATATAATTGTTGAACAGTGGTAGTAAAAATTGGGCTTTTGATGGTGGTGCTGGTGCCACAACACTGTAAGCCCTGACAGTTACTCTTGGTGGGTGCAGCAATGGGCCCTGCTGTGAATTATTAGATCAAGAATTGTAATTGCATGCCCCTGTTGAACAGGGGCTGAAAAATTGGGCCTTAGGCACTGGTGGCACAACACTACAACCCCTCACAGATACTGTACTTGGAGCACAGCAATGAGCCCTGTTGCAAAGTATTGCTTCAAAAATTGTAATGACACGCCCCTGTTAAACAGGGGCTGAAAAATTGGGCCTTAGGCACTGGTGGCACAACACTACAACCCCTCACAGATACTGTACTTGGAGCACAGCAATGAGCCCTGTTGCAAAGTATTGCTTCAAAAATTGTAATGACACGCCCCTTTTAAACAGGGGCTGAAAAATTGGGCCTTAGGCACTGGTGCCACAACACTCCAACCCCTCACAGATACTGTACTTGGAGCACAGCAATGAGCCCTATGGCAAATTATTGCTAAAAAAATTGTAATTACACGCCCCTGTAAAACAGGGGCTGAAAAATTGGGCCTTAGCCACTGGTGGCGGCACCCATAAACAAAAATGATCTTCCAAGCTATCATCATCAATCGTATCATTGAGGAATCGGAGGAGGAGGATAGCCAGTCAACATAACAGCACAGGCACTCAGCATCAGCATCAGTCTTGAAGGGATGTGACATGTTAAAATCAATTAGTCTGTTATATCAGCATCAGGTGTGTGGTAGCTGGTGGTGATCCAAGACTGGTTCATCTTGATGAAAGTCAGTCGATCAACCGAGTCGGTGGACAGGCGCACCCTGTGATCCGTGACAAATCCTCCAGCAGCACTGAATGTGCGTTCCGAAAGAACGCTGGATGCAGGACAGGCCAGTAGCTCAATTGCATACTGTGCAAGCTCTGGCCAGTGATCCATCCTCAAGACCCAGTAAGCCAGAGGATTTTCGGTGGGGAAGGTGTCCAAGTCTGACCTTGCCCCTAGATATTCCTGCACCATGTTTATCAGACGCTGGCGATGGTTGCTGGAACCGATCATACTTTGGGGCTGCGGACTAAAGAATTGTCTGAACGCATCGGTCAGACGGCCACCTTCCCCACCGCTCCTTCTTTGACTGGCCGAAGCCTCAGCAACTCGTTGTCCAGGACCAGGAGTTTGTAACCTCCCAGTCTCTGGGAACGCGTTGCACAGACCTTTCTGCAAGGCCTCCCGGAGTTGTCTCATCCTCTGCTCCCTCTGCGACGGTAACATAAGGTCCGCAACCTTACCCTTGTACCGTGGATCAAGGAGAGTGGCCAGCCAGTAATGGTCCCTCTCCTTGATCCGAAGAATACGAGGATCCTTCCGCAGACTTTGCAGGATCAGGGAGGCCATGCAGCGTAGGTTTGCTGAGGCATTCGCTCCGGAGTCCTCTGGGTCACTAAGGACGACATGATCCGCAGCCACCTCCTCCCAGCCACGTACAAGTCCACTGGTTTCTTGGGACTGTAAATCATCCCTAAAAGACTGCTGCTGATGATGCTGAGTGCCAGCCTCCACCTCCATGCTGACACAATCCTCCTCCTCCTCCTCCTCTTCCTGTGCGATGGGTGGGACAGAAGGAACACTGTCTGGGTAAAGGGGGCCTTGAGAGGCAAGGAAGTCCTCCTCTTCCTGCCTCTGTTCTGCCTCAAGTGCCCTGTCCATTATTCCACGCAGCGTGTGCTCCAACAGGTGGACAAGAGGTACAGTGTCACTGATGCATGCACTGTCACTGCTCACCATCCTCGTGGCCTCCTCAAATGGTGCCAGGACAGTGCATGCATCCCTGATCATGCCCCACTGGCGTGGAGAAAAAAAACCAAGCTCCCCTGACCCTGTCCTGGTGCCGTAGTCGCACAGGTACTCATTGATGGCCCTCTGCTGCGTGTGCAGCCGCTGCAGCATGGCCAACGTTGAGTTCCACCTGGTGGGCATGTCACATATAAGGCGGTTCTTGGGCAGGTTCAACTCCTTTTGCAGCTCAGCCAGGCGAGCACTGGCATTATAAGATCTGCGGAAATGCACACAGACTTTCCTGGCCTGCCTCAGGACATCCTGTAAGCCCGGGTACCTGCCCAAGAACCGCTGCACCACCAGGTTAAGGACGTGAGCCACACAGGGCACATGGGTCAGTTGTCCCTGTCGGAGGGCGGAGAGGAGGTTGGTGCCATTGTCGCAAACCACCATTCCTGGCTTAAGCTGGCGTGGCGTCAACCACCTCTCGGCCTGGCCCTGCAGAGCAGACAGGACCTCTGCCCCAGTGTGGCTTCTGTCCCCCAAACACACCAGCGCAAGCACGGCATGGCATCTTTTTGCCTGCGTACTTGCGTAGCCCCGTGAACGGCTACGGAGCACCGCTGGTTCATAGGACAAACCACAGGAAGAGGCCATGGAGGAGGAAGAAGAAGAGGAGGGGGTGGAGGAGAGAGGTGTGTCACAACCAGTAGTAGCATTTTGGAGGCGTGGTGGTGGAACAACCTCCAACACTACTGCACCTTGTCCTGCATCCTTCCCAGCTGCCAAAAGAGTGACCCAATGGGCCGTGAAAGAAAGGTAACGTCCCTGTCCATGCCTGCTGGACCATGAGTCAGCGGTAATATGCACCTTACCGCTGACCACCCTGTCCAGCGAGGCCAAGACATTGCCTTCCACATGCCGGTAGAGAGCCGGAATAGCCTTCCGTGAGAAAAAGTGGCGTTTGGGAACCTGCCACTGAGGAACCGCACATTGCACAAACTCACGGAAGGGGGCCGAGTCTACCAACTGAAAAGGCAGCAGTTGAAGCGCTAGCAATTTAGCCAAGCTAGCATTCAACCGCTGGGCATGTGGATGGCTGGGAGTGAACTTCTTTCGACGGTCCAGCAGCTGGGGCAGGGAAATTTGCCTGCTAGAATCGGACGTCGGTGTACTGCTAGCAGAGTGGCCGCAAGGACTTGGCTGTGACACACCTAATTCTACACCTTCATTCCTCTCAGTGCATGTTTCAGAGAGGACTGAAGTTATAGTGGGGTTGGAGATCCCAGCTGATGCGGTGCAAGGAGAGGTCCGCTTTGTTCTTTGGTGTGGGTCTTTGAGGTAGGCTTGCCAACGAGCTGCATGGCAGGTCAACATATGTCTGGTCAGGCATGTGGTACCCAAGCGGCTGATGTTTTGGCCACGCGATATACGCTTGAGACATATGTTGCAAACAGCAGCTGTGCGATCTGATGCACTAGCCTCAAAAAAGGCCCACACCAAGGAACTTTTTGAATGACAGGCAGAGGCAGCGCCCTGCACAGGCGGAGCTCTGCGGTGTGATTCCGTCAGTGTACTGCCCTTACGCTGGCCACCAAAGGGCATCCTGCCTCGTTGGAGATGTGCCTCCTCCTCATCCTCCTCCTCCTCCTCTCTCCTATTAGTCACCCACGTGGAGTCAGTGACCTCATCATCCCCTCCCTCCTCATCACTGGAGCCAATCTGGCAGTATGCTGCAGCTGCTGGAACATGACTGCCAGATTGGTGTCCTTCTTGAGCATCCCCTCTGTCTGCTCTCACGCTACTGCCTTCCTGTAGCTGGGTTTCATCATCAGACCCTTCGAAACGCTGGGCATCCTCCTGGAGCATGTACCCAACACTGTGCTCAAACAGTTCGGGGGACTCCTCAGGAGGAGGACATGGTGGGTCTAGGGAAGGAGTGACTGATGATGAGTCTGACATTGATACCAGGGAAGAGGACGCTTTGGCAGCTGCTTTGCCAGTACCCTGAGCCTGGGTGAGAGAGGATGAGGAGGAGGAGGAGGGCTTGGTCATCCACTCTACCAAGTCTTCGGCATGATGTGGCTCAACATGTCCAGCTGCCAAAAAGAAGGACAAGCGTGTCCCATGGCCATGTGCTGATGACAATGCACCGCGTCCACGACCAGCACTGTTGCCCCCAGACACAGAGCCTGCTTGCCCTCTTTTATTGCCTCCTGACTGTCTGCCTCTCCTTGTTTGCCTTCCAGACATTCTAATAGATGGCCTGCAGGGAGATGGGAAAAAAGCAATAAGGGCTACCTTCAGGTGTCCTTCTCTGTCCCTTTACTTAAGGATTTCTAAATATGGTTGAGGATGATTGCTTTTGCACAGAATAGCACAACGACAATTTCCCTGACTGTCCAAAAAACAAGGATTTCAAAGATGGTTGATGAGGAATGCTTTAGCACACTATAGCACAAGGAGAATTCCCCTCACTTTCCTTCTTTGTCCCTAGAAACAAGGACTCGCACAGTGAAAGAAACTGACACTCTCCCTACCTAGAGTTTTCTGTCCCTAGAAAAAATGTTTTTTTAAAGCACACTATAGCACAAGGAGAATTCCCCTCACTTTCCTTCTTTGTCCCTAGAAACAAGGACTCGCACAGTGAGAGAAACTGACACTCTCCCTACCTAGAGTTTTCTGTCCCTAGAAAAATTTTTTTTTAAAGCACACTATAGCACAAGGAGAATTCCCCTTACTTTCCTTCTTTGTCCCTAGAAACAAGGACTCGCACAGTGAAAGAAACTGACACTCTCCCTACCTAGAGTTTTCTGTCCCTAGAAAAAATGTTTTTTTAAAGCACACTATAGCACAAGGAGAATTCCCCTCACTTTCCTTCTTTGTCCCTAGAAACAAGGACTCGCACAGTGAAAGAAACTGACACTCTCCCTACCTAGAGTTTTCTGTCCCTAGAAAAAATGTTTTTTTAAAGCACACTATAGCACAAGGAGAATTCCCCTCACTTTCCTTCTTTGTCCCTAGAAACAAGGACTCGCACAGTGAAAGAAACTGACACTCTCCCTACCTAGAGTTTTCTGTCCCTAGAAAAAATGTTTTTTTAACCACTTAACAACCACCTGCCGCCAAATAACGGCGGCAGGGTGGTTGCTTAACTCTGGGAGGACGTTATATAACGTCCTCCCAGAATCGCGCTCCCGCGCGCCCCCTGGGGCGCGCACACGGGAAACTCCGTGACCGCCGGGTACAGAGGACCCGGCGGATCACGAATCGCGGTAAATCGCCGCTGATAGCGGCCGTTTACCACGTGATCGCTCCGTCAAATGACGGAGCAATCACTTGTAAACAGACCGGCGTCATTTGATGACGCCGGTTCCTCCCTCCCCTCTCTGTACCGATCGGTACAGTGTGAGAGGGGAGGGGGAGGGAGCGGATGGCAGCAGCAGCTCTGTGGGCTGGATCTGTGACAATTGCAGTCACAGATCCATCCATCCATCCATCCCTGCTCAGCCATCCCTGTGCTATACCCTGCCAATACTCTGCAATACACCCTGCCAATACTCTGCAAAATACCCTGGTGCAATACTCTGCAATACTCTGCAATACCCTGGTGCAATACTCTGCAATACCCTGCTGCAATACTCTGCAATACCCTGCTGCAATACTCTGCAATACCCTGCTGCAATACTCTGCAATACCCTGCTGCAATACTCTGCAATACCCTGCTGAAATACTCTGCAATACCCTGCGAAATACTCTGCAATACCCTGCGAAATACTCTGCAATACCCTGCGAAATACTCTGCAATACCCTGCGAAATACTCTGCAATACCCTGGTGCAATACTCTGCAATACTCTGCAATACCCTGCACAATACTCTGCAATACCCTGCACAATACTCTGCAATACCCTGCGCAATACCCTGCACAATACTCTGCAATACTCTGCACAATACTCTGCAATACCCTGCACAATACTCTGCAATACCCTGCACAATACTCTGCAATACCCTGCACAATACTCTGCAATACCCTGCACAATACTCTGCAATACCCTGCACAATACTCTGCAATACCCTCCACAATACTCTGCAATACCCTCCACAATACTCTGCAATACCCTCCACAATACTCTGCAATACCCTCCACAATACCCTGTGCAATACCCTCCACAATACCCTGCCATACACCGCAATACCCTGCCATACACCGCAATACCCTGCCATACACCGCAATACTCCGCAATGCCCTGCAATACTCCGCAATGCCCGGCAATACTCCGCAATGCCCGGCAATACTCCGCAATGCCCGGCAATACTCCGCAATGCCCGGCAATACTCTGCAATAACCACTTCCCGCCCTCCGGCCGTCATATGACGTCCTTGACTTTGTGCGGGGATATCTGAATGATGCCTGCAGCTACAGGCATCATTCAGATATCGGCTTTTTCAGCCGGCGATTCCCTACACCATAAGAACAATCATAGCGGCTGTTCCGCCGCTTGATCATTCTTACGGGAGGCGAGAGGGGATGTCCCCCCCCCGCCGCCCTCCGGTGCTTCTACCGACTCACCGCTACGATCAAAGCCAGGATTGTTGTTTTTTTTTTTTTGTATTTTTTTCAGGCTTCCCAGCCTAGAGGTGAGATGTGGGGTCTTATTGACACCCCCCCCCCCATATCTCACTGTAAAGAGGACCTGTCATGCCATATTCCTATTACAAGGGATGTTTACGTTCCTTGTAATAGGTATAAAAGTGATCAAAAAAATGTTTAGGGCGGAAAAACATGTCAAACTAAAATAAATAAAGTAAAATGAAGAATAATTTTTTTTTTTTTTTTTTTAAAGCGCCCCTGTCCCCGTGAGCTTGCATACAGAAGCGAACGCATACGTAAGTCCCGCCCACATATGAAAACGGTTTTCAAACCACACATGTGAGGTATCTCTGCGAACGTTAGAGCGAGAGCAATCATTTTGGCCCTAGACCTCCTCTGTAACTCAAAACATGTAACCAGTAAAAATATTTAAAGCGTCGCCTATGGGGATTTTTTAAGTAGCGAAGTTTGGCGCCATTCCACGAGTGTGTGCAATTTTTAAGGGCGACATGTTAGGTATCTATTTACTCGGTGTAACTTCATCTTTCACATTATGCAAAAACATTGGGCTAACTTTACTGTTTTTTTTTTTTTTTTAAGCACAAAACATTTTTTTTCCGTAAAAAACGCGTTAAAAAAATTGCTGCGCAAATATCGTGCGAGATAAAAAGTTGCAACAACCACCATTATATTCTCTAAGGTCTTTGCTAAAAAAACATATATAATGTTTTGGGGTTCTATGTAATTTTCTAGCAAATAAATGATGATTTTTACATGTAGGAGAGAAATGTCAGAATTGGCCTTGGTGCTGCAGAACGCCTGAAGGTGCTCCCTGCATGTCGGGCCTCTGTATGTGGCCACGCTGTGTAAAAGTCTCACACATGTGGTATCGCCATACTCGGGAGTAATAGCAGAGTGTGTTTTGGGGTGTAATTTGTGGAATGCATATGCTGTGTGTGAGAAATAACCTGCTAATATGACAATTTTGTGAAAAAAAAAAAAGAGAAAAAAAAAATCTTGATTTTGCAAAGAATTGTGGGAAAAAATGACAACTTCAAAAAACTCACAATGCCTCTTTCTGAATACCTTGGAATGTCTTCTTTCCAAAAAGGGGTCATTTGGGGGGTATTTGTACTTTTCTGGCATGTTAGGGTCTCAAGAATTGAGATAGGCCGTCAGTACTTCAGGTGTGATCAATTTTCAGATATTGGCACCATAGATTGTGGACTCTATAACTTTCACAAAGACCAAATAATATACACCAATTTGTACTTATTTTTACCAAAGATATGTAGCAGTATAAACTTTGGCCAAAATTTATGAAGAAAAAATAGTAATTTGCAAAATTTTATAACAGAAACGAAAAAAAAATCATTTTTTTACAAAATTTTCAGTCTTTTTTCTCTTATAGCGCAAAAAATAAAAAACCCAACAGTGATTAAATACCACCAAAAGAAAGCTCTATTTGTGTGAAAAAAAGGACAAAAATTTCATATGGGTACAGTGTTGTATGACTGAGTAATTGTCATTCAAAATGTGAGAGCACCGAAAGCTGAAAATTGGTCTGGTTATTAAGGGGGTTTAAGTGCCCAGTGGTCAAGTGGTTAAAGCACACTATAGCACAAGGAGAATTCCCCTCACTTTCCTTCTTTGTCCCTAGAAACAAGGACTCGCACAGTGAAAGAAACTGACACTCTCCCTACCTAGAGTTTTCTGTCCCTAGAAAAAATGTTTTTTTAAAGCACACTATAGCACAATGAGAATTCCCCTCACTTTCCTTCTTTGTCCCTAGAAACAAGGACTCGCACAGTGAAAGAAACTGACACTCTCCCTACCTAGAGTTTTCTGTCCCTAGAATTTTTTTTTTTTTAAAGCACACTATAGCACAAGGAGAATTCCCCTCACTTTCCTTCTTTTTTCCTAGAAACAAGGACTCGCACAGTGAAAGAAACTGACACTCTCCCTACCTAGAGTTTTCTGTCCCTAGAATTTTTTTTTTTTTAAAGCACACTATAGCACAAGGAGAATTCCCCTCACTTTCCTTCTTTTTTCCTAGAAACAAGGACTCGCACAGTGAAAGAAACTGACACTCTCCCTACCTAGAGTTTTCTGTCCCTAGAAAAAATGTTTTTTTAAAGCACACTATAGCACAAGGAGAATTCCCCTCACTTTCCTTCTTTGTCCCTAGAAACAAGGACTCGCACAGTGAAAGAAACTGACACTCTCCCTACCTAGAGTTTTCTGTCCCTAGAAAAAATGTTTTTTTAAAGCACACTATAGCACAAGGAGAATTCCCCTCACTTTCCTTCTTTGTCCCTAGAAACAAGGACTCGCACAGTGAAAGAAACTGACACTCTCCCTACCTAGAGTTTTCTGTCCCTAGAAAATTTTTTTTTTTAAAGCACACTATAGCACAAGGAGAATTCCCCTCACTTTCCTTCTTTTTTCCTAGAAACAAGGACTCGCACAGTGAAAGAAACTGACACTCTCCCTACCTAGAGTTTTCTGTCCCTAGAAAAAATGTTTTTTTAAAGCACACTATAGCACAAGGAGAATTCCCCTCACTTTCCTTTTTTGTCCCTAGAAACAAGGACTCGCACAGTGAAAGAAACTGACACTCTCCCTACCTAGAGTTTTCTGTCCCTAGAAATTTTTTTTTTTTAAAGCACACTATAGCACAAGGAGAATTCCCCTCACTTTCCTTCTTTTTTCCTAGAAACAAGGACTCGCACAGTGAAAGAAACTGACACTCTCCCTACCTAGAGTTTTCTGTCCCTAGAATTTTTTTTTTTTTAAAGCACACTATAGCACAAGGAGAATTCCCCTCACTTTCCTTCTTTTTTCCTAGAAACAAGGACTCGCACAGTGAAAGAAACTGACACTCTCCCTACCTAGAGTTTTCTGTCCCTAGAAAAAATGTTTTTTTAAAGCACACTATAGCACAAGGAGAATTCCCCTCACTTTCCTTCTTTGTCCCTAGAAACAAGGACTCGCACAGTAAAACACACTGACACTCTCCCTACCTATCCTTCTCTTTCCCTAAACTAAAGGAATCCAGGTTAAGCAAGAAAGAAATAAATGTCACTGTCCCTGCCTATGCTTGTCTTTCCCTGCTCCGGAACACACTACACTAGGCCGCCGTGCTGGCGGCCGTTTATAGTGTGGGGCGTGTACTAAACACCCTCAGCAATAATTGGCCACAGGCATCCTGCCTGTGGCCAATCATTGCTCTCCTCGCTGCCGGCGCTGTGATTGGCCAAGCATGCGGGGTCACAGTGCATGCTTGGCCAATCACAGCGCCTGGATGACACTGCGATGGCGTAGTGCATTGTGGGCCGTTCGCGTCACTCGAATTTGGCGCGAACGGCCCAAATCGTTCGATCTTCGTCGAACGATCGAACAGCCGATGTTCGAGTCGAACGTATGTTCGACTCGAACACAAAGCTCATCCCTACTCCCTAGAAAGGACAGATCGAAGTGAGATCATGGCTAATAAAATTAGGGAGAAATGGGAGAAGGATGTGGGCACAATTTCACAAGACCAATGGGAACAAATACTGGGTATAGGCCCCGAATTGTCAATGTCTCCCTCCCAGTATATGTCTCAGCTATATCTGATATATAGGGCATACCACACGCCCCAAAGAATGTTCCAATTTGGCAGGAGACCAGACCCAGGATGCCAGAGATGTGGACAGGATAAAGGAGATCTAATACACATGGTCTGGAGATGCCCCAAGCTGTACCAATATTGGAAGCAAATAGTCGAAAAGATTAATAGAACATTTGGAACATTACTACAGCCGGAGGCGAGGCTATGTGTGCTGGGCCTGGTGGAAGAGAGGGTACCTTCAAAGGGCGAGCATATAGCGATTAGGAGATGCCTGTTTCAGGGAAGGAAACTTATTGCACAGAAATGGCAAGCGGTAAGCCCCCCTACAGTAACAGAATGGGAGGAGGTAATTAATGACACAATAAGAAAAGAAGAATTTATATACACTAAAAGAGGTAACAAAAAGAAATTTAATAATATATGGAATAAATGGATTGAAGGGGGGGGGCACGGGGGATGAGGGGTCGGGAAATGGGAATGAGTTGGAGAATGTATAATATAAGTTAAGGCATATTTGTATTGTAACACAGGATTGAAATGGATGTATGTATAAATGATGTGATAAGGAAATAAAATAAAAAAATTTGATAGAAAACTGAACACAAGAGGTTGGCTGCTGGGCATGGGTGCCATTGAGACAATGTTTTGCATTTTCTCAATGAATGCAAATCTAAGATAGAGAGGGGGGGGGCTTGATGCTTTACATCCATTAACCTCCCTGGCGGTATTCCCGAGTCTGGCTCGGGGTGAAATTTCAGCACCAAAAGCGGTAACCCCGAGCCAGACTCAGGATTGCATCGCAGTGATCCAGGCAGAGTTACTCACCTTGTCCCCTGGATCCTGCGATGCCTCTCCGCTGTGTGATCGAGCTGTCTCCTCGCTCGATTCGCACACTTCCGAGTGCCGCCGAGCTCCGTTCCCTGCAGCGTTACGACGCACGGGGACGGAGATCAGCGCCAAATTCCAAAAAGTTGAAACACAGTACACACACAGTACACTGTAATCTTACAGATTACAGTACTGTATGTAATAATTACACACCCCCATTGTCCCTAGTGGTCTGCCCAGTGTCCTGCATGCACTTTTATATAATAAAAACTTTTCTTTCTGCCTAGAAACTGGAGATTGTCCATAGCAACCAAAAACTGTCCCTTTATGTCAAAAGTTGTTTTAGACCAGCTAAAAAACAGCGATAATAAATTAGAATCACTCGCAGAATTAAGCGATAGCGATTTGTGGGGAAATTCGTCATCAAACACTGAAAAACACTTTTATTATTATTATTATATTATTTGTTATAATTATTTTATAGTTATTTATTTTATTATAATGTATAATTTTGTTTTTTGAACTTTATCATACCCGGGATGTCTACTAGACTCTGGTTTGGACAGATTTAAGTGAGTTATTCCCAATGGCATCCCTAGGGGGGGGACCAGAGGGGGCCCTGGCCCCCCCAACATTATGCTGTGCCCCCCCCCCAAAAAAAAAAAAAAATGTTTGCATTTTTATTTTTTGCATTTTTTTTTCTCGCTCGGGCTGCTGCTGGGTAACAGTCTCTCCTGAGAGGGAGAGCGTCCCCAGTCAGCTCCTGCGGGGGATTCCTCCCCCCTCCTTCTGCTCGCTGACACTGCATAATGTGAGCGCTCACACAACCACAGCCGCCCGATCTGCTCCTTTCCCTGCATCCTCATTGGCACGGAGAAGAGCGAGTTGCAGGAAGGACTCCACAAGCACTGTGGGAGGGGGGGAGGGGGCCCAAGCCTCCATCTCAGTTACTGAAAAAACAGACTGATTTCTCCCATCCTTAGGACAGGAGAACCAGCCTGTAAATTCCGAGAATGGTGACTGCAAGCTGAGCCGAGTGTCAGTCTATGACACTCTTTCACAGCCCAGCGAGTCCAGCCACCCCCCCTCACTCTCCTCACATACGAGCAGGGAGGAATACAGCTCCTCCTTCCAGTCAGTTTCATATTTCCCGCCCACACATCCCCTCTCTTCAGATACAGCACGCCGGGATAGTGTGGGCGGGAAATATGAAAATCAGCAGCATTCCTGGCTGTGTGTGAATGATGCCTGAGATTCTAGCCTGGACCGTGGGTAAGTGTGTGCACTGCAGACTGCAGTACACTGTAATCACTGAACTGCATTATCTCCATCCCTTCTCTCCCCCATCTGTCTCCCTCCCCCTCTCCTGTTCTTTCAAGACATTCACAATTTACTTTCACTTTCAGTTAGGCAGGTAATAGACGGTGCACATTTCTTTCCTGCATCCACAGATTGCAGGAAAGAAACTTGCATAATTCCCCCATCAACACAGACAGTGCTGACAGGGAAATATCCCTCCTGCCCAGCAATTGTATTCTCCCGACAAACAGTGATTATCACTAGTGGCTATAGCAATCACTAGTGATAATCATAAGAGAATCTGCTCATTAATGGTTCGAATCTCAGCCAGTTCCTGCTGAACCAGCTGAGATTTAAACTGTCTATGGCTGGTCTTAGCTCTTAGGCCCCTTTTACACTGACACGTTTTTCAGGCGGTTTAGCGCTAATAATAGCGCTGCTATACCGCCTGAAAAAATCGTGCCCCGCAGTCTTCAGTGTGAAAGCCCAAAGGCTTTCACACTGAAGCGGTGCGCTAGCAGGACCGCTCCAAAAGTCCTGCTAGCCGCATCTTTACAGCGGTGAAGGAGCGGTGTGTTCACCGCTCCTTTACCGCTGCTGCCAATTGAAAGCAATGGGAGACCGCGGTAATACCGCCCGAAATGCGCCTCTAAATTCACCCCGCTAGCGGCCGCATACCGCGGTAAAAACGAAAGTATAGCAGCGCTAAAAATAGCGCCGCTATACCCACAGCACACCTCCCGCCCCAGTGTGAAAGGGGCCTTAGGCAGCCCATACATTGATCACTTTTTTTCATTCAACTATTAGGTTGAATGAAAAAAAAAGGAAATTATCCAATTCCCCCATCTACACATTATAGGTGGATGGGGGAATGTTCCCAGTGTGGACCAGTGCTGGAACAACCAGAGTTGCTGTCCTGTCCCGGCTATTCACAGCGCTGGTCTCTGTCTCCATGGTAGCGGCGGCAGCACATTGGAACCCAGTGCTGGTTACTTTATAGGGCTGATGTACAGGAGGGCCAGCACAATTTGTTGTTAAAGATGGGCTGGGCATGTTCAAAATTCCACATGCCAGAGCCTGCCAGAAAGCCCACACTGCACAGCGCTAATCACAGGCAATGAGACATTTCCCGGTCCGCAGCTCCACAGATCAGGAAATGTCTCACTGGCTGTGATTAGCACTGTGGAGTGTCGGCTTCCTGGAGGGGTCGGGCATGTGGGATTTCAAACACACCCGGGCCCATCTCTATTGGTTGTAGACAGTTGAGCTCCCTGCAGGTTGCTTAGCAGCAGTGGAGCCTTCTCTGACATGCTGATCGTGATGCAATCCAGATGATGCTCCTAGTCAAATCCTAGTGTTAAATATCAGTGATTTTATTGATCAAAGCCCACACTTTACAGGTATAGAGCCCACATGGCTGCTGAACATACGGTTGATTATATATATGTGGTTGTACTCTTGATGCTAATAAATACTGTGTTTATTAGATCTGACTGGGAGCATCACTAGGATCACATCCCGATCAGCATGTCAACAGAGAAGGTTATACAGCATTACTGCTGCTAGGTGACCAGCTGGGGGCTCGGCTCTCTATAACCAATAGTGCCAGCCTTCCCCTGCATGCACGCATAATGTCACCAGCACAAAGTCCTAATAGACTGCCGCCGGTGCCAAGGAGACAGATGCCAGACCAGCGCTGTCAATAACAGGGACAGGGCAGCTGGGGAACCCCACAGTGGCAGAACACCAGGGCCCGGTGGCAAGACAACCTTTGCAACCCTGATAGTTCTCCCACTGCTTTGGACCCTTATATTTTCTTGGTGTGCTGGTGACATATATCTCTTGTTTTCTGCCACCTTGGTGGGGCCCCAGTATAGTAGGAAGGGAGCTCACTGCAGAACATGTGAAAGGGCCCATTGTGGGATCGTAGTAAAGGGCCCCAGGATATATATATATATATATATATATATATAATTGCATTTTATAGTTGGCCCCCCTACTTTTGTCCCTGTCCCCCCATGTGCCCCCCCTAAATATGAAATCTGGAGACGCCACTGGTTATTCCTAAGAATTACAGGCCTGCAATATAAAACGCCAAATTTCCATGCAGAATAATAGTACCGCTTTCAGCACCTAAAATCTGACAGAATCATACCGCCAGGGAGGTTAAGAAAATGCAAAGCATTCTCTGAATGGCACCCATACTGAGCATAATTAAAAATAATGAAAGCTAATGCGATGCTCCCATTCAATATTCTATGAATTATGTGACTCAATATTTATGTGTGAGCTCAATAAAATGTGAATATAAGACACACATGAATACAAAAAATTCTGCAAATAATATAAATAGCATACAATCAACATTTTGAATCACCATTCGAGGTGTTGTAAAACTGAAATCAAAGTGTTGTAAAACTGAAAAAAGTGAAAAAAAAAAAAGTGATATAAACAAAAAGTCTGACATCCATCTCCTGTCGTTACATTGGTCCAAGCTGCACCAATGTAACTATATAAAATATGTCATACATGTAAAAAAATTGACCATCTGATACACTGGGGTTGATTTACTAAAACCAGAGTGCAAAATCTGGTGCAGCTGTGCATGGTAGACAATCAGCTTCTAATTTCTGCTTGTTTAATTAAGCTCTCACAAAAAACCTGGAAGCTGATTGGTTTCAATGCAGAGTTGCACCAGATTTTCCTGACGGCTCCATGTCAGCACAGCTGGGTGAGGCCCCGCCCACCCCTACATGATCAGGACTTAACTATAAATTTTTCACTCATTTCAGACTTAGCGTTCTTCTCCTTTCCTCCTATGTGCAGGACGTAGGTGTGCTACTCTACCTAGCTGGTCTAAATGACTGGCGGGCCGTCCATACGCAAGTAGGGGCCTGCCGTATATACTCTGCAGAAATTTGGCCCTTAGGTGTTGGTGTTGACACAACACTGTAAACCCTCACAGTTACTCTTGGTGGGCGCTGGAACGCCCTGCTGTGAACTATTATATCAAGAATTGTAATTACATGCCATTGTTGAACAGTGGTAGGAAAAATTGGGCCTTTGGTGGTGGTGCTGGTGCCACAACACTGTAAGTCCTCACAGTTACTCTTGGTGGGCGCAGGAATGGGCCCAGCTTTAAAATATTAGATCAAGAATTGTAATTACATGCCCCTGTTGAACAGGGGCAGAAAAATTGGGCCTTTGGTGGTGGTGGTGGTGGTGGTGGTGTTGCCACAACACTGTAAGCCCTCACAGTTACTCTTGGTGGGCGCAGGAATGGGCCCTGCTGTGAATTATTAGATCAAGAATTGTAATTACATGCCCCAGGGGCAATGAGCTCTGCTGAACCAAAAATTTTCTTACAAGCTATCAGCATGATCATTGAGGAGGAAGAGGATAGTCACTCAGCATAACAGGATAGTCACTCAGCATCAGCATAGGCAGTCTTGAAGGGATCTGACATTTAAAAAAAAAAATATTTGGTTACATCAGCATCAGGTGCTTGGTAGCTGGTGGTGATTCAAGACTGATTCATTTTTATGAAGGTCAGTCGATCGCCCGAGTCGGTGGACAGGTGCACCCTGTGATCGGTTACAAAGCCTCCAGCAGCACTGAATGTGCATTCCGAAAGAACGCTGGATGCAGGACAGGCCAGTAGCTCAATTGCATACTGTGCAAGCTCTGGCCAGTGATCCATCCTCAAGACCCAGTAACCCAGTGGATTTTCGGTCGGAAAGGTGTCCAAGTCTGATCTTGCCCCTAGGTATTCCTGCACCATGTAAACCAGACGCTGGCGATGGTTGCTGGAACCGATCATACCTTAGGGCTGCGTACTAAAAAATTGTCTGAACGCATCGGTCAGACGGCCACCTTCTCCACCGCTCCTTCTTTGACTGACCGAAGCCTCAGCAACACATTGTCCAGGACCAGGAATTTGTAACCTCCCAGTCTCTGGGAATGCATTGCACAGACCTTTCTGCAAGGCCTCCCAAAAATGCTTCATCGTCTGCTCCCTCTGCGACGGCAATATAAGGTCCCTTATACCCTTGTAACGTGGATCAAGGAGGGTTGCCAGCCAGTAATGATCCCTCTCCTTGATCGCACGAATACGAGGATCCTTCCGCAGGCTTTGCAGGATCAGAGAGGCCATGCAGCGTAGGTTTACTGAGGCATTCGGTGCGGAGTCCTCTGGGTCACTGAGGACGACATGATCCACAGCCACCTCCTCCCAGCCACGTACAAGTCCACGGGTGTCTTGGGACTGTAATTGATCCCTTGAAGACTGGTGCTGATGCTGAGTGCTAGTCTCCACCTCCATGCTGACACAATCCTCCTCCTCCTCCTCTTCCTGTGTGATAGGCGGGCCAGCAGGAACACTGTCTGGATAAAGGGGGCCTTGAGAGGTAAGGACGTTCTCCTCTTCCTGCCTCTGTTCTGCCTCAAGTGCCCTGTCCATTATTCCATGCAGCGTGTGCTCCAACAGGTGGACAAGAGGGACAGTGTCACTGATGCATGCACTGTCACTGTTCACCATCCTCGTGGCCTCCTCAAATGGTGACAGGACAGTGCATGCATCCCTGATCATGGCCCACTGGCGTGGGGAAAAAAAATACAAGCTCCCCTGACCCTGTTCTGGTGCCATATTGCAACAGATACTCATTGATGGCCCTCTGCTGCGTGTGCAGCCACTGCACCATGGCCAACGTAGAGTTCCACCTGGTGGGCATGTCACAGATTAGGCGGTTCTTGGGCAGGTTGTAATCCTTTTGCAGGTCAGCCAGCCGAGCACTGGCATTATATGACCGGCGGAAATGCCCACAGAGTTTCCTGGCCTGCTTCAGGACCTCCTGTAAGCCCGGGTACCTGCCCAAGAACCACTGCACCACCAAGTTAAGGACGTGAGCCAAACAGGGCACATGGGTCAGTTGTCCCTGTCGGAGGGCGGAGAGGAGGTTAGTGCCATTGTCGGAAACCATCATTCCTGGCTTATGCTGGCGTGGCATCAACCACCTCTGAGCCTGCAGAGCTGACAGAATCTCTGCCCCAGTGTGGCTCCTGTCCCCCAAGCACACCAGCTCAAGCACTGCATGGCATCTTTTTGCCTGCGTACATGCGTAGCCCCTTGAAAGCCTACGGAGCACCGCTGGTTCCAAGGACAAAGCACAGGTAGAGGCCATGGAGGAAGAAGAAGAGGAGGGGGTGGAGGAGAGAGGTGTGTCAGAATCACCAGTAGTAACATTTTGGAGGCATTGTGGCGGAACAACCTCCAACACTACTGAACCTTGTCCTGCATCCTTCCCAGCTGCCAGCAGAGTCACCTAATGCGCCATGAAAGATAGGTAACGTCCCTGTCCATGCCTGCTGGACCATGAGTCAGCGGTAATATGCACCTTACCGCTGACCGCCCTGTCCAGCGAGGCCAAGACATTGCCTTCCACATTCCAAAGGAAAAAGCTTAAGACCCACCTCTTCTGAAGGATCAAGACGTCACTGGATTTAGTTTGCATTTGTAGCGCTATATACCGTATTTATCGGCGTATAACACACACTTTTTTCCCCTGAAAATCAGGGGAAAATCGTGGGTGCGTGTTATACGCCGATATCCACATCCCTGAGCTGTCTCCGCTGACTGGGAGCGGAGCGGAGCGAGATACGCATAGCCGAATGTACTCGGCTTTTCTCGGCTCCGCTCACAGTCACGCCCAGTCCCGCCATTGGACCTGTGTTATGTCCATCATAGGGCGGGACTCGGCGTGACAGTGAGCGGAGCCGAGAAAAGCCGAGTATAGCCGAGTACACTCGGCTATGTGTATCTCGGCGGCGGCTCCGCCCAGTCCCTGCGTCCCTGGCGTTCTTGGCGTTCTCGGCGGCGTCCGCACAGTCTCGGCGCCAATTTTGAAATGCTGCACGGGGACTCTGGGGCAAGGCTGCACGGCGACTCTGGGGCAAGGCTGCACGGCGACTCTGGGGCAAGGCTGCACGGCGACTCTGGGGCAAGGCTGCAATGGACACTGACAAGGCTGCACTGTGACCAGGCTGCAATGGACACTGACAAGGCTGCATTTAAATGTAAGTTATTTTTCCTTAAACTTCCCTGCTAAAAGTTTTTTTCCCTAAAATTTCCTCCTAAACTTGGGGTGCGTGTTATACGCCGATAAATACGGTAAGTTTTTCACTCACTCATGCCGGTAGAGAGCCGGAATCACCTTCCGTGAGAAAAAGTGGCGTTTGGGAACCTGCCATTGAGGAACCGCACATTCCACAAACTCACGGAAGGGGGCAGAGTCTACCAACTGAAAAGGCAGCAGTTGAAGTGCTAGCAATTTAGCCAAACTAGCATTCAACCGCTGGGCATGTGGATGGCTAGGAACGAACTTCTTTTGGCGGTGCAGCAGCTGGGGCAGGGAAATTTGCCTGGTACAATCGGACGTTGGTGTAAGATTGCCCGCAAGTACTTGGCTGTGACACACCTAATTCTACACCTTCATTCCTCTCAGTGCAGGTTTCAGAGAGGACTGAAGGTATAGTGGGGTTGGAGATCCCAGCTGATGAGGAGCAAGGAGAGGTCCTCTTTGTTCTTTGGTGTGGTTCTTTTAGGTAGGCTTGCCAACAAACTGCATGGCAGGTCGACATATGTCTGGTCAAGCACGTGGTGCCCAAGCGGCTGATGTTTTGACCACGGGAGATACGCTTTAGACATATGTTGCAAATGGCAACGGTGCGATCTGCTGCACACGTCTGAAAAAAGGCCCACACCAAAGAACTTTTGGAATAACGTGCAGAGACAGCAGCGCCCTGCACATGCAGAGCTCTGCGGTGTGATGCAGTCGGTGTGCTGCCCTTAATCTGGCCCCTGGAGAGGGCATCCTGCCTCCTTGGAGATGTGTCTCCTCCTCCTCCTCCTCCTTTCTCCTATCAGGCACCCACGTGGAGTCAGTGACCTCATCACCCCCTCCCTCCTCATCACTGGAGCAAATCTGGCAGTATGCTGCAGCTGGGGGAACATGACTGCCAGATAGCTGTCCTTGTTGGGCACCCCCTCTCTCTGGGCTCACGTTACTACCCCCTCTCTCTGGGCTAACGTTACTGCCTTCCTCTAGCTGGGTTCCATCATTGGAGCCTTCAAAATGCTGGGCATCCTCCTGGAGCATGTACCCAACACTGTGGTCAAACAGTTCGGGGGACTCCTCAGGAGGACATGGTGGGGCTAGGGAAGGAGTGACTGAAGCCATTGAGCCGAGGGAAGAGGCCGCTTTGGCAGCTGCTTTGACAGACAAAGTACCCTGAGCCTGGGTGAGAGAGGATGAGGAGGATGAGGACGGCTTGGTCATCCACTCTACCAAGTCTTGGGTATGTTGCGGCTCAACATAGCCAGCTGCCGAAAAGAAGGACAAGCGTGTCCCACGGCCACGTGCTGATGAGGATGCACCGTGTTTACGACCAGCACTGTTGCCTCTAGACACAGAGCCTGCTTGCCCTCTTTTATTGCCTTGTGACTGTCTGCCTCTCCTTGTTTGCCTTCCAGACATACTAATGGCCTGCAGTGAGATGTAGCTGCACAAAGGTGGGATGTATATATATATATATATATATATATATATATATATATATATATCTATATCTGTACTGATAATGCAGCTATCAGAATGAACTGCCTGCTGTGGTATTAGTATGAGAAAAGCAGCAATTGTCTTCAGTTAGTTTTAGGTGAGCACTGTGCAGAGGACACAGTACACTAACTGAAAATACTTGCAGCTCTCTGCCTGTGGTTTTATTATGAGAACACCACAAATTGAATTCAGGGTCCTTTTATGCCCTGTACACACGATCGGTTTTACTGATGAAAACAGTCCGATGGACTTTTTCATCGGACAAAACCGATCGTGTATGGGCCCCACCGTTTTTTTTTCCATCGGTGAGAAAAAATAGAACATGTTTTAAATTTATCCGATGGAAAAAAAAAACGATCATCTGTGTGGAACTCAATCGGAGAAAAAACCCACGCATGCTCAGAATCAAGTCGACGCATGCTCAGAAGCATCGAACTTCATTTTTCTCAGCTCATCGGAGTGTTTTACGTCTCAGCGTTTGGGACGGTCGGATTTTTGACTGATGGTGTGTAGGCAAGACTGATGGAAGTCAGCTTCATCGGAATTCTGATGGAAAAATCCATCGGATTTGAATCCATAGGAAATCCGATCGTGTTTACAGGGCTTAAGTGAACGATGTGCAAAGGACAGAAGTACACTACATGAAATTAATGCAGCTCCCTGCCTGTGGTTTTATTATGAGAACACCACTAACTGTATTCGGGTAAACTTTAGGTGAACGCTATGCAAAGCACACAGTACACTAAGTGAAACACTGACTGCAGCTAGCACAATCACCTGCCTGTCACAGTATAGAGCAGGGATATGCAATTAGCGGACCTCCAGCTGGTACAAAACTACAAGTCCCATCATGCCTCTGCCTCTGGGTGTCATGCTTGTGGCTGTCAGAGTCTTGCTATGTCTCATGGGACTTGTAGTTCTGCAACAGCTGGAGGTCCGCTAATTGCATATCCCTGGTATAGAGAATAACAGGAACGGATCTAGCTAAACTGAATACAGTGTATAAATATATATACAACACCTAGGATGCATATATATCCTCTACACACTGTAACTGTAGCTAACTGACTCACCTGCCTGCTCTATCTAACTCAATATAAATGACACTGTCTCTCTCTCCCTGTCTCTTTACTTTAACCAACGCCAACACACTACACAAGGCCGCCAAGCCGGCGGCCTTATATAGTGTGGGGCGTGTACCTACTCCTCTGAGCCATGATTGGCCAAAGCCACTCTGGCTTTGGCCAATTACGGCTCTCCGTTCTTACCGTGCTGTGATTGGCCAAAGCATGCGGGTCATATTGCATGCTTGGCCAATCATCAGCCAGCAATGCACTGCGATGCTGCAGTGAATTATGGGCCGTGATGCGCCACGAGATTTTGGCACGAACGGACCATAATTTTTGCAATTTGGCGAACAGCCGAACAGCCAATGTTCGAGTCGAACATGGGTTAGACTCGAACACAAAGCTCATCCCTACTGATAATAGAACGCGTCTGTCCACAGATTTGGTGGAATGTCTGACATTTATAATAATGAATCAGTTCTGGATTACCAGTAGCTATTAAGCCCCGGATGCCAATGTCTCTGATTAAGTGTTTTTGGGATGTGTAATGTCTGCAGGACTTCTAGGCTGCCTGGCGTTCTGGGTGTTGATTTCATCTGGAAGAATTTTTGGGAAAAAATTAACATCCAAAGACCAAATTTTCCACACCTGTTTGACAGGTGCATATCATTGCAATTTTTGACAGCAAGGCCAATTCTTGCTTTCATCAAGAGTACCTCAATAGCAGTGGCAGCTGGTGCTCAAAATTATGGAGGGGCGCAAACGAACTGAAAAATTCTGAAAAATACTCAAACAAAAACATCAATTGCAGCCACTGCGCCCATAATATGCAGCCACTGTGCCGATAAAATGCAGTCACTGTGCCCATCATATGCAGCCACTGTGCCCTGCATATGCAGCCTCTGTGCCCAGCAAATGCAGCCACTGTGCCCATAATATGCAGCCACTGTGCCCATCCTATGCAGCCTCTGTGCCCATCATATGCAGCCTCTGTGCCCATCATATGCAGCCTCTGTGCCCAGCAAATGAGGCCAACTGTGCCCATTATATGCAGCCAACTGTGCCCATCATATGCAGCCAACTGTGCCCAACATATGCAACCTTTGTGCCCAGCAAATGCAGCCAACTGTGCCCTATAAATTGCTGCCACTGTGCCCAGCAAATGCAGCTAACCGTGCCCCATTAATTGCAGCCTTGGTTCCCATAATATGTAGTCACTATGCCCAGAAAATGCAGCCAACTCTGCCCCATCAATTGCAGCCTCTGTGCCAATAATATGCAGCCACTGTGCCTTCCTGCCTGCTCGGCCACCCGCTGTCTGCCAAGCGCTTACCCCATCATAGTGGCGGGTCAGGCAGTGGGATAGGCGACTAGCTATGGGACTGATAGCATGGTGTTGGCTCCTGTGTCCTCTGTGCGCGTCTTCTTCCTGTTCTGCACGGCAGAAAAAGGGATCGTCTCTGCCTTCCGTCAATCAGGTGACCGGTATTACATCCATGCCTCCTGATTGGCTGAGAGGTGGTTCTGTGTTAGCAAAGCAAATATTAATTTGCTTCAAAAACACCCCTCCGCCGCTGTAATTCAGGCGCCCGGCATCCGAAACGGGGCTGGACACCTGAATAGGGGATGCCTACAGCGCCCATGGATAGATTCGTGCAATGCATGAATCTATCCATACTACACAGAGGAGGTGGCTGGAGAAAGGGGACGGCGCCCGTGCACCCTTAATAGATGCACCACCATTGCTCAATAGTGTTACAGTGCGAAGGCGCCACCGATACCCAAAGACTAATATTTCCACACCTGGTACTTCTATCCAAAGTCTAGAGAAACCAGAATTTATCCAAAACATCTCTAATCGTGTTCCCAGTGCATTGCTCATTTAAAAATTATGTTGTTTACTAACTTTTTTTTCATTGATACATGTCCCCCAGGAAGTCCAGGACCCCCATAACCATTGTATGCCCAATTACTTGCATATAAGCCTTCAAAATGGGCACTTTTGATTTTTACAGTTCAGGTCCCATAGACTTCAATGGGGTTCGTTATTCGGTTGCGAACTTTTGCAATGTTCGAAAGTTCCGGTGCGAACCAAACAGGGGGTCGTTTGGCCCACCCCTAATAGTTACATCCAAGCTCGACCAATTTAACTATGTAAAAAATGGCATACATGTAAAAAAACATCTGATACAGTGGGGTTAATTTACTAAAACCAGAGAGTGCCAAATCTGGTAAGGCTGTGCATGGTAGCCAATCAGCTTCTAACTTCAGCTTGTTCAATTAAGCTTTGACAAAAAACTTGGAACTGGACAATTGTGGCAGACCCGCACCACGGGGATAATCTGACCGTTTGTACACTCCATCAGTCAATTGTTGTCGGAATTTCCGACAACAAATGTGGCATAGTATGCTTTAAATTTTTCCGACAACAAATGTGTGATGTCGGATTATCCGATCGTGTGTACAGAAGTCCGTTGGAAAAAAATCCAAAGTGCAAACACGCATGCTCCAAACCAATGCTAACCATAGCACAACATTTTTTTTTTTTAAAGGTACATTTTTATTAAGTTTTTTTTTCAAAACAAGACATACAATAGACAACAAACAGACACTCGTGGAGCGAACATCGCCCAATCCAGTACAGTGCAAAAAATGTCTTTTAGAAAGCTGGTAAACAATTGGCATATATCAGGAAGACAATATTCAGTCACATCTTTAAGGAGCAGGAGAGACGGTGCTCTCAGAATCAACCCAGTAGCCCCAAACCTTCCTGAATTTTTTCGGACATCCTCTAGCCTCATATGTCAGTTTGTATAATGATACAGCATGGTTAATATTTGTGAGCCAGAAGGCAATAGTGGGTAAGGATGGAGACTTCCAATGGAAGGTTATTGCTTTCTTAGCATAAAACAATACTATTCTCAGAAATGTTTGTGTATTCTCGGATATACTATCATCATCAATATAGCCCAGTAAACACTTTAGAGGATTACATACATTAGGTTATTGTGTCAATGAACTAATGAAGGCCGTGACCTCCGACCAGAACTGCCTGATCGGAGCACACTCCCAAAAAAATGAAAGAACGTGCCATCAGCCATGCCGGAACGAGAGCACAATGCAGAAGGCAATCTATTCAGTTTAAATAGTAAGCATGGAGTAAAGTAGGATCTGTATAACAATTTTGTTTGTATTACTTTATCACGAGAAGAGATGACAGAGGGAACCTGGAGGGGCAAAAGCTCCTGCCAGATTTCCTCCGTCAGCTCAGGAATATCAGCTCTCCAGCTGGCAGCCGTCTTGCTCAGCCTTTGAGTCGTGGAATGCAGAAGGGACCTATAATATGTAGAAACTAGCTTGGTGTGAGAGGAGTCGGTCAACATACGTTCAAGCGGGGAGTACTGAATAGATATGTTGCGAAGACCAATCTGCGTTGCTGCAGTGTGGCGTATCTGTAGGTAGAGGAAGTAAGCTGTGCGTGGTAGATTGTAATCTCTACAAAATTCATCAAAAGAACGAAACACGTTGTCTGAGAATAAATGCAAAATTGTTTTTACCCCCCTTTTCGACCAGAATCCCCCGTCAGATCTGCGGAAGAACTCTGGTAGTGTCGGGTTCCCCCAGAGTGGAGTGTTCGGCGAGTAAGTATTACTGTCAGTGAACGACTGTAGTTTTGTTAGCTTAATAAGCCTGATAGTCATTGCCAGGACACTCGTACCCTCCCGCCCTCTAAGGGACATACGATAAATCAGGTTCTGCAGAGATTCATAGGAGGTAAGGATAGCAGCCTCCAAGGCAGTGGCTGCATTGTTGGCTTCAGGAAAAAACCACCAATGTGCATGAGCTAATTGTGAGGCAACATAATAGGTGTGGAGGCAGGGTAAGGCCAATCCACCCTCCAGTACCGGTAACTGGAGGGTGGTCTTGGCAATCCTGACTACTCCCCCCCTCCATAAAAAGGAAGTAAGGATGGAGCCTATTTCTTTAAATTTAAGCTTAGTGACATATATTGGTGAATTACCCAATACATACAGAAATCGTGGCAGGAATATCATTTTAAAAATATTAATCCTGCCCAATAAGATAAGTGGGAGATTTGCCCAGGTTTTGAATGTGGTCTTCATTCTCCCTATAAGGGGGTCTATATTGAGTTTAGCATAAGAGGTAATAGGGAGCTGTACCATAACTCCTAAATATCGGAAGGAGGTGACTATTTGTAGTGGGCAAGAGGAAGTTAGCCTGGGTGGGTCTGCCTGGTCAATCTGAAATAGGATGGACTTGTCCCAGTTAACCCGGAACCCGGAGAAATGCCCAAACTTGCCAATAATCTCCAGCAGGACTGGGAGAGACGACTGGGGGTCCGACAAATAGATCAACATGTCGTCAGCATAAAGAGACACCTTCTCCTCCAGACCCCCAATCGTCAGTCCCGCAACCTCCCCGCAAGATCTTATCAGTGCTGCCAAGGGCTCTATCGCCAGTGCAAAGAGCAACGGTGACAGAGGGCACCCCTGTCTGGTGCCTCTCTTTATCGGAAAGGGATCAGACACGGCTGCGTTCACCCTCAGTCGAGCAGTGGGTTTCGAATATAACAGCTGGACCCATCTGATGAAGGTACCGTAAAAACAAACTTTGCCAGGACCTCCAGCAGATAAGGCCATTTGACTGAATCAAATGCCTTGTGTGCGTCCAAGGCCAGAACAGCCCTGGAACCCATCTCTGCATGAGTGGCCTGAAGATTGGTGAACAATTTCCGCAGGTTGATGGAGGGCGATCGCCCAGGGATGAACCCAGTTTGATCCGCACCAATAATGATAGTAATAACTGTGTTCATGGGAGAAAAAGAAACCCTGGACTGCCGCACTCTGTATAGACAGTTATTTATTCCAAAATTTCAAGTAAAAAATTCAAATTCAAAATAAATCCATAAATCCAAAACAACAAATGCAGATAGTATGCATGCAGGGAAGGGTGGCTAACGCATTTCACGTCACGAATTGACGCTTACTCATAGCTATGAGTAAGCGTCAATTCGTGACTTATGGATTTATTTTGAATTTGGATTTTTTTACTTGAAATTTTGGAATAAATAACTGTCTACACAGAGTGCGGCAGTCCAGGGTTTCTTTTTCTCCCATGCATCAGTGCAGAGCCAGCACCTGTGTGAGTGACTGGGCGGAAGCAGCCATTTGGTGAATTCTCAAGCTTTTGAGCGGTACGTTTTTCCTTTCCAATAACTGTTCAATCGCCGGGCGAGCACCTTGGCCAAAATCTTAACATCTGAGTTGATGAGTGATATTGGTCTGTAAGATTCGCATAGGAGGTGATCCTTATGTGGTTTAGGAATGAGGACAATCAATGCCTCCGACATAGAGGGGGGTAGCTGTCCCGTTTTCATAGCAAAATCATATACCCTGCTTAGATGGGGTATAAGCAAATCTTTGTATTGCAAATACCACTCGATGGGGAACCCATCCAGTCCCGGCGTTTTGTTTCTGGCAAAGGACTGGATAGCCTCCCCAATTTCCTCAGTTGTCAGAGGAGCGTCAAGATCTGATGCCTGCTGGGTCTGAAGTCTGGGCAACGAAATGTCCGCAAGATAGTCATCCAATTCCACAATCGTGTAGTGAGCTCTAGTAGCATATAGGGAGGAGTAAAAGGAAATAAAGGCTTCCATGATCTCATTGTTCTGTTCTACCACTATGCCCTCTGCGCTCTTAATTCTGGGTATGCTGCATGGCTGATAGTCAGGTTTAGAAAGATATGCCAACAAACGGCTATTCTTGTCACCAAACTCAAAGATTCGCTGATTCTGGTATAACAGCTTCTTCTGGGTGCGTTCCAAAAGCACTAGGTCCAATTCTCTGGACCCATGCTTCCAGGCAGCATGTGTCTCAGGAGAGGGAGTCGCGGTATAAGCGGCTTCTGCCTCCCTGAGAGCCTCCTCTGCATCCATCAACTTGGACATAGAGGCCTTGCGTGTCTGACCAACCGCCGCAGCAAAAGAGCCACGTGTAGTGGCCTTAAAGGCATCCCATACCACTGGAACCGATGCACTCTGTTTATTAAGTAGCCAGTATGATTTCATCTCCGTCATACATTGGTTCACCACGATCTCATCCGCCAACCACAGTGGGTTCAGTCGCCACACCCGATAGGAGGAGGAGGGGCCCAGGGCGAGGTCCACCATCAAAGGAGAATGGTCGGATATTGCCCTAGGGAGGTATTTAACCTCTGATACCATAGAAAGTAGATCCGACGAGACCAGACACAAATCTATACGAGACAGAGTACCGTGTGACTCAGAGTGACACGAATACTCCCTCCTGTCCGCATGCTTCCACTTCCAGGCCTCTACCAAGTCAAATTGATTTAAGAAGGAACCCAGGGGAGCGGGGGGTAATGAAGAGCAACGTAACCTGTCTATGGAATTATCCAGTACTGTATTATAGTCACCCGCTATTGGTAAAGGACCCTCTGCTATTGCCAGAATGGAGGTCATAACCCTTTCAAAGAACAATTTAGTGAAGGGGGGAGGGGCATACAGGCTAGTCACGGTATATGGTCTTCCCATAAGTTCGAGTACAATAACTACAAAACACCCTTGTGGGTCCAGTTTAACATGCTTAATACTAACCGAGGCTGATTTGGCTATTAGGATGGAGGTCCCCCTGGCATATGTGGAGTATGTAGAATGGAGGGCATAGGCAATTTTTGCCCATTTGAGGGCCATGACTCTAGAGCCCTGGAGGTGGGTTTCCTGAAGTAGGATTACATGCAGATTGTGGCGTGCCAAGTAGTCAAACATCAGAGATCTTTTCACCTTGGAATTCAGCCCCCGTACATTCCAAGACACTAAACGTAGCTTAGACCTAGGGAGGCGTAAAGCACATGATTAACCTTACCCACCTCCCATGGCCCACTGGACACAAGCAAGGCCCGAAGTCCCGCGAACCAGGGGAAGCGTGCAAGGTACAAAACAGGTCAAAAAGATAAGGCAAGAGCATAGGAAATAAAGTGAACAGATGCATATCATAAGGGTCAGTTATACCAGCCTGTAAATGGAAATGCACAAATGAATACCAGCACTGCAGAACAAAACACATAAAAATAAAAACTTCAAACAAAAATCCCCAAACATCCCCACCCACCCTAACCCTCCCGGCTCCCAAACCCTAACATATGAGAGCTTTGTTCCCAAAACCAAAACTGCAAAGCAGGGGGGTCATGACACAGACCCCAAACTAACCAACCCTGAGGAGCGTTAAAGTCCCTTAGACGCGGGCTACCGTCCGTGACCGCACAGGACAAGTATGCTAGTTGACCCTGAGTCCGAAGGAAAAAATGCAGCAGTCATCCAGATCAAACAAGTAAGAAACAAACAGAGTTAGTAGAATGTAGTTCGCCACTTTCATATAACTGTAAAGAGGGGAGTGAGATGATCACAGGCGTAAGGATTTCCAGGCCCACTCCTACCCCCCCTCAGCTGTCCTTTGCTGGAAAGGGGTAATGTAGGCCACATAAGGCACAAGGTATAGCTATCAAAAAATGCAGGTTAGGTGCGATGTCAGCGCAGAGGGGATCTTTGATTCTGATTCCGGCGTTCAGGATGTCCTAGGGTATCCACCCAGTGAGATGCCTCCTTAGGATCCGTGAAGAAGTAGGCCTTGCCCTGGTAGACAATCCTCAATCGAGCAGGATATAGCATGCCATAGGGGAGATGATGCTCACGGAGCCTGCGTTTAATAGCCAGGAAAGTGGCCCTCTGCTTTTGTGTAGCTACAGAGAAGTCAGGGAAAATAGTAATTCCGCTCCCATTAAAGGACACCCTTCCTTTTCTCTGGCAGCACCAAGAATTGCCTCCCTGTCCCTGAAGTGCAGGAGTTTTATGATCATGGCACGTGGCTGGGCCCCAGGTGGGAGGGAGGCGCATAGGAACCCTGTGTGCTCATTCAATGGCGAATAACGGTGAAAAGGTTGAAGCGCCGAATGTGGTGATTAGCCATCTTTCCATAAAAACCTCCGGGGTTCTACCCTCAGCCCCCTCTGGGAATCCCAGGAAACGTAAATTGCTCCTCCGTAAACGGTCCTCCATTTCAGTGAGCTTATCTGCTGTGTAATTTTGGGCCTGGCATAGCTCCCTAACAGAGCCCTGTAATGGACGGGTCTCATCCTCCAGCGTGCTAATGCGCTGCTCAGCATTAGACACCCTGTGGCGGAGGTTATGGACATCCTGTTTTAGGAAGGATAAGTCTGTTTTAATGGAGTCCATTTGGGTGGTCAGGGAAGCATGGCTGTGCTGGATGGCCTCCATGATCTGAGACAGGGGTGGCTCTGCAGGGCCTGCATCAGCAGTGTCCCTGCTGGGAGTATCAGGGGCAATGTCCTCAGCTGGAGAGAACAGGAAAGGATCTTCCGGGCTTAGAACAGGGGGGAACAGTGTGACTCACCCTTCCCTGCAGGCTTCTTTGTCAGCGCTGAGGAGCATGAGGATGGCTGACTGCATGTGTCTGCAGCATGGTGACCGGTGCCATCTTGCCTCTGTTTGCATGATGGGGGCTGCGGGCCGGGTCCTGAGGCTTCCTCCATCGGTGGGCCGTATTTGACCATCTCCCAGTGGGCACAAGGTTCCCTGGATGCTGTGGGGACAAACGGGATCCTCGGATGGCGAACGGATCAGCAGGATTCAGTCAGGATGTAAGCGGCATGGACGGAGCTCTGGCTAAGCACTTCCTTGCATACCGGTCGTTGGCCACGCCCCCACCATAGCACAACATTAGCAGAAGTTGCCCAAAGTGTGGCGCTAAAGAACTGAAAAAACACGTAGTTTCGTGTTTGTTGGCCAACAATTTTTGCCGTTTGTATGCAATTCAAGATCACGGCCTTCAGACAAAAGTCCTACGCTTTGTCTAATGGAAATCCGATCGTGTGTACGAGGCTTAAGGGTATCTCCACTCTGGATGGAGGAGTAGTGGAGACACCTTTGGATGCAGCATTGTCAGTCTAGGGTGAGAGAAGTGTTGGATGGATGCACCAGCAGATTTAGATGAACCTCAGTAACAAATTAGGCCGAACTCCAGCTAACCTTTTTTACCAGTTACAACAGCAGTTAAAATCAATGTTTCCCAAAAAGGACAAATTTAGGTGCCGCTCAGGTACAGAGGTAAAGTCCAACTAGACCACTGTGAATGCAGGCAGGGACAGGGAGCTCATCCTGGCTCCAAGCTGCAGTGGCCTGGCTGGAGCCCATTCATGATCTCATTTCATGCAAATGAGTCTGTTTCATGATGTGCGGCTTATAGATCTATTCCTTTGGCATTGCTACAATCAATGTTTGTTTTGGGTTTAATGCCACTTTAAATCAAACTGATAAGTGAAAAATGTTTTTTTTTTTTTTTTTTAAATATAATTTATTCCTATTTAACATCTTATTAACTAATTTTGCCCTTTAATTTTTTTCTATTTTTGTTACCAAAAGAAAGCTTTGAATTTTTGAAAAAACAAACAAATTATGTATTATTTTGTAATGACAAAGTTATTACCCAATAAACAGGCCCATAGCAATAATGTAAAAATGTCTCTTGTTCATGTGGTTTGCACTAGTGTGAGAGCTAACTTTGTTATAGTGGCTTCATTTATGTTGAACAGACCTCTAGGATGGTAAGCCTTAGGCCTCGTACACACGGCCGATTTTCTCGGCAAGAACCAGCAAGAAACTTGCTGGCAGAGAGGTCTTGCCGAGTAAATCGGTCGTGTGTACGCGGCTATCGGGTTTCTCTTCGAGAAAACCGACAAGAAACCTCGACGAGAAAATAGAGAACCTGCTCTCTATTTTCTCGTCGAGATTCTCCTCGGCATGTTTCTCGACAAGAAAAGTGAGTGTGTGTACACTTACCTGTCCTCCCGGAAGCCCGCGCATGTTCGAAATGAATTCGACGCATGCGCGGTAGCTTCCTAGGCATACGTAGGGTATACCAAGATGGCGGCGATGGCATCGAATGTGACGAGCGCATGCTCGTCGTAGTCGATGACGTCACCGCGTACGCTCCATTCAAAGAACCGCGGGTTCTTTGAAACGAGCGTGTGTACACTCGGCCGGGACAAGTTTCTTGTCCAAGAATCTCGTCGAAAAAAACGACATGTTTTTTTCAACGAGAATCTCGGCCGTGTGTACGAGGCCTTATACACGCAATGAGAATATCAAATGTATGATTGCCCATTTTTTTCGCATGCTAAGTCTCATATCGAAAATGAAGAGGCTACTCAACTTACGAAAAATTCTCGTACAACAGAATACAACTTTGGAAGTGAAGTAATGTGCTGATAAAAAAAACCCAAAAGTGTTGTCTTTACCTACACTTTAAGTTTATGGCATCGAGAAGGTTTTGGCCTTCCAGCCCCGCACAGAGCTGCACCGCAGCACATGTACTCCCTCCTTCTCCCCCTGGGCCCACCATACCTCCCCGTCACCGCTTTAAGGGGGCCGCGTCTTGTGGTTTGGCAGCGCTGGCTGGGCGGGGCCTCGCGCTGCAACCCGATTGGCCCCGGCTCTTCTTGTTCTCCCAGGCATGGGCCGGCTCTGCCCCTGGCCCTTGGACTGTGCAGCGCACTTGGGGTGAGAAGAAGAAAAAGAGCCAGGGGGAGATGGCGGAGTGGAGGGTGTGTCTCGAGTTGGTGGTGGTAGTACCTCGGGGGCCTAGCCTCCTGCGGGGCAGCCTGCTGCACACACCCGCTGGACCTGCTGAAGGTGAGAAGGAAGGAGAGCCAGGCTGTGTGTGCGGTATGGAGGGAGGAGGAGATGTCCTACAACACGTGTGTGTGTGTGACTGCAGAGACATGACGTCATAGGATACGTCATACATATGGTCAGTGTGGTCAGTGTGCAGTGTAGTGGTCAGTAGTCAGTGTGTAGTGTAGTGGTCAGAGTGTAGTGTGTGTAGTGTCCAGAGGTGCAGGGTGCTGTGTAATGTAAAGGGGTCCAGTGATGCAGGGTGCTGCTGTGTAATGTAAAGGGATGCAGGGTGCTGTGTAATGTAAAGGGGTCCAGTGATGCAGGGTGCTGTGTAATGTAAAGGGGTCCAGTGATACAGGGTGCTGTGTAATGTAAAGGGACCAGTGATACAGGGTGCTGTGTAATGTAAAGGGGTCCAGAGGTGCAGGGTGCTGTGTAATGTAAAGGGGTCCAGTTATGCAGGGTGCTGTGTAATGTAAAGGGGTCCAGTGATGCAGGGTGCTGTGTAATGTAAAGGGGTCCAGTGATACAGGGTGCTGTGTAATGTAAAGGGGTCCAGTGATGCAGGGTGCTGTGTAATGTAAAGGGGTCCAGTGATACAGGGTGCTGTGTAATGTAAAGAGGTCCAGAGGTGCAGTTGTGGAGAGGGGGTACACAGTAGTGACAAAGAGATATTTAAAGATGCAGGGGGCACAGTGGGGTGTTTTTACATTTTAACGTGGGGGGGGGGCGCTTTTAACCCCCGCTAGCGGTCGAAGAAAGGGTAAAATGTGACTGTGTATCGCCTCTGCCAAAGCGCCCCCCCCCCCCCTGAAAAAAGTTCAGCGGACGCCCATGGGTGTACTTATAAAAGAAAAAAAAGTTATTTGTTTGTAGGCTATTTTTGTCTATACATTCATAAAGAATAGACAGAATATATGTAGCTGATGATGATAGAAAATAAATACTTAAGTTCTTTACTCGTCAGCTCCTTCTAGTGGCCATAATGCAGTATTTTTCAATCTAATATTTTTTTTTTTTTAGGAATGCATAACAGTTGACCTGGAGAGAAAATAGCCTAATAATATTTGAAATTGCACCTATTCGCACAGAACAAATGTACATTTGTCACATAACATTCCAGTCTAATAACATTTGTCCTTTTTACCTTATAACAGCAATAGGTAGATTTCCCCTTATTTTGTGCCCCTGTTCCCTTATGTCCTGTCTTAGAAGAAAATATTCCCTTTTCTCAGTTTTAATTTCAGGTACTTTGGTAAATAAGGCCCAATATAAAGCATTTCCTAATAAATCACCTTTATATGTGAACCCATCGATGGAGGAGTCTTGTCTTAAAGAGTCCCACGGTTACATTATATGTGCATAGTTCTGAGCTATTAATCCCTCTGTTCTAGACATATTAGCTAATAAACATTCTACTTACTCACAAGTTCCTGAAAATCTTTCGTAAGTTCCTAAAATCTAAAGTTCAGTTCTGAAAACTTCCTGTAAATGCAGAACAGAAAACAGCAAAGAAGACACTTATAACACAGTGCACAGGATTACATTTTTTAACCGTGTACAATGAGGAATCCTGAAGATTTCGAGGCAAAATCAGGTAATCGAGAAACAAGGTCATTTAATCAGAGATCCTGTCGATTATTCTTTATTAATTATATTATTATAATAAGCACTACCACAGTATGGTTTGTAATATTTTTTTAATTATAATTTTTTGTTTAGTTACAATTTCAAATGTACCATAGCATTTGATAAGACATACTGCTACAGATAAAATTCTAATACTCACTAACTCCCAGCCAAAATAATACAAATTCTGCTGATTTGGGGTGAGTTTTGATCTGGGGTGACTCCAGATCCATCAATTTCCAATCTGTTCTTCTGAAATCTATGGGTGGGAGCAACAGGAATGTATGAAAATCTGACAAAATCAAAATTGTTGCAAATCATTGACATCTCATAGCCTGTATTTTTAATTCAGCTGGCCATACACTAGTAGAATTAAATTAGAATTGTTTTTGTATTAAGAATGTTCTTTTCGATTTTCTAATCATTAGTGGTGTTAAATCGCTATTCTTTTTTGACCATAGTGATTCTCGAAAAAAATACATTTCTAATAGTGAATGTGGTTTGTGTTCGGGAAATCACTTTCATTCCAAAATCAAATGTTAAAGCAAATGAAAATTTTAAGTACTTTTGAACAACATTTGTAAATACATTAAATGCACTGAGCATTTTAGTACGAATGTTCATACAAATATCTGCACAAACACAAGTTTTAAAATCTACTAGTGTATACCCAGCTTTACCCCATAGATATTATAAGGGCTCATTTACACTTGCTTTTGCTTCAACACACATTAAGATGTTTTTTTGATGCTTCGGTGGTGCTTTGATGAAGCTTTGGTGATGCTTCTGTGATGATCTTTTGAAGCTTTGTTGAAGCTTGACAGATGCCATGTGTGTGTGGATATCTCATACCTGCAATTTCTCCAAAACAAACCAAAGCTAAAGCTGAACAAAAGCCTCTCAAAAGCCACAGGTGCTTCACACGAGCTTCAATCGAGCTTTGTAATAGAGTTCTATGGAGGCTTTGAAGACGCTTTGAAGCACCACTAAAGTGGGGTATAATTTTTGAAGCGAAGCCAAAGCAAAGCAAAGCAAACGTAATGTAATATGTAAACAGTACTGTAAGCTAACCATTTTATTTAGTGACAGGGGCTTTGACTGGCATTCAGAAAGCTTTAACAAAGCCTGACAGTATTAATTTTGCCGACTAAAACATTTTAGTCGACTAAATTAATACTATTTTAGTCTACTAAAATGCGACTAAAACAAAAACTATTGAGATGACTAAAATACGACTAAAAACTAAAATGGCATTTTAGTCAAAAGACTAAAATGGGACTAAAACTAAAATGCAATTTTAGTCAAAAGACTAAGACTAAAACTAAATTGAAATTTGACTTCAAAATTAACACTGGTCTGTAGTGCATGTTCATACCTCCATACCATAAATAATAATATAGCGGTACCCTCAGTTAAGAGGGCTGCTGGTATTGATTTGGGCCCTGTAGTGCACCGCTGTCAACCCCTGGCAATCGGCTCTAACCTCCCGTGGCACAGATAGTAGTAGTGGGATAAGACCGCGTGACCTTAACTCTTGGTGACGCAGCCTTATAGCAAGCATGCACAGCAATATACTTTTAAAGCTACTATTAAAGTAACTGAAGCTGACACCAAATGTACTTGACCCTGATGTTTTACTAAGGCTAATGGGCAAGTAATAAAATAACAGCATACCAAAGTACCGATCTTAGAAATAAACAGTATTTAAATGAACAAACAATCAGATAGCTCAAATAATGCGATGCGGCTCTAGCGCTGCCTCTTTTCAATCACTTCCCCTTGTGGGCAGACTAACTCTCAATAGTATCTACCTAACAGTCAGGCCTGACTGATCTAAAAGGAAGTTCAGGGAACACAAATCTTTGCATGCAATCTTTCGGTGGTGCACTTGATGAACAAACTTATAATCCAAATGAATAGTGAAGATAAAGTATCTGTCTATGAGCAAGTGCTCTCTCACCACCCGGACAGTCCAAGTCTGTTTCCTCCACCGATTCGTCTAGGAACAGGAATCCACCGACATCCGGGCCTTCAGTCCTTCTGGTGTACTGCAGCAAGGAGGAGAAGATGTCTCTCAGGTTCAGCTAGACTTGGCGGAGGGCTCTTTGGAAAAGAGCACAAGACCCAGGCTTCAGGCCTTGTGCACACAGCAGTTCAGCACAGAGATCCTCTTGCTAGGAGAGGGGGTGTCCAAAGAGAGAGAATCAACTCCGCCTCCCCTTTATAAAGTCTGCCCCAGCAGCCCTTGCTCCGGGGCAATGCACCCTGGGTGCTGCAGGATGTACTGGGAAATGTAGTCTCTGTGTATTAAAGGGGTATACCCGCTACAATAACATATTCGATGTTTCACTCCAGTGCTATATAATGAGTTTGGAAATTGTAGAGAAATATTAACTGATGCATTACAATTTAATTACACCCATTCGATTTTAGATGACTAAAATATACTGGAGATTTTAGTCGACTAAAACGTAGGACATTTTAGTTGACTAAAATATACTGGAGATTTAGTCGACTAAATACGACTAAAACTAAAACAATTGCAGAAGACTAAAATGGGACTAAAACTAAAATGCCATTTGAGTCCTAAGACTAAGGCCTCATGCCTACGGATGTTTTAAAAAACGGTCTGTTAAGCTAGTACAGACGCCAGGAAAAAAGCGGCGTTTTTAATGTGATTTTTCCCGCGTTTTGCATTGAATTCAATACACGTTTCCCCGCGCTAGCATTCAGACGCGTTTTTCTTTCTCAATTCCAAATCAATGGCTCCCTATGGGAGCCCATTGATTTGAATAGAGGTCACACCAGAAGTCGGATCAAGATGATCCGACTTGTGGGGCGACTCGTGTGCGGAGAATCTTGAAGGGGAACCCCGCGAAAATGTTAAAAAATTTGCGTGAGGTTCCCCCTCAGGACGATACCAGACCCTTGGTCTGGTATGGATCTTAAGGGGGAACCCCCACGCCAAAAAAAAAATGGCGCGGGGTTCCCCCCAGGATCCATACCAGACCCTTATCCGAGCACGCAGCCCGGCCGGTCAGGAAGGGGGGGGCGAGCGGGCACCCCCCCCTCCTGAACCGTACCAGGCCGCATGCCCTCAACATGGGGGGTGGGTGCTTTTGGGCAGGGGGGCACCCTGCGGCCCCCACCCCAAAGCACCTTGTCTCCATGTTGATGGGGACAAGGGCCTCTTCCCGACAACCCTGGCCGTTGGTTGTCGAGGTCTGCGGGCGGGAGCTTATCGGAATCTGGGAGCCCCTTTTAATAAGGGGCCCCCCAGATCCCGGCCCCCACCCTACGTGAATGAGTATGGGGTACATTGTACCCCTACCCATTCACCTGGGGGAAAAGTGTCAATAAAAAAAAAAACTAGACAGCTTTTTAAAGTAGATTATTAGGCAGCTCCGGGGGTCTTCTTCCGACTTCTGGGGTCTTCTACCGACTTTGGTGTCCTCTTCCGACTTTGGGGGTCTTCTTCTGACTTCTCCGGTTCTTCTGCTCTCCGGTGTTTTCTGCCTTCTGCTGGGCACCTCCGCTATCTTCTGCCAGCTCTTTTGCTAGCGGGGGCCCGGTCTTCATCGTTGTCTTCTTCCCTCTTCTTTTCTTGATGTTGACACAACGAGGTCTGCCGCTGTAATGCTGTGTGCCCGGCGCGCAACCACTTATATACAGTCATGCTCGAAATTGTTGGCACCCCAGAAATTTTTACAGAAAATCAAGTATTTCTCACAGAAAAGTATTGCAGTAACACATGTTTTGCTATACACATGTTTATTCCCTTTGTGTGTATTGGAACAAATCAAAAAAAGGGAGGAAAAAAAGCAAATTCACAAAAAACTTCAAAAATGGGCTGCTCAAAATTCTTGGCACCCTTTAAAAAATGTGGATAAATAAGATTGTTTCAAGCCTCACCTGGGGCAAGTAACAGGTGTGGGCAATATAAAAAAAACACCTGAAAGCAGATAAAAAGGAGAGAAGTTCACTTAGTCTTTGCATTGTGTGTCTGTGTGTGCCACACTAAGCATGGACAACAGAAAGAGAAAAAGAGAACTGTCTGAGGACTTGAGAACCAAAATTGTGGAAAAATATCAACAATCTCAAGGTTACAAGTCCATCTCCAGAGATCTAGATTTGCCTTTGTCCACAGTGTGCAACATTATCAAGAAGTTTGCAACCCATGGCACTGTATATAATCTCTCTGGGCGTGGACGGAAGAGAAAAATTTGATGAAAGGTTGCAATGGTGGATAAGCAGCCCCAAAGAAGTTCCAAAGAAGTTCAAGCTGTCCTGCAGGCTCAGGGAACATCAGTGTCAGCGCGAACTATCCGTCGACATTCAAATGAAATGAAACGCTATGGCAGGATACCCAGGAGGACCCCACTACTGACACAGAGGCATAAAAAAGCAAGACTCCAGTTTTCCAAAATGTACTTGAGTAAGCCAAAATCCTTCTGGGAAAACGTCTTGTGGACAGATGAGACCAAGATAGAGCTTTTTGGTAAAGCACGTCATTCTACTGTTTACCAAAAACGGAATGAGGCCTACAAAGAAAAGAACACAGTACCTACTGAGAAATATGGGTGAGGTTCATTGAAGTTTTGGTGTCGTTTTGCTGACTCTGGCACTGGGTGCCTTGAATGTGTGCAAGGCATCATGAAATCTGAGGATTAATAAAGGATTTTGGGTCGCACTGTAGAGCCCAGTGTCAGAAAGCTGGGTTTGCGTCCGAGATCTTGGGTCTTCCAGCAGGAAAATGACCCCAAACATATGTCAAAAAGCACCCAGAAATGGATGGCAACAAAGCGATGGAGAGCTATAAAGTGGCCAGCAATGAGTCCAGATCTAAATCCCATTAAACACCTGTGGAGAGATCTTAAAATTGCTGTTGGGAAAAGGCACCCTTCCAATAAGAGAGACCTGGAGCAGTTTGCAAAGGAAGAGTGGTCCAAAATTCCGGGTGAGAGGTGTAAGAAGCTTATTGATGGTTATAGGAAGCGACTGATTTCAGTTATTTTTTCCAAAGGGTGTGCAACCAAATATTAAGTTAAGGGTGCCAAGAATATGTCCAATTTGCTTTTTTTCCTCCCTTTTTTTGATTTGTTCCAATACACACAAAGGGAAAAAACATGTGTATAGCAAAACATGTGTTACTGCAATACTTTTCTGTGAGAAATACTTGATTTTCTGGAAAAATTTCTGGGGTGCCAACAATTTCGAGCATGACTGTAGGCATGGGGAGTGGTCACCGGGTGATGTGACCCCGCCCCCTTATGACGTTGCAGTCCCCGGGCATGATGGGACTGCGACGTCATAAGGGGGGCGGGGTCACCGGGTGACATCACCCGGTGACCACGCCATAAGGTGCTTTGGGGTGGGGGCCGCAGGGCGCCCCTCTGCCCCAAAGCACCCACCCCCCATGTTGATGAGGACAAGGGCCTCTTCCCGACAACCCTGGCCGTTGGTTGTCGGGGTCTGCGGGCGGGGGCTTATCGGAATCTGGGAGCCCCTTTTAATAAGGGGCCCCCCAGATCCCGGCCCGGAGAAGAACCGGAGAGAGCGGAGAAGTCGGAAGAAGACCCCCGAAGTCGGTAGAAGACCCCTGAAGTCGGAAGAAGACCCCCGAAGTCAGCAGAACACCCCCGAAGTCGGAAGAAGACCCCCGGAGCTGCCAAATAAATTACTTTAAGCTGTCTAGTGTTTTTTTTTTATTGACACTTTTCCCCTAGGTGAAGTACCCCATACTGATTCACAAAGGGTGGGGGGCCGGGATCTGGGGTGCCCCTTATTAAAAGGGGCTCCCAGATTCCGATAAGCCCCTGCCCGCAGACCCCGACAACCAACGGCCAGGGTTGTCGGGAAGGGGCCCCCCGGTGCCCGCTCGCCCCCCTTCCTGACCGGCCGGGCTGCGTGCTCGGATAAGGGTCTGGTATGGATCCTGGGGGGAACCCCGCGCCATTTTTATTTGGTGTGGGGGTTCCCCCTCAAGATCCATACCAGACTGAAGGGTCTGGTATCGTCCTAAAGGGGGAACCTCACGCAAATTAAAAAAAAAAATTGCGGGGTTCCACTTCAAGATTCTCCGCACACGAGTCGCCCCGCAAGTCGGATCATCTTGATCCGACTTCTGGTGTGACCTCTATTCAAATCAATGGGCTCCCATAGGGAACCATTGATTTGGAATAGAGAAAGAAACGCCGGACGAGGCTTAACACAGCGTTAATCCTCGTTACATCGCGTTTTTACACCCTTTACACCCTTTGCCGGCGTCTGACGTCTTTACAGCTCTAACGCTGGAGCTTCAGAAAGCACTGGTCCTGGGTTTTTTTTCCAGCCTAAAAACGCCTATGCCATTTACAGCTCAAAAACATCATGGTGGGCATGAGGCCATAGGCTAACATGGAGAGCTGCAAAAAACGCTCATAAAAGTGGCTGTAAAAACGTCCGTGGGCATGAGGCCTTAGACTAAAACGAAATCGAAATTTGCTGCCAAAATTAACACTGCTGTCTGAAGCCTTGTTATGAAGCAAGTATAAACTAATCCTAACTTTGACAATACTTTTTTTGTCTTCTTTACCAGATTTTTTGTTATGGTAACTTGGAACGTCACCTTTTTTGCTTGCTACCAGAGTTGAATCCCATTCTGTTTAATCTAGTTTTGCTCCATCCTCTATAATGAAATGTCAAAAGTCAGGCAATAAACCACTGGTCCCCAACCTTTATAGCACTGGGGACTGGCTGCGCAGGGGAAAATTATGCCAAGACCCAGGGGGTGTTTTATGTGGTTTTTCACTGGTAATTTCATCACGGCACCATGGCTGATATAGTGTCAGGATGACATAGTTCAACTCACCATAATAGTTCAACTCACCATAATGCAGAATCAGTGGGCGACCTGAGCATGTCACTTGCCACTGTTGCCTGCCACCAGATGCAGCTTGTCACCATCACCTGCCACCATATGCAACATGTCACTTGCCACGCCACTTGCCACGCCACCTGCCACCAGATGCAGCTTGTCACATCAACTGCCTTCAGATGCAGCTTGTCACTAGGGATGAGCCTGATGTTCGAGTCGAACATAAGTTCGACTCGAACATCGGGTGTTCGCCTGTTCGTCGAATAGCGAACAATTTGGAGTGTTCGCGGCAAATTCGAAAGCCGTGGAATACCCTTTAAAAGTCTATGGGAGAAATCAAAAGTGCTAATTTTAAAGGTTACTATGCAAGTTATTGTCATAAAAAGTGTTTGGGGACCTGGGTCCTGCCCCAGGGGACATGTATCAATGCAAAAAAAAGTTTTAAAAACTAACGTTTTTTTCAGGAGCAGTGATTTTAATAATGCTTAAAGTGAAACAATAAAAGTGAAATATTCCTTTAAATTTCGTACCTGGGGGTGTCTATAGTATGCCTGTAAAGTGACACATTTTCTCCATGTTTAGAACAGTCCCTGCACAAAATAAATTTTTTAAAGGAAAAAAGTAATTTAAAACTACTCGCGTCCATTACCAGGCCCTTTGGGTCTGGTATGAATATTAAGAGGAACCCCGAACCCCTGTTTAAATTGCGTGGCAGTCCCCCCAAATTCCATACCAGGCGCTTCAGGTCTGGTATGGATATTAAGGGGAACCCTGCGCCAATTTTTTTTTAAATGGCGTAGGGGTCCTCCTCAAAATCCATACCAGACCCTTCAGGTCTGGTATGGATTTTAAGAGGAATCCCGGGCCAAAATAAAAAAAATGGAGTGCGGGTCCCCCAAAAATGGCCCCGCCCCCTCTGACACAACGGGCATTTCCCGTTGCGTCAGAGGGGGCGGGGTCACCCGTACATGTCACTGGGTAACCCCGCTGTGTTTCCCCATTGCGTCAGAGGGGGACGGGGTCACCCACACACGTCACAGGTGGCCCCGCCCTCAGCTATTTAAGAGCTGTCACGGCGGGTCTCCTGTCATTCGGCGGGCGTCTCCCATGGAGGCGGATCGGATCATGGCGGCGTGTTTTTCTGTATCGTCGGGTCGTGGAAGGATTACATCGCTGGATTTTTTTTCTTTTTTAATAAAAGTGTCACGTATCTGAAGGGAGACTGAAGTGACGGGGTCGGCCTCTCTTGTATCTCCATCCCTGGTCCCACTGGAGGTGGAAAAGAGGGAACCGAGGGACAGGAGGAACACGAGTGCCTGCAGATGTAGACCCGGAAACCAGTAGCAGGGGGTGCGAGCCTGGACGAGCAGGAGGGCCATCAGATCACAGAAAGTAGCTGTGCACCAAGGATTGGCCGGGGTTAAAGGGGCACTCCGCTGGAACAGTGGCACTGGAACGTCAGATGAGGTTAAGTCCCTGGAAGACTTGCAGCAGGAAGTTGCAGAGAGTCGCAGGACTGAAGTCGCAGACACTCAGAGGTTGAAGAGGAGTGACACAGGAAGCAGATGCAAGGTCACAAGGGTAGCTGGGTCAGGTAACAGGCAGGCAGCGAAGTACAAGGCAGCAGGCAAACGCAGGGTCAAATGGGTAGCCAGGATCAGGAGCCAGTAATCAGAACAGAGCAGAGTCCAGAAGCAGGGTCAAGGCAAGCCAGGTTCAGCAACAGGTATCAAGCAGGATCACAACAGGGTTCAGGATATCGGGTAACAGCTGAAGACCAGTCAGCAAGGGTCTGGGGTCAGGGCACTTCCTTAAATAGGCCGTCTGGTGGCAATTGGCGCTAGGGACGCGCTCCTGCGCGTGCACGCAATCCGTTGCGCGCGCATGCGCATTGAAGGGTCTGGTAAGGATTTTAAGGGGGACCCCTATGCCATTTAAAAAAAAATAATTGGCGCAGGGTTCCCCTTAATATCCATACCAGACCTGAAGTGCCTGGTATGGAATTTGGGGGGACCCCCACGCAATGTTTTTTTAAATTTTGGTTCGGGGTTCACCTTAATATTCATACCAGACCCAAAGGGCCTGGTAATGAAATGGGGGGGGGGGAAACCCATGCCATTCTTTTCAATGACTATTATCTGTATTGCCGAGACCCGAAAATTCATTATAGCCGTGGCCCGTGAGTAGGGATGAACCGAACACCCCCCGGTTCGGTTCGCACCAGAACCTGCAAACGGACCGAAAGTTCATGCAAACTTTAAAACCCTAGTAAATACAATGGACTTGAACGTTCAAAATCAAAAGTGCTAATTATAAAGGCTAATATGCAAGTTATTGTCCTAAAAAGGGTTTGGGGACCCGGGTCCTGCCCCAGGAGACATGTATCAATGCAAAAAAAAGTTTTAAAAACTGAATTTTTTTCGGGAGCAGTGATTTTAATGATGCTTAAAGTGAAAAAAAAAAAAAAAGGTAAAATATTCCTTTAAATATCCTACCTAGGGGGTGTCTAAAGTATGCCTGTGAATTGGCATGTGTTTCCCGTGGTTAGAACTGTCCCTGCACAAAATGACATTTCTAAAGGAAAAAAAGTCATTTAAAACTGCTTGCGGCTTTAATGTAATGTCTGGTCCCGGAAATATGGATAAAAATCATTGAGAAAAATGGCATGGGTACCCCCCTCCCCCACCCCATCCCCCCAGCCCATCCCTCCAGCCCATCCCTCCAGCCCACTACCAGCCCCTTTGGGTCTTGTATGGATATTAAGGGGAACCCCGCACCCAAATTAAAAAAAAGGCCCTATATACTCTGAACAGCAGTATACAGGCGGTGCAAACAAGACAGGGACTGTAGGTTTGTTCTTAAGTAGAATCTGATTGTAATTTGGAACAGGTAAATTTTTTAAGTGTAGCTCCAGCCCAAAAATCTATTTTTAAGATTTTTGGAAAACATGGGGAAGGGTTATCACCCCTGTAACATTTGTTTTGCTGTCTGTGCAGTGTGCACCTGTTCAGAACATTTCACCTCACTTTCCATCCCAATGACAAATGTTTTTTGAAAATTTGGGTTTTTTATTGAAACAAGGATTGGTAATAAAGCATCAGTGGAGTGGAGACACTTTTTTCACGTATTAACTTTTACAGGAGAGAATTTGCCTTCCTAGGGGTAGATTTCCTCTCACTTTCTGTTGTCTCCTTCCGTTTGCAAGTAGGAGTCGTTTGTAAGTTGGATGTTTGAAAGTAGGGGCCTGCAGTATATACGGTACTCTGCAGAAATTTGGCCCTTAGGTATTGGTGTTGCCACAACACTGTAAGCCCTCACAGTTATTCTTGGTGGGCGCTGGAATGCCCTGCTGTGAACTATTATATTAAGAATTGTAATTACATGCCATTGTTGAACAGTGGTAGGAAAAATTGGGCCTTTGGTGGTGATGCTGGTGCCACAACACTGTAAGCCCTCACAGTTACTCTTGGTGGGCGCAGCAATGGGCCCTGCTGTGAATTATTAGATTAAGAATTGTAATTGCATGCCCCTGTTGAACAGGGGCATAAAAATTGGGCCTTAGGCACTGGTACCACAACACTGCAACCCCTCACAGATACTGTACTTGGAGCGCAGCAATGAGCCCTGCTGCAAAGTATTGCATCAAAATTTTTAATTACACGCCCCTGTTAAAAAGGGGCAGAAAAATTGGACCTTAGGCACTGGTGCTTGTGCCACAACACTGCAACCCCTCACAGATACTCTATTAGGAGCGCAGGAATGGGCCCTGCTGCAAAGTATTGCATCAGAAATTGTATTTACACACCCCTGTTAAACAGGGGCTGAAAAATTGGGCCTTAGGCACTGGTGCTGGTGCCACAACACTGCAACCCCTCACAGATACTGTAGTTGGAGTGCAGCAATGAGCCCTGCTGCAAAGCATTGCATCAAAAATTGTAAATACACGCCCCTGTTAACCAGGGGCTGAAAAATTGGGCCTTAGCCACTGGTGGCGGTGCCCAGAACCAAAAATGTTCTTACAAGCTATCAGTAGGGATGAGCTTCGTGTTCGAGTCGAACATACGTTCGACTCGAACATCGGCTGCTCGATCGTTCGACGAAGATCGAACGATTTGGGCCGTTCGCGCCAAATTCGAGTGACGCGAACGGCCCACAATGCACTACGCCATCGCAGTGTCATCCAGGCGCTGTGATTGGCCAAGCATGCACTGTGACCCCGCATGCTTGGCCAATCACAGCGCCGGCAGCGAGGAGAGCAATGATTGGCCACAGGCAGGATGCCTGTGGCCAATTATTGCTGAGGGGGTTTAGTACACGCCCCACACTATAAAAGGCCGCCAGCGCGGCGGCCTTGTGTAGTGTGTTCCGGAGCAGGGAAAGAGAAGCATAGGCAGGGACAGTGTCATTATTTTTCCTTTACTAATCCTGGATTCCTTGTGTTTAGGGACAAATAAGGATAGGTAGGGAGAGTGTCAGTGACAGTGTGCTATTCTGTGCTAATCCTTGTTTGTAGGGACAGAGAGGTACAGTGAGGGAAAGTTTCAGTGTGCTATTCTGTTCTAAACCAATCTTGCTGAACCATATTTTCAATCCTTGAGTTTAGGGACAGAGAGGTACAGTGAGGGAAAGTGTCAGTGTGCTATTCTGTGCTAAATCTTGTTTGTAGGGACAGAGTAGGACAGTGAGTGAAACTGACAGTGTGCTATTCTGTTCTAAAACTATTTTGCTGAACCATATTTTCAATCCTTGAGTTGAGGGACAGAGAGGTACAGTGAGGGAAACTGACAGTGTGCTATTCTGTTCTAAACCAATTTTGCTGTTCCATATTTTCAATCCTTGAGTTTAGGGACAGAGAAGGACACTCGTAGAAATTATCAGTGTGCTATTCTGTGCTAAATCTTGTTTGTAGGGAGGGACAGAGTAGGACAGTGAGGGAAAGTGTCAGTGTGCTATTCTGTTCTAAAACTATTTTGCTGAACCATATTTTCAATCCTTGAGTTGAGGGACAGAGAGGTACAGTGAGTGAAACTGACAGTGTGCTATTCTGTTCTAAACCAATTTTGCTGTTCCATATTTTCAATCCTTGAGTTGAGGGACAGAGAGGTACAGTGAGTGAAACTGACAGTGTGCTATTCTGTTCTAAACCAATTTTGCTGTTCCATATTTTCAATCCTTGAGTTTAGGGACAGAGAAGGACACTCGTAGAAATTATCAGTGTGCTATTCTGTGCTAAATCTTGTTTGTAGGGAGGGACAGAGTAGGACAGTGAGGGAAAGTGTCAGTGTGCTATTCTGTTCTAAAACTATTTTGCTGAACCATATTTTCAATCCTTGAGTTGAGGGACAGAGAGGTACAGTGAGTGAAACTGACAGTGTGCTATTCTGTTCTAAACCAATTTTGCTGTTCCATATTTTCAATCCTTGAGTTTAGGGACAGAGAAGGACACTCGTAGAAATTATCAGTGTGCTATTCTGTGCTAAATCTTGTTTGTAGGGAGGGACAGAGTAGGACAGTGAGGGAAAGTGTCAGTGTGCTATTCTGTTCTAAAACTATTTTGCTGAACCATATTTTCAATCCTAGAGTTGAGGGACAGAGAGGTACAGTGAGTGAAACTGACAGTGTGCTATTCTGTTCTAAACCAATTTTGCTGTTCCATATTTTCAATCCTTGAGTTTAGGGACAGAGAAGGACACTCGTAGAAATTATCAGTGTGCTATTCTGTGCTAAATCTTGTTTGTAGGGAGGGACAGAGTAGGACAGTGAGGGAAAGTGTCAGTGTGCTATTCTGTTCTAAAACTATTTTGCTGAACCATATTTTCAATCCTTGAGTTGAGGGACAGACAGGTACAGTGAGTGAAACTGACAGTGTGCTATTCTGTTCTAAACCAATTTTGCTGTTCCATATTTTCAATCCTTGAGTTTAGGGACAGAGAAGGACACTCGTAGAAATTATCAGTGTGCTATTCTGTGCTAAATCTTGTTTGTAGGGAGGGACAGAGTAGGACAGTGAGGGAAAGTGTCAGTGTGCTATTCTGTTCTAAAACTATTTTGCTGAACCATATTTTCAATCCTTGTGTTTAGGGACAGAGAAGGATAGGCAGGGGACAGTGTCAGTGTCATTGTTGCTAAGCCTCCTGCACAGTATACACCTGAAGGTAGCCCTTATTGCTCTTTTTCCCATCTCCCTGCAGGCCATCCATTAAAATGTCTGGAAGGCAACCAAGGAGAGGCAGACAGTCAGGAGGCAAAAAAAGAGGGCAAGCAGGCTCTGTGTCTGGGGGCAACAGTGCTGGTCGTGGACGCGGTGCATTGTCATCAGCACATGGCCATGGGACACGCTTGTCCTTCTTTTCGGCAGCTGGACATGTTGAGCCACATCATGCCGAAGACTTGGTAGAGTGGATGACCAAGCCCACCTCATCCTCCTCATCCTCTCTCACCCAGGCTCAGGGTACTGGCAAAGCAGCTGCCAAAGCGTCCTCTTCTCTGGTATCATTATCTTCATTAGTCAATCCTTCCCTAGACCCACCATGTCCTCCTCCTGAGGAGTCCCCCGAACTGTTTGAGCACAGTGTTGGGTACATGCTCCAGGAGGATGCCCAGCGTTTGGAAGGATCTGACGATGATACCCAGCTAGAGGAAGGCAGCAGCGTGAGAGCAGAGAGAGGGGATGCTCAAGAAGGACACCAATCTGGCAGTCATGCTCCAGCAGCTGCAGCATACTGCCAGATTGGCTCCAGTGATGAGGAGGGAGGGGATGATGAGGTCACTGACTCCACGTGGGTGCCTAATAGGAGAGAGGAGGAGGAGGAGGATGAGGAGGAGGCACATCTCCAACGAGGCAGGATGCCCTTGAGTGGCCAGCGTATGGGCAGCACACCGACGGAATCACACCGCAGAGCTCCGCCTGTGCAGGGCGCTGCCTCTGCCCGTCATTCAAAAAGTTCTTTGGTGTGGAACTTTTTTGAGGCGAGTGCCTCAGATCGCACAGCTGCTGTTTGCAACATATGTCTCAAGCGTATATCGCGTGGCCAAAACATCAGCCGCTTGGGCACTACATGCTTGATCAGACATATGTTGACCTGCCATGCAGCTCGTTGGCAAGCCTACCTTAAAGACCCACACCAAAGAACAAAGCTGACCTCTTCTTGCACCGCATCAGCTGGGATCTCCAACCCCACTATACCTTCACTCCTCTCTGAAACCTGCTCTGAGAGGAATGAAGGTGTAGAATTAGGTGTGTCACAGGCAAGTACTTGCGGGCACTCTGCTAGCAGTACACCAACGTCCGATTCTAGCAGGCAAATTTCCCTGCCCCAGCTGCTGGACCGTCGAAAGAAGTTCACTCCCAGCCATCCACATGCCCAGCGGTTGAATGCTAGCTTGGCTAAATTGCTAGCGCTTCAACTGCTGCCTTTTCAGTTGGTAGACTCGGCCCCCTTCCGTGAGTTTGTGCAATGTGCGGTTCCTCAGTGGCAGGTTCCCAAACGCCACTTTTTCGCACGGAAGGCGATTCCGGCTCTCTACAGGCATGTGGAAGGCAATGTCTTGGCCTCGCTGGACAGGGCGGTCAGCGGTAAGGTGCATATTACCGCTGACTCATGGTCCAGCAGGCATGGACAGGGACGTTAACTTTCTTTCACGGCCCATTGGGTCACTCTTTTGGCAGCTGGGAAGGATGCAGGACAAGGTGCAGTAGTGTTGGAGGTTGTTCCACCGCCACGCCTCCAAAATGCTACTACTGGTTGTGACACACCTCTCTTCTCCACCCCCTCCTCTTCTTCTTCCTCCATGGCCTCTTCCTGTGGTTTGTCCTCGGAACCAGCGGTGCTCCGTAGGCGTTCAAGGGGCTACGCAAGTACGCAGGCAAAAAGATGCCATGCCGTGCTTGCGCTGGTGTGTTTGGGGGACAGGAGCCACACTGGGGCAGAGGTCCTGTCTGCTCTGCAGGGGCAGGCCGAGAGGTGGTTGACGCCACGCCAGCTTAAGCCAGGAATGGTGGTTTGCGACAATGGCACCAACCTCCTCTCCGCCCTCCGACAGGGACAACTGACCCATGTGCCCTGTATGGCTCACGTCCATAACCTGGTGGTGCAGCGGTTCTTGGGCAGGTACCCGGGCTTACAGGATGTCCTGAGGCAGGCCAGGAAAGTCTGTGTGCATTTCCGCAGATCTTATAATGCCAGTGCTCGCCTGGCTGAGCTTCAAAAGGAGTTGGACCTGCCCAAGAACCGCCTTATATGTGACATGCCCACCAGGTGGAACTCAACGTTGGCCATGCTGCAGCGGCTGCACACGCAGCAGAGGGCCATCAATGAGTACCTGTGCGACTACGGCACCAGGACAGGGTCAGGGGAGCTCGGGTTTTTTTCACCACGCCAGTGGGGCATGATCAGGGATGCATGCACTGTCCTGGCACCATTTGAGGAGGCCACGAGGATGGTGAGCAGTGACAGTGCATGCATCAGTGACACTGTACCTCTTGTCCACCTGTTGGAGCACACGCTGCGTGGAATAATGGACAGGGCACTTGAGGCAGAACAGAGGCAGGAAGAGGAGGACTTCCTTGCCTCTCAAGGCCCCCTTTACCCAGACAGTGTTCCTTCTGTCCCACCCATCGCACAGGAAGAGGAGGAGGAGGAGGAGGAGGAGGATTGTGTCAGCATGGAGGTGGAGGCTGGCACTCAGCATCATCAGCAGCAGTCTTTTAGGGATGATTTACAGTCCCAAGAAACCAGTGGACTTGTACGTGGCTGGGAGGAGGTGGCTGCGGATCATGTCGTCCTTAGTGACCCAGAGGACTCCGGACTGAATGCCTCAGCTAACCTACGCTGCATGGCCTCCCTGATCCTGCAAAGTCTGCGGAAGGATCCTCGTATTCTTCGGATCAAGGAGAGGGACCATTACTGGCTGGCCACTCTCCTTGATCCACGGTACAAGGGTAAGGTTGCGGACCTTATCGTACCGTCGCAGAGGGAGCAGAGGATGAGACAACTCCGGGAGGCCTTGCAGAAAGGTCTGTGCAACGCGTTCCCAGAGACTGGGAGGTTACAAACTCCTGGTCCTGGACAACGAGTTGCTGAGGCTTCGGGCAGTCAAAGAAGGAGCGGTGGGGAAGGTGGCCGTCTGACCGATGCGTTCAGACAATTCTTTAGTCCGCAGCCCCAAAGTATGATCGTTCCAGCAACCATCGCCAGCGTCTGATATACATGGTGCAGGAATACCTAGGGGCAAGGTCAGACTTGGACACCTTCCCACCGAAAATCCTCTGGCTTACTGGGTCTTGAGGATGGATCACTGGCCAGAGCTTGCACAGTATGCAATTGAGCTACTGGCCTGTCCTGCATCCAGCGTTCTTTCAGAACGCACATTCAGTGCTGCTGGAGGATTTGTCACGGATCACAGGGTGCGCCTGTCCACCGACTCGGTTGATCGACTGACTTTCATCAAGATGAACCAGTCTTGGATCACCACCAGCTACCACACACCAGATGCTGATATAACAGACTAATTGATTTTAAAATGTCACATCCCTTCAAGACTGATGCTGATGCTGAGTGCCTGTGCTGTTATGTTGACTGGCTATCCTCCTCCTCCTCCTCAATGATACGATTAACGATGATAGCTTGGAAGATCATTTTGGTTTATGGGTGACACCACCAGTGGCTAAGGCCCAATTTTTCAGCCCCTGTTTAACAGGGGCGTGTAATTAAAATTTTTGATGCAATACTTTGCAACAGGCCTCATTGCTGTGCTCCAAGTACAGTATCTGTGAGGGGTTGCAGTGTTGTGCCACCAGTGCCTAAGGCCCAATTTTTCAGCCCCTGTTCAACAGGGGCATGCAATTATAATTATTGATCTAATAATTCACAGCAGGGCCCATTGCTGCGCCCACCAAGAGTAACTTTCAGGCCTTACAGTGTTGTGGCACCAGCACCACCATCACTACCACCACCACCACCAAAGGCCCAATTTTTAATCCCCTGTTCAACAGGGGCATGCAATTATAATTATTGATCTAATAATTCACAGCAGGGCCCATTGCTGCGCCCACCAAGAGTAACTGTCAGGCCTTACAGTGTTTTGGCACCAGCACCACCATCACCACCACCACCACCACCAAAGGCCCAATTTTTCAGCCCCTGTTCAACAGGGGCATGCAATTATAATTATTGATCGAATAATTCACAGCAGGGAGCATTGCTGCGCCCACCAAGAGTAACTGTCAGGCCTTACAGTGTTGTGGCACCAGCACCACCATCACCACCACCACCACCACCAAAGGCCCAATTTTTAAGCCCCTGTTCAACAGGGGCATGCAATTATAATTATTGATCTAATAATTCACAGCAGGGCCCATTGCTGCGCCCACCAAGAGTAACTGTCAGGCCTTACAGTGTTGTGGCACCAGCACCACCATCACCACCACCACCACCACCAAAGGCCCAATTTTTAAGCCCCTGTTCAACAGGGGCATGCAATTATAATTATTGATCTAATAATTCACAGCAGGGCCCATTGCTGCGCCCACCAAGAGTAACTGTCAGGCCTTACAGTGTTGTGGCACCAGCACCACCATCACCACCACCACCACCACCACCAAAGGCCCAATTTTTCAGCCCCTGTTCAACAGGGGCATGCAATTATAATTATTGATCGAATAATTCACAGCAGGGACCATTGCTGCGCCCACCAAGAGTAACTGTCAGGCCTTACAGTGTTGTGGCACCAGCACCACCATCACCACCACCACCACCACCAAAGGCCCAATTTTTAAGCCCCTGTTCAACAGGGGCATGCAATTATAATTATTGATCTAATAATTCACAGCAGGGCCCATTGCTGCGCCCACCAAGAGTAACTGTCAGGCCTTACAGTGTTGTGGCACCAGCACCACCATCACCACCACCACCACCACCAAAGGCCCAATTTTTCAGCCCCTGTTCAACAGGGGCATGCAATTATAATTATTGATCTAATAATTCACAGCAGGGACCATTGCTGCGCCCACCAAGAGTAACTGTCAGGCCTTACAGTGTTGTGGCACCAGCACCACCATCAAAGGCCCAATTTTTACTACCACTGATCAACAATTATATGTTATTACAATTCCTGATATTATACTTGACAGCAGGGCGTTCATGCACCCACCAAGAATAACTGTGAGTGCTTTCAGTGTTGTGCCAACACCAACACCTAAGGGGCCAATTTCTGCAGAGTATATACGGAAGGTCCCTACTTTCAAACATCCAACTTACAAACTACTACTACTTGCAAACGGAAGAAGACAACAGGAAGTGAGAGGAAATCTACCCCTTGGAAGGAAAATTCTCTCCTGTAAGAATTAATATGGGAGAAAGGTGTCTCCTCTCTACTGATGCTTTATCACCAATCCTTGTTTCAATAAAAACACCACATTTCAAAAACAGTTGTCATTGGGACGCAAAGTGAGGTGAAATGTTCTGAACAGGGGCACAGACAGCAAAAAAAATGTGACAGGGGTGATAACCGTTCCCTATGTTTTACAAAAAGCTAAAAAAAGGAATTTGCCATGGAGCTCCACTTAAACAATGCAGCTGTTCAAAATTACAAACAGATTCTACATAAGAACAAACCTACAGTCCCTGTCTTGTATGCACCGCCTGTATACGGCTGTTCAGAGTATATAGGTCCTTTTTTATTTTGTGTGTGGGGTTCCCCTTAATATCCATACAAGACCCAAAGGGGCTGGTAATGGGCTGGGGTAGGGGGGGGGGGGTTGATGGGGTAGCTATGCCATTTTTCCTAAAGATTTTCATCCATATTACCAGACATTGCATTAAAGCCGCAAGCAGTTTTAAATGGCTTTTTTCCCTTTAGAAATGTTATTTTGTGCAGGGACAGTTCTAAACACGGGAAACACGTGGCACTTCACAGGCATACTTTAGACACCCCCCAGGTACAATATTTAAAGGAATATTTGACTTTTTTTTTTTCACTTTATGCATCATTAACCACTTAAGCCCCGGACCATTTCGGGCCATTAGGACCAAGCCTGTTTTTGGGATTCGGCACTGCGCTGCTTTAACTGTAAATTGTGCGGACATGCAATGTTGTACCCAAATGAAATTTGCGTCCTTTTCTTCCCACAAATAGAGCTTTCTTTTAATGGTATTTGATTGCCTCTGCGATTTTTATTTTTTGCGATATAAACAGAAAAAGACCGAAAATTTTGAAAAAAAATGATATTTTCTACTTTTTGTTATAAGAAAAATCGAATAAACTCAATTTTAGTCATACATTTAGGCCAAAATGTATTCAGCCACATGTCTTTAGTAAAAAAAATGTCAATAAGCGTATATTTATTGGTTTGCGCAAAAGTTATAGCGTTTACAAACTAGGGTACATTTTCTGAAATTTACACAGCTTTAAATTTATGACTGCCTATCTCATTTCTTGAGGTGCTAAAATGGCAGGGCAGTACAAAACCCCCCCAAATGACCCCATTTTGGAAAGTAGACACCCCAAGGAAATTGCTGAGAGGCATGTTGAGCCCATTGAATATTTATTTTTTTCGTCCCAAGTGATTGAATAATGACAAAAAAAAAAATAAAAAAAAAAAATTACAAAAAGTTGTCACTAAATGATATATTGCTCACACATGCCATGGTTATATGTGGAATTGCACCCCAAAATACATTCTGCTGCTTCTCCTGAGTACGGGGATACCACATGTGTGGGACTTTTTAGGAGCCTAGCCACGTACGGGACCCCGGAAACCAAGCACCGCCTTCAGGATTTCTAAGGGCGCAAATTTTTGATTTCACTCCTCACTACCTATCACAGTTTCGAAGGCCATAAAATGCCAAAATAGCACAAAACCCCCCCAAATGACCCCATTTTGGAAAGTAGACACCCCAAGCTATTTACTGAGAGGCATGTTCAGTCCATGGAATATTTTATATTTTGCCACAAGTTGCGGGAATATGACAAACTTTTTTTTTTTTGCACAAAGTTGTCACTAAATGATATATTGCTCACACATGCCATGGGCATATGTGAAATTACACCCCAAAATACATTCTGCTGCTTCTCCTGAGTACGGGGATACCACATGTGTGGGACTTTTTGGGAGCCTAGCCGCGTACGGGACCCCAAAAACCAAGCACCGCCTTCAAGGTTTCTAAGGGCATAAATTTTTGATTTCACTCCTCACTACCTATCACAGTTTTGAAGGCCATAAAATGCCAAGATGGCACAAAACCCCCCCAAATGACCCCATTTTGGAAAGTAGACACCCCAAGCTATTTGCTGAGAGGCATGTTGACCCCATTGAATATTTTTTTTTTTTGTCCCAAATGATTGAATAATGACAAAAAGAAAAAAAAAATGTACAAAAAGTTGTCACTAAATGATATATTGCTCACACATGCCATGGTTATATGTGGAATTGCACCCCAAAATACATTCTGCTGCTTTTCCTGAGTACGGGGATACCACATGTGTGGGACTTTTTGGGAGCCTAGCCGCGTACAGGGCCCCAAAAACCAAGCACCGCCTTCAGGATTTCTAAGGGCGTAAATTTTTGATTTCACTCCTCACTACCTATCACAGTTTTGAAGGCCATAAAATGCCAAAATAGCACAAAACCCCCCCAAATTACCCCATTTTGGAAAGTAGACACCCCAAGCTATTTGCTGAGAGGCATGTTGAGTCCATGGAATATTTTATATTTTGCCACAGGTTGCGGGAATATGACAAACTGTTTTTTTTTTGCACAAAGTTGTCACTAAATGATATATTGCTCACACATGCCATGGGCATATGTGAAATTACACCCCAAAATACATTCTGCTGCTTCTCCTGAGTACGGGGATACCACATGTGTGGGACTTTTTGGGAGCCTAGCCGCGTACGGGACCCCAAAAACCAAGCACCGCCTTCAAGGTTTCTAAGGGCATAAATTTTTGATTTCGCTCCTCACTACCTATCACAGTTTTGAAGGCCATAAAATGCCAAGATGGCACAAAACCCCCCCAAATGACCCCATTTTGGAAAGTAGACACCCCAAGCTATTTGCTGAGAGGCATGTTGAGCCCATTGAATATTTTTTTTTTGTCCCAAATGATTGAATAATGACAAAAAGAAAAAAAAAAATGTACAAAAAGTTGTCACTAAATGATATATTGCTCACACATGCCATGGTTATATGTGAAATTACACCCCAAAATACATTCTGCTGCTTCTCCTGAGTACGGGGATACCACATGTGTGGGACTTTTTGGGAGCCTAGCCGCGTACGGGACCCCAAAAACCAAGCACCGCCTTCAAGGTTTCTAAGGGCATAAATTTTTGATTTCACTCCTCACTACCTATCACAGTTTTGAAGGCCATAAAATGTCAAAATAGCCCAAAACCCCCACAAATGACCCCATTTTGGAAAGTAGACACCCCAAGCTATTTGCTGAGAGGCATGGTGAGTATTTTACAGCTCTCATTTGTTTTTGAAAATTAAGAAAGACATTTTTTTTTCTTTTTTTTTTTCTTTTTTTACATTTTCAAAACTTTGTGACAAAAAGTGAGATCTGCAAAATACTCAACATACCTCTCAGCAAATAGCTTGGGGTGTCTACTTTCCAAAATGGGGTCATTTGGGGGGGGTTTGTGCCATCTGGGCATTCCATGGCCTCCGAAACTGTGATAGGCAGTGAGGAGTGAAATCAAAAATTTACACCCATAGAAATCCTGAAGGCGGTGCTTGGTTTTTGGGGTCCCGTACGCGACTAGGCTCCCAAAAAGTCCCACACATGTGGTATCCCCGTACTCAGGAGAAGCAACAGAATGTATTTTGGGGTGTAATTCCACATATGCCCATGGCATGTTTGAGCAATATATAATTTAGTGACAACTTTTTGTACATTTTTTTTTTGGTCATTATTCAATCACTTGGGACAAAAAAAAAAATATTCAATGGGCTCAACATGCCTCTCAGCAAATAGCTTGAGGTGTCTACTTTACAAAATGGGGTCATTTGGGGGGGTTTTGAACTGTCCTGGCATTTTATGCACAACATTAGGAAGCTTATGTCACACATCATCCACTCTTCTAACCACTTGAAGACAAAGCCCTTTCTGACACTTTTTGTTTACATGAAAGAAAATTTTTTTTTGCAAGAAAATTATGTTGAACCCCCAAACATTATATATTTTTTTAAAGCAAAGGCCCTACAGATTAAAATAGTGGGTGTTGCATTTTTTTTTCCACACAGTATTTGCGCAGCGATTTTTCAAACGCATTTTTTGGGGGAAAAACACACTTTTTTTATTTTTAATGCACTAAAAAACACTATATTGCCCAAATGTTTGATGAAATAAAAAAGATGATCATAGGCCGAGTACATGGATACCAAACACGACATGCTTTAAAATTGCGCACAAACGCGCAGCGGCGACAAAACTACATTCATTTTTAAAAGCATTTAAAAGCCTTTACAGGTTACCACGTTAGATTTACAGAGGAGGTCTACTGCTAAAATGACTGCCCTCGATCTGACCTTCGCGGTGATACCTCACATGCATGATGCAATTGCTGTTTACATATGACGCTAGACCGACGCTTGCGTTCGCCTTTGCGCAATAGCAGGGGGGGACAGCGGTGCTTTTTTTTTTTTTTTTTTTTATTATTTATTTGGCTTTTTTATTTTATTTTTAAACTGTGCCTTCCATATTTTATTTTTTTACCATTTTTATCGTTATCTCAGGGAATGTAAATATCCCCTATGATAGCAATAGGTAGTGACAGGAACTCTTTTTTTGAAAAAAATTGGGGGGTTAGACCCTAGATCTTTCCTCTGCCCTCAAAGCATCTGACCACACCAAGATCGGTGTGATAAAATGCTTTCCCAATTTCCCAATGGCGCTTTTTATATCCGGGGGGGGGGTTATTCCCTCCCACTGCTTGTAAAAGCAGTCTAGAGGCTAATTATCTGCTAGAATTGCTTTTACATGAAAGCCGGCCACTGGCTGAAAAGAATGATACCAAGATGATACCTAAACCCGCAGGCATCATTCTGGTATAAACATTCAAAGTCCAGCAACATACCAGTACGTTGCTGGTCCTTGTTGGACATGTATTGTAATCTTTTTTTTCATACAGCCTATTGGCTGAACGAAAAAAAGAGATTGATTGGTGGGTATGCCCACCATTAGAATACCTCCCTTCATCCACCCACTTCTAATGATGGGCATATATGCCGAAGCATGGGGGCATCCTCCCGCAAAAAAGTTATGCCGCGTACACACGGTCAAGCCTTCGTCGGAATTTCGACCGTATGTACGCGGCATAAAAGGTTATGCCGCGTACACACGGTCGGACTTTTCCACGGATAAGCCTCCGTTGGAATTTCGACCGTATATACGCGGCATTAGGAGCAAAATCGCTCCTCCGCCCCTGCTGCCCCCATGCTTCGGCATATATGCTCTTTTTTTTAACTGTGGTGGTGAAATCACCTCCTACAGCGTTGGAGTCACGGCTTTATGTATCGTGGGAGCAAACGCTGTTGCTGTCAAGATAAATAGATCCGTGCTGCAACTGAATGGCGTACCTGCTAAGCAAATGGTGGTTAACATTAAAACAAAGTAACATTACAGTACAACAGTAAGACCTTACCATGCCATACCTGCAAAGCAAATACCAAAACAAAACCTAGTAAAAAATAAAAAAATGTTTTAACGCAACTTGTGCCTAAAATATATATATGCCGAAGCATGGGGGCATCCTCCCGCAAAAAAGTTATGCTGCGTACACACGGTCGGAATTTCGACCGTATGTACGCGGCATTAGGAGCAAAATCGCTCCTCCGCCCCTGCTGCCCCCATGCTTCGGCATATATGCTCTTTTTTTTAACTGTGGTGGTGAAATCACCTCCTACAGCGTTGGAGTCACGGCTTTATGTATCGTGGGAGCAAACGCTGTTGCTGTCAAGATAAATAGATCCGCGCTGCAACTGAATGGCGTACCTGCTAAGCAAATGGTGGTTAACATTAAAACAAAGTAACATTACAGTACAACAGTAAGACATTACCATGCCATACCTGCAAAGCAAATACCAAAACAAAACCTAGTAAAAAATAAAAAAATGTTTTAACGCAACCTGTGCCTAAAATATATATATGCCGAAGCATGGGGGCATCCTCCCGCAAAAAAGTTATGCCGCGTACACACGGTCGGAATTTCGACCGTATGTACGCGGCATTAGGAGCAAAATCGCTCCTCCGCCCCTGCTGCCCCCATGCTTCGGCATATATGCTCTTTTTTTTAACTGTGGTGGTGAAATCACCTCCTACAGCACTGGAGTCACAGCTTTATGTATCGTGGGAGCAAACGCTGTTGCTGTCAAGATAAATAATTCCGCGCTGCAGTTGAATGGCGCACCTGAAAACAAAAAATTACATACCTGAAAAGCAAGCATGATAAAACATTGCAGAATAGAATACAGTAAAAAAGAGCAGAACAATAGAGAGAAAATAGAGAGAGAGAGAACAATAAAACGACAACTATTTTTGGTTTTTTTATTTTATATTTTTTTTGTGTTTTGTTTTTTACGTTTTTTTTTTCTTTTTTACACTTTTTTTTGTAACTTTACAACTGTAATGGTTCGGGTCTCTCAAAATGTAATGGCATCTTGGGAGACCCTGTGTAAGTGTGTCCTAGTCTGTGAAATGCTGTACCCTACGCTAAAACTTCACTTTTGAGTGGTAGCGTTCAAAACATTCACCTTGGCAAAGACCAGGCTTGTCAGGACAGCGTGGACAAAAACTACGGGTGTCACGCCTAAATCCGCGCTTGCTACAGACACGACATCTTTTTTGGGGGTGGCTTTGGGTAGGGGTACTCGGGAGGACATACAAATAATGCCTCTCATGCAGCCGGCTTACTGCATTTGGTTGGGGATGGTGAGGTGCAGAACCGCCTGGATACAGGAGTTCTGTGACTATCTCATTCTGGAATTTTAGAAGAGATAACGTCCCGCCTGAAGCTCTGTATAGCACATGAGCGTTCAGCAAAGCCAATTGGAATAATGATAGAGACACTTTTTTGTACCAGCGTCTCGCCTTACGGTCAATTAGATACGGCGCCATCAACTGGTCGTTGAGGTCCACCCCTCCCATATTTTGGTTATATTCGTGGACACAGAGGGGTTTCTCCACAACACCAGTCGCCGTAGGAATTTGGACTGTCGTGTCTGCATGAAGGGAGGTAAGAAGGAAAACATTCTTATTGTCCCTCCACTTCATAGCGAGCAAGTTATTACACTTCAAGCAGGCTCTCTCCCCCAGCCTAAGACGGGCATCTACAAGCCGCTGGGGAAAGCCCCGGCGATTAGGTCGCACGGTGCCACATGCTCCAATCTTATGATCAAACAAGTGACTAAACAGTGGCACGCTCGTGTAATAATTGTCCACATACAAGTGGTACCCCTTTCCGAATAAGGGTGACACCAAGTTCCACACTATCTTGCCAGCGCTCCCTATGTAATCCGGGCAGTTGACCGACTCAATCTGACTGTCTTTTCCCTCATAAACCGTAAAGTTCACTACATAGCCTGTTGCCCTGTCACAGAACTTGTAGAGCTTGACCCCGTATCTGGCACGCTTGCTGGGAAGGTACTGCTTGAAAGACAAGCGGCCAGAAAATTTAATCAGGGACTCATCAACGCAGACAACTTGATCGGGAGTAAACAAGGCTGCAAAACGTTCGTTGAAGTGGTTTATGAGGGGCCGAATTTTATAGAGCCGGTCGTATTCAGGGTCCCCACGTGGACGACAAAGTTCATTGTCGTTGAAGTGCATGAACCGCAAAATCTGCTCGTATCGTGCCCTGGACATGGAGGCAGAGAACACGGGCATGTGGTCAATTGGGTGCGTGGACCAATAAGCACGCAATGACGGAAATTTATGTGTGCCCATGTTGAGGGAAAGGCCCAGAAAGGTCTTAAATTCGGAAACCGTAATTGGTTTCCAATTTCTGGCAATTTTAGGCAACTGGGGGTTAGCGGCGATAAATTGACCAGCATATAAATTACTCTGGTCCACAATAGATCTATAGAGATCTTCCGTGAAAAACAGCGAATAAAAATCGATTGGCATAAAATCAGCTGTTTCCACCTGAATACCGGGTTGGGCAGTGAATGGGGGAAGTACGGGTTCTGCAGAAGTGGTGGGGACCCAATCAGGATAGGCGAATTCTGCAGGAAGGGCAGTATGGGCACGACGGGCCTGCCTTTGTCTTCTTGGTGGCAGCGGGACACTACTTGTGCTTGCCACCTCGCCAGCTTGAACTGCACTTATGGGACTCGCCACGTCACCAAGTGTTACTGCAGTGCTGGATGTACGTCCAGGCTGTACTAGGCCGCTGGTGCTTGCCAGTTCACCAGAAGGAATAGCGGCGCTAGTACTACTCTGCTCCATGATACGAGAGACCTGCGGTTCTTGCTCCTCAACAACCTCAGAAGATCGGGATCGGGTACGCCTGACCTTAGCAGGGACCTCAACTTCGTCGTCAGAGCTATCTGACGTGGGGCCGCTGACGTCACTGTCTTCTACGGGAAGATATTCTGAGCCTGAATCTGACAGATACGTGACCTCCTCTTCACTATCTGTCATGCTCAGAATCTCGTAGGCCTCTTTACTAGTGTACCTTCGACTTGCCATTTTGGGCTCTAAATTTAGGGGTACACTAGTAAGATTCACAGGAAAAAAAGCACCTGACTGTCGTCAGCAAATATATCAAACGCTACAAAAAAACTGTTAGCGATCGCAGGGATCAGGCCTGTCTCTGCGAACGCTGCAGTTATGTGTGTTGTGTTTGGTAAGTGACAGTGATCGATCGATACTGCACTTGGGTGGGCTGGGCTGGGCTGGGCGGAGGGGCTAAACGCAGGTACTAGCAGGTATCTGGGCTGATCCCGCTAACACTGCGTTTTTGGGAACCCTAAACCGCTGGGGATGCTAGTATAGATCTGATCAGATACTATACCACTAAGGGGGGTGTATGCTTTGCGCGTGGGTGTTAGCATTACTGGCACTAACCTAACACTGCCTGGGGCGACGCAGACCCTCTCTGGCGCTAAAACCTAATTGATCTCACCCGCCGGGCGATCAGGGGGGTTAAACCTTTATTGGGTTATATACGGCGGGTGCCCTGATGCTATAAAAAGCAAACTAATCAACCAGCGTCACCCGTAACCTTTATATGGTGATCACTGGTGAAAGGGTTAACTAGGGGCAATCAGGGGGTTAAAACCTTTATTAGGTTAAATATGGGGGTACCTGACACCAATAAAAACCTGCGGCGAACCTAAAAAAAAAATAACTGCCTATCTAAAACACCAGCGACACGAATACAGCGATCGGAAAAACAATCGCTTAGTGACGCTGAAGTTAGGGGGTGAAAGGGTTACCTGGGGGGTGATCAAGGGGTTAAACCTTTATTAGGGGGGGTTAGGGGGCTACCCTGGACCTAAAGGGGCCTAATCCTAACTGCCTTGCAACTTTTTACAATCACAGATGACACTAAATGCAGTGATCAGTAAAATAAATGATCACTGCAATCAGTGACACTGTGATTGGGGGCTTTGGGGTGACCTGGGGGGTGATCTGGGGGTGACTGGGGGGTGATTTGTGTGCCTATGTGTACCTACGTGTCAGTGGACTGTTGGAGCACTAACCTCTGTCTTCACTCCTCGGCGCCGGGAACGAAAAGACCGCGGCGAGGGAGATGACATCACTTCCTCCAGCCTGTGTTTACATCACATGGCGGAGGAAGCAATTTCATTGGCCGGGAGCGATTGCGAGGGGGGGGCGGAATCGAGCGGCCGCCCCCTCATGCCTGATCGCTCCCGAACACTTAACGGCCGCTCACTGCAGTGAAGGGGGGTCCGGATGGACCCCCCAACTGCACAAAGGCGATCACGTAGATCTACGTGATTCTGCCTGTCCGTGCCATTCTGCCGACGTAAATCGGCGGTGGGCGGTCGTTAAGTGGTTAAAATGACTGCTCCCGGAAAACGTCCGTTTTTAAAACTTCTTTTTGCATTGATACATGTCCCCTGGTGCAGAAGCCGGGTTCCCAAACTCTGTTTCGGACAATAACATGGATAATAGTCGTTATAATTAGCACTTTAGAATCCGAACGTTCGCATCCATTGTATTTAATAGGGTTCTAATGTTCGTGCGAACTTTCGGTCCGTTCGCGGGTTCTGGTGCGAACCGAACCCGGGGGTGTTCGGCTCATCACTAGCTATCAGCATGATTATTGAGGAGGAAGAGGATAGTCACTCAGCATAACAGGATAGTCACTCAGCATCAGCATAGGCAGTCTTGAAGGGATCTGTCATTTCAAAACAAATTATTCGGTTACATCAGCATCAGGTGCTTGGTAGCTGGTGGTGATTCAAGACTGATTCATTTTTATGAAGGTCAGTCGATCGACCGAGTCGGTGGATAGGCGCAACCTGTGATCGGTTACAAAGCCTCCAGCAGCACTAAATGTGCGCTCTGAAAGAACGCTGGATGCAGGACAGGCCAGTAGCTCAATTGCATACTGTGCAAGCTCTGGCCAGTGATCCATCCTCAAGACCCAGTAACCCAGAGGATTTTCGATGAGAAAGGTGTCCAAGTCTGATCTTGCCCCTAGGTATTCCTGCACCATGTAAACCAGACACTGGCGATAGTTGCTGGAACCGATCATACCTTGGGGCTGCGTACTAAAATATTGTCTGAACGCATCGGTCAGACGGCCACCTTCTCCACCGCTCCTTCTTTGACTGACCGAAGCCTCAGCAACACGTTGTCCATGACCAGGAATTTGTAACCTCCCAGTCTCTGGGAACGCGTTGCAAGGCCTCCCAAAGATGCTTCATCCTCTGCTCCCTCTGACACGGCAAGATAAGGTCCGCAACCTTACCCTTGTAACGTGGATCAAGGAGGGTTGCCAGCCAGTAATGATCCCTCTCATTGATCGCACGAATACGAGGATCCTTCCGCAGACTTTGCAGGATCAGGGAGGCCATGCAGTGTAGGTTTGCTGAGGCATTCGGTGCGGAGTCCTCTGGGTCACTGAGGACGACATGATCCGCAGCCACCTCCTCCCAGCCACGTACAAGTCCATGGGTGTCGTGGGACTGTAATTGATCCCTTGAAGACTGCTGCTGATGCTGAGTGCTAGTCTCCACCTTCATGCTGACACAATCCTCCTCCTCCTCGTCCTCTTCCTGTGTGATAGGCGGGCCAGCAGGAACACTGTCTGGATAAAGGGGGCCTTGAGAGGTAAGGAAGTCCTCTTCTTCCTGCCTCTGTTCTGCCTCAAGTGCCCTGTCCATTATTTCACGCAGCGTGTGCTCCAACAGGTGGACAAGTGGGACAGTGTCACTGATGCATGCACTATCACTGCTCACCATCCTCTTGGCCTCCTCAAATGGTGCCAGGACAGTGAATGCATCCCTGATCATGGCCCACTGGCATGGGGAAAAAATCCAAGCTCCCCTGACCCTGTCCTGGTGCCATATTGCAACAGATACTCATTGATGGCCCTCTGCTGCGTGTGCAGCCGCTGCAGCATGGCCAACGTAGAGTTCCACCTGGTGGGCATGTCACAGATTAGGCGGTTCTTGGGCAGGTTGTATTCCTTTTGCAGGTCAGCCAGCCGAGCACTGGCATTATGTGACCGGCGGAAATGCCCGCAGAGTTCCCTGGCCTGCTTCAGGACCTCCTGTAAGCCGGGGTACCTGCCCAAGAACCGCTGCACCACCAAGTTAAGGACGTGAGCCAAACAGGGCACATGGGTCAGTTGTCCCTGTCGGAGGGCGGAAAGGAGGTTGGTGCCATTGTCGGAAAACACCTTTCCTGGCTTAGGCTGGCGTGGCGTCAACCACCTCTGAGCCTGCAGAGCTGACAGAATCTCTGCCCCAGTGTGGCTCCTGTCCCCCAAGCACACCAGCTCAAGCACGGCTTGGCATCTTTTTGCCTGCGTACTTGTGTAGCCCTTCGAACGCCAAGGAGCACCGCTGGTTCCGAGGACAAAGCAAAGGTAGAGGCCATGGAGGAAAAAGAAGAGGAGGGGGTGGAGGAGAGAGGTGTGTCAGAATCACCAGTAGTAATATTTTGGAGGCGTGGTGGCGGAACAACCTCTAACACTACTGCACCTTGTCCTGCATCCTTCCCAGCTGCCAGCAGAGTCACCCAATGCACAGTGAAATTTAGGTAACGTCCCTGTCCATGCCTGCTGGACCATGAGTCAGTGGTAATATGCACCTTACCGCTGACCGCCCTGTCCAGCGAGGCCAAGACATTGCCTTCCACATGCCGGTAGAGAGCCGGAATCGCCTTCCGTGAGAAAAAGTGGCGTATGGGAACCTGCCACTGAGGAACCGCACATTCCACAAACTCACGGAAGGGGGCAGAGTCTACCAACTGAAAAGGCAGCAGTTGAAGTGCTAGCAATATAGCCAAGCTAGCATTCAACCGCTGGGCATGTGGATGGCTGGGAGCAAACTTCTTTCGGCGGTGCAGCAGCTGGGGCAGGGAAATTTGCCTGGTACAATCGGACGTTGGTGTACCGATAGCAGAGTGCCCGCAAGTACTTGGCTGTGACACACCTAATTCTACACCTTCATTCCTCTCAGTGCACGTTTCAGAGAGCACTGAAGGTATAGTGGGGTTGGAGATCCCAGCTGATGAGGAGCAAGGAGAGGTCCACTTTGTTCTTTGGTGTGGGTCTTTTAGGTACGCTTGCCAACAAACTGCATGGCAGGTTGACATATGTCTGGTTAAGCACGTGGTGCCCAAGCGGGTGATGTTTTGGCCATGTGAGATACGCTTCAGACATATGTTGCAAATGGCAACGGTGCGATCTGCTGCACACATCTGAAAAAAGGCCCACACCAAAGAACTTTTGGAATAACGTGCAGAGACAGCAGCTCCCTGCACATGCGGAGCTCTGCAGTGTGATGCAGTTGGTGTGCTGCCCTTAAGCTTGCCCCTGGAGGGCATCCTGTCTCATTGGAGATGTGCATCCTCCTCCTCCTCCTCCTCCTCTCTCCTATAAGGCACCCACGTGGAGTCAGTGACCTCATCATCCCCTCCCTCCTCATCACTGGAGCAAATCTGGCAGTATGCTGCAGCTGGGGGAACATGACTGCCAGATAGCTGTCCTTGTTGGGCACCCCCTCTCTCTGGGCTCACGTTACTACTCCCTCTCTCTGGTCTCACGTTACTGCCTTCCTCTAGCTGGATTCCATCATCGGAGCCTTCAAAACGCTGGGCATCCTCCTGCAGCATGTACCCAACACTGTGGTCAAACAGTTCGGGGGACTCCTCAGGAGGACATGGTGGGGCTAGGAAAGGAGTGACTGGACTGATGCCATTGAGCCGAGGGAAGAGGCCGCTTTGGCAGCTGCTTTGCCAGACAAAGTAACCTGAGTCTGGGTGAGAGAGGATGAGGAGGATGAAGACGGCTTGGTCATCCGCTCTACCAAGTCTTGGGCATGTTGCGGCTCAACATGGCCAGCTGCCAAAAAGAAGGACAAGCGTGTCCCACGGCCACGTGCTGATGAGGGTGCACCGTGTCCACGACCAGCACTGTTGCCTCTAGACACAGAGCCTGCTTGCCCTCTTTTATTGCCTCTTGACTGTCTGCCTCTCCTTGTTTGCCTTCCAGACATACTAATGGCCTGCAGTGAGATGTAGCTGCACAAAGGTGGGATGTGTATATATATATATATATATATATATGTGTATATATATATATATCTTTACTGATTATAATGCAGCTATCAGAATCAACTGCCTGCTGTGGTATTAGTATGAGAAAAGGAGCAATTGTCTTCAGTTAGTTTTAGGTGAACACTGTGCAGTGGACACACAGGGCCAGTGCTAGACTATTTTGTGCCCTAGGCGAGACCAGCTACTTGCGCCCCCCCAAAAATAAATAAATAAATTAATTCAATAATTTTAGCACCAGAACTGGTCCAGGTGGACAGGAGAGGGGGTGCAGCCAGGTGGGGGAAGGTTGGAGCCAGGTGGACAGGAGATAGGGGTGCAGCCAGGTGAAGGGATAGAGCCAAGTGGACAGGAGGGGGGTGCAGCCAGTTGGACAGGAGAGGGGAGGTGCAGCCAGGTGCAGGGATGGAGCAGGGTGGACAGGAGGTGGGGTACACCCAGGTGGAGGGATGGAGCCAGGTGGACAGGAGGGGGTGCAACCAGGTGGAAGTAGGATTTAGCCAGGTGGACAGGAGAGGGAATGCAGCCAGGTGGAGGGATGATATAGCCTGGTGGACAGGAGGGTGCAGCCAGGTGAAGGGATGGAGTCAGGTGGACAGGAGAGGGGTGCAGCCAGGTGGAGGGAGGATATAGCCAGGTGGACAGGAGAGGGGTTGCAGCCTGTTGGAGGGATGGAGCCAGGTGGACAGGAGGGGGGTGCAGCCAGGTGGAGGGAGGATATAGCCAGGTGGACAGGAGAGGTGGACAGGAGAGGGGGTGCAGCCAGGTGGAGAGAGGATATAGCCAGGTGGACAGGAGAGTGCAGCCAGGTGGAGGGAGAGGGGGTGCAGCCAGGTGGACAGGAGAGGGGGTGCAGCCAGGTGGACAGGAGAGGGGAGGTGCAGATGGACAGGAGAGGGGAGGTGCAGCCAGGTGGACAGGAGAGGGGGTGCAGCCAGGTGGTGGGATGGAGCCAGGAGGACAGGAGAGGGGGTGCAGCCAGGTGGAGGGATAAAGCCAGGTGGACAGGAGGGGAGTGCAACCAGGTGGAAGGAGGATATAACCAGGTAAACAGGAGAGGAGGTGTAGCCAGGTGGCGGGAGGATATAGCCAGGTGGACAGGAGGGTGCAGCCAGGTGAAGGGATGGAGTCAGGTGGACAGGAGAGGGGAGGTGCAGCCAGGTGGACAGGAGAGGGGGGTGCAGCCAGGGGGACAGGAGAGGGGGGTGCAGCCAGGGGGACAGGAGAGGGGGGTGCAGCCAGTTGGAGGGAGAATATAGCAAAGTTGACAGGAGAGGGGAATGGAGCCAGGTGGAAAGAGGGGGGGTGCAGCCAGGTGGACAAGACCGTACAGCCAGGTGAAGGGATGGAGTCAGGTGGACAGGAGAGGGGGGTGCAGCCAGGTGGACAGGAGAGGGGGGTGCAGCCAGGTGGACAGGAGAGGGGGTGCAGCCAGGTGGACAGGAGAGGGGGTGCAGCCAGGTGGACAGGAGAGGGGGGTGCAGCCAGGTGGACAGGAGAGGGGGGTGCAGCCAGGTGGACAGGAGAGGGGGGTGCAGCCAGGTGGACAGGAGAGGGGGGTGCAGCCAGGTGGACAGGAGAGGGGGTGCAGTCAGGTGGACAGGAGAGGGGGTGCAGCCAGGTGGACAGGAGAGGGGGGTGCAGCCAGGTGGACAGGAGAGGGGGGTGCAGCCAGGTGGACAGGAGAGGGGGGGTGCAGCCAGGTGGATAGGAGAGGGGGGTGCAGCCAAGTGGACAGGAGAGGGGGGTGCAGCCAGGTGGAGGGAGAATATAGCAAAGTGGACAGGAGAGGGGGATGGAGCCAGGTGGAAAGGGGGGGTACAGCCAAGATAAGGTCTGACTGGAAGCCCTCATCCCCAGCGCTTCCCCCAACCACCTGACAAGTTCTTACCTTGGGAGACTTCTTTCCATCCCTCCACATGTCAGGCAGCGGGCAGTAGACATGTGCATTCGTTTTCGTCCGAATGCATTTTCGTCCGAATTTCAGCTATTTTCGTTATCGTTTTAACAAACGAAAACGAAAGCACAGAATCCGAAAACCGAAAGATCCGACATAAACAAATGCTTTATTTTCGTTTTCGTTGCTACAACAGTTCGATATAGATAGGAGATTCGACGTGACGCTGACAATAACAATCTGTGTCTATCGAACCTGTGGTCGAATGTGCCTAACCTTAACTCTATTAGTCCAAGATTATTCTACATAGGAGAGAAAAGATTCGACATTATAGAGAGAAAAGATTCGACATAGGAGAGAAAAAAATTCGACATAGGAGAGAAAAGATTCGACATAGGAGAGAAAAGATTCGACATAGGAGAGAAAAGATTCGACATAGGAGAGAAAAGATTCGACATAGGAGAGAAAAGATTTGTTATTATAGAGAGAAAAGATTCGACATAGAGAGAAAAGATCACTGCTGGAATTGGGTGGGGGAAGTAAAATAAAAATAAAGTTGATGATGAATGTTATTGGCTGATTGTAACCAAAGAGGAGGAGCAGTAAAATAGCTAGAATGACGAAGATTCGACAAAGCATCGAAAGTTAGAAGATTTGACTGTGCAGCAAAACTGTACGACGCTGCAATCGTACATTTCCGGTCAAATGCATCCTCCCATAGGCTATAGAGGAATTCTAATGTTGGTTGACTAGTAATAGTAATGAATAAATATAATTATTACTAGTCATACAACATTAGAATTCTTCAATAGCTTGTGGGCGGAACATTCGACCGGAAATGTATGATTGCAGCGTCGTACAGTTTCACTGCTCCGTCGAATCTTCTTTGAACATTCGACAGACACCATAAGCCTTCAATGACAGATTCGACGTTAATTAATTCAGATTTTCGGACGAATGCAATTTCTAACGAAAAACGAAATAAATAAAAACGAATCTCGGGAGTAACTAAATTAATTAATTTTTCGGACGAAAACGAAATTCCGAAACGAAATATTTCAGTGTGCACATGTCTAGCGGGCAGCAGTTAGTGTCACCAGTCACGCACGGGAGACCTCCTTAAGCTCCTCCCCCCTTCAGCTGATCATTCGGTTCCACCCAGGGCTCCGGCGGGTGGCCGCGGAGAGGCTGGGTAAGCTGCAGGAGCAGCTTTGTTTTGGGCTCCTCGCTCCTGCATGACAAGTGGCCGCCTCGGCCCAGCCAGCATGTGTCCCATGGCCAGTCCGGACCTGGGTGGATCCTCCTTTCTGGCTGTCTCTATGCACAATGCCGCCCGCCCTGCTCCTCCAATGGCTGCACATCATCCAGGGAGGGAGGCGGGGTGGGGTGGGCAGAGAGCTGACACCCACGGCTGCTGCTGGACATCAGCATGGTCACCCCTGGCTTAGTCCGGGGAAGATCTGCCTGCTCCTTCTCCCTGCCCAGCCACTCTGCAGCCAGCCATATGGAGCCGCCTCCCGCTACACTCTGCATCAGCCACCACCCCCTAGGAGGGAAACCGATCCTCTGGAGGGGACCCAGCGGCTGTGGCTGCGCCCCAAGGCGGCAGGGCGCCCTAGGCGGCTGCCTAGTTCGCCTAGTGGGAGCGCCGGCCCTGTGGACACAGTAGACTAACTGAAAATACTTGCAGCTCTCTGCCTGTGATTTTATTATGAGAACAAAACACCACAAATTGTATTCAGGTTCCTTTAAGTGAACGCTGTGCAAAGGACAGAAGTACTGCAGTACACCTAATGAAATTAATGCAGCTCCCTGCCTGTGGTTTTATTATGAGAACACCACTAATTGTATTCAGGTAAGCTTTAGGTGAACGCTATGCAAAGCACACAGTACACTAATGCCGTGTACACACGATCGGTTTTACCGATGAAAACAGTCCGATGGACTTTTCTCATCGGACAAACCGATCGTGTATGGGCCCCATGAGTCTTTTTTCCATCAGTGAGAAAAAATAGAACATGTTTTAAATTTATCCGATGGGAAAAAAAACGATAGCAAATTCCGATCGTCTGTGTGGAACTCCATCGGACAAAAAATACACGCATGTTCAGAATCAAGTCGACGCATGCTCAGAAGCATTGAACTTAATTTTTCTCAGCTTGTCGGAGTGTTTTATGTCACGGCGTTTGGGACGGTCGGATTTTTGACTGATGGTGTGTAGGCAAGACTGATGGAAGTCAGCTGCATCGGATTTCCGATGGAAAAATCCATCGGATTAGAATCCATAGGAAATCCGATCGTGTGTACAGGGCTTAAGTGAATCACTGCAGCTAGCACAATCACATGCCTGCCTGTCACAGTATAGAGAATAACAGGAACGGATCTAGCTAAACTGAATACAGTGTATAAATATATATACAACACCTAGGATGCATATATATCCTCTACACACTGTAACTGCAGCTAACTGACTCACCTGCCTGCTCTATCTAACTCAATATAAATGACACTGTCTCTCTCTCAGTAAGCTCTCTCTCTTTAACCACTGCAACACACTACACATATAGGGTGGGGCGTGTACCAAACCCCCTGAGACATAATTGGCCAAAGCCACCCTGGCTTTGGCCAATTATGGCTCACCGTTTTTTGCGTGCTGTGATTGGCCAAAGCATGCGGGTCATAGTGCATGCTTGGCCAATCATCAGCCAGCAATGCACTGCGATGCCGCAGTGAATTATTGGCCCGTGACGCGCCACTCGAATTTGGCGCGAATGGCCCAAAATGTTCGCAATTCAGCGAACAGCCGAACAGACGATGTTCGACTCGAACATGGGTTCGACTCGAACACGAAGCTCATCCCTAGCCTTGAGTAGTTTTAAATTACTTTTTTTCCTTTAGAAATGTCATATTGTGCATGGACTGTTCTAAACACGGGAAAAATGCCCCCCTTTACAGGCATACTATAGACACCTCCCAGGTACGAAATTTAAAGGAATATTTCACTTTTATTGTTTCACTTTAAGCATTATTAAAATCACTGCTCCCGAAAAAACAGGAGTTTTTAAAACTTTTTTTTGCATTGATACATGTCCCCTGGGGCAGGACCCAGGTCCCCAAACACTTTTTATGACAATAACTTGCATATTAACCTTTAAAATTAGCTCTTTTGATTTTTCACGTTCGTGTCCCATAGACTTTAATGGTGTTCGCGTGTTCAAACAAATGTTTTTCCTGTTCACCCGTACATGTCACTGGATAACCCCTGCCGCATTTCCCCATTGCGTCAGAGGGGGGCGGGGTCACCCGCACATGTCACGGGTGGCCCCGCCCTCAGCTATTTAAGAGCTGTGACGGCGAGTCTCGTGTCATTCGGCGGGCGTCTCCCATGGAGGCAGATCGGATCGTGGCGGCGTGTTTTTCTGCATCGTCGGATCGTAGAAGCATTACAGGACATGGACAGAAAAAGTTTCCCGTGGGACTTTTTAGCAGCAAGAAATAATTGAAATCATTATTTAATAAAAAAGTTTTATTTGATGAAAAGGCACTTGGCCCTCGTAGATTAAAAATTAGTACATAAATTTATGAGCTCCGGTATTTACAAAGCCAGACACAGTGTATACAAAGATGGTTCAAGTCATGTACAAAGGTGGACAAGATGAATAATTAGATCATACGTCTTGAATGCATATGGTGAACAGAAGAGAGCCCCGATGCATTTTGACCCATTAAGGTCTTCCTCAAGGGGGTCTTATATTCTATGGAATGTCAAAAAACAATATATTAGGATTAAAGCATACTTTAAGCGTCTCCCATTGGTTACAGCAAGTCATAAAGTTAATACATAATATCTTTCATAGTAGTCAATATCAGTTAATGGAGGGACAGCTGAAAAAAAGGAATGCTATACATATATCTATTTCTAGAGAAATTTGCCTATTTACCTTCCTTGCCACATAGTATGGCTGAACCGGAGATTTAAAAAGCTAGATTCCGTATGGTCTCCCCAAGTTTCCCAAGAGAGGTCCATGCCGCCAAAGCGCCCGCCTCCCGCTCCATGGTGGGTCCGCCCCACAGGCAACTCTGCTAACAGGGGGTCACGCACTTGAGATGGGCGCCCCAATTGCGGGCAAGAAAGCAGGTAGGGTGAGTGGGTAGCTATGTACCCTGTGCTGAGCACCTAGAATTTGTAATGATAATCAATTTCAATGTTGCATATATGTTGCACTTTTTATTAGTTTATATTAGCTTCAAACAGGTGAGGCTAGAGCTCTTAACTGATTCACTTGAGAGGTGTATATGCTCCTTGCAGGCGTTGCTGGGGCTGTCCTATTATTATTTACTATTATGTCAAAGGTGTACCCCAAGACACCAGAATCGATAAAATAACAGATGCTGGCAAATGTTTGTCATTGTATTTATGTTAAAGTAATGTTTTGTTTAAGAAATTTAAATAAATGATTATTATATAAAGAATTAAATAAAGAGTAATATACAGAATGTGTGAGTGAAGTGATGAGAAAATAAAATAAGAGTGCAAAGTGGGGGCATTGGTGACCTATAGGTGACAATTAATGAGAAAATGTATATTACTAAAAAATACTGATTGTGAAGGATGAAAAAGCTAGTAGCTTATTAAAGTGATGTAATAAGAGAGTGTAAATAGTAGAGTGGGTCTAAATTACTTATATTTATTTATTAAAAAAGCAAATATCATGTAGTATATTAGATGATAATATTGTGGCAATAAATATAAAGGTATTGTAATGTTCGGGGAACCAGCTAGATCGCAGGACACAGGCTTTTCAAACAAAAGGACGTTTATTTAAACTTAAATGGCTTCACAGCAGCAAAACAAAAGAAATGACAGTCTCACCGACTTGTAGAGTTTATAACTGCTGTCGCAGTTAAACAGTCCTTCCTTGGTGTTGCAGGTACGTTTCCCAGCTAGCAAGCTTCCATGCAGGCCACTGCCATGTACATTCACAGCTTCCCAGAGCTTTTCACAGCCTCCACAGCTTTTGCAGTGTCCACCATTCACCATGCAGACTTCACTACACTCCTTCTCTCTCTAACCTACAACTTCCTGTCTCTCTTAAACCACTTCCTTAGACAGGTGTGTTAACCCTTTCTGTTCCCTTAAAGGAACCACAGCCCAAACAGAGGGGAAATATAGCGTCCTTCACGGACCCAGCCACGGCGTCCTGTACATATCCCCCCCTGTGCCCCAACGCCAAGGAGGTGGAGGCAACAGTGGAGCTAAAACAATGGACTCGGGAGAGGGCATCTGCATTTTGATGCAGTCTCCCGAGCCTATGCTCCACTACAAATTTAAATTCCTGGAGCGCCAGGAACCAACGTGTAATTCTGGCATTAGTCCCTTTACCTTGCCTCATCCATGTTAAAGGGGCATGGTCAGAAATTAACCTAAACTTCCTTCCCAAGAGGTAATATCTGAGGGATTCCAGAGCCCACTTAATGGCCAGACATTCTCGTTCAACTATAGCGTAGTTTTTCTCCGCTGGTGTCAACTTCCTACTGAGGAAGACTACTGGGTGTTCCTCACCATGAACAACCTGTGAAAACACAGCTCCCAATCCTACATCGGAAGCATCAGTCTGGACAAAAAACTCGTTTGAAAAATTGGGTGCTATCAGGACAGGGTGTTGGCACAGTGCTGACTTGAGCTCCAAAAAAGCCTTTTCAGCATCTGCATTCCATTCCACCATGACCGATTTCCGTTCCTTAGTCAGATCGGTCAATGGAGCCGCCAATGTGGCAAAGTTGGGTACGAATCTCCTGTAGTATCCCACCATGCCCAGGAATGCGCGTACCTGCTTTTTTGTAAGGGGGCGGGGCCAATTCTGTATAGCCTCTACCTTGTTAACCTGAGGCTTCACCACCCCTCTACCTACAATATAGCCCAGGTATTTCACCTCCTCCATTCCCAAAGCACATTTTTCAGGGTTTATTGTAAACCGCTCCTTCCAAAGAGAGTCCAGTACTGCCTGGACTTTGGGCAAGTGTGATTCCCAGTCTCTGCTAAAAATGACTATGTCGTCCAAGTACACTGAGGCATACTCCCGGTGAGGTCGTAAAATCCTATCCATTGCTCGCTGGAAAGTGGCTGGAGCAGTTTGTAGTCCAAAAGGCATTCTTTTGTACTGAAAACTCCCCTCTGGGGTAGAAAAAGCAGTTTTCTCTCTAGCAGCCTTAGTCAACGGGATTTGCCAATACCCCTTGGTAAGGTCTAATGTTGTAATATACCTGGCTGGACCTAGTCTCTCAATAAGCTCATCTACCCGGGGCATGGGGTAGGCATCAAACCGTGAAACCTCATTAAGTTTCCGGAAATCATTGCAGAATCGCAGAGTCCCGTTGGGCTTTGGTACCAACACAATCGGGCTCGACCACTCACTCTGCGACTCTTCAATGATCTCCAGGTCCAGCATCTTCTTCACTTCCTCTGAAACGGCCTTCCTTTGAGCCTCTGGGATGCGGTAGGGCCGGACAAAAACTTTGACTCCAGGTTCCGTGATAATATCATGTTCTATGACACTAGTTAGCCCTGGCAAGTCTGAAAACTTTTCTTTATTTCTCTGCAAGAACTCCTTTGCCTGCTGACTTTGGATTTTAGACAGGGTACTTGCTACTTGGACACTCTCCACCCCAACCTGAGGCTCAAGTCTTGCACTAGCCAGGGAGGTCACCGGTTCCCTGTCTGTCCAGGGCTTTAACAAGTTGACATGATATATCTGATACGGTTTCCTCTTGCCTGGCTGGTGGACTCTATAATTTACCTCTCCCACTTTTTCCACAACTTCAAAGGGACCTTGCCATCTGGCCAAGAATTTACTTTCCACAGTGGGAATTAGCACCGCTACTCGATCCCCCACTTGGAAGTGCCTTATTTTAGCAGCCCTGTTATAGACCCGTCGTTGAGCCTCCTGGGCTTTTTGCAAATGCTCTTTGACTAGTGGCATCACAGTTTGGATCCTTTCCTGCATTTGGGAGACATATTCAAGAACACTCTTATGCTGACAGGTTCACTTTCCCATTCCTCTTTAATAAAGTCAAGTAGTCCGCGAGGTCTCCGCCCATATACCAACTCAAAGGGCGAAAACCCAGTGGAGGCCTGGGGCACTTCAATGATAGCAAACAGGAGAGCTGGTAACAGGCAGTCCCAGTCTTTCCCATCCCTTTGTACCACTCTCTTTAGCATAGACTTAAGGGTCTTGTTAAAGCGTTCCACTAACCCGTCCGTTTGGGGATGGTAGACCGATGTGCGCAGCTGTTTAATCTGGAACAGCTTGCACACATCGGCCATAACTCTCAACATAAATGGGGTGCCCTGGTCTGTGAGTATTTCCTTGGGAAAACCAGTCCGTGTAAACAACTGGAATAATTCCCGGGCAATAGCCTTAGAGGAGGTATTCCGCAGTGGAAGCGCCTCAGGATATCGGGTGGCATAGTCAAGAATCACCAATATGTAGGAGTAACCTCGAGCCGACTTTACCAAGGGACCCACTATATCCATGGCTATCCTCTCGAATGGGACCTCAATTATGGGCAGAGGGACCAAAGGGCTCCGGAAGTGGGTCACCGGAGCGGTCAACTGACAGGTGGGACAAGAGGCACAGTATTTCTTTACCTCTGCTTTCAGACCTGGCCAGTAAAACCGGTCGGTGATCCGTGCTTCCGTCTTCTCAACTCCCAGGTGTCCCCCTAACACATCATCATGGGCCAGGTCCAGAACCTTTCGTCTATATTGTTGGGGTACCAACAATTGTTCTACCACATTTTCCCTCACCTTGGTAACCCGATACAACAACTCATTATACATTGCGAAGTGTGGCCACCGCTCATTTGCACCTGGCTCTTGGGGAACCCCATTTACTACTACAACTTGTTCCCGTGCACGGGCCAAAGTGAGGTCCTGCATCTGAGCAGTACCAAACGCCCCCTGGGGAACACCCAAATCTGGCAGGACAGGGGTAGAGGCCACTTCCTCGTCCTCTTCCCCCAGCATTACCTGAAGTGGGGAAGATCCTCCCCCCTCAATGTTTTGGTAGATCTGTGGACCACATGTCTTGACATTATCAACAGTATCAGCTCTACTTTCATCACCATTAACCCAACCATTAGCAATTTCATCATTTGGATCCACATTAAGAACATTTGGCAGTTCAGGGTTATTCCTCTCAGCAGCAGGAACAGGGAGGCTAGTTTCTCCCCAATCTCTGAACTGTTCTCCTTGTTCCCACAGTTTTGTAAACAACGGACAGTCTCGTCCTATTATAACATCATGTACCAAGTTCTTTACCACCCCCACCTCTTGAGTACCAGTGCCACATGCTGAGGAGATGGTCACCGAGATGAGAGGGTACTCTCTAGTGTCCCCGTGAATGCACACGACCCGTAAGGTTTTTCTTACCGGACCGATCTTCCCAATTACTCTAGGATGAACCAGGGTTACCATGCTTCCGGAGTCCAACAAAGCCCGGGCAGGGAGGTGGTTCACTTGGACTTCACACTCAAATTTTTCCTCACCCAGGTCGAGCTGTGTGGTGCATACTTTATGGGCATAAAAAGACCCCCTCCGAAGAACCCCGCATTCCATGGGCTCCTCTTGCAGTGGACAGTGTGCCCGGGTATGACCCCAGGAATGACATCACCAACATTGTACATCCCCTCCTCTCCGAACAGGAACAGAACCCTGAGGAGGTACCGGGAATGACTCTTGACCTTCCGGGGTGTTTGCTCCAGGACTCCTTGGAACATCCTTTCGAAGGGCAGCAGTTGGTCGAACAGGCCGTGGTAGACTAGGGCCTATGCGCTTGGTAGGTCCGAGCAGGTCCTCCACCACTGTATATCGTTCCACCATCTCGACGAGGAGGTTTGCTGTTTTGGGGTCTCCATGGCTGACCCACCGTTGAAGGTCGTCTGGCAGGGATCACAGGTATCGGTCCAGCACAACCCGTTCCACGATTTGGGGGCCCGACAACACCTCAGGCTGCAGCCATTTTTTTACCAGTTGCACCAGGTCATGCATTTGAGACCGAGGTGGCCGATCTGGACGATACTTCCATTGGTGCACTCGTTGGGCCCGAACGGCCGTAGTCACCCCCAGACGAGCCAGAATTTCTGCCTTTAACTTTTGATAGTCTTTAGCATCATCGGGTGGCAGGTCAAAGTAGGCTTTTTGAGGATCTCCGGTGAGAAAAGGGGCAATGAGGCTGGCCCACTGGTCCTGAGGCCACCCTTCTCTCTCTGCCGTCCTCTCAAATGTAGCAAGAAATGCCTCTACATCATCGCTCAGGGACAATTTCTGCAAAAAATGGCTTGCCCTCACAGTCACCTGGTTGCCAGGGGCAACAGCCGCTTGCTCCCGAACCTGAGATAGCTGCTGCACTGCTTCCTTTAAGACAGCCACCTGAGCCTGCATAACCTCTTGCTGGGCTGCTTGCTGGGCTGCCAACTGGGTCACCAACAGGCGGGTATTTTCTTGCTGCAGCTGATTTGCTTCCTCATGGCGAGTTTGCGCTTGCATATTAGCCAGGGACAGCTGTTTAATTAGCTCCTCCATTGCTTCAGCTTTCAACGTTTGTGCAGCTTTAACCCAGGACATAAATCCAATGTACTGTCCCTTTAACTGTCAGTTCAATGTCAAGTTCAATGCAAAAAAATAAAAAATGTTTTGTTTTTTTCTTCTTATGCCTGTTATTCTGTCCTGCCCGCATTCGAGCACCAGTGTAATGTTCGGGGAACCAGCTAGATCGCAGGATACAGGCTTTTCAAACAAAAGGACGTTTATTTAAACTTAAATGGCTTCACAGCAGCAAAGCAAAAGAAATGACAGTCTCACCGACTTGTAGAGTTTATAACTGCTGTCGCAGTTAAACAGTCCTTCCTTGGTGTTGCAGGTAAGTTTCCCAGCTAGCAAGCTTCCATGCAGGCCACTGCCATGTACATTCACAGCTTCCCAGAGCTTTTCACAGCCTCCACAGCTTTTGCAGTGTCCACCATTCACCATGCAGACTTCACTACACTCCTTCTCTCTCTAACCTACAACTTCCTGTCTCTCTTAAACCACTTCCTTGGACAGGTGTGTTAACCCTTTCTGTTCCCTTAAAGGAACCACAGCCCAAACAGAGGGGAAATATAGCGTCCTTCACGGACCCAGCCACGGCGTCCTGTACAGTATACATAGGAGTTATACTAATTTAGTATGCTGAAAAATGTAGGCTATAAAAAACCTATACTCACGTCACAGAGCCTGTGAGTCTATAAGTCTTGATAGAAACATTAAGGTTGGGGACCCTTCAAAAGAAATGGTATATTATAACAGTTATAAAATCTAATAGCACAAATCTAAATATAAACCATATACACTCCGTGAGATAGTGCATAAATGCCAATGTTCATAAATATACACCCTGTAAAGAAATGTGCATACAATAAACTCATCAAGTGTCCATAACGTTCATGACAGTGATTTAAAACAATTGATATAAAGTGTTTAACTGAAAATTAGTCCATAAAAAAGTGCACAAAATAAGTCCATAAAAAGTGCATCCAAAAGTGACTTCAAATGAAGATGATGACAAATAAAACTTTCTTGTGTTTTCTTCAAACCTTCACCACACCAATGTGCTCAGTGATTGCACTCCCTAAGGACTTGCACTCACCACAAGAATATGCCTCGCACTCTCATGCTTGGCTAATCAGCTTGATTACCCCCCAGGGTATCACAAACGATTCCAAAATGATGAAATTAGGTCAGTCAAGTCTCCCACATGAAAAAACAAATGCTTCCAATAGTGAAGTATATCAAAACTTTTAATTAAAATAACACAGCACAAGTGACCATCAATGGTTACACTCACATTTAGACAGATCAAATTGGGCACTTCAAAGCAAACATTTCCAAACGCCAGGCAAGTTTATAGTAGGCTGCCGCGATGTATTGCGGTCTCGGCGGACCATATAAGCATGTATGTCTCACCCTCCTTCATGTACGCTTGCCTCTCCACTGCAATCGAATCACCGCAGACTCCCCATTGGAAGAAGTCTTACGACGAAACTAGTCTGGGAGGAGCTACACGACAGTCACCTGGTGTGCAGCGTTCGGATCTTTCGACCACTCGCCGAATATACAGTTTGGTGTTTGGGCGGGAGTCTGCGGTGATTCGATTGAAGTGGAGAGGCAAGCGTACATGAAGGAGGGTGAGACATACATGCTAATATGGTCCGCCGAGACCGCAATACATCGCGGCAGCCTACTATAAACTTGCCTGGCGTTTCGAAATGTTTGCTTTGAAGTGCCCAATTTGATCTGTCCAAATGTGAGTGTAACCATTGATGGTCACTTGTGCTGTGTTATTTTAATTAAAAGTTTTGATATACTTCACTATTGGAAGCATTTGTTTTTTCATGTGGGAGACTTGACTGACCTAATTTCATCATTTTGGAATCGTTTGTGATACCCTGGGGGGTAATCAAGCTGATTAGCCAAGCATGAGAGTGCGAGGCATATTCTTGTGGTGAGTGCAAGTCCTTAGGGAGTGGAATCACTGAGCACATTGGTGTGGTGAAGGTTTGAAGAAAACACAAGAAAGTTTTATTTGTCATCATCTTCATTTGAAGTCACTTTTGGATGCACTTTTTATGGACTTATTTTGTGCACTTTTTTATGGACTCATTTTCAGTTAAACACTTTATATCAATTGTTTTAAATCACTGTCATGAACGTTATGGACACTTGATGAGTTTATTGTATGCACATTTCATTACAGGGTGTATATTTATGAACATTCGCATTTATGCACTATCTCACGGAGTGTATATGGTTTATATTTAGATTTGTGTTGTAAGACACTGAGCACTACTATTTTGGTTATTCAAAATTATTTTTCACTTTTTATTTTTTAAAGTAGCAGCTGATAGGGTAATTCAGTCTGAATTTATCAGACGTTTCTCCAAGGCGCAGTGGAGTGTGTTAAGGAAAGGGGGCGGTTTATTTCTCAGTACACTGTTATTTTTATAAAATCTAATAGAACTTTAGATTTTTCGCGTTCGTGTCCCATAGACTTTAATAGTGTTCGCGTGTTCAAAAATTTTTTTGCCTGTTTGCATGTTCTGCTGCAAACCAAACCGGGGGGTGTTCGGCATATTCCTACTTGTCACTTGCCACGTCGCCTGCCACCAGATGCAGCTTGTCACGTCAACTGGCTTCAGATTGTCAGGGAATTCCTGTGAGACGTTTTGCACATAGACGTGCACAAGCACATAGTCTTTGCCATAGAACGGCTAACAGGCGTGTGCATGCGCGCCAGAGCCCGCAATTGCGGGCACGCGCGCACACGCACACACACACACGCAAGCCTAATTCCCCTTGGAGCCAGACGACCTATTTAAAGGGAGTCTTGGCTCCTGTGCTTTGCTGACTGATCTTCAGCTGTGTTCCTGAATCCTGCTCTGATCCTGTGTGTCCTCCCAGTATTTTGACCCGGCTTGCTCTTGACCATGGCTCTGTGTTCTGTTCCTGTACTGTTACCCATCTCTGACCTGGCTATGTTCCTGACTCTGGCTCTGTCTATGATTTGGTACCTCACTGCCCGCCTGCTGACTAACCTGTCTATGCCTGAGACCTTGCTCCTGTCTGTGTTACTGGTTGCTGTTAACTCTCAGTTACCTGCCTGGCTGTTTCCTGTTCCTGCTCTGCACACCACAGTCTACTCCAGGCCGCTGAACCCTGCCAAGCTGTTCCCCCGGGACCTCCTGCTCCAGGCACCCGTGTCCCTCTTGTCCTTCGGCTTCCTCTGTCTCACCCTCAGCGGAGCCAGGACAAGAAATATAAGAGAGGCCAACCTCATCAAATCAGTCTCCCATCTGATCCCTGACAGTAACAGTGAGCCAATAATGGAGTCTGACTTTTTTCAATCAATCTCTGCGCTAACACACATCGTGCAAAAGTTGCAAGCAGATTTAAGTCGCATGGAAGATCAATTGCCGACTGGCACAGAGACTTTGCCACTTTTAGGTTCATCTGCTGCCACAGATGTAGCCACTCAGACAGAGGCCTATACATCCAGTGGAACCTACCCTATTCCTGAACCCTGAGTGCCTATTCCCGAACGCTTTTCTGGAATTAGCAGGAAATTTCTGACTTTTCGTAATGCATGCGAACTTTACTTTTCTCTCCTCCCACGAACTATCTCCACGCAAGATGTCAGGGTGAGATTTGTTATCTTCCTCTTTCTGGATGAGCCCCAATCCTGGGCCTTTAAACTTCATGAGCAGCTTGACCCAGCCATAGCCTCTATGGACTCTTTTTTCTCTGCCATGTCTTAGCTGTACGCTGACCCCTTCTGTAGACAGACTGCCGAACAAGAACTCAGCAAACTACAGCAGGGTCAGAGACCTGTGGAGGATTACGTAACCGATTTTCGCCTCTGGAGTACCGATACAGAGTGGAATCAACCAGCCCTTCATTACCAGTTTCGTCTTGGTTTATCTGACTCTATTAAGGATGAACTTGCCAGAGTGGAAGTACCCTCGGTTCTGGAGGACCTGATTAATCTTGTCATTTTGATTGACCGAGGGTTACGGAAACGTCAGTCTGAGAAAACCCACAGAGACTCTTCTCACCACAGATCCAAGAATGCCATTACCTGTCTCTCCAGCGTCAAGACTAACTCACCCCGAGTTCCTTCTCGGAAAAGTTTTTTGAGGTCCGCTCTGTCTACAGCCGAACGCCTTCATCACCAGCACTCGGACCTCTGCCTCTACTGTGGTTATGCTGGTCACTATCTGCGAAGCTGTCCTGTACGGCCACACAAATCTCCTACCAACTGGATCCACACAATGCATCCACCCGGACCTGATCAGGTTCACCTAACCCTTCCTTGCCACTTACAGCTTGCTGAGAAAACCATTTCTGTCTCTCCAATCATAGACTCTGGTGCCTGCAGCTGCTTTGTGGACTCTAGTTTCGCAGCCCGGCACAATCTCCCTCTGTGTACCAAAAAACAAGAGTTCGTGGTACACCTCGCTGATGGCTCTGGTATCAAGTCTGGCCCAGTAACACAAGAAACGGTCCCCATCCTCTGCCTTTCTACCAGTCTTTAAGAGTTCCTACGTCTAGATGTCATCTAGTCAGCCATGTTCCCCATCATCTTCGGTATGCCCTGGCTGAAGGCACACAATCCCAGCATCAATTGGCTTACAGGGGAGGTCCTTTTCTCTTCACCTTACTGCCTGGTACACTGTGTTCCGCACGAGGTACGCACCACTACACCTCTCCTGGCCATCCAGTCTGATCCGGAAACCTCAAAACTTGTCCATGCAGCCTATCACGAATTTCTCGATGTCTTCAACAAAAAGAATGCAGACTCTCTCCCTCCTCACCGGGCTTAAGATGGCCCCATAGAACTGTTGCCCGGGGCTGAGATTCCGTTTGGCGGTATCTACCCTCTTTCTGAGGCCGAATTAGAAGCCCTCCATCACTACATTGACGAAAATTTGGAGAAAGGCTTCATCCGACATTCCACATCTCCTGCAGGGGCAGGCATCTTCTTTGTCGAAAAAAAGGATCATACCCTCAGACCCTGTGTGGATTATCGAGATCTTAAAGGGGTTGTAAAGGTTTGTTTTTTATTTTCTAAATAGGTTCCTTTGAGCTAGTGCATTGTTGGTTTACTTACCTTTTTCTTCGATTTCCCTTCTAAATGTTTTTTTTCTTTGTCTGAATTTCTCACTTCCTGTTTCTCCTCAGTAAACTTCACACCATCATCCGAGCGGTGTTTAGTCAGCCAGAACAGCTTACTCAACAGCTTACTGAGGAGGAACAGGAAGTGAGAAATTCAGACAAAGAAAACAAAGAAAAAAACATTTAGAAGGGAAATTGAAGGAAAAGGTAAGTGAACCAACAATGCACTAGCTTAAAGGAACCTATTTAGAAAATAAAAAACAAACCTTTACAACCCCTCTAACAAAATAACGGTTAAGAACCGATATCCACTTCCTCTGATTCCAGAACTTTTCCAAAGATTGCGAGGGGCACAAGTGTTTTCTAAACTAGATCTGAGGGGTGCATACAACTTAGTCAGAATTCGTAACGGGGACGAATGGAAAACTGCATTCCGAACACGCTTTGGACACTATGAATATCTTGTCATGCCATTTGGCCTCTGCAATTCCCCTGCCACATTTCAACATCTGGTCAATGACATCTTCCGGGAATACTTAGATTTGTTCATTATTGTCTACCTGGACGATATTCTTATATTTTCCAGCTCTCTTGATCTTCACAGGGGTCATGTAAAGAAAGTACTTGAAAGACTGCGACAACACCACCTTTACGCTAAGGCTGAAAAATGAGACTTTCGAAAGATCTTCTATCCAATTCTTGGGACTTGTTATTTCTGCAGAAGGCATCTCTATGGATCCGCAAAAAATCGCTGCTGTGCTTGATTGGCCTGCTCCTGAAGACAAGAAAGCCATTCAACATTTTGTGAGCTTTGCCAATTTTTACAGGAAATGTGTTAAAAACTTTTCCGGTATCATTGCTCCTGTCACCCAGTTAACTAAACAGCATGCTTCTTTCAAATGGACTCCTGAGGCTCAGGACGCTTTTGAAAAGCTAAAGACTTTGTTCACTTCTGCCCCCATTCTAAAGCCCCGTACACACAGTCAGACTTTTGCCCAACAAACTTTGTTTTAAGCAAGTTGGACCAACAATCCGACCGTGTGTACGCTCCATCGGACAAACTTTTTTTCGTTTGGTTTTGTTTTATCGGACAAAAGTTGGGTCTGCAAACGGACAAACTTTTGCCCAACAAAAGTCAGATGGAGCAAAGTCCTACCGTGTGTACAGAAAACCATAGGACTTTTGTCCGATGGACAAAACAACTAATGTTAAAATCAACCAACAATAGCAGAATTTGACCAAAGGGTGGCGGTAAAGAGCAGAAAAGAGCAGAAAAGAGCAGAAAAACCATGTGATGTTGCAAAACGTTTTGGGAAAGTTTGCAGAAAAGTCCTGTGGTGTGTATGCTATGGGTGTGCCCGGCCAACTCCGTTCGGACAAAAATCCACGGAAAAGTCCGATGGAAGTCCGACCGTGTGTACGGGGCTTAAGACACCCTGACCCTGCTCTGGCCTATGTGCTCGAGGTAGACACCTCTGAAACGGCAGTTGGGGCTATACTATCTCAAAGACAGGGGGTTAAATCTTTACTCCATCCAATTACCTTCTTCTCTAGGAAACTGAACTCTTCTGAAAAGAACTATGACGTGGGGGACTGAACTATTAGCTATCAAAGCCGCCCTAGAGGAATGGTGCTATCTGTTGAAAGGGGCTGCGCATCCTATCCTTATTTTTACCGACCATATAAACTTGGAGTATTTAAGAACTGCCAAACGGCTAAGACCCCGACAGGCCAGATGGGCACTATTCTTTTCACGTTTCACTTTTCATCTTACCTTCCGCCCCGGATCCAAGAACGGTAAACCCGATGCGCTCTCAAGCATGTTTTCTGAGTCGACCCCACCTCCTGAACCTGACACTATTTTACCTGGCAAAAACTTTTTACTCCTACAGGCAGATGTGATGTACCGAACTATTCGCCGGCGAATAGATCCCGGCGAACATAGCTTGTTCGCGTTCGCCGCAGCGGGCGAACATATGCAATGTTCGGTCCGCCCCCTATTCGTCATCATTGAGCAAACTTTGACCCTGTACCTCACAGTCAGCAGACACATTCCAGCCAATCAGCAGCATACCCTCCCTCCCAGACCCTCCCACCTCCTGGACAGCATCCATTTTAGATTCATTCTGAAGCTGCAGTCTTAGTGAGAGGAGGGACAGTGTAGCTGCTGCTGATTTAATAGGGAAATCTATAGCTAGGCCAGTGTATTCAGTGTCCACTCCAGTCCTGAAAGACTCATCTGATCTCTGCTGCAAGGACGGCATCCTGACAGCACCCCAAAAAGCCCTTTTTAGGACTAGTACATACATCAGTCTGCCTTTTTTTTTTCTCTGTAATCTAATTGCAGTTGCCTGCCAGCGTGTGTGTGACAGGCTCACAGCGTATACTGTGCCCACTTGCCCAGTGGCACCACTCATATATCTGGTGGCACAGTAGATTACAATTAAAAAAACAACAACAATTTTGACTGCAATAGAATAGCAGTCAGTTGCCTGCCAGCGTGTGTGCCAGGCCTACAGCGTCTACTCTGCCAACTTCTGCCAGTGCACAGTGCCACTCATATCTGGTGTCATAGTAGCTTGGACGCATAGTACAACCAAACTAATTTAAAAAAATGACAGGCAGAGGCAGGCCACCCCGCAGGGGCCGTCGTGGTCGTGGTGCTGTGATTCCCTTTGGCCCTAGAATAATGCCCAGTGTTCAGAGGCCACGTACCCTGAACTCGAAAAGTTCTGAGGACATAGTTGACTGGCTAACACAGGACACCCAATCTTCTACAGCTTCCGCTCGGAACCTTGACGTACCATCCTCCTCCAGCTCAGCTTCGGGCACCTCTCAAGTTACCACTCGCCCGCCTGCCGCCACTACCAACACTAGCACCACAGCTGCTTCACTTTATCTGTCTGAGGAGTTATTTACACATGAGTTGGAAGAAATGAGTGATGCGCAACCATTATTGCCAGAGGATGTAGATAAAAGGGATATGTCTCAGTCAGGCAGCATTACACACATGGACGTACGGTGTGATGATGATGATGTTGTACCCGATGCTGCTTCCTTTGCTGAGTTGTCAGATACAAGTGAAGCGGTTGATGATGACGATGTGTCCGTGGATGTCATGTGGGTGCCCGCTCGAAAAGAAGAAGAACAGGGGGAAAGTTCAGATGGGGAGACAGAGAGGAGGAGGGGACGAGTTGGAAGCAGGGGGAGGTCGTCGCAAGGAGCTAGTGGCACAGTCAGACAGCATGTATCGGCACCCGGGGTCAGCCAGACAGCACGCCAATCAACGCATGCTGTTGCCACCACCAGAATGCTGTCATTGCAAAGCTCAGCAGTGTGGCATTTTTTTTGTGTGTCTGCCTCTGATAACAGCGATGCCATTTGCAACCTGTGCCAAAAGAAACTGAGTCGTGGGAAATCCAACACCCACCTAGGTACAACTGCTTTGCGAAGGCACATGATCGCACATCACAAACGCCTATGGGATCAACACATGATGACGAGTACAAGCAGCACACAAGCTCAAAGCCACCATCCTCCTTCTGGTCCAGCATCTTCAGCCACGTCAACCACTGCTGTCCTCCTTGCCCCCTCTCAACCATCCGCCACTCCGTCTCTCGCCTTGAGCAGTTCCTGCTCATCTGCCCACAGTCAGGTGTCTGTCAAGGACATGTTTGAGCGTAAGAAGCCAATGTCACAGAGTCACCCCCTTGCCCGGCGTCTGACAGCTGGCTTGTCGGAACTCTTAGCCCGCCAGCTTTTACCATACAAGCTGGTGGAGTCTGAGGCCTTCAAAAAATGTGTAGCTATTGGGACACCGCAGTGGAAGGTACCCGGCCGAAATTTCTTTTCACAAAAGGCAATCCCCAACCTGTACTCTATTGTGCAAAAGGAAGTCATGGCATGTCTGGCACACAGTGTTGGGGCAAGGGTCCATCTGACCACTGATACCTGGTCTGCAAAGCACGGTCAGGGCAGGTATATCACCTACACTGCGCATTGGGTAAACCTGCTGACGGCTGCCAAGCATGTTATGCGTGGCTCTGCAGAGGAGTTGGTGGTGACACCGCCACGACTTGCAGGCAGGCATGCTGCCACCTCCTCTACTCCTCCTACTCCATCCTCTTCGATAACCTCCTCGGCTGAGTCCTCTTCTGCTGCTGCGTCTTGCTCCACATCAACTGCACCCCCCCCCCCAGCTCCCCAGGGGCTATTCCACATCCCGGATACGACAGTGTCACGCCGTCTTGGGTTTGACTTGCCTGAAAGCAGAGAGCCACACCGGACCAGCACTCCTGTCCGCTCTGAACGCACAGGTGGATCAGTGGCTGACTCCGCACCAACTGGAGATCGGCAAAGTGGTGTGTGACAACGGAAGCAATTTGTTGGCGGCATTGAATTTGGGCAAGTTGACACATGTGCCGTGCATGGCACATGTGTTGAATCTGATTGTACAACGCTTTGCGCATAAGTACCCAGACTTACAGGACGTCCCCAAGCAGGCCAGGAAGGTGTGTGGCCATTTCAGGCGTTCCTACACGGCCATGGCGCACTTTTCAGATATCCAGCGGCGAAACAACATGCCAGTGAGGCGCTTGATTTGCGACAGCCCGACACGTTGGAATTCAACACTCCTAATGTTCGACCGCCTGCTCCAACAAGAAAAAGCCGTCAACGAGTCTTTGTATGACTGGGGTGCTAGGACAGCCTCTGCGCAGCTGGGAATTTTTTTGCCACATTACTGGACGCTCATGCGCAATGCCTGTAGGCTCATGCGTCCTTTTGAGGAGGTGACAAACCTAGTCAGTCGCACTGAAGGCACCATCAGCGACATCATCCCATTTGTTTTCTTCCTGGAGCGCGCCCTGCGAAGAGTGCTGGATCAGGCCGTAGATGAGCGTGAAGAGGAAGAGGAAGAGTTGTGGTCACCATCACCACCAGAAACAGCCTTATCAGCATCGCTTGCTGGACCTGCGGCAACGCTGGAAGAGGAGTCTGAGGAAGAGGAGTCAGAGGAGGAATGTGGCTTTGAGGAGCAGGAGGAAGACCAACCACAGCAGGCATCCCAGGGTGCTCGTTGTCACCTATCTGGTACCCGTGGTGTTGTACGTGGCTGGGGGGAAGAACAGACCTTCAGTGAGATCAGTGAGGACGAGGAACGGGACATGAGTAGCTCGGCATCCAACCTTGTGCAAATGGGGTCTTTCATGCTGTCGTGCCTGTTGAGGGACCCTTGTATAAAAAGGCTGAAGGAGAACGACCTGTACTGGGTGGTCACGCTACTAGACCCCCGGTATAAGCAGAAAGTGCCTGAAATGTTACCGAATTACCGGAAGTCGGAAAGGATGCAGCAGTTCCAAAATAAATTAAAAAGTATGCTTTACACAGCGTATAAGGGTGATGTCACAGCACAACGGGAATCTAACAGGGGAAGAGGTGAAAGTAATCCTCCTCCTACCACGACCACGCCGGCAAGGACAGGACGCTTTACAGACGTGTTGTTGATGGAGGACATGCAGAGCTTTTTAAGTCGTACGCATCGCCACAGCCCTTCGGGGTCCACCCTCAGAGAACGACTCGACCGGCAGGTAGAAGACTACCTCGCCTTAACTGCAGATATCGACACTCTGAGGAGCGATGAACCCCTTGACTACTGGGTGTGCAGGCTTGACCTGTGGCCTGAGCTATCCCAATTTGCGATAGAACTTCTGGCCTGCCCCGCTTCAAGTGTCCTTTCAGAAAGGACCTTCAGTGCAGCAGGAGAAGAGAAGTCGCCTAGGTCAAAAAAGTCTAGATTACCTCACCTTTATTAAGATGAATGAGGCATGGATCCCGAAGGGACTGACAGTGGGCGATACATTTGACTAAAAAAGGCCTGATGAGATGAGCTGCCTTGGGCTAAAAATGGTCCACACGCTGCTGTATTTTATCTCTGCATGCCGGATGACTTGCGTGACTTATCCACCACCAACTAGGGTTCAAGTCGCAATGTTTTAGGGCACTTTCTGCCTGGAAAACATAAATTTTTCTGGCCGCTGCTACAGCAGCGGCTGCAACAATACCTAATTTTTCAGGTATGTGTACATGCCTAATTTTTCTGGCCTCTGGTGCTGCACTGTGGCTGCAAAAACAAAACAAAAAAAAAAGCACATACATGTGTCAATTCCCCTTCGTGATCGTTACCTTGTTGTGGTGACTGGTGAAGGGGCTTGCGTATCACAATGAAGCGACCACCTCTATGAGTGTGTTGGCAATGGCAATGTTGGCACACCCCAGATGATAGGTCGTTGCTTCATTGTGAACAGACCAAAAGCGATCGGCTGGATAATTTTGCATAGAAAAAACATTAATTTTCTTTGTAATTATCTAAGGTGATCATTAAAGCCTTGTGGTTGTGCAAATGGACTGTTTGCGGTGCGTTAAACGGGGAGTTTGGTCTGTCAGAGTTTGGTCTGTCACTGTGAAGCGGGCGTAACCCTTACACTACCTGATCCAGGGCCGGCCCAAGACATTGTGCTGCCTGGGACCAAGAATGAAATGCTGTCCCCCCCCCCCAAAAAAAAATCACGCCCACCAAAAGGCCCCCACATTCATTATTTTATATCATGATAACTAAAGGGGACCCGTCATGCTCTATACATGTCAACAGGAGTATAAAGAGGACCTGTCATGGCTCTATACATGTATAGGAGTAAAAAGAGAACCTGTCATGGCTCTATACGTGTATATAGGAGTATGAAGGGACCTGTGCATGGCGGGCGGCCGCAATGTGTTTTGCGCAAACTAATCAATGTACGCTAATTGTGTTTTTTTGGTACCAAAAATATGTAGAAGAATACATATTGGCCTAAACTGATGAAGAAATAATCTTTTTAATAAATTTTTTGGATATTTATCATAGCAAAAAGTAAAACATATTGTCAAATATCACCAAAAGAAAGCTCTATTTGTGGGAAAAAAAGGACATCAATTTTATTTGGGTACAGTGTCGCATGACCGCGCAATTGTCAGTTAAAGCGACACAGTGCCATATCGCAAAAAATGGCCTGGTCATTAAAGGGGTTGTAAAGATTCGTTTTTTTTCACCTTAGTGCATCCTATGCATTAAGGTGAAAAAACACCTGGCAATTACTGCCCCCCAGGCCCCCCGTTTTACTTACCTGAGCCCGTTCACCTGCTGTGCGCGTCCCCCGGCGTCCTCTTCTCCACGGAGGCTGTCCGTTTATTGGCTAGATTGGATAGATTGGATAGATTGATAGCAGCGCAGCCATTGGCTCGCGCTGCTGTCAATCACATCCAATGACGCGGCCCGTGGGGGGGGCGGGAATGAGTCGTACACGCTGTGTCTATGGACACAGTGTGTATGACAGGGAGCGCGCCCGCAAGCTAACCTCCTTGGGAGAGCGCTTCCCAGAAGGGGGTTATCTGATGCAAGGAGGAGCCGAGACAGCCGCCGAGGGACCCGAGGGACCCGAGAACAAGAGGATCGGGGCCACTCTTTTCCAAACTAACTGCACAGTGGAGGTAAGTATAACACATTTTTTATTTAAAAAAATATAAAAAATAAAGCCATACAATCGCTTTAAGTGGGCGAATCCTTCCGGTCCTTAAGTGGTTAATCAGGGCTGGGCAAGGCAAGTCCCTCTCAGGCTCTCATGTCTCATACAACTTGTGATGTGTGTTTGTACTTACAGTTTTGCCACCAGATGCGGGTTGTCACCTGCCACACGTTGCGGGTTGTCACCTGCCACACGTTGCAGATTGTCACCTGCCACACGTTGCGGGTTGTCACCTGCCACACGTTGCGGGTTGTCACCTGCCACACATTGCGTATTGTCACCTGCCACACGTTGCGCATGGTCACTTACATCACATGCCACACGTTGCGGGTTGTCACTTGCCACATCACATGCCACACGTTGCGGATTGTCACTTGCCACGACATCACCTGCCACACGATGCAGATAGTCACTTGCCACACGTTGCGGATTGTCATAACGTCACCTGCTACACGTTGCGCGTTGTCACTTGCTGTGTCCCAGAGTGCACACGGCTGCACAGTGAGGGTGGAATTGTGGTGATTCTGGGCGGGCGGTGAGAGATGACATCATCTCTCTGCTCCGCTGCGTGCTCACTCACTGACTGTTCCTAGCCCCCCCCCCCGGGCTGCGAGTGTTCCGCCCGCGGCCGCCCCTGTCACCACTAACAGCAGCGGCGCTGGGCTCCTCACAGGCAGCGGCGCCTGCCCGCTCACTCACTGACAGCCCCCCCCCGGGCTGCGAGTGTCCTCACACAGGCAGCGGCGCCTGCTCGCTGACTGCCCCCCCCCACCCCCGGGCTGCGAGTGTCCTCACAGGCAGCGGTGTCTGGTTCCTCACAGGCAGCGGATCGGGCGGAACAGGCTGGCTGGCGGGCGTCAGTTTGCCGCCCCCTAAAAGTGCCGCCTGGTACCATGGTACCACCCGGTCCCATCATAGGGCCGGCCCTGACCTGATCGATACAACATCATACCTGATGTTTTAAAGCACGTTATTCCAAACAATTTAGGAATGTTAGGTGATTTATGCCCTTTATGGATTAAAACCCGACTCTGTGTCAACTACGTAATTTTCCATGGGAGTTTTGCCATGGATCCCCCTCCGGCATGCCACAGTCCAGGTGTTAGTCCCCTTGAAACAACTTTTCCATCACTATTGTGGCCAGAAAGAGTCCCTGTGGGTTTTAAAATTCACCTGCCTATTGAAGTCTATGGTGGTTCGCCCGTTCGCGAACATTTGCGGAAATTCGCGTTCACCGTTTGCGAACGGAAAGTTTTATGTTCGCGACATCACTAGTCCCAAATCAAGGAGGCAGTCGCTAATCATCCTCCTCCTCTGGATCTGCATCTTCAACCAAAGGATAAGCTCTTCTTCCACAAGGAACAAATCTTTTTTTTGATTAGTTTAGGGTTCACATCCTCAAGAAATGCCATGACCACCCCCTTGCCGGACACTTTGGAATTCACAAAACCTCTGATCTAGTGTCCCGTTCCTTTTGGTGGCCTGATTTATTGAAGGAGTGTAGAGATTATGTCAGGTCCTGCTCTGTATGTCTCAGGAACAAGTCTGATCGTACCAAGACCTGGGGGTTGTTAGAATCTCTTCCTGTACCTGAAAAACCTTGGAACATGATTTCCTTGGATGTTATTGTGGAACTCCCCCCGTCTCAAGTATTCACCGCCATCTTTGTTATAGTGGATCGTTTTTCAAAAATGGCCCATTTTGTACCTTTGAAAGGAACTCCCTCTGCCTCTGAAACCGCTTCTGTATTTGTCAAGGAGATCATAAGATTACATGGCATTCCAGCAAGTATAACCTCAGATCGTGGAGTCCAGTTTACCTCCAAATTTTGGAAGGCCCTATGTAAAGCTTTAAGGATTGAACTGTTTCTTTCATCTGCTTTTCACCCGCAGACTAATGATCAGACTGAAAGGACAAATCAGTCCTTGGAGCAATACTATGTTTCTCATCCTTCTCTCAGGATGATTGGGTGTCCCTACTCCCCTTGGCAGAATTTGCATAAATTAATTCTGTTCATTCTGCTATCAAACAGTTACCCTTCTATGTCAATTATGGGTATTACCCTTCCTTTCTACTTGATGTACCCACAGAGTCTTCTGTACCGGCTGTTCAAGAGAGACTGGACTTTTTCAACACCAATAATCAACTCTTGCGAGAGACTATCCTAAAGTCACAGACGGCTAACAAGAAATTTTTTGACAGAAAGAGAAGGGGGAACCTGAACTTGAAGCCAGGAGACAGGGTTTCTCTGTCTACAGCTAACCTAAAGTTGAAATTCCCTTTGAAGAAACTTGGCCCAAAATTCTTCGGTCCTTTCTCAATTAAAAAACGGATCAATCCTGTGGCTTTTGAATTATCCTTACCAAGCAGTTTAAAGATTCATCCCGTATTCCACATTTCGCTGCTTAAGCCTACGGTCTCAAACCCCTTCCCAAATCGTGGCAACGAAGCTCCTGCCCCATTACTGTTTGAAGGGAGTGAAGAATATGAGGTTGAGGCTGTTCTGGACTGTAGGAAGAGCGGAGGTCAGTTCCTCATTATTATGGCCCTGAGGATAACTCCTGGGAACCTGCCTCTAATGTTCATGCTCCCTGGTTGATACAGGCCTACCTCTAGCTTCATCCCAATAAATGGTCTCTTGTGGGCATCCGGAGGCTGCCCCTAAGGGGGGGGGGCAATGTCAGGGAATTCCTGTGAGACGTTTTGCACATAGACGTGCACAAGCACATAGTCTTTGCCATAGAACGGCTAACAGACGCAATAGCGGGCGCGCACGCACACGCGCACACACGCGAGCCTAATTCCCCTTGTCGCCAGACTGCCTATTTAAAGGGAGTCTTGGCTCCTGTGCTTTGCTGACTGATCTTCAGCTGTGTTCCTGAATCCTGCTCTGATCCTGTGTGTCCTCCCAGTATTTTGACCCGGCTTGCTGTTGACCTTGGTTCTGTGTTCTGTCCCTGTACTGTTGCCAATCTCTGACCCGGCTACGTTCCTGACTCTGGCTCTGTCTATGATTTGGTACCTCACTGCCTGCCTGCTGACAAACCTGGCTATCCCTGAGACCTTGCTCCTGTCTATGTTCCTGGTTGCTGTTAACTCTCGGTTACCTGCCTGGCAATTTCCTGTTCCTGCTCTGCACACCACAATCTACTCCAGGCCGCTGAACCCTGCCAAGCTGTTCCCCCAAGACCTCCTGTTCCAGGCACTCGTGTCCCTCTTGTCCTTCGGCTTCCTCTGTCTCACCCTCAGTGGAGCCAGGACAAGGGATATAAGAGATGCCGACCTCATCAAATCAGTCTCCCATCTGATCCCTGACACAGATGCAGCTTGTCACTTGCTACACCACATGCCACCAGATGAAGCTTGTCACTTGCCACATCAGCTGTCACCAGATGCAGCTTGTCACGTCAACTGGCTTCAAATGCAGCTTGTCACTTGCCACATCGCCTGCCGCCAGATGCAGCTTGTCACTTGCCACGTCACATGCCACCAGATGCAGCTTGTCACGTCACCTGCCTTTAGATGCAGCTTATCACTTGCTACGTTACCTGCCACCAGATGAAGCTTGTTACTTGCCACGTCGTCTACCACCAGATGCAGCTTGTTATGTCTCCTGCCTTCAGATGCAGCTTGCCACTTGCCACGTCACCTACCACCAGATTCAGCTTGTCATGTCACTTGCTTTCAGATGCAGCTTGTCACTTTCCACATTGCCTGCCACCTGGTGGATGCAGCTTGTCACCTGCCACCTTGCCTGCCACCAGATGCAGATTTTCACTTGCTATGTTGCCTGCCACCAGATGCAGCTGGTCACTTGCCACCAGATGTGGATTGTCACTTGCAAGTTTTCACCTCGCCTGCCACCAGATGCGGATTGTCATTTGCTACGTCGCCTGGCCATCAGATGCAGATTATCATTTGCCATCAAATCTCGATCCAGCGATGTTGCACAAGAGACATGGCTGTCTGGGAAATTTCCCTTTTGATTGGCTGAGACACACAGTGGTACCATTGGCTCCTGCTGCTGTCAATCAAAGTCAGTGAGCCAATGAGGAGAGTGAGGGGGCGGGCCGAGCAACGACTCTGTGTCTGAATTGACACACAGAGCAGTGGCTTGGCTCAGGTGCCCCAATAGCAAGCTGCTTTCAGTGGAGGCACTCGGCAGAAGGGAGGGGCCAGGATCACAGAAGAGGGACCCGAGAAGAGGAGGATCTGGGCTGCTATGTGCAAATTCACTGCACAGAGCAGGTAAGTATAACATGTTTGTTATTTTTAAACAAAAAATAAAAAACAAGACTTAAGTATCACTTAAATTGTTTTGAATTTTAATGTATCCGTTAGTTAATTGGACAACATGTAATAACAAATTTGAAGCTGTATAATAATATCTTTCTGTTGCTGAAATGTGTCAGCTATGTAGTGCTTGAGGTGTAGTGCTTAACTGCTATGAGCGAATCTCAAGGCACTAAGAAGCACACATTGTGCTATCAAACTCCTACTGCCACTCTACATGCCAGCAACACCTCCAAAAACAAGAATACAGTGGGGGAGATTTACTAAAACTGGAGAGTGAAAAATCTGGTGCAGCGCTGCCTAGAAACCAATCAGATTCTATTTTTTTTTGTCAAAGCTTAATGGAACCAGCGGAAGTTAGAAGCTGATTGGCAACAATGAAAAGCTGTACCAGATTCTGAGTGCTCCAGTTTTAGAAAATGTCCCCCAGGTGTCCATAAAAACACATATTTTAACCACTTCCATACAGGGCTTTTTATACCACTTCAATACCGGGCCTATTCTGGCACTTCTCTCCTACATGTACAAATCATTCTTTTGCTAGAAAATTACTCAGAACCCCGAAACATTATATATGTTTTTTTTAGCAGACACCCTAGGGAATAAAATGACGGTCGTTGCAACTTTTTATCTTGCACGGTATTTGCGCAAAATTTTTTCAAACGCCTTTTTTGAGGGAAAAAAATGGTTTCATGAATTAAAAAATAAAAAAACAGTAAAGTTAGCCCAATTTTTTTGTAAAATATGAAAGCTTATGTTACGCCGAGTAAAAAGATACCTAACATGTCACGCTTTAAAATTGCGCACACTCATGGAATTGCGCCAAAACTTCGGTATTTAAAAATCTCCATAGGCGACGCTTTGAAAATGTTTACAGGTTACCAGGTTAGAGTTACAGAGGAGGTCTAGTGCTAGAATTGTTGCACGCGCTCAAACGCACGCGGCGATACCTCACATGTGTGGTTTGAACAGCGTTTACATATGCGGGCGGGACTTACATGTGTGTTCGCTTCTAAGCGCGAGCTATTGGGGACGGGCGTTTTTTTATTTTTTATTTTTTTTTTACACTTTTTTTTTTGATCACTTTTATTCCTATTACAAGGAATGTAAACATCCCTTGTAATAGGAATGTGTGTGACAGGTCCTCTTTATGGAGAGATGCGGGGTCAATAAGACCCCACATCTCTCCTCCAGGCTGGAAAGCATGAGATCAGTGAAATTATTTTCACCGATCTCATACTTACTAGCGGCAATGGCGGCTTTGTTTACATTTGAGGACCCGGGCATGATGTCATCACATCGCGCCCGGGTCCTCCGACAATCATAGAGATGACTGGTGACCATCTGGTCACCAGTCATCTCTATGCTCATCACGTGACCCACCAACAGCGCCAACGATTCTCTCCGGGTCCCCGATCGCACGGGAGAGCCCGGAGAAGCACCGGATGGCGGCGGGAGGGGGGGATGTCCCCTCCCGCCGCCTACAAGAATGATCAAGCGGCGGAACCGCCGCTATGATCATTCTTATTGTGCGCAGGATCGCCGGCTGCAAACAAGGATATCTGAATGATGCCTCTAGCTGCAGGCATCATTCAGATATCCCCCCTCAAACCCAGGACATCATATGACGTCCACCCGGAGGGAGAGGGGGTTCCTGCCGGTGTCATTCTGCTATGGCCAGGTATGGAAGGGGTTAAATAAAGTTAGTGACACCCATTTTAGTACATGGCCAATTACTCTAATGAAGCATTAATTAGTAGCCCTAAGCCCACGTTCACACTGGGGCTGCGGGAGTGAAGCCTGCGAGTTCAGCTGAACTCGCACGATTTCACTCCTGCCTGTCAGTCCCGATTTCAGCCACGATTTCAAAGACATCTGAAACAGATGTCAATGTAAATCGCGGCTGAAATCGCAAAAAGTAGTACAGAAACTACTTTTTGTAATCGGTGCAGCGCCGCAGATGCGGCGTCGCACCGATTAGGACGGTGCCATTGCCCGCAATTTGCGGCATATTTCGCCGATTTGACATGCAATTTGACATGTCAAATCGCACCAGTGTGAACCAGGGCTTAGACAAACAAGACTCTGTGATGAGAGATGAGAAACACAGACTGTTGAAGAACAGAGCTAAGCACTGACTCAAATTTAAACTATAAAACATTAAGCCCTCATGCACACGGGGCGTTAGAAAAAAAGAGCTGCTAAGCCACTACCAACACCAGGAAAAAGTGGCTGTAAAAACTTGCTTTTAGTAGCTTTTTGAATTGGCGTTAATGCACGTTTAGCCGCGCTAGCTTTTAGCAGTTTTTCTCTGCCTCTATTGAAAATCAATGGTTCCCTATGAGAGCCCATTGATATAAATAGAAATCGCACCACAGGTCGGATCATGATGATCCGACTTGCGGTGCGGCTTGTGCGCTGAGGATGTGAAAGGGAACCCCCGCCAAAATGGAAAATAAAACTGGGGTGGGGTTCCCCCCCAAGAATATACCAGACCCTTACTGATTTTAAGGGGAACCCCCCACCCTATGTGAATGAGTATGGGGTACATTGTACCCCTACCAATTCACCCCCAAAAAAAGTGTCAAAAAAGAAAAACAATACACAGGTTTTTGATAAAGTAATTTATTAGCCACTTCCATACCGGGCCATTGTAAAATGACGCCGGCAGGAACCCTCTCTCCCTCCGGGTGGACGTCATATGACGTCCTGGACTTTAGGGGGGGATATCTGAATGATGCCTGCAGCTAGAGGCATCATTCAGATATCCTTCTCTTCTGCCGGCAATTCTGCGCACCATAAGAATGATCATAGCGGTGGTCACGCCGCTTGATCGTTCTTATAGGCGGCGGGAGGGGACATCTCCCCCCTCCCGCTGCCATCCGGTGCTTCTCCGGGCTCTCCCGTGCCATCGGGGACCCAGAGAAAGAATTGTCCGGCGCCGGTGGTTGGTCACATGACGAGCATAGAGATGACTGGTGACCAGATGGTCACCAGTCATCTCTATGACCGTCGGAGGCCGGGCGCGAGGTGATGATGTCACGCCCGGGTTCCCAAAGGTAAACAAAGCCACGATTGCGGCTGAAAGCATGAGATCTGTGATTTATTTTTCCTAATCTCATGCTTTCCAGCCTGGAGGAGAGATGTGGGGTCTTATTGACCCTGCATCTCTCCATAAAGAGGACCTGTCACACACCATTCCTATTACAAGTGATGTTTACATTCCTTGTAATAGGAATAAAAGTAATCAAAAAAAAAAAATAATTAAAAAAAAGTGTAAAAATAAAAGAAATTAAGTAAAAAAAATAAAAAATTAATATATATTTTTTAAAACACCCCTGTCCCCAATAGCTTGCGCTCAGAAGTGAACGCACACATAAGTCTCGCCCACATATGTAAACGCCGTTCAAACCACATATGTGAGGTATCGCCCACGTGCGTTAGAGCGCGTGCAACAATTCTAGCACTAGACCTTCTCTGTAACTCTAACCTGGTAACCTGTAAAAATTTGTGCAATTTTAAAGCGTGACATGTTAGGTATCTATTTACTCGGCTTAACATAATCTTTCATATTTTACAAAAAAATTGGGCTAACTTTACTGTTTTGTTATTTTTTAATTCATGAAACCATTTTTTTCCCAAAAAAAGGCATTTGAAAAATTATTGCGCAAATATCATGCAAGATAAAAAGTTGTAACGACTGTCATTTTATTCCCTACGGTGTCTGCTAAAAAAACATATATAATGTTTGGGGGTTCTGAGTAATTTTCTAGCAAAATAATGATGATTTGTACATGTAGGAGATAAGTGCCAAAATAGGCCCGGTATGGAAGTGGTATAAAAAGCCCTGTATTGAAAGGGTTAAAGCAGCTCCGGCATCTCTTCTCCTTACGATTTTTTCTCCCTCCGGTGATGTCTTCATTCTCCGGTTCTCCTCTCTCCACTGTCTTCTCCCTCTGTTCTTCCTCCGATGTTCTCTCAATGCTTTCTCCTGCTTTAATGCTGGGTCCGCTGTGTGCAATTACTTAGATATTCATGGGGCGGGGCCACCCAGTGACGTCATCTGGAGGCCCCTCCCCCTTGTGGTGTCACCGCCCAGGGCAAGTGTGGGTTGTAATGTAACAGATGCTGATTGTAGGGTGGATTTTATTTGCTGGAAATTTATTTTTCTTTACTTGTCTTCATTGAACTCTTGTCTAGGAAATACATATGCAAACATGAACGATCTCAAGGCCCAGATGTCAGAGAATAATCCAAAGGCCAAAGGTGATTTTGTATAACAAGTGTAACTGCTTCTTTTATCATAGAAAGCTAAAGACATGTCTTACTTTATTTGTGCTATAAATATCAGAAAAATCTTGCGATGTCAATACCTCCAAATCTAAAAAGAAAAATAAACAGTGAATTGCACACACCTAACACACTCTCAATTGTCTGGTATGCTCTTAGGGGGTGAGACCCCACGCCAGTTTTTTTTCTATTCCCCTTCCGATCCTCAGCGCACTAGCCGCTACGCACGTCGGGTCTTCATGATCCGACTTCTGGTGCGACTTCTATTCTATTCTGGTGCGACTTCTATTCAAATCAATGGGCTCACCATTGATTTTGAATAGAGGCAGAGAAATGCTGCTAAAAGCTAACGTGGCTAAATGTGCATTAGCACCAATGCAAAAAGCTACTTTTTTCCTAAAAAAAATATCAAACATGTTATATTTACCTGCTCTGTTGCAGTTGGTTTTGCACAGAGCAGCCCAGGTCCTCCTCTTCTCAGGTCCCTCTTCTGTGATCCTGGCCCCTCCCTCCTTGTTCTGTCCACCAGACTTATATTCTGATTACCTGTATCTGTGTTGATAAAATTACATGCTAGGTTTGTAATTTACCTAAGTTAATCATATGTGGAGTACGGGCGCCATCTAGCGTCCTTTTTTTGGTATTGCTTCAGTTCTGTTTATCTGATTTACTGTATGTCCAGGAAGTTGTTAGTAAGCAGGGAATTCTGGGTAGAATCTTCACAGGAAGTAAACAGCCACCATGCTTTGTGAAGACACTGCAGGGAGCAGGACATTTCTTGCTCAATCTATCGCCATCACCCCTTAGAGAACTTAAAAAGTAAGTTTTTACTATCTCATCTTGTATTGTATATCGTTGTTTCTGCTATGTATGCTGTATTGTATGCAATATTGTACTGATTGAGGTACATTTTTGTTATTTTGTAGTTTCACCTAGCTTGTTCTAATAAACTGAGATCAAAGAAATATGGTATCTGAAGTTTATAGGGATATGCAGGTTTAGCTAAATGTCCTTGAGACAGAACAGTGAAATTTTTAAGCTGACCTCTGAAGGGAAGATAAGCTGACTTCGGAAGTCTGTACAGCCCGGGGCTACGCAGTATCCATACAGTCAGAAGCCTTAAAGAAACAGGCCTGCAGCAGGCGAAGCAAGCAGCCACGCTACACAGAGACGCGCTCTGTCAAGCAGCATCAACACTAGAACGGTCTCTATACAGCAAGACAGCTTCTTCCCCGCAGCCATGTCTCACAGTGGGACATCTTCTTACAAAACACGTTCACGAGCAAGCTCATCTAAGTCATCTGTCACAAATGCCTAACAACAGAGAACTAGCATATAAACGCCTCACTTCCCTAAGACACAATCTTTAAAGGAAACCAGAGATGAGAGAACATTTTCTTTCCTTCATGGAGAAAGAATTCCAGAATGGTCATGCTGAGATAGCCCCAAACCTCAAAGACTCAGAGGAATGCTGGTACTTACCCATATTTGGGGTCTATCACCCTAAGAAGCCAGGGCAAATTAGAGTGGTGTTCGATTCCAGCGCCAAGCATGAGGGTGTCTCTCTAAATGATGTCCTTCTCTCTGGCCCTGGCCTTAACAACAGACTATTAGGAGTACTTCTCAGTTTTCGCAAAGATTCAGTCGCATTCATGGCAGACCTACAACAAATGTTCTATTGCTTTCTTGTTAAAGAAGAACACCAAAACTTTATGAGGTTTCTCTGGTTCAGGGACAACAACCCCTCTGGAGACATCACAGAATACCGAATGAGGGTGCACATATTTGGCAACAGTCCTTTCCCTGCAGTTGCTATATATGGCCTCAGACACTCTGCTAGAGTGGGAGAGTCAGAGTATGGGTCAGATGTCAGACAGTTTGTGGATAAGGATTTCTATGTAGACGATTGCTTGAAATCACTACCTACAAATGAAGCCGCAATCAGTCTCCTCAAAAGAACTCAGGCAATGCGTGCTTGTTCCAACTTAAGACTCCACAAGATTGCTTCCAACAGTAGATACGTTTTAGAAGCCTTTCCTGTCCAAGATCATTCTAACGAGTTAAAGGACTTAGATCTAGGCACAGATTCACTTCCCATGCAACGCAGCCTTGGTTTGCTTTGGGACTAAGATCTGACACCTTTACTTTCCAAGTAAACACAGAAGAAAAACCCTTTACCCGTAGAGGTGTCCTGTCTACCATAAACAGCCTGTATGATCCATTAGGCTTTGCAGCACCTGTCACCATCCAGGGTAAGGCACTAGGAATGAGCTCGGTGTTCGAGTCGAACATACGTTTGAGGCCTCGTACACACGGCCGAGATTCTCGTTGAAAAAAACATGTCGTTTTTTTCGACGAGATTCTTGGACAAGAAACTTGTCCCGGCCGAGTGTACACACGCTCGTTTCAAAGAACCCGCGGTTCTTTGAATGGAGCGTACGCGGTGACGTCATCGACTACGACGAGCATGCGCTCGTCACATTCGATGCCGTCGCCGCCATCTTGGTATACCCTACGTATGCCTAGGAAGCTACCGCGCATGCGTCGAATTCATTTCGAACATGCGCGGGCTTCCGGGAGGACAGGTAAGTGTACACACACTCACTTTTCTCGTCGAGAAACATGCCGAGGAGAATCTCGACGAGAAAATAGAGAGCAGGTTCTCTATTTTCTCGTCGAGGTTTCTTGTCGGTTTTCTCGACGAGAAACCCGATAGCCGCGTACACACGACCGATTTACTCGGCAAGACCTCTCTGCCAGCAAGTTTCTTGCTGATTCTTGCCGAGAAAATCGGTCGTGTGTACGAGGCCTCACTCGAACATGGCTGTTCGATCGTTCGGCGAACATCGAACGATTTGGGCCGTTCGCGCCAAATTCGAGTGACGCGAACGGCCCACAATACACTGCGCCATCGCAGTGCAATCCCGGCACTGTGATTGGCCAAGCATGCACTGTGACCCTGAATGCTTGGCCAATCACAGCGCCGGCAGCTAGGAGACCCATAATTGGCCACAGGCAGGTTGCCTGTGGCCAATTATAGCTCAGGGGGTTTAGCACACGCCCCACACTATAAAAGGCCGCCAGCGCGGCGGCCTTGTGTAGTGTGTTCCGGCGCAGGGAAAGAGAAGGATAGGCAGGGACAGTGTTGATATTCTTTGTGCTATTCTTGTGTGCAGGGAGAGAGAAGGATAGGCAGGGAGAGTGTCAAGCCTCGTACACACGAACGAGTTTCTCGGAAAAAAACAGCAAGAAACTTGCTGGCAGAGATTTTTTGCTGAGAAACTCGTTCGTGTGTATGTCGTCAAGAAAAGCGACAAGTATCTCGACGAGAAAATAGAGATCCTGCTCTCTATTTTCTCGTCGAGATTCTCGTCGGCATGTTTCTCGACGAGAAAAGTGAGTGTGTGTACACTTACCTGTCCTCCCGGAAGCCTGCGCATGTTCGAAATGAATTCGACGCATGCGCGGTAGCTTCCTAGGCATACGTAGGGTATATCAATATAATGAGTCCATACAGTGTCCATAGAAAATTTTTCGTGTTGTGAAGAAAGAACATGTAGCACTGAAGGGTCATCACATAACTCTTGTAGAAAAAGAGAGGTAGAATACTCTTACCGGAACATTAGACCTGTGGTTTAGGCAGGTCAAATAGGCATACGAAATCCCAGTGGCACTCCTCATCAGTTAGTCTGGAAACTGGATCAGATGGGTCCCCAATGTAGACTGTCCGGTAGGCTCCCCGACTTGACAGCAGACTCTGGGTTTCACACCAATCCAGGTGGTCCTCCGATGGAACTGGAACCGCCACTCAGCAAGGAGACTCTTTACCACGGTGAATATTAGTAACCAGTGGCCAAAGGAAGCTATTACTTGACCAACCACCCATGTGAGGAGAAAAGAAGGGAAGGAATGCTCCAATGGTGCAGGTCAATGAGGGTTTATTCAACCAACATAAAAGTGATCACAAACAATAAAAACATTTAAAAAGGGGCAGTGAATGAGGTAGTGTACCAAGCCCTACGCGTTTCGAACAAATGTTCTTCAACAGGGGCATCTATGGATTTCTATGGACACTGTATGGACTCATTATATTGATATTATTTATCACTTTGGTTTGATTGGAGGCCCAAATCATTGGGCTTCATTTCTTCACTTAGCGCTACATCTTCATTCCATGTTTATTAATTTTAGTCACATTTTATGTAGCAGCTTTATTTTTATTCACTATTTTAGATTAGCGCAGTATTTTCTTTCTTTATATATACGTAGGGTATACCAAGATGGCGGCGACGGCATCGAATGTGACGAGCGCATGCTCGTCGTAGTCGATGACGTCACCGCGTACGCTCCATTCAAAGAACCGCGGGTTCTTTGAATCGAGCGTCTGTACACTCGGCCGGGACAAGTTTCTCGGCCGTGTGTATGAGGCCTCAGTGTCATATTCTTTGCTAAACCTTGTGTGCAGGGAGAGAGAAGGATAGGCAGGGAGAGTGTCAGTGTCATATTCTTTGATAAACCTTGTGTGCAGGGAGAGAGAAGGATAGGCAGGGGACAGTGTCAGTGTCATATTCTTTACTAAACCTTGTGTGCAGGGAGAGAGAAGGATAGGCAGGGAGTGTGTCAGTGTCATATTCTTTGATAAACCTTGTGTGCAGGGAGAGAGAAGGATAGGCAGGGGACAGTGTCAGTGTCATTGTTGCTAAGCCTCCTGCACAGTATACACCGGAAGCTAGCCCTTATTGCTGTGTTTTCCTGGTGTGTAACACTAACAGGCATTTGCAGCACTTACAGCGGGCGGAGTGTGCCTCCTGCACATTATACACCTGAAGCTAGCCCGTATTGCTGTGTTTTCCTGGTGTGTTACACCAACAGGCATTTGCAGCACTTACAGCAGCCGTAGTGTGATTCCTGAAAAATATACTCCTGAAGCTAGGTCTTATTGCTGTGTTTTCCTAGTGTGTTACACCAACAGGCATTTGCAGCACTTACAGCGGGCGGAGTGTGCCTCCTGCACATTATACACCTGAAGCTAGCCTGTATTGCTGTGTTTTCCTGGTGTGTTACACCAACAGGCATTTGCAGCACTTACAGCAGGCGTAGTGTGATTCCTGAAGCTAGGCCTTATTGCTGTGTTTTCCTAGTGTGTTACACCAACAGGCATTTGCAGCACTTACAGCGGGCGGAGTGTGCCTCCTGCACATTATACACCTGAAGCTAGCCCGTATTGCTGTGTTTTCCTGGTGTGTTACACCAACAGGCATTTGCAGCACTTACAGCAGGCGTAGTGTGATTCCTGCAAAATATACTACTGAAGCTAGGCCTTATTGCTGTGTTTTCCTAGTGTGTTACACCAACAGGCATTTGCAGCACTTACAGCGGGCAGAGTGTGCCTCCTGCACATTATACACCTGAAGCTAGCCCGTATTGCTGTGTTTTCCTGGTGTGTTACACCAACAGGCATTTGCAGCACTTACAGCAGGCGTAGTGTGATTCCTGCAAAATATACTCCTGAAGCTAGGCCTTATTGCTGTGTTTTCCTAGTGTGTTACACCAACAGGCATTTGCAGCACTTACAGCGGGCGGAGTGTGATTCCTGCAAAATATACTCCTGAAGCTAGGCCTTATTGCTGGTTTTCCCATCTCCTTGCAGGCCATTAGAATGTCTGGAAGGCAAACAAGGAGAGGCAGACAGTCAGGAGCCAATAAAAGAGGGCAAGCAGGCTCTGTGTCTAGAGACAACAGTGCTGGTCGTGGACGCGGTGCATCGCCATCAGCACGTGGCCATGGGAACGCTTGTCCTTCTTTTCGGCAGCTGGACGTGTTGAGCCGCATCATGCCGAAGACTTGGTAAAGTGGATGACCAAGCGCTCCTCATCCTCCTCATCCTCTCTCACCCAGGCTCAGGGTACTGGCAAAGCAGCTGCCAAAGCGTCCTCTTCCCTGGTATCAATGTCATCATTAGTCACTCCTTCCCTAGACCCACCATGTCCTCCTGAGGAGTCCCCCGAACTGTTTGAGCACAGTGTTGGGTACATGCTCCAGGAGGATGCCCAGCGTTTCGAAGGGTCTAATGATGATACCCAGCTAGAGGAAGGCAGTAGCGTAAGAGCAGAGAGAGGGGATGCTCAAGAAGGACACCAATCTGGCAGTCATGTTCCAGCAGCTGCAGCATACTGCCAGATTGGCTCCAGTGATGAGGAGGGAGGGGATGATGAGGTCACTGACTCCACGTGGGTGCCTAATAGGAGAGAGGAGGAGGAGGATGAGGAGGAGGCACATCTCCAACGAGGCAGGATGCCCTCGGGGGGCCAGCGTAAGGGCAGCACACCGACGGAATCACACCGCAGAGCTCCGCCTGTGCAGGGCGCTGCCTCTGCCCGTTATTCAAAAAGTTCTTTGGTGTGGGCCTTTTTTGAGTCGAGTGCATCAGATCGCACAGCTGCTGTTTGCAACATATGTCTCAAGCGTATATCGCGTGGCCAAAACATCACCCGCTTGGGCACCACATGCTTGACCAGACATATGTTGACCTGCCATGCAGCTCGTTGGCAAGCCTACCTTAAAGACCCACACTAAAGAACAAAGCTGACCTCTTCTTGCACCGCATCAGCTGGGATCTCCAACCCCACTATACCTTCAGTCCTCTCTGAAACCTGCACTGAGAGGAATGAAGGTGTAGAATTAGGTGTGTCACAGCCAAGTACTTGCGGGCACTCTGCTAGCAGTACACCGACGTCCGATTCTAGCAGGCAAATTTCCCTGCCCCAGCTGCTGGACCGTCGAAAGAAGTTCACTCCCAGCCATCCACATGCCCAGCGGTTGAATGCTAGCTTGGCTAAATTGCTAGCGCTTCAACTGCTGCCTTTTCAGTTGGTAGACTCGGCCCCCTTCCGTGAGTTTGTGCAATGTGCGGTTCCTCAGTGGCAGGTTCCCAAACGCCACTTTTTCTTACGGAAGGCAATTCCGGCTCTCTACCGGCATGTGGAAGGCAATGTCTTGGCCTCGCTGGACAGGGCGGTCAGCGGTAAGGTGCATATTACCGCTGACTCATGGTCCAGCAGGCATGGACAGGGACGTTACCTTTCTTTCACGGCCCATTGGGTCACTCTTTTGGCAGCTGGGAAGGATGCAGGACAAGGTGCAGTAGTGTTGGAGGTTGTTCCGCTGCCACGCCTCCAAAATGCTACTACTGGTTGTGACACACCTCTCTCCTCCACCCCCTCCTCTTCTTCTTCCTCCATGGCCTCTTCCTGTGCTTTGTCCTCGGAACCAGCGGTGCTCCGTAGGCGTTCAAGGGGCTACGCAAGTACGCAGGCAAAAAGATGCCATGCCGTGCTTGCACTGGTGTATTTGGGGGACAGGAGCCACACTGGGGCAAAGGTTCTGTCTGCTCTGCAGGGGCAGGCCGAAAGGTGGTTGACGCCACGCCAGCCTAAGCCAGGAATGGTGGTTTGCGACAATGGCACCAACCTCCTCTCCGCCCTCCGACAGGGACAACTGACCCATGTGCCCTGTGTGGCTCACGTCCTTAACCTGGTGGTGCAGCGGTTCTTGGGCAGGTACCCGGGCTTACAGGATGTCCTGAGGCAGGCCAGGAAAGTCTGTGTGCATTTCCGCAGATCTTATAATGCCAGTGCTGGCCTGGCTGAGCTGCAAAAGGAGTTGAACCTGCCCAAGAACCGCCTTATATGTGACATGCCCACCAGGTGGAACTCAACGTTGGCCATGCTGCAGCGGCTGCACACGCAGCAGAGGGCCATCAATGAGTACCTGTGCGACTACGGCACCAGGACAGGGTCAGGGGAGCTCGGGTTTTTTTCACCACGCCAGTGGGGCATGATCAGGGATGCATGCACTGTCCTGGTACCATTTGAGGAGGCCACGAGGATGGTGAGCAGTGACAGTGCATGCATCAGTGACACTGTACCTCTTGTCCACCTGTTGGAACATACGCTGCATGGAATAATGGACAGGGCACTTGAGGCAGAACAGAGGCAGGAAGAGGAGGACTTCCTTGCCTCTCAAGGCCCCCTTTACCCAGACAGTGTTCCTTCTGTCCCACCCATCGCACAGGAAGAGGAGGAGGAGGAGGATTGTGTCAGCATGGAGGTGGAGCCTGGCACTCAGCATCATCAGCAGCAGTCTTTTAGGGATGATTTACAGTCCCAAGAAACTCGTGGACTTGTGGGAGGAGGTGGCTGCGGATCATGTCGTCCTTAGTGACCCAGAGGACTCCGGACCGAATGCCTCAGCTAACCTACGCTGCATGGCCTCCCTGATCCTGCAAAGTCTGCGGAAGGATCCTCGTATTCTTCGGATCAAGGAGAGGGACCATTACTGGCTGGCCACTCTCCTTGATCCACGGTACAAGGGTAAGGTTGCGGACCTTATCTTACCGTCGCAGAGGGAGCAGAGGATGAGACAACTCCGGGAGGCCTTGCAGAAAGGTCTGTGCAACACGTTCCCAGAGACTGGGAGGTTACAAACTCCTGGTCCCGGACAACGAGTTGCTGAGGCTTCGGTCAGTCAAAGAAGGAGCGGTGGGGAAGGTGGCCGTCTGACCGATGCGTTCAGACAATTCTTTAGTCCACAGCCCCAAGGTATGATCGGTTCCAGCAACCATCGCCAGCGTCTGATATACATGGTGCAGGAATACCTAGGGGCAAGGTCAGACTTGGACACCTTCCCCACCGAAAATCCTCTGGCTTACTGGGTCTTGAGGATGGATCACTGGCCAGAGCTTGCACAGTATGCAATTGAGCTACTGGCCTGTCCTGCATCCAGCGTTCTTTCAGAACGCACATTCAGTGCTGCTGGAGGATTTGTCACGGATCACAGGGTGCGCCTGTCCACCGACTCGGTTGATCGACTGACCTTCATAAAGATGAACCAGTCTTGGATCACCACCAGCTACCAAACACCTAAAGCTGATATAACAGACTAATTTATTTTCAAATGTCACATCCCTTCAAGACTGATGCTGATGCTGAGAGACTGTCCTGTTATGTTGACTGACTATCCTCCTCCTCCTCAATGATCCGATTGATGATGATAGCTTGGAAGAACATTTTTGTTTCTGGGTGCCGCCACCAGGGGCTAAGGCCCAATTTTTCAGCCCCTGTTTAACAGGGGCATGGAATTACAATTTTGTATGCAATGCTTTGCAGCAGGGCTCATTCCTGCACTCCAACTAGAGTATCTGGGAGAGGTTGCAGTGTCGTGGCACCAGCACCAGTGGCTAAGGCCCAATTTTTCAGCCCCTGTTTAACAGGGGCGTGTTATTACAATTTTTTATGCAATGCTTTGCAGCAGGGCTCATTCCTGCACTCCAACTAGAGTATCTGGGAGAGGTTGCAGTGTCGTGGCACCAGCACCAGTGCCTAAGGCCCAATTTTTCAGCCCCTGTTTAACAGGGGCGTGTAATTACAATTTTTGATGCAATACTTTGCAACAGGGCTCATTGCTGTGCTCCAAGTACAGTATCTGTGAGGGGTTGCAGTGTTGTGGCACCAGTGCCTAAGGCCCAATTTCTCTGCCCCTGTTTAACAGGGGCATGTAATTACAATTCTTGATCTAATAATTCACAGCAGGGCCCATTCCTGCGCCCACCAAGAGTAACTGTGAGGCCTTACAGTGTTGTGTCAACACCACCACCACCACCACCAAAGGCCCAATTTTTCAGCCCCTGTTCAACAGGGGCATGCAATTACAATTCTTGATCTAATAATTCACAGCAGGGCCCATTCATGCGCCCACCAAGAGTAACTGTGAGGGCTCACAGTGTTGTGGCAACACCAACATGTAAGGGGCAAATTTTAGCAGAGTATATACGGCAGGCCCCTACTTTCAAACATCCAACTTACAAACGACTCCTCCTTGCAAACGGAAGGATACAACAGGAAGTGAGAGAAAATCTACCCCTAGGAAGGCAAATTCTCTCCTGTAAGAGTTAATATGGGAAAAAAAGTGTCTCCTCTCCACTGATGCTTTATCACCAATTCTTGTTTCAATAAAAACCCCAAATTTTCAAAAAATATTTGTCATTAGGACGGAAAGTGAGGTGAACTGTTCTGAACAGGTGCACACTGCACAGACAGCAAAACAAATGTTACAGGGGTGATAACCCTTCCCTATGTTTTCCAAAAAGCTTAAAAATAGATTTTTTGGCTGGAGCTACACTTAAACAATGTACCTGTTCAAAATTACAAACAGATTCTACATAATAACAAACCTACAGTCCCTGTCTTGTATGCACCGCCTGTATACGGCTGTTCAGAGTATATAGGGCCTTTTTTCTTTTGTGTGCGGGGTTCCCCTTAATATCCATACAAGGCCCAAAGGGGCTGGTAATGGGCTGGGGTAGGGGGGGGGGGGGGTGATGGGGTAGCTATGCCATTTTTCTTAAAGATTTTCATCCATATTACCGGGACCAGACATTACATTAAAGCCGCAAGCAGTTTTAAATGGCTTTTTTTCCTTTAGAAATGTAATTTTGTGCAGCGACAGTTCTAAACACGGGAAACACGTGGCACTTTACAGGCATACTTTAGACACCCCCCAGGTACGATATTTAAAGGAATATTTGACTTTTTTTTTTTCACTTTATGCATCATTAAAATGACTGCTCCCGAAAAACGTCAGTTTTTAAAACTTATTTTTGCATTGATGCATGTCCCCTGGTGCAGAACCCAGGTTCCCAAACCCTTTTTAGGACAATAACATGCATAATAGTCATTATAATTAGCACTTTAGATTTCGAACGTTCGCATCCATTGTATTTAATAGGGTTCTAACGTTCGTGCGAACTTTCGGTCCGTTCGCGGGTTCTGGTGCGAACCGAACCCGGGGGTGTTCGGCTCATCACTATAATGCACTACTTAGAGACTTAACCTGTGAGTCGTTAGATCGGGACCACCCTCCCCCCACCGACAGGAAGAGCCTATGGCTAGAGTGGAAGGACTCACTAACAGCTCTATCCAACCCTAAAATTCCACGCCCATATGCTCCTCTGCCATTTACAGACGTTCAGATGCAAAGACTTTGTGTGTTTTCGGATGCTTCTGTTAAAGCAATTGCTGCTGTAGCTTACCTGAAAACCATAGACACTAAAAGACAATGCCACATAGGGTTTGTAATGGGGAAAGCAAAACTTGCACCACTTCCCAAACACACCATACCCAGGCTGGAACTTTGTGCTGCAATATTGACTACAGAGCTGAACTAATTGCAGTCAGAGGCCCAGTGAAACTCATTCGCTCTGACAGAGGGTCTAACTTTGTAGGACCAGTAAAAAGAACTTCAAATTCCTGCTAACTTGAATGTTCACAGAGTAGAAAGATACTTGAGTGAACAAGACTGGACGTGGATCTTCAACCCACCTCACTCTTCTCACATGGGAGGTATTTGGGAGAGGATGATAGGCATAGCCCGCAGAATTCTTGACTCTATCTTCCTACAAGTAGGAACTGCAAGGCTTACTCACGAATGTTTAGTGACATTTATGGCAGAGGTCACAGCTATCATTAATGAGAGACCTTTGACATCAATTTCAAGTGACTCTGAAGATCCAGTGGTTCTCACACCTGCCATGTTACTCACGCAAAAGACTAGTCTTGTAGGTACTCCAGCTGGAGAGTTTTGTTGAGTTGAGTTGAGTTGAGAGGTATCCTAATATAGCGTGGTCTTACCCCGAAGGGTCCCGACGCGCACAGCAGAGTTCCTGGGAAAAGAGGACCCAGGAACCAGAAGTAGCACAGAGCGGCAAAAAGGGTGGAAGAGAGAGGCTACGCAGGGATGGCTTGCGTGAAAAGCCAAGTCTTCAGTAACCCGCGGAAGACCGGAATAGTAGGGGCCTCCAAGAGCTCGACAGGGAGGCTATTCCACAAACTGGCACCCTGGTGGGAGAAGGCCCGACCACCACGCCGGATCTTCTTGGGCACCGAGATGTGGAGGAGATCTCTGCCGGTAGATCTGAGTGATCTAACAAAAGCTTGTTTATGAAAACGAGAGCAGAGATAGCTTGGGGCCAGGCCTCTCATTATCTTAAACATAATACATCCAGCCTTAAATTAGGTGCGATAGTGGACCGGCAGCCAGTGCAAGGTGCAGAGGACAGGGGTGATATGATCCCTCAGCGGGACATCCATGAGTAACCTAGCCGCAGCATTTTGAATAAGTTGAAGCTTCTGCACTAACATATTTGGCAATCCCAGATAAAGAGAGTTGCAGTAGTCTAGTCAGCTACCTATCGTGGCGCAGATGACATTTTTTCTGTCCGAGATATCCAAATATTTAAACAGCCCCCTCAGGAGTTTTAGCTGCCAGTGACATGCACTGACGACCCTCTTTACCTGAGGAGCCCAAGTTAAACCTGAATCTATGACAAATCTCAGATCACGGACCTGGGGGGCCACCTCCGGAGCAGGACCAAATGAGGGAGGCCAAGGTGGGATATCTGGAGGGGTGGCCAGATCGCTGAAGATGATCACCTCAGTTTTTCCCCCATTAAGTTTCAGGAAGTTGGCAGACATCCATGTGTTGATGGCCTCCAAACAGCTGTGAGAAGCTTGTGAGAAGAACCTTTACAAACGTCAATGGAGACAAGTACAAACCCTTGCCAATACCTTCTGGAGTCGGTGGAAGGAACAATACATATCTACTCTACAACTAAGGAGAAAGTGGCACACTGAAAAACCTAACCTTAAACCTGGTGATGTTGTGCTCTTGAAAGATTGCCAGACACTACGGAATATGTGGCCTTTAGGTCTGGTCACCAAAGTACTCCCAAGCAAGGACAATCGTGTCCGTAAGGTCGAGGTCAAGATCTTTCAACAGAATGAGGCTAAAGTATTCTTAAGACCAGTGACCAAACTTGTTCTGTTGCTTTCTACGGAGGACTCTGTTAGTGACGTCACTTGACGTCAGGCGGGGAGTGTTCTGTCCACCAGAATTATATTCTGATTACCTGGACAGGAAGTAAACAGCCACCATGCTTTGAGAAGACACTGCAGGGAGCAGGACATGTCTTGCTCAATCTATCGCCATCACCCCTTAGAGAAGTTAAAAAGTATGTTTTTACTATCTCATCTTGTATTGTATATCATTGTTTCTGCTATGTATGCTGTATTGTATGCAATATTGTACTGATTGAGGTCTATTTCTGTTATTTTGTAGTTTAACCTAGCTTGTTCTAATAAACTGAAATCAAAGAAATATGGTATCTGAAGTTTATGGGATAAGAAGGTTTAGCTGAATGTCCTTGAGACAGAACACTCCTGTCCAATGCCCCACAGCAAGCAGCTTGCTATAGGAGCAACCAAGCTGAGTCACAGCTCAGTGGGTCCATTCAGACACGGAGCCCTGGCCTGGCGCCGCCCCCTCTCTCCCCGATCGGCTAGCTGACTTTGATTGACAGGAGCGGGAGCCAATGGCGCCGCTGCTGTGTCTCAGCCAATCACGAAGGAGAATCTTGGACAGTCGAGGGACTCGTGGACATCGCTGGACAGAGAGGGACCTCAGGTAAGTGTGAGGGAGGCTGAGGGGGGCTGCTACAAACAGAAGGCTTTTTATCTTAATGCATTGAATGCACTAAGATAAAAAACCTTCTGCCTTTACAACCCCTTTAAAGTATAAATAAAGGCAAAACTTTTTTTACGTTTTGGTAGGGGCTATAAATGTGGGGGAGGGGCTTGCTGCTGTCACGGCGCACCAGGACATGAGGAGAGTTCGGTATCCAAACACTGAGGATTGTTTCTTTTACTGATACATTTTTTTTTTTTTTTATATTTTACTTTTCAACAGAAAGGCAGTTCCATGTCAACAAGCCAGTAGTAAAGAAACAGGGGTATACCAGTAAACTTAACATAAGTACATCCAGGTAGTAGGTAAAGCCAAGACACCAAAATGAAACATGAAGAATTTTAGACAGCACACACAACCGTTTTTTCCGTCGGAATAACACCAAACTCCGACAGTCAAAAACGCGGTGATGTACAACACTACGATGAGCCTAGAAAAATTAAGTTCAATGCTTCCGAGCATGCGTCAAATTGTTTCCGAGCATGCGTGTTTTTTCTCCGTCGGAATTCCATACACACTAATGGAATTTCCGATAGAAATTTCTTCCGTCAAAAAAAAGAGAACATGTTCTCTTTCTAAGTCCGTTGGAAACAGTCCGATGGGGCATACACACGGTCAAAATATCCAATGAAAAAATTACGTCAGACTTTTTCCATCGAAAATTCCGACCATGTGTACGCGGCATAAGGTATAAGCAACACACTATGGGGGTTATTTACGAAAAGCAAATCCACTTTGCACTACAAGTGCAAACTACAAGTGCAATATGCACTTGAAATTGCACTGGAAGTGCACTTGGAAGTGCAGTCGCTGTAAATCTGAGGGGTAGATCTGAAATGAGGGGAAGCTCTGCTGATTTTATTATCCAATCATGTGCAAGCTAAAATGCTGTTTTTTATTTTCCTTGCATGTCCCCCTCGGATCTATAGCGACTGCACTTTCAGTGCAATTTCAAGTGCACTTTGCACTTGTAGTTTGCACTTGTAGTGTAAAGTGGATTTGCCTTTAGTAAATAACCCCATATGTCCGTATAGGACTGAGAGTAACCATGGAACTGGACACTCTAAGAAACAGGGATGGTTTAAAATTTACTTTAAGAAAGAGAATAAGAAGTGCAGAAGGATAGATGAGAATGACCAGCCGGCCTAAAAGAAAGGGGAGAGAGAAAAGGGAGGGGGGGGAGGGGAGAGGGAGAAAAAAAAATAGCAGGGGGGGATCAAGTTTGATACATTTTATGCTGTTGGGGCTGGTGCACTTTTCAAGAAGAGGATCAGGGCTGCTCTGCACAGAGCAGGTAAGTATAGATTAGATATGTTTGTTATTTAATAAAAAAAGAAAAAATGTAAAGCTTTACAACCACTTTAAGAGCCCTTTCACACTGGGGTGGTGGGGGGTAGTAGCGGTAAAGCGCCGCTAGTTTTAGCGGCGCTTTACCGCTGTTATAGTGACACTTTGGCGCCAGTATTCGTGCAGGAGTGGGGCACTTTTAACCTTTGCAGGCGCTTCGGCAGCTCTGACCATGCCTTCCAATGGGCAGAGGCGGTGGAGGAGCGGTGTATACACCGATTGCAAACCGCCCCAAAGATGCTGCTTGCAGGACTTTTTCTAACGCCCGAGTGTGAAAGCACTTGGGCTTTCACACTGGGACTGCAGATGAGGCATTTTTCAGGGGCTTTACAGGTGCTATTTTTAGCGCTAAAGCGCCCGAAAAACGTGTTTTTTACGCCAACTTTTCATATTCCTGATGTCTGCTTGCTGTACTATGTACTTGTATGAGAAAGTATCCTGTTCTCTTTGTATTGTTACCATTTGTGTGAAATCCCTGGTGTTCCTTTCAGTCCCTCGGCATTCCTATTAAAAACTGACCACACTAAGCAGGGGAACACACCACGGGGAGTTCTCTAGCTATGATGGGAACTCAGTCTGCTCTCCTCCAATGATCAGACTTGGCCTGACACGCCCCTGCTGCACAGCCTTTCACTGGAAGCTTAGTGTGCTGCTGCTCCCCCCCCACAAAGCTCTTATGCAGCTGAGAACAGAGGGAATGTGATCACTTATAAGCATGGGAAAAAAGGTATTTATAATATATTTTTTAATATCTATACAATGGTTTGCCTTTCATTTCTTTTTTAAACTGAATGGGTTGTTTTACAATGTTTACAATCACTTTAAGCACCAGCAATATGTAAGTGGTTTTAATCTTAGTTCTTAATAATAAAGACCAGTTGGTTTAAACGATAAAGCACTATGTATTGTGTTTTTTTTTTTGGATTGAGTGGAGGAGAGATCAAGGAGGTATATCCTGCATTATCCATATATATGGAAATCAAAGAGGATCCACTTTTGTGTGGATCAAAGGCGCAGTTAGACTATACTACAGATGAGGGCAAATCAGGTGAAGGGCATCTCACGATGCACAAAATAAGTTATTGCACATGGTGGTGTAATAAGAAGAGGATCATCATTATAAATATTACTGTAATGACCTCACCCTTTACTCCCTTCTGGCACTTGGCTCTCGTCTAGGGGACCAGGGAGGAGAGTGTGGCACACCACCAGCTCACACCATACTGTATGCAAAGATGGAGCTAATCAAACCATACCTTCGGGTCTGTGTTTCTATCCAGAGCCAAACCTTCTCTTGAGAATGATTCCCACCATCCACGCAGGTGGAGGTAGGACCCTTAGCTCCCAGTAAGTTACTGTCCACACCGCTGAAAGTCCAACACTTATTTATTCGTGGCAATAAACAGTCTCTGTGAGAGCAGACAGGTTGTAACACATACAGTTCAGACAAGGTGGGGAAGGATGGTCCAGGCACAAACTTGAACTTGGTTTTCTCCTGTTCTGTATAACACCAACAGGCTTGACGCACAGTCGCTGCCACCGACCGTGAGAACTTGAACTACCTTCTAGAAGAGATGGCCCTTGTCAGGGAAAGGACATCCTTCCGGACAATTACCAGAGGCCCCACCGTCACCAGCGAATGCTGCACCGGGTCTTCGGAAAGGGTTACATCCTTGGCCTCCTCGTCCCAGATTCAGGCGTCCACACCGGGGGACACCCTAGGAGCCCTCGATCCCTTGCGGAACCCAGTCAAAGGTACTGGGCCCCAGGCCTCCAGAAAGTACCTCACCCCAGACCGAAGGTGTCTGGGGTGAGACCACAGCTCCGTCTCCGGGCCTAGGGCACCCGGAGACCACCATCACTCACCCCCAGGCTGAAGGTGCCTGGGCGTGGACCCCGAGCGTAAGACGTCTGCCCCCTTTATACCCTCCCACAACAGGCACAGCAGGTTCCCCGCCCCGCTGTACTACTGCCGCAAGAGGACACAAAGGGCACAGCTCTCCAATGGTGGTTCAACCCCGGCCTATGGTGACAGCGCCACCTATAGACCCCAAGGAACTGGACACTATTGATATTCCCCACTGGCATAAATTGGTCCATGAATCCTAACAATTATTTCATCTGAGCCTGTTACCACTCAGATGCTTCCCCTAAATATGACCACCCGCTACATTACTAACATATTTTTTGGGGCTAGTCAAGTGCACTTTACAGTAGATTTGTATTCACATTTGTTATATGCATGGTATTAATTTGTTGGCATATATGTCTTATTTATTTCTATTTATTTATGATTTTGTTTTTACGAAATGAATTTAATTGCAAAGAGACATCTCACATGGGTTATATTTAAAGTGGCAGCACTTATGATGGAATACATTGATTTGCAACATATAATTTATAGTGTGGAGCAGGGCACCATTTATTTGACTTACTTTATTGGACTTTTGACTTCTACTGATCGTATGTTATGCTTTAGTGCTGGTGGACCCTTTGGAGCCCATTCACAGTAACCTTCCCTGTAACTTCCACCCCCATACTAACCCTCCATGTAATGCTAACACTCACAATAACCCTTCCTTAACACTAACACTAAAATTAATCTACCCTGTAACCCCAAACTTAACACTAACCTTCCCTACAGCCCTAGCACTATCTTTACACACTTACCTTTCCTGTACCAGGATCCATTTAACCAAAGACCGCCTGCACTGAAAGACACAGAAGTCCCTGTACCTGTGTAGCTCAACACAATAAACTAAAGCAAACAGCTGTATTTGCTGTGAATGGCCCTATAGAATGTTTTGGAACTAGAGTTTCTTATACCATGTGTAGGCTCAGTCACAACTCCATCTTTCTATAATTCCAGCTATCAAGAATACACAAGATCGGTTAACATTGGTTCTGGTCATTTTCTTAATCTTGGTGTTCCTTATTCTGGTTATCTTCACAAGTCTTCTGTTTGTTTACTGTAAGTATAAATTAACCACATTTCAAATAAAATTTTTGTTCTTTATGGGATGAAGAAAAAAGAGCTTTGCCCAATCAGGGCATAGTGTACTCTGGTTGTTAAGGAGCGGGGCCATAAAGCCGGCCGCAGCATCCTTAACAACCAATGAGTCATCAGCTGTGAATGGGTTTCCCCACTGACAGTTGGATAAAAAGAAGTGTCTGTAAAAAAAAAAATAGAAAACAAAATGATCCTTATCCGAGCATGCATCCTGGCAGGTCGGGAAAGGGGAGGGGACGAGGCCACATGCCCTCAACATGGGGGGGTGGGTGCTTTTTTAGGCGGGAGGGCTCTGCCCCCCCACCCCAAAGCACTTTGCCCCCATGTTGATAGAGACAAGGGCCTCTTACCGACAACCCTGGGCTGTGGTTCCGGGCTCTGCTCCCCCCCACCCTGGGCTCAGCTCCCTCCACCCCTAATCACCTTGTCCCCATGTTCCCGACAACCCTGGACAACCCTGGGCCGTGGCGTCCCTCGATGTACATCAGTCGTCAATCGACTCGAAAAATAAAAAACGGGGACAGACCGGGGATATCTGGTCACCCTACCCTAACTGTTCCAACATGACTGTGCACCAGTGCATAAAGCAAGGTTCATATAGACATGGATGAGTGAGTTTGGGGTGGAGGAACTTGACTGGCCTGCACAGAGTCCTGACCTCAACTCGCTAGAACACCTTTGGGATGAATTAGAGAGCCGAGACTGCAAGCCAGGCCTTCTGGTCCAACATCAGTGCCTGACCTCACAAATGTGCTTCTGGAAGAATGGTCAAACATTCCCATAGACACACTCCTAAACCTTGTGGACAGCCTTTCCAGAAGAGTTGAAACTGTTATATCTCCAAAGGGTGGGCCAACTCAATATTGAACCCTACAGGCTAAGACTGGGATACCGATAAAGTTCATGTGTGTGTGTAAAGGTAGGCGTACCAATACTTTTGGCAATATAGTGTATATGTATATATATATATATATATATATATATATTGTGAGGGGGTTAGCTCGGCAGCGGGTGTGTGTGACCCCCGGGATGGGCTCCCCACACAAAACAGGCCCAGCAAACGGAGGTTGTGGTTTTCAAAATCAAAAAGGTGCGGTTTATTTTCTATTTACAGTGACAAAACACAGCAAAGCAAAAGAAACATAACCAAAATAAATCCTGGTCAAGTTGACCTCTGACTAAACATACAGGTTTCCTAACTAACAACTGGGATCAGCCTAGTGCTGTCCTAGTCCCTAAGTCCCTGGTTTTAAATGTCCAAGCAAATAGCCACACAGGCTTTGTCTCACCGCACAGGGGTTCACTCTCCCTAGACAGTCCACACAGGTCTGGTTCCAGGCATGAGCTAACATCTAATGAAGCTGGGAGTTCTTATAGAGGCCTAAATGAGCTGACAAGCTTCAGCTGGTCTCATCAACTCCCTGTCTGTACGACGCCCCACACTCTCCCTAGAGGTATGAGTCATCCATGAGCCCACTAGCCTTATACAACTCTCCACCTAGTTGTATAAGTCGGCGTAAAGCCTGAATCTGGGCGAAATATATCTACCCCCCTGGATGCAACCAGGTGACTTTACCTTCCTGCTGTCACATACCCCCCCCTCTTGTTTTAACCTCGGGGTTGGAACACCAGCAATCAGGCATTCATGTACTCGAGACAAAGCATCCACATTCCCCATTTGAACGCCAGGGCGATGCTTTACTGTGAAGTTGAATTCCTGGAGGGCCAGGAACCACCTATTCACTCTTCTATTTATTTCCTTGTTTTGAGCCATCCACTTTAACGGAGCGTGATCCGTAACCATGTCAAAGTGCCTACCTAGCAGGTAGTACCGAAGGGAATCTAGAGCCCACTTCACCGCTAAACACTCCTTTTCAACGGTGGCGTAATTTACCTCATGGGACTTCAACTTCCTGCTGAGGTAAATGACTGGGTGCTCTTCCCCGTTCCAGACCTGGGACAATACTGCTCCTAACCCCACATCTGACGCATCACTTTGTACGACAAAGTCTTTAGAGAAGTCGGGTGAGTACAACACTGGCTGGCTACATAAGGCTTGTTTCAAGAATTGGAATGCTGCCTCAGCCTCGGGGGTCCATTTAATCATGACCGACCCTTTCCCCTTCGTCAGGTTGGTTAGGGGCACAGCCTTAGAAGCAAAGTGGGGAATGAATCGCCGATAATACCCAGCGATTCCCAGAAAGGCTCGTACCTGCTTCTTGCTGTTGGGACGTGGCCAACTCTGGATGGCCTCGACTTTGTTGAGTTGGGGTTTTATTACTCCCCTCCCAATGGTGTACCCAAGATATTTGGCCTCCTCCTGCCCAATGGTACACTTCTTGGGGTTAGCCGTAAACCCCGCTTCCCGAACAGAGTCCAGGACTGCTTGCACTTTTGGCAGATGTGAGGCCCAATCTGTGCTATGGACAATTACGTCATCCAGGTAAGCCGCAGCATACTTCCGATGGGGCCTCAGCATCTGGTCCATTTTCCGCTGGAATGTGGCCGGCGCATTCTGTAACCCGAACGGCATTCTTTTATATTGGAACGCCCCGTCTGGGGTTACAAATGCGGTTTTCTCTTTGGCCGACTTGGCCAGGGGGATTTGCCAATACCCTTTTGTGAGGTCAAGAGTCGTCATGTATCGGGCTGTTCCCAGCCGGTCGATCAACTCATCTATACGTGGCATGGGGTAGGTGTCAAATTTTGTAACTTTGTTCAACTGACGAAAATCGTTACAAAATCGCCAGCTCCCATCCGGTTTAGGCACCAACACGATGGGACTAGACCAATCACTTTGGGACTCCTCTATCACCCCTAAGTTCAGCATTTTCTGTACTTCCTCCCGTATTGCCTCCCGTCGAGCCTCTGGGATCCGATAGGGTTTTAACTTCACCCTTTCACCGGGCGGGGTAATGATGTCATGCTCTACCCCAGATGTTTGTCCCGGCAGCTCAGAGAATACCTCCTTGTTGCGAAGCACAAACTCCTTAACCTCCTGTTGTTGGGGTTGTGACAAGGTGGCTGCTATTCCAACCTCAGGAATCACGCAACCAGTTTGAGCTGGTGACCAAGTGTCTGCGACTAGGGACTCTCTATCCCTCCAGGCTTTCAACAGATTAACGTGATAGATCTGTTCGGGCTTTCGCCTTCCTGGTTGTCTGACCTTGTAATTCACTTCGCTCACTTTTTCCATTATCTCGTAGGGGCCTTGCCATTTGGCAAGGAATTTACTTTCAACCGTAGGGACAAGTACCAATATCCTATCCCCCGGGGAAAAGGTACGGGTCTTGGCTCCACGGTTGTACACTCTCTGCTGTGCCAACTGCGCTTGGGCCAAATGTTCCTTCACGATGGGCATTACCTGTGCAATTCGATCTTGCATCAGGGCGACATGCTCAATCACACTCCTGTGGGGAGAACTCTCACTTTCCCAAGTTTCCTTGGCAATATCCAACAGCCCTCTTGGGTGTCTCCCATACAGTAACTCAAAGGGGGAGAATCCCGTAGAGGATTGGGGCACCTCCCTAATAGCAAACATCAAATAAGGAAGTAAACAGTCCCAATCCTTTCCATCTCTATCCACCACTTTCTTCAACATTTGTTTTAGGGTTTTGTTGAATCTTTCAACCAGCCCATCGGTTTGGGGGTGATACACAGACGTACGCAATTGCGTCACTTTGAACAATTTACACAGCTCTTTCATAACCCGGGACATAAAGGGTGTACCTTGGTCCGTAAGCAGTTCTTTACAAATACCCACCCGGCTAAAAACAAGAGATAGCTCTTTGGCTATGGTTTTGGCCGAGGTATTTCGGAGAGGGATCGCTTCTGGATAACGGGTGGCATAGTCCATTATAACTAATATGTACTGGTGCCCCCTAGCGGACTTGATTATAGGACCTACCAAATCCATGGCGATCCTCTCAAACGGGACCTCAATGATGGGTAGAGGGACCAGCGGGCTACGGAAATGTGGCATCGGGGCCAACCTCTGACACACAGGGCAGGAGGAACAATAATTTTCTACGTCCTTCATCACCCCCGGCCAATAGAATCTCTGTAATACCCTCTCTCGGGTTTTCTCTGTCCCCAGATGACCTCCAAGAATGTGCCCATGGGCCAACTCCAACACCAACTTCCTGTAAGGTTTGGGCACCACAAGCTGCTCAACGGTTTCTTCTGCCCTTTTTGCCACCCGATACAGTAGGTCCTTCTCTACGCTGAAGTATGGGTAAGTGCAGGTATTATCTGGGTTCACTAACTCGCCATCTATTTTCACTACGTTTTCCCGTGCCTTTATTAGGGCGGGGTCTTTCAACTGTTCTGTGGCAAAGTTTTCCCTGTGAACCTCAAGATCAGAAAACTCCACAGACGGTAGGTTTTCGTCTGAGGAGGTGGGCTCCTCTCCAGTTTCTTGAGTCTCCCCTGCCAATACTGATAAGGGAAATTCCGGAGAGTCCTCACCACTCTCAGGGGAGTTCTGGCTATCACATTCCTGGTACATAGGGGCACCAGTGAGGGGCTCAGGATCATCCCACAGTTCCCAGAACTTCGGAAAATCCCTTCCCACAATGGCGTCATGCGGTAACTGAGATACTAAGCCCACTGGATGAGAGAGGGTACCTTTGGGGGTCTCGAAACACACTGTAGTCACTGGATACTCTCGGGTGTCCCCATGCACACAAATAACAGCTACCTTGCTATTCCCAGAGACCTCTGTTTTAACTAACTCAGCCTTTATCAGGGTCACAAGGCTACCTGAATCCAGCAATACCACAACATTTCTACCATTAACACACATTTTGCATAAATGTTTCTCAGTTCCTCGAATGGCAGTGCATGCGACTGTCGCACACAGCGACTGACGTCTGCCCGTCAGAAAGTCACACTGCATGGGTTCCTCCACAACCGGGCAATTGGCTGCAATATGTCCCGCTTGCTGGCAGCGGTAGCAAACGATCCTTCTTGCCGCCTCTTGAGCCGCTGATTTCCCAGGCTGTTCTCGCCAAACTTGGGGTAGAGCTCCCACCCTCTCACTCTCTCCACCCTTACCCCTTGGAATCCTCTTATCCGCCCCTGGGGATGGTCTGGTCTTAGGGTGGAAAGTCCGAGTGTCTCTGGAAGAGGCCGTCAGGTTCTCTGTAGCCAAGTATGTCTCCACACGATCCACAAGACCATCGGCCGTCTCTGGGTCTCCATGGCTTACCCACTTTTGGATGGCAGTAGGAAGAGCTCTCAAAAACCGATCCATTACAACACGTTCCACAATCTTTGGTGCGGACAAAGTCTCTGGCTGTAGCCACTTTCTGCTCAGGTGAATGAGATCATACATTTGAGACCTGGGGGGTTTTCCAAGCTGGAAAGTCCAGTTATGCACACGCTGAGCCCGGACAGCCTGGGTGACACCCAGCCTTGCCAAAATTTCAGCTTTTAGCATCACATAGTCTTTTGCTTGGTTAGGCTCTAGGTCATAGTAAGCTTTCTGCGATTCACCAGTTAACAGAGGAGCCACCAGTCCAGCCCACTGCTCCTCAGGCCACTTTTCTCTTTCAGCGGTCCTTTCAAATGTGGTCAAAAATACCTCTGGATCATCCTCTCCAGTCATTTTTGTCAATAAACGACTCACCCCAAAGGACGCGGTATTAGTGGGACGGCTTTCCTCACTGGTCTGCGGACGTTGCTGCATTACTGCTTCCATTTGTTGTAGTCTCTGCTCTTGCTTCTGTAACAGGTCTATGAAGCGGGCCTCAGATTGCTGCTGGGCTTGTTGCTGAGCTTCCAGACTCTGTTGGTGAGCTTGCTGCTGGGCTGCAAGGCTCTGTTGATGAGCTTGCTGCTGGGCTGCAAGGCTCCTTTGCAAACCTGCATTTGTCTGCTGTTGATTGGCATTTGCTAGAGCCAGCTGTTTCAGTATCTCCTCCATGCTGGCTTAAAAAACTGCCACTGGTTCTCCACCAACTGTGAGGGGGTTAGCTCGGCAGCGGGTGTGTGTGACCCCCGGGATGGGCTCCCCACACAAAACAGGCCCAGCAAACGGAGGTTGTGGTTTTCAAAATCAAAAAGGTGCGGTTTATTTTCTATTTACAGTGACAAAACACAGCAAAGCAAAAGAAACATAACCAAAATAAATCCTGGTCAAGTTGACCTCTGACTAAACATACAGGTTTCCTAACTAACAACTGGGATCAGCCTAGTGCTGTCCTAGTCCCTAAGTCCCTGGTTTTAAATGTCCAAGCAAATAGCCACACAGGCTTTGTCTCACCGCACAGGGGTTCACTCTCCCTAGACAGTCCACACAGGTCTGGTTCCAGGCATGAGCTAACATCTAATGAAGCTGGGAGTTCTTATAGAGGCCTAAATGAGCTGACAAGCTTCAGCTGGTCTCATCAACTCCCTGTCTGTACGACGCCCCACTCTCTCCCTAGAGGTATGAGTCATCCATGAGCCCACTAGCCTTATACAACTCTCCACCTAGTTGTATAAGTCGGCGTAAAGCCTGAATCTGGGCGAAATATATCTACCCCCCTGGATGCAACCAGGTGACTTTACCTTCCTGCTGTCACAATATATATATATATATATATATATATATATAATTAAACACACACACACAGTATCTCACAAAACTGAGTACACCCCTCACATTTTTGTAAATATTTTATTATATCTTTCATGTGACAACACTGAAGAAATTACATTTAAAGTAGTGAGTGTACTGCTTGTATAACAGTGTAAACTTGCTGTCCCCTCAAAATAACTCACCACATAGTCATTAATGTCTAAACCGCTGGCAATAAAAATGAGTACACCCCTAAGTGAAAATGTCCACCAAAACTTCTTTGGTCGACCATGGCGAGGCCTGTTCTGAGTGGAACCTGTCCTGTTAAACTGATGTATGGTCTTGACCACCATGCTGCAGCTCAGTTTAGGGTCTTGGCAATCTTCTTATAGCCTAGGCTACCTTTATATAGAGCAACAATCCTCAGAGAGTTCTTTGCCATGAGGTGCCATGTTGAACTTCCAGTGACCAGTATGAGAGAGTGAGAGCGATAACACCAAATTTAACACACCCAATTTAACACAGACCTTGTATCACTAATGGGTCACAGGACACCAGGGAGGGAAGATGGCTAATTGGGCCCAATTTGGCCATTTTCACTTAGGGGTGTACTCACTTTTGTTGCCAGCGGTTTAGACATTAATTGAGTTATTTTGAGGGGACAGCAAATTTACACTGTTATACACGCTGTACACTCACTACTTGTGACAGGAGTGACTTTGGGTCGGGGGGTTTGTGTGGTTCAGCTTGCCCTGGAGAGTTCTGGAGGCTCCTTGTCCAGCTTCCCCGACGCCTCGTATGTGTAGATCCCCCTGTGTCTCTAATAGGGGCACAGGGTGAATGAGAACCCCACTATGATCTGTACTAGTCAGATTCAATGCTGTATACATTGTATATATTGTGTGTATATTGTGTACTGGCTGTTGTGTACTATTTGCTGTGATGGGGTGGGGTGTGACTGTATTCTATTGTCTATTGCTTAACGATGTTGCCTTTGTCTGGATAAGTAAATTGTGTTAATCTTGTCTGAGGCAGCTTTCCATTCACCTATTATTAAGTGTGCTAATGAACTCACCTGTTGTCTGCTAAGGGATGTATTGACACTCAGAATAATGTGTATTGGGGGCTCGTTATGTAACCATTGTGTGATGTTGTGGGTGGATCCTTGTCATTTTTCATGTGGTTACTGCAGTATTCTCAAGTGTATATAAAGAGCCTGTATTCCTTCCAATAAAGTTCATATTCCTGTTTGACCTTCAACACAGAGCTTTGTCTCGTATTTGGGGGAGAATTATTCGTATGGGTTTCTTGTTCGCCTGACCGGATTGTTGGTAGCTGCCTTGGTGTTCGGGAATGGAATATCCTAAACAACATTAACCCCTTTCATACACAGGGTGTCGTTACACTACTTTACATTGTAGCAAAGTGTCATTTCTTCAGTGTTGTCACATGAATAGATATAATTAAATGTTTATAAAAATGTGAGGGGTGTACTCAATTTTGTGAGATACTGTATATATATACAGTGGGGAGAACAAGCATTTGATACACTGCCGATTTTGCAGGTTTTCCTACTTACAAAGCATGTAGAGGTCTGTAATTTTTATCATAGGTACTCTTCAACTGTGAGAGACAGAATCTAAAACAAAAAAAATCCAGAAAATCACATTGTATGATTTTTAAGTAATTAATTTGCATTTTATTGCATGACATAAGTATTTGATACCTCAGAAAAGCAGAACTTAATATTTGGTACAGAAACCTTTGTTTGCAATTACAGAGATCATAAGTTTTCTGTAGTTCTTGACCAGGTTTTCACACACTGCAGCAGGGATTTTGGCTCACTCCTCCATACAGAGCTACTCCAGATCCTTCAGGTTTCAGGGCTGTCGCTGGGCAATACAGACTTTCAGCTCCCTCCAAAGATTTTCTATTGGGTTCAGGTCTGGAGACTGGCTAGACCACTCCAGTACCTTGAGATTCTTCTTACGGAGCCACTCCTTAGTTGCCCTGGCTGTGTGTTTCAGGTCATTGTCATGCTGGAAGACACAGCCACGACCCATCTTCAATGCTCTTACTGAGGGACGGGGGTTGTTGGCCAAGATCTCGCGATACATGGCTCCATCCATCCTCCCCTCAATACGGTGCAGTCATCCTGTCCCCTTTGCAGAAAAGCATCCCCAAAGAATGATGTTTCCACCTCCATGCTTCACGGTTGGGATGGTGTTCTTGGGGTTGTACTCATCCTTCTTTTTCCTCTAAACACGGTGAGTGGAGTTTAGACCAAAAAACTCTATTTTTGTCTCATCAGACCACATGACCTTCTCCCATTCCTCCTCTGGATCATCCAGATGGTCATCGGCAAACTTCAGATGGGCCTGGACATGCGCTGGCTTAAGGAGGGGGACCTTGCGTGCGCTGCAGGATTTTAATCCATAATGTCGTAGTTTGTTACTAATGGTTTTCTTTGAGACTGTGGTCCCAACGCTCTTCAGGTCATTGACCAGGTCCTGAAGTGTAGTTCTGGGCTGATCCCTCACCTTCCTCATGATCATTGATGCCCCACGAGGTAAGATCTTGCATGGAGCCCCAGACCGAGGGAGATTGACCGTCATCTTGAACTTCTTCCATTTTCTAATAATTGCGCCAACAGTTGTTGCCTTCTCACCAAGCTGCTTGCCTATTGTCCTGTAGCCCATCCCAGCCTTGTGCAGGTCTACAATTTTATCCCTGATGTCCTTACACAGCTCTCTGGTCTTGGCCATTGTGGAGAGGTTGGAGTCTGTTTGAGTGTGTGGACAGGTGTCTTTTATACAGGTAACAAGTTCAAACAGGTGCAGTTAATACAGGTAATGAGTGGAGAACAGGATGGCTTCTTACAGAAAAAATAACAGGTCTGTGAGAGCCGGAATTCTTACTGGTTGCTAGGTGATCAAATACTTATGTCATGCAATAAAATGCAAATTAATTATTTAAAAATCATACAATGTGATTTTCTGGATTTTTGTTTTAGATTCCGTCTCTCACAGATGAAGAGTACCTATGATAAGAATTACAGACCTCTACATGCTTTGTAAGTAGGAAAACCTGCAAAATTGGCAGTGTATCAAATACTTGTTCTCCCCACTGTATATATATATATATATATATATATATATATATTGTGACAGCAGGAAGGTAAAGTCACCTGGTTGCATCCAGGGGGGTAGATATATTTCGCCCAGATTCAGGCTTTACGCCGACTTATACAACTAGGCGGAGAGTTGTATAAGCCCAGCTGGGGCTAGTGGGCTCATGGATGACTCATACCTCTAGGGAGAGGGCTGGGCGTCGTGCAGGCAGGGAGTTGATGAGACCAGCTGAAGCCTGTCAGTTCGTTTAAGGCCTCTATAAAAACTCCCAGATTCATTAGGTGTTTGCTCATGCCTGGAACCAGACCTGTGTGGACTGTCTAGGGAGAGTGAACCCCTGTGCGGTGAGACAAAGCCTGTGTGGCTATTTGCTTGGACATTTAAAACCAGGGACTTAGGGACTAGGACAGCACTAGGCTGATCCAAGTTGTTAGTTAGGAAACCTGTATGTTTAGTTAGAGGTCAAGTTGACCAGGATTTATTTTGTTTATGTTTCTTTTGCTTTGCTGTGTTTTGTCACTGTAAATAGAAAATAAACCGCACCTTTTTGATTTTGAAAACCACAACCTCCGTTTGCTGGGCCTGTTTTTGTGTGGGGAGCCCATCCTGGGGGTCACCCACACCCGCTGCCGAGCTAACCCCCTCACAGTTGGTGGAAAATGCAGGCAGTTTTTTTTTAAGCCAGCATGGAGGAGATACTGAAACAGCTGGCTCTAGCAAATGCCAATCAACAGCAGACAAATGCAGGTTTGCAAAAGAGCCTTGCAGCTCATCAACAGAGCCTTGCAGCTCATCAACAGAGCCTTGCAGCCCAGCAGCAAGCTCATCAACAGAGCCTTGCAGCCCAGCAGCAAGCTCATCAACAGAGCCTTGCAGCCCAGCAGCAGACAAACGCAACTTTGCAACAGAGTCTGGAGGCTCAGCAACAAGCCCAGCAGCAATCTGAGGCCCGCTTCATAGACCTGTTGCAGAAGCAAGAGCAGAGACTACAACAACAGATGGAAGCAGTAATGCAGCAACGTCCGCAGACCAGTGAGGAAAGCCGTCCCACTAATACCGCGTCCTTTGGGGTCAGTCGTTTATTGACAAAAATGACTGGAGAGGATGATCCAGAGGTATTTTTGACCACATTTGAAAGGACCGCTGAAAGAGAAAAGTGGCCTGAGGAGCAGTGGGCTGGACTGGTGGCTCCTCTGTTAACTGGTGAATCGCAGAAAGCTTACTATGACCTAGAGCCTAACCAAGCAAAAGACTATGTGATGCTAAAAGCTGAAATATTGGCAAGGCTGGGTGTCACCCTGGCTGTCCGGGCTCAGCGTGTGCATAACTGGACTTTCCAGCTTGGAAAACCCCCCAGGTCTCAAATGTATGATCTCATTCACCTGAGCAGAAAGTGGCTACAGCCAGAGACTTTGTCCGCACCAAAGATTGTGGAACGTGTTGTAATGGATCGGTTTTTGAGAGCTCTTCCTACTGCCATCCAAAAGTGGGTAAGCCATGGAGACCCAGAGACGGCCGATGGTCTTGTGGATCGTGTGGAGAAATACTTGGCTACAGAGAACCTGACGGCCTCTTCCAGAGACACTCGGACTTTCCACCCTAAGACCAGACCATCCCCAGGGGCGGATAAGAGGATTCCAAGGGGTGAGGGTGGAGAGAGTGAGAGGGTGGGAGCTCTACCCCAAGTTTGGCGAGAACAGCCTGGGAAATCAGCGGCTCAAGAGGCGGCAAGAAGGATCGTTTGCTACCGCTGCCGGCAAGCGGGACATATTGCAGCCAATTGCCCGGTTGTGGAGGAACCCATGCAGTGTGACTTTCTGACGGGCAGACGTCAGTCGCTGTGTGCGACAGTCGCATGCACTGCCATTCGAGGAACTGAGAAACATTTATGCAAAATGTGTGTTAATGGTAGAAATGTTGTGGTATTGCTGGATTCAGGTAGCCTTGTGACCCTGATAAAGGCTGAGTTAGTTAAAACAGAGGTCTCTGGGAATAGCAAGGTAGCTGTTATTTGTGTGCATGGGGACACCCGAGAGTATCCAGTGACTACAGTGTGTTTCGAGACCCCCAAAGGTACCCTCTTTCATCCAGTGGGCTTAGTATCTCAGTTACCGCATGACGCCATTGTGGGAAGGGATTTTCCGAAGTTCTGGGAACTGTGGGATGATCCTGAGCCCCCCACTGGTGCCCCTATGTACCAGGAATGTGATAGCCAGAACTCCCCTGAGAGTGGTGAGGACTCTCCGGAATTTCCCTTATCAGTATTGGCAGGGGAGACTCAAGAAACTGGAGAGGAGCCCACCTCCTCAGACGAAAACCTACCGTCTGTGGAGTTTTCTGATCTTGAGGTTCACAGGGAAAACTTTGCCACAGAACAGTTGAAAGACCCCGCCCTAATAAAGGCACGGGAAAACGTAGTGAAAATAGATGGCGAGTTAGTGAACCCAGATAATACCTGCACTTACCCATACTTCAGCGTAGAGAAGGACCTACTGTATCGGGTGGCAAAAAGGGCAGAAGAAACCGTTGAGCAGCTTGTGGTGCCCAAACCTTACAGGAAGTTGGTGTTGGAGTTGGCCCATGGGCACATTCTTGGAGGTCATCTGGGGACAGAGAAAACCCGAGAGAGGGTATTACAGAGATTCTATTGGCCGGGGGTGATGAAGGACGTAGAAAATTATTGTTCCTCCTGCCCTGTGTGTCAGAGGTTGGCCCCGATGCCACATTTCCGTAGCCCGCTGGTCCCTCTACCCATCATTGAGGTCCCGTTTGAGAGGATCGCCATGGATTTGGTAGGTCCTATAATCAAGTCCGCTAGGGGGCACCAGTACATATTAGTTATAATGGACTATGCCACCCATTATCCAGAAGCGATCCCTCTCCGAAATACCTCGGCCAAAACCATAGCCAAAGAGCTATCTCTTGTGTTTAGCCGGGTGGGTATTTGTAAAGAACTGCTTACGGACCAAGGTACACCCTTTATGTCCCGGGTTATGAAGGAGCTGTGTAAATTGTTCAAAGTGACGCAATTACGTACATCTGTGTATCACCCCCAAACTGATGGGCTGGTTGAAAGATTCAACAAAACCCTAAAACAAATGTTGAAGAAAGTGGTGGATAGAGATGGAAAGGATTGGGACTGTCTACTTCCTTATCTGATGTTTGCTATTAGGGACTCGGGAGGTGCCCCAATCCTCTACGGGATTCTCCCCCTTTGAGTTACTGTATGGGAGACACCCAAGAGGGCTGTTGGATATTGCCAAGGAAACTTGGGAAAGTGAGAGTTCTCCCCACAGGAGTGTGATTGAGCATGTCGCCCTGATGCAAGACCGAATTGCACAGGTAATGCCCATCGTGAAGGAACATTTGGCCCAAGCGCAGTTAGCACAGCAGAGAGTGTACAACCGTGGAGCCAAGACCCGTACCTTTTCCCCGGGGGATAGGATACTGGTACTTGTCCCTACGGTTGAAAGTAAATTCCTTGCCAAATGGCAAGGCCCCTACGAGATAATGGAAAAAGTGAGCGAAGTGAATTACAAGGTCAGACAACCAGGAAGGCGAAAGCCCGAACAGATCTATCACGTTAATCTGTTGAAAGCCTGGAGGGATAGAGAGTCCCTAGTCGCAGACACTTGGTCACCAGCTCAAACTGGTTGCGTGATTCCTGAGGTTGGAATAGCAGCCACCTTGTCACAACCCCAACAACAGGAGGTTAAGGAGTTTGTGCTTCGCAACAAGGAGGTATTCTCTGAGCTGCCGGGACAAACATCTGGGGTAGAGCATGACATCATTACCCCGCCCGGTGAAAGGGTGAAGTTAAAACCCTATCGGATCCCAGAGGCCCGACGGGAGGCAATACGGGAGGAAGTACAGAAAATGCTGAACTTAGGGGTGATAGAGGAGTCCCAAAGTGATTGGTCTAGTCCCATTGTGTTGGTGCCTAAACCGGATGGGAGCTGGCGATTTTGTAACGATTTTCGTCAGTTGAACAAAGTTAAAAAATTTGACACCTACCCCATGCCACGTATAGATGAGTTGATCAACCGGCTGGGAACAGCCCGATACATGACGACTCTTGACCTCACAAAAGGGTATTGGCAAATCCCCCTGGCCAAGTCGGCCAAAGAGAAAACCGCATTTGTAACCCCAGACGGGGCGTTCCAATATAAAAGAATGCCGTTCGGGTTACAGAATGCGCCGGCCACATTCCAGCGGAAAATGGACCAGATGCTGAGGCCCCATCGGAAGTATGCTGCGGCTTACCTGGATGACGTAATTGTCCATAGCACAGATTGGGCCTCACATCTGCCAAAAGTGCAAGCAGTCCTGGACTCTGTTCGGGAAGCGGGGTTTACGGCTAACCCCAAGAAGTGTACCATTGGGCAGGAAGAGGCCAAATATCTTGGGTACACCATTGGGAGGGGAGTAATAAAACCCCAACTCAACAAAGTCGAGGCCATCCAGAGTTGGCCACGTCCCAACAGCAAGAAGCAGGTACGAGCCTTTCTGGGAATCGCTGGGTATTATCGGCGATTCATTCCCCACTTTGCTTCTAAGGCTGTGCCCCTAACCAACCTGACGAAGGGGAAAGGGTCGGTCATGATTAAATGGACCCCCGAGGCTGAGGCAGCATTCCAATTCTTGAAACAAGCCTTATGTAGCCAGCCAGTGTTGTACTCACCCGACTTCTCTAAAGACTTTGTCGTACAAAGTGATGCGTCAGATGTGGGGTTAGGAGCAGTATTGTCCCAGGTCTGGAACGGGGAAGAGCACCCAGTCATTTACCTCAGCAGGAAGTTGAAGTCCCATGAGGTAAATTACGCCACCGTTGAAAAGGAGTGTTTAGCGGTGAAGTGGGCTCTAGATTCCCTTCGGTACTACCTGCTAGGTAGGCACTTTGACTTGGTTACGGATCACGCTCCGTTAAAGTGGATGGCTCAAAACAAGGAAACAAATAGAAGAGTGAATAGGTGGTTCCTGGCCCTCCAGGAATTCAACTTCACAGTAAAGCATCGCCCTGGCGTTCAAATGGGGAATGTGGATGCTTTGTCTCGAGTACATGAATGCCTGATTGCTGGTGTTCCAACCCCGAGGTTAAAACAAGAGGGGGGGGGTATGTGACAGCAGGAAGGTAAAGTCACCTGGTTGCATCCAGGGGGGTAGATATATTTCGCCCAGATTCAGGCTTTACGCCGACTTATACAACTAGGCGGAGAGTTGTATAAGCCCAGCTGGGGCTAGTGGGCTCATGGATGACTCATACCTCTAGGGAGAGGGCTGGGCGTCGTGCAGGCAGGGAGTTGATGAGACCAGCTGAAGCCTGTCAGTTCGTTTAAGGCCTCTATAAAAACTCCCAGATTCATTAGGTGTTTGCTCATGCCTGGAACCAGACCTGTGTGGACTGTCTAGGGAGAGTGAACCCCTGTGCGGTGAGACAAAGCCTGTGTGGCTATTTGCTTGGACATTTAAAACCAGGGACTTAGGGACTAGGACAGCACTAGGCTGATCCCAGTTGTTAGTTAGGAAACCTGTATGTTTAGTTAGAGGTCAAGTTGACCAGGATTTATTTTGTTTATGTTTCTTTTGCTTTGCTGTGTTTTGTCACTGTAAATAGAAAATAAACCGCACCTTTTTGATTTTGAAAACCACAACCTCCGTTTGCTGGGCCTGTTTTTGTGTGGGGAGCCCATCCCGGGGGTCACCCACACCCGCTGCCGAGCTAACCCCCTCACAATATATATATATATATATTGTGACAGGAGGGTCACTTTGGACACAGGGTGAGCCAGGAAATAATGGACATTAAGAAATATATCTTGGGCTACCTAAAATGGGTCTGTAATATTTATCCACCATATCCCCAAGGATTTCTGTAAAGGACTATTTACTGTTTCTGAACTCAACAGGTTAATTGAGAGATACTAAGGTGTTCAGCCTCAATCACCTGTCTGCCTATTGTAATGCTAATCCCAGCTTCGAAAAGACCTGTTCATTGTTTGTGGTGATTTACATTCTATTGTCCATTGTGGTTTGGGGGAATTAAGCCTATAATTATAGGTTGTGGAACTAGCAGCAGACGGGTTAATTGAAGAGATGTTGATGAATCACCTGCATACTTGTGTGTATTGGGTCTGTTATGTTGTGGGTGGAGCTGGACCATTGTTCATTTTAGGTTAATGCAGTATTGGATGGTTATAAAAGTTACAATGTTTTTCTCAATAAATTCATTCGATGCTAGGAAGATACAGAGTGCGTCCCGTTCTTCCAGAAGAATAAATTCCTATGGGAAGTGGTCGTCTGACTGTGGAGGATCGGCAGGGAATTTGTGTCCAGGAGAGGGAAGGGATCTAAACGGCGTTACCCCCTTTCGTATTTGGGGTGCCGTTATTTATATATATATATATATATATATATATATATATATATATATATTTAATGGGGAAATATTTATTTGATTCCCTGCAGATTTTGTAAGTTTGCCCACTTACAAAGAAATGAAGGGTCTATATTTTTTATCATAGGTGGCTCTAGAAATCCAGGAGGCCGTCTTTTTACGGCCTCCGCTCCTCCGGCCACTGGGTGTCACTGACATGCCGATGCGCGTGCCTGGCGGCCGCGATGTCCGCCAGGTACCCGCGATCGGCCGGTACACAGACAAGGACATGGATCTGTGTGTGTAAACACACAGATCCATGTCCTGTCAGGGAGAGGAGACTGATGCTGTGTCCCTTGTACATAGGGACAGAGATCGGTCACCTCCCCCAGTCAGTCCCCTCCCCCCACAGTAGTAATCACTAATAGGGCACACATTTAACCCCTTCATCGCCCCCTAGAGTTAACCCCTTCCCTGCCAGTCACATTTATACAGTAATCAGTGCATTTTTATAGCACTGTTCGCTGTATAAATGTGAATGGTCCCAAAATAGTGTCAAAAGTGTCCGATGTGTCCGCCATAATGTCGCAGTAATGAAAAAAATCACTGATCACCACCATTACTAGTAAAAAAAATAAATAATAAAAATGCCATAAAACTACCCTCTATTTTGTAAACACTATAACTTTTGCGCAAACCAATCAATAAACGGCGATTGCGATTTTTTTTTTACCAAAAATATGTAGAAGAATACGTATCAGACTAAACTGAGGAAAAAAGTATAAAAAAAAAAATTGGGATATTTATTATAGCAAAAATAAAAAGATATTGTGTTTTTTTTCAAAATTGTTGCTCTTTTTTTGTTTATAGCGCAAAAGATAAAAACCACAGAGATGATCAAATACCACCAAAAGAAAGCTCTATTTGCGGGGAAAAAAGGACGTTAATTTTGTTTGGGAGCCACGTCGCACGACCGCGCAATTTTCATTCAAAGCGTGACCGTGCCGAAAGCTATAATTTCGCCTGGGCAGGAAGGGGGTATATACCCAGTAAGCCCAGTGCCCAGTAAGCAAGTGGTTAAATGACAGAGACAGAATATCAACTAAAAATACATAAAAACACATGATAAAAATTTTATAAATGAAGTTGCCGTTCAGTGAGTAAAATAAGTATTTGATCCCCAAGCAAAACATGACTTAGTACTTGGTGGAGAAACCTTTAGTGGCAAGCACAGAGGTAAGTCGTTTCTTGTAATTGGTTACCAGGTTTGCACACATCTCTGGAGGTCTTGGTCCACTCTTCTTTACAGATCTTCTCTAAATCATTAAGGTTTCTTGGCTGTTGGATTAAGGTCTGGAGACTGGCTAGACTAGGCCACTCCATGACCTTAATGTGCTTCTTCTTGAGCCACTCCTTTGTTGCCTTGGCGATATGTTTTGGGTCATTGTCATGCTGGAAGACCCATCCACGACCCATCTTCAGTGTTCTGAAGGTCTCGTCCAAGATTTTACAATACATGGCCTCATCCATTGGCCCCTCAATGCGGCAAAGTCGGCCTGTACCTTTAGCAGAGAAACAGCCCCAAACCATAATGCTTCCACCTCCGTGCTTGACTGTAGGGATGGTGTTTTTAGGGTCATAGTCAGAATTTTTCTTCCTCCAAACACGGCGTTGAGTCAAGTTAATGCTAAAGAGTTAAATTTTGGTCTCATCTGACCACAGCATCATTCTCTGAATCATTTAGATGTTCATTGGCAAACTTCAGGGCCTGTACATGTGCCTTCTTGAGAAGGGGGACCTTGCGGGCGCTGCAGGATTTTAATCCATGGCAGCGTATTGTGTTACCAATGGTTTGTTTGGTGACTGTGGTCCCAACTGCCTTGAGATCCTTCACAAATCTTCTCCTGTGTAGTTCTGGGCTGATCCCTCATTTTTCTCATGATCATCCTCACCCCATGAGGTGAAATCTTGCATGGAGCTCAAGACCGAGGGTGATTGATGGTAAATTTGTATTTCTTCCATTTGCAAATAATCGTTCCAACAGTTGTCTCCTTCTCACCAAGCTTCTTGCTGATGGTCTTATTCCAGCCTTGTGCAGGTCTACAATCTTCTCCCTGACATCCTTTGACAGCTCTTTGGTCTTGCATATGATGGTGAGGTTTGAATGGAAGGAGATTCTGTGGACAGGTGTCTTTTATACACATATTGGGTTGTCGTTAGGAGCACCTTCCTAAATTGACAGGACTAATCTGTGTACCACATGAGCACATACTGTAGCCAGTCTGTGGGAGACAGAATTATTGTTGGTTGATAGGGGATCAAATACTTATTTTAGCCCTTGTTCACATTGGAGTGATTTGTCATGCGATTTGACAGGTCAAATCGCATGACAAGTCGCAGCCTATTGTTGGCAATCGCACCATTCCAATCGGAGCAATGACAACTTTGCGGCGCCGCCCCGATTTGCAAAAGTAGTTCCTGCACTCATTTTGACGACTTCAGGTGCGACTTCAAAAGACATCTGTGCATGAAGCCACACTGACGTCTTTCAAGTCGCATCCAAAGTGGTACTGAAATGTTGCTTTGAAATCGTGCGATTTCAGATGAAGTCGCACAATGTGCGAGAGCTTACTCACTGAACTGCAACTCAATTTATAACATTTGTACCATATGTTTTTTCTGGATTTTTGGTTGTTATTCTATCTCTATCATTTAAAGTACTCCTATGATAACAATTATAGACCCTTAATTTCTTTGTAAGTGGGCAAACTTACAAAATCTGCAGGGGATCAAATAATTATTTTCCCCACTGTATATATACTGATCAGAGTGTGGTTATAAGGAACCCAGCAATGCTCTGTCTTGTACATGCCTACCTTGGCTTTACTGCTGGGAGAATAAAGCTGCCCACATAAGATTACCATGGGACACACCCAAAGGCTTAACACCTCATAAACCTTCAATGAGGATCAGCACAACTTGGTCTGAGCTTTGGGGATCAGGAAGAATTTTTTTCCCCCACTGGAGCATATTGGATCATGCTTTATTGTGATTTTTTGCCTTTATCTGGATCAGCTGTGGGTATAGGATTGTATATATGGAGGTGTTCCATTTGTGTTTTTTTTTTTTTTCCCTATGTTGGTTGCACTGAATGGACTTGTGTCATTTTTCAACCAGACTAAGTCCCATTTTATACGGAGGTGCTTCTAAACTGCCAGTAAAACCTGAGCACTTTTATGGAGCATCCCTGGTGCCTCCATGGCAGCATACCTGTGATAAGCTCTGCCCTGGACTCCTCCCCTCAGGATAGTGACTAAATTATAAAAGTGACAACCACACCCCCCCCAGCATTCTTTTTTTCCTCATACCTGATGGATAATGTGTTGCATGTCTTTACCTCTGCCATGTGCAGCTTCCGTCTGGGTTTAGGCCTCTCCCAGATGCAGTCCCATGCCTTGGGCTGCTAAAAGCGCTGATAAGAGGGGAGCCCCTTCTGAAGGTCTTTTGGGGCAGCAGCAGTTTCCAATCTTGGAACGACAGTCCTGAATTTCTTTGGCGCCTGGCTGGTATCCTCTGTATGGGCAGGTAGGCGCTTCCCTTTTCTTTGTTTGTTTTACTTTGTGCATACTTTATGTTGGCTATTTTTCTCCCTTCCCACCTGTGCACCTGTCCCTTCCTTCCAGGTACCTTGGCATCCCTCGTGCAGCGAGCACCTGCGCGCGAGCGCGCCGCTGCCTGTTCCCTTTTCTGAGCTCACCGGGGTTTCTGATTGGCGGGCGGGCTCCGAGTGTCGTTCTCTGCCGCTCAGCGCATGTAGTGGGGGACTGACGCTCTGAGCGCCATTTTTCATGAGGGAAAGTCGCTACAGTTTTTCCCTCACTATGGGCTAGATTGTTTGGGGCGGCTGGGGGAGGAGGGACCTGTGTTTCCCTCATCTCCTTGCACTGTTTATGTGTAGGTTTTTTAGGCTTATCCCCAGCAAGGTCTTCTCATTGATTGCTCCTGACAAGATCAGCTGGGCTGTGTTAGTTAAGTATTCTTTTGCTGTTTAAAGATAAAGAGGGGCTGTCTTTTAAACAAAAAAAAAAAGACAGGAGGAAAGAAAGGCTAAAAGGTTTACTTTTGTTATTTTTTTTATTTATTTTTTTAAAACAAAGGGGAAAGTTTGTTTTTTAAATATTTTAGGTCTATGGGTTTTTTCTTTGGTATGTTTTGGTATAAAATATGTATGTATGTATATGTATATATACACAGCCACTCATCTAGTTCAGTCGGCTATGCTGAACAGGGAAAAACTGAGGTGCAGCAGGTGACTGATGTGTTCAAGAGAGTCTTCAAGGACGTGTTAGCAGAGACAATGGACTCATCTCCGTCTCAACAAGTCGCTACTGGTGGGCAAGATCAAGTTGCGGATCCAGCCCTTCCAGGCCCATCCACTACGGGTCCTGCAGGGTCTACATTAGGGCCTCTTCTCCCATCCATAGGAAATAAGGATGGACCTAATGACTCAACGGATGAATCTGATCCTTCGGGGTTCAGTTTTTTTCTTTAGTCCAACCTTTTGTTTCGGCAGTTAAGCAAGCAATGGGCTGGGAATAGGCTGAGGAGCCTCCTAAGAAATCCGAGTCCTTTTCTTCCCTTCTGCGAAAGAAACTTTCCTTTTTTTCCATTTTGGAGGAGTTAAAGAATCCTATAGAGGGGGAATGGGGAAAAAAAAACAGATAAACGTGTTTTTCCTTTAGCCGATTTAAGAGGCTGTACCCCTTAGCAGAGTTCGACTCTGCTCTCCTGGGCACCCCTCCGTTTGTCGATGCTGCAGTGTTCGTCTAGCTAAGAACATTACCCTGCCAAGGGACGACTCTGCCTCCCTTAAGGACCCCTTGGAGAGGTGCTTCAACTCGGGCCTCAAGAATGCCTACCATTTGGCAGGAGGCACCTGCAGGCCGACGGCGGCATTGGCGTCAGTCTCTAATGCTATCAGGGGCTGAACTGTCAATATTGGGGTGGCCATTTGCTAAGATGTACCCAAGGATGACATCATAATGTTGCTGGAAGAGCTCAAGTTATCTCCTGACTTTGTGGAGGAAGTAGCATTTGATTCGGTTAGGTCTTCAGCCAGAACGATGCTGCATACAATTATGGCCAAACGGCCTGTGTGGCTTAAGCCATGTGCCGCCGGTGCGGCCTCTAAGCAGAATGCGGGCAGATTCCCCTTTGACGACTGGTGGAAAATCGGAGGGTTAGACGCTCTCGGGTTTATTCCTCTAGACTTCAATTGTCCAGAAGCAGGAACTTCTTACAGTTCCGTCAAAACAGAGACCCAAGAAAAATGGGAGAAGCTCTCAAGCTACATTCTTGAAATCAAGCAAACAGAGGAGTCTTCCCCAACCCCCCAAGAGGGGGCGAAATCCTTTTGATACAAGACCACTCCCAGTTCCTCCAGTCAGAGCCATGTTGAGAAGGTTTTCCGAGATCTGGTCCAGCCATTGCAAAGGATCCCTGGGTGGTATCCACCGTCCGTTTCGGACATTCCTGGTCGGTCTTCATTCTTCCCCGCAAGACTCGTTTGTCCTAACAAAATACCAGTATTTCCTCAGAAAACAGAGTTCCTACAAAGTTCCTTCTCCTGCTGCAAGTTCATCAAGCAGTACTCCCTGTGCCTCCCTCTGGGAGATTCTCAGGATTGTATTCTCCCCTATTTTTTGTCCCCAAAGAATGGGGGATGGAGGCCAGTGGTAGATTTGAAGCGTCTAAATCGCTTCATTCATTTAGACTCCTTCAAATTGGAGTCCTTACAAACTATCATCCAGATGGTCCAGCCGGGGACTGGTTGTGCACATCCCCAAGCATATTTTCAAAGGTACTGTTTGCAGTCCGGGCACCCCTCAGAGTTTTCCACAATTTGGACGACATCCTTCTGCTATCACAGCGAGGTCCTCCTGCCCACCCTGAAGGATTTTGGGTGGTTGGTGAATGGGGAGAAGGGTCTCTAACCCCAACAAAGTCAATGGTCTACCTCGGTGCTCTTTTTAAAAAGCAAAACAAAAAAACCCTCAGCCAGAACAGGGGGTCTCCCGCAAGGGGTAGCACCTATTGCCTAGGAGATGGATCACTTCAGTTCACGCTCTCACCTTTCAGCATCAAACTGTCTGAGTTTAATGGGGTCCATGTCATCCTGTATCCCGATGCTACCCTGGGCTCATTGGCCCCTGAAGACTTTTTTCATGTGGGTTTCCTGTCGCAGTGAAAAGACGCAGTCGCTACGTCAGCGAATTTCTGTCTCAGTTCCCATAAGGAGGGGTCTCCTCTGGTGATCAAAGAAGGGCCTGATTTCAAAACCTCATCTCCTTCAGTGCCTCTCCTGGACCATCCTTACCACCAATACAAGTTTGGGAAGTTGGGGAGCTCACTGTGATCACCTTGAAGTACAAGAGAGGTGGGTCTTTCCCACGACCAGAGTAGTCTCCAATCTCCTGGAGTTATGGGTGGCTCATCTAGCCGGGGTGAACCTGCGAAAACACCTACATCAAAAGCCGGTCCTATTGCGCCTGGACAATAGGCAGCAGTGTCATATATCCAACATCAGGGGGGAACCCACAGCCTCTCTTTACTTAGAGAGGCAGTGCCCATTACGCTGGGGGCAGAAAGAAACCTGCTGGTCTTGAAGGCGGTCTACTTCTCGGGTCTTCTGAACATGGAGACAGATGTTCTCAAAAGTTTTCAAGACAGCAACAAGGGGTCCCTTCACCCCTTGATATCCGACTGGATCATGGTTCTCCAGAATTCTCCAGAAATAGTTCTTTCCTCACCAATGAATGCCAATTTGCCAAGGTTTCCTCTCTTGTTTTCCTAACCCTCAGGCGGAGGCGGTAGATGCCTTTTCGAGCCCGTGGCAATACAATGACAGCTTATGCATTTCCTTCCAAACCCGTAATCTCGAGGTTTCTGCTCAGGTTTTTTGAAGGAGCCAGTCAGAAGTGATGGTAATTCTGCCATATTGGCTGAGGAGCCCTTGGTTTCCTGGGGCAATATGCCTCAGTGCGTGTCTTCCTCTCAAGATTCCGTTTTTTTCTTCAAACTTCTCTCTCAAGGAAAGTTTGCGCATCCAACTCCTCACAAGCTGAACCAACATATTTGGTTGTCGAAAGGGAGTAAATTCCAATCCTTAGGTTGCTCCCCAAGCATGATTTCAACTCTTGTTAATACCAAAAAATCCTTCACGAATTATGTGTACACAAGTCTGGATTTAGTTCATACGGTTTACAACTGATAAGTGCTCGATCCCTACAATTCATTCCTCCGCACTTCTCTTGAGTTTTCTGCGGGGTTGGCCTGGACCTTGGTCTGGGACTTAATCCACTGGAGATTCAACTGGCCGCTATTTCAACAGCTACCCCAAAGAGATAAGAAGAGGCCGTGCTCTTCATTTAATTCTTCAGAGCAGTCAGTAGTTTCAGCCACCGGTAAAGCATTCATTTCCAACTGGGGATTTGCGCTTTTTCCTGGACTGTCTGATGTCTCAGCCTTTCGCTCCAATAGAATCCTCTTCTCTATGGAAGCTGACGCTCAAGACCGCCTTATTCATTGCGGTGACGTCAGGGAAAAGGGCCTCAGAGTTACAAGCCTTGGGGGCAGAAGACGAGCACGCATCTTTCTTTCAGATAGAGTGGAGCTACAAGAGTTTGTCCCTAAAGTTTCTTGTCGATCCACGCTTTCAGAAGCCTGGGCTGTACACCTTTTTCAAATCCGCTCTCAGGAACAATGCAAGTATTGATAATTTCCAGAGTTCTAAGATGTTACCTACAGGTAGGGATGAGCCGAACACCCCACAGTTCGGTTCGCATCAGAACATGTGAACAGGCAATAAATTTGTTCGAATATCTGAACACCGGTAAAGTCTATGGGACTCGAACATGAAAAATCTGTGCTAATTTTAAAGGCTTATGCCCCGTACACACGATCGTTTTTAATGTCATTTTTTAAACCAACGTTTTTCTCCTCGTTTTTTTTCATGTTTCCTCTCAAGCCTGCCTTGCGTACACACCATCATTAAAAAAAACGATCAAGCAAAGCGCAGTGACGTTCAACACGTACGACGGCACTATAAAGGGGAAGTTCCGTTCGAATGGCGCCACCCTTCATGTTAGTAAATTTTTTTGGGCGACGATTCGCGCTTTTCAGTCAGTTACTGTGTAATGAATGTGCTATCTCCATTACGAACGCTAGTTTTACCAGAACGAGCGCTCCCGTCTCATACTTGATTCTGAGCATGCGCGTTTTTTTCACGTCGTTAAAGCATACACACTATCGTTTTTCACGTCGTTAAAAAAAACGACATGAAAAACGACGTGAAAAAAGAGAGCATGTCCGGAATTTTTAATGGCCGTTTTTCACATCGTTAAAAATGTTCTGGAGCATACACACGATCATTTTTCAGGGCCATTTTTTAAAATGGCAGTTTTAACGGCATGAAAAACGATCGTGTGTACGGGGCATTATATGCAAGTTATTGTCATAAAAAGTGTTTGGGGACCCGGGTTCTGCCCCAGGGGACATGTATCAATGCAAAAAAAAAGTTTTAAAAACGGCCGTTTTTTCTGGAGCAGTGATTTTAATAATGCTTAAAAGTGAAACAATAAAAGTGAATATTCCTTTGAATTTATTACCGGGGGGTGGGGGGTGGGGGGGGTGTATACTATGCCTGTAAAGTAGCGCTTGTTTCCCGTGCTTAGAACTGTCCCTGCACAAAGTGTCATTTCTGAAGGGGGAAAAAAAGTAATTTAAAAGCACTCGCGGCTATAATGAATTGTCGGCTCCCGGCAATACAGAGAACAGTCATTGAAAGTCATTGATAAAAAAAAAATGTGTGAGGTCCCCGCAAATTCAATTACCAGGTCCTTCAGGTCTGGTCTGGTATGGTTATTAAGGGGAACCCTGCGTCAAATAAAAAAAATAAAAAACGACGTGGGGTTCCCCCCAAATATCCATACCAGGCCCTTCAGGTCTGGTATGGATTTTAAGGGGAACTCCACGCCAAATAAAAAAAAAAATGGCATGGAGTTCCCCCTAAAATTCCATGCCAGACCCTTTATCTGAGCACACAACCTGGCAGGTCGCAGGAAAAGGGGGGGGGGACAAGAGAGCGCTAATGACACGCAAGCAGTGTTGACAGTTCTTTTATAACTGAGGTCAGAAACCCCCGTGATGGGTAGAGGGGACGGGACGGGTAACCCCGCCCCCTCTAACGCGTCATGGAGGCTCCGATGCAGGGAAGATGTGCGTCGTTCATCGCTGGAGACTCGCCGCATCGCTGGAGAATGATTCATGGATCGTCGCTGGACAGACTGCATTACAACACTGGAATGGCTTTTTTATTTTTAATAAAGGACTTTTCATAACGGTGTCTGAGTGGTTTTTAAAATTTTCTTTTGTGAAATGGTAGGGGTACAATGTACCCCGTTACCAATTCACATAGGGGGTGCGGAATCTGGGGGTCCCCTTTGTTAAAGGGGGCTTCTAGATTCTGATAAGCCTCCCGCCCGCAGACCCCCACAACCACTGGGCAAGGGTTGTGGGGATGAGGCCCTTGTCCCCATCAACATGGGGACATGGTGCTTTGAGCGGTCACAGACCCCCAAAGCATCCTCCCCATGTTGAGGGCATGTGGCCTGGTACGGTTCAGGAGGGGGGGCGCTCTCTCGCCCCCCCTCTTTTCCTGCGACCTGCCAGGTTGCGTGCTCTCATAAAGGGTCTGGTATGGATTTTTGGGGGCAACTCCACGCTATTTTCTTTTTAAATTTGGCGTGGAGTTCCCCTTAACATCCATACCAGACCTAAAGGGCCTGGTATGGATATTTGGGGGGAACCCCACATCATTTTTTTTTTAAATTTGATGCAGGGTTCCCCTTAACCACTTGTCCCCCGCCCACTGTCAATTGACGGCGGGCGGAGGATACTCTCGTTCTGGGAGGACGTCATATGACGTCCTCCCTTTAAAACGAGCTAGGAGGCGCGCGCGCCCGCCGCGTTCACAAGGCCCCGGTGTGCGTGCCCGGCGGCCGCGATTGCTGCCGGGCACCCGCGATTGCCCGGGAAACGAGCAGGAAAGTGGATCTCTGTGTGTAAACACAGAGATCCACGTCCTGTGAGGGAGAGGGGACCGATGGTGTGTCCCTTGTACATAGGGACAACCATCGGTCACCTCCCCCAGTCAGTCCCCTCCCCCCACAGTAAGAACACTTTGAGGGAACATATTTAACCCCTTCCCGCCCCCTAGTGGTTAACCCCTTCCCTGCCAATCACATTTATACAGTAATCAATGCATTTTTATAGCAGGGATCGCTGTATAAATGTGAATGGTCCCAAAAATGTGTCAAAAGTGTCCGATGTGTCCGCCGCAATATCGCAGTCACAATAAAAAATCGCAGATCGCCGCCATTACTAATAAAAAAATAAAAAAATAAAAATGCTATAAATCTATCCCCTATTTTGTACACGCTATAACTTTTGCGCAAACCAATCAATACGCGCTTATTGCGATTTTTTTTTTTTTTTTTTACCAAAAATATGTAGAAGAATACGTATCGGCCTAAACTGAGGAAAATTTTATAAAAAAAAAATAAATGGGTATTTATTATAGCAAAAAGTAAAAAATAGTGTTTTTTTTCCAAACTGGACGCTCTTCTTTTGTTTATAGCGCAAAAAATAAAAACCGCAGAGGTGATCAAATACCACCAAAAGAAAGCTCTATTTGTGGGAAAAAAAGGACACAAATTTCGTTTGGGAGCCACGTCGCACGACCGCGCAATTGTCATTCAAAGTGTGACAGCGCTGAAAGCTGAAAAATGGCTTGGGCAGGAAGGGGGTTTTCGTGCACAGTAGAGAAGTGGTTAATATCCATACCAGATCTGAAGGGTCTGGTAATTGAATTTGGGGGGACCCCCACGCATTTTTTTTTTCAATGACTTTTCTTTGTATTGCCGGGACCGACAATTCATTATAGCCGCGAGTTTCTTTTAAATTACTTTTTTTCCTTCAGAAATGACACTTTGTGCAGGGACAGGTATAAACACGGGAAACATGCGCCTCTTTAAAGGCATACTTTAGACACCCCCCCAGGTATGAAATTTAAAGGAATATTTCACTTTTATTGTTTCACTTTAAGCATTATTAAAATCACTGCTCCCGAAAAAACGATAGTTTTAAAAAAAAAATTGGCATTGATACATGTTCCCTGGGGCAGGACCCAGGTCCCCAAACACTTTTTATGACAATAACTTGCATATTAACCTTTAAAATTAGCACTTTAGATTTCTCCCATAGACTTTTAAAGGGTGTTCCGCGGCTTTTCGAATTTGCTGCGAACACCCCAAATTGTTCGCTGTTCGCCGAACGGGCGAACAGCCAATGTTCGAGTCGAACATGAGTTTGACTCGAACATAAAGCTCATCCCTACCTACAGGCCACAGCCCCTTTTAGAACTTCAAACAATTTGTTCATACTTCCTTGGGGCAAGAACAGAGGGAAAAAGGCCCCATCAAGTACTATCGCCCCCTGATTCCGTAAGCTAATCCAAAAAGCGTTTAGGTCTAGAGGGATGAATCCTCAGCGGTAAAGCCCACTCATCAAAGGCAATTCTCTTCTTTGGAGCGGCAAAAGCTAAGGTCTCTCGAAAGAATATTTGCAAAGCGGCTGCGTGGTCATCCCCAAAACACGTTAATGCGCCATTACAGGATCGATCCAGGGGCGCTCACTTCGGTGGAGTTCGTGAGGGGGCAATGGAGTCAGCTCTCTCGTTTTCTTATTGAATTTTTTTCTTATGAGCATTACCCACCCAATTTGTTAGCTATTCATTTTATCACAGGTGTGCTGCCATGGAGGCACCAGGGAAACTGAAAATTGTATCATACTTACAGTAATTTTCCTTTCCTGGTGCCTATCCATGGCAGCATACATGCCCTCCCTTGGTATTCAATATAATAGGAGAATGCTAGGGTGGGTGTGGTTGTCACTTCTATAATTTATTCACTATCCTGAGGGGAGGAGTCCGGGGCGGAGCTTATCACAGGTATGCTGCCATGGATAGGCACCAGGAAAGGAAAATTAGGGTAAGTATGATACAATTTTCAGTTTTTCAGGTGCTTTTGAAGAGCTTTCCATTTATTTCAATGGAGAGGGGCATTTTTTCACTGCCCTGCCAGCGCACTGCCCCAGTGTGAAAGCATTCATTGATTTTATTGGAAATAGGTTTTCGTGAGCTTTTCAGGCGCTTTTTTTAGTGTGAAAAGCGCCTCAGTGTGAAAGGGGTCTAACTATATAACAATGTCTGCACTAATGTAATCTTGTATATGTAATAATTTTTGTAATAAATGTACCCACATGTTATATTGTTTTGTGTGTCCTACCCAGATGATAGGATCGCAAAAGACGTCTCACATCAGTTAAATAATGGTAAGTGATTAAGATGTACTTTTGTCATTCTGATACTTCAGCAAACTGTTTTCTCACTATATTCTACAATGAAGTTTTGGTGAAAAGTAACTTCTAGTTTGACAATCTGTAGTTTGTGGTTTTAAAAAGCACCTGCCATTCTTCAATTGCTAGTACTGTGAGGTAGTAAGTCTAGGCCATAGGCACTGCCTGGCCCTTTCAGTAAGTAGGCTAGTATTGCATTTTAGTATGTTTTGGATACAGCCATGAAAGGTTAGAGACTCTGTCATGTGTTAGGTATAGTACTCTGTGCCCCTGTATATAGCAATGCACAAATTGAAGGCAGCCTTACCTGGAAGCAGCCTCTTCCTCCTCAAAGGTTCAGCAACACACCTGAAGCCCAATATTGTCCAAGACCGCTGAAGACCCCTAATTGTCAAACATGCAAGGTACACATAGACTGGGTGATTGGGCTGTGTAGTATTTTTAGCATACATACAGTTCTAAATTGAAAAAAGGGAAAGAAACTGTGCTAAGGGACTTAAACAAAACATACAAAAACATAAGAAATATTCTATACGTTTTTTGTCGGAAGCAGCAATTCTCCTGTATAACACTAGCACAGTAAGATAAATTAAAAGAAAATAGAATTGCGCTAGACCTGTGAATCAAAAGTGTAAAATCATATACTGATCAATGAAAACACCAGTGTTGAACCAATATGTGAATCATAAATCAATCATATAAAATTAATAAAAAAATCGATGAAAAAAATATGTATAGAGTCCTTCAGTGTCCAAAAAAGACTGAAAAATCTGTGTTTGTAAATCAATGTGACATCCACCCGTGCAGAACTTAATCAATAAAGTCCATCCATATGTGTGTAGCAATACCCCCAGTTAAGAGGGCTGCAGGTATAGTTTTGGGCCTGTAACACACTGCCGTCAATCCCCAGTAACTGGCTCTAACCTCCCTTGGCACAGCTAGCACAAATAGAAGTTCGAAACCCACTAGGCTATAGGAATCACCACTCCGCAATAAAGCATACACAATAGTCAATATTAAATTACCTGAGCTGACGGCTTCAGCTGGGATAAACAGTATGCCACACACTTGTTTGCTTAACCACAAATACTTTTACTGAATAGAATATAAGGTTAGACAATTGTACATTTATCTATGCAGGGCCCTGCAATATCAATAGTCAAGCAAATAACAAGTATTATGTTCTAACAGTCTTTTGCGCACTCAATGTCCAGCCTTGCCTCATGCTCTTCTAGAGTCTTCCCGAACACAATGATGTCATCCAGGTAAACCAGCACTTCAATAAGGTTCATATCTCCCACCATCTTTTCCATGAGTCGCTGGAAAGTGGCTGGAGCTCCTGAGAGGCCTTGAGGCATGCGGTCAAACTCATAGAACCCCACAGGGGTGATGAAGGCTGTCTTTACTCGATCTTCAGGGTGCATTGGAATCTGGTAATACCCGCTCTTCAAATCCATCACACTGAACCACTTTGCTCCAGACAAACTCTTCGTGGAGTGGTGTATTGGTCGGGTATCATTCTCCTATTGAGGGTCCGATAATCAATACATAGCCTCAATGACCCATTTTTTTTCTGACCACCACTATTGGAGAGGCGTATGGACTCCTAGACTCTCGGATGACCCCGGTTCTCTTGAGCTCTGAGAGTTGCTCTTGTAGATCCTCCAAATCAGCCAAGGGGACCCGCCAAACTCTTTCCCTGAACGGTCTGTCCTCCTGCAGGCGTATGCCGTGGGTAGCACTTTTTGCACACCCCACATCGAACTCATCCTTGGAGAAGATCTTCGCCACTTAGTCAACTGGGCTTTGGCCCTCTCCTTCCAAGCTGGTGGTAAAACCGTATCTTTCAAACAGAGTCTCTCCACAATAGCTCTCTCTCCCTGGTCCTTCTTTAAGTCTGACAAGGCAACCGGGGTGGCAGGGTTCACTTGGCCCAACAGCATCTGGGCTGGGATCTTCACAGGTGTGTCGGTGGTGTTCCGGATGCTCACCGACACCCTGCCATTAGCCTTCTTCAGAGCTCTCAATGGGACCACCTCAGGAATCACTTCCAGCCCCTGATGGGTATTCAAAGGGTCTGGTTCTAGGACTACGAAGGGACCAGGTTGCTCCCAGATGAGTTTTACGGTGGCCCTCAGGCAAGTTACTTCCCCGGGCTGTAAGATCCTTTCCTTCTTGTCTAACTTCCAGACTTTTCCCACTCCTTCTTCTGGAGCCTTCTGTTCCAACACCAGTCATTGTTGGGCCCATTGTAACATAGGGTGAATTCTGGCTGTTGAGGCATCTTGCTCCTGGGCTATAGGGGCCAGTAATCTCCTGACCAGGTCAGTATTAGTCCCTATTATGAGGGAACTTTTATTGGCTCCTGGCGGGCGAGGACAAACTACCGCCAATGGATCTGGGGGTTTTGGTAGATCATAAGCTCAATAATGGCATGCAATGCCAAGCTGCGGTTTCCAAAGCGAGCAAAGTCCTTTCTTGTATTAAGAGAGGTATGGTCTCCAGAGAGAGAGATATCATTTTGCCCCTGTTCAAATCATTAGTAAGACCTCATCTGGAATATGCAGTTCAGTTTTGGGCCCCAGTTCTCAAAAAGGATATTGGGGAACTGGAGAAAGTGCAGAGAAGGGCAACCAAACTGATAAGAGGGATGGAGGAGCTCAGCTATGAGGAAAGATTAGAGGAACTGAATTTATTCACTCTTGAGAAGAGGAGATTAAGGGGGGATATGATCAACATGTACAAATATATAAGGGATCCATATAGTGAACTTGGTGTTCAGTTATTCACTTTACGGTCAACACAGAGGACAAGGGGGCACTCTTTGCGTCTAGAGGAAAAGAGATTTCACCTCCAAATACGGAAAGGTTTTTTCACAGTAAGAGCTGTGAAAATGTGGAATAGACTCCCTGCAGAGGTGGTTCTGGCCAGCTCAGTAGATTGCTTTAAAGCGGAGGTTCCGCGGTCCCTCGTTTTTTTTTCTAGGTGCATGTAATGGGGTTACAGATAACATGTTAGTACTCACTTGTCCTGCGATTAGAGACATCCCCCGTCTATTTCCGTTCTAAATAATAACTTTTATAAATAGATCTTGTTCTTTGCCATTTTGCTTGTGGGCACTGTGAAGCCCACAAGCAGAGACTTCCGGGATGCGGTGAATGCATCCCAGCATTCACCGCTGTATCATCAGTGTTGACGGCGAGCAGTTCCAGGTTGCCATGACAACGGGTGTCATCATTCAAAGTACACGCCCCGTTGTGACTGGCTTCACAACAATACAAACATCAGCGACGGCTCCCAGGAGACATTGCGAGCACCTCCCAGAAATCAACGGGGCTCCGAGGAAAGAAAGATACGCCCACTCCCGCGGAAGGAATACCCGGAAGTCCACATTAAAACGACTGATTCACGGTAAGTACAACCGAAAGAAAAAAAATCAATAGGAATATGTATATGTATCTGCTAGCAAGATCACTATAAGATAATGTCAGTATTTAGGGTGAACCTCCGCTTTAAGAAGGGCCTGGATTCTTTCTTAAATGTACATAATATAACTGGGTACTGACATTTATAGGTAAAGTTGATCCGGGGAATATCCGATTGCCTCTCGGGGGATCAGGAAGGAATTTTTTCCCCTGCTGTAGCAAATTGGATCATGCTCTTCTGGGGTTTTTTGCCTTCCTCTGGATCAACTGTGAGTATAGAATTGGGTATATGGGATTGTACGATATATATATATATATATATATATATATATATATATATATATTTTTATGGTTGAACTGGATGGACTTGTGTCTTTTTTCAACCTGACTAATTATGTAACTATGTGTCGAAGATCTCTGCGCTTCCGGCTACTGAGGGGTCAAAGGCCAGTCTAATTGGGAGGTATCCATCATACGGGAAGTTTTGAGTTCCAAGTCCCCATATTTCCAAGTCTTCTAGCTTCTGCAAGGGAAAATGCCTCAGATGTTTCTGGTAGAAGTCCTGGTACAGAAGGGTTACTTGAGCTCCCGTGAGAATGGCCCTCGTGTAGATCCCTTCTACTTGAATGGGGACCACTGGAGAGGGTCCCACCAATTTAACAGGAAATTTGCTCGTGGAGGTCTCCTTCCTTGGTTCCATGGGTTTGGCCTTCTGTGGTTTCTTCTTCTTTAATCTTTTCCTGGACCTTAAGCCTTGTTGGGCCTGGTATGCATTATTTCCTGCCAAGGTTTAGGTTTTGACTTAAAGTGAGAAGTATTAAGTTGGTGGGGTGGGGAATTGCCCCCCCTTCTTAGCTTCTCCTGTTCTCTGATTCCTTTGGAGCTTGCTGGAACTGATGGGCACCCGGTTGACTCCTTCACCGGGGCCCTCTGGAGTTTTCGGCCGGCTTGCGATATATGCTTTGGGATCTCTTCGGGCTGGGACACACCCGTCCGTAATGTCCAACCCCTCCACAGTTAAAGCAAACTTCTTCTTCTCTGTCCTGCTGGAAGACTGGTGTTGGGGCATTCTGAAACACTTCCTCTTTAAGTCTTCTTTTTTTGTAGCTCCTGAACTTTTAACCATTAAAGAAGTCAGCATTTCCAACACTTGGGCCATCTGTGACTTTAGAACAGCCACCTCAGAGTCCCGTTCTGTGGCCATGACAGATCCAACCCCTGCTGAGGGAGGGGGAGCGGATTTCTCAGTTGCCTGTTGGTCCTTGAGTAAAAAGCCTCTTCATCTCTCACTACACGCACAAGTTCTGGATAGCTTAAGGACATAGCTCCTCCGGTAGTCTTTAGATGGAGCCAAACTGGATCAGAGCGCAGTGCTCCCCTCATGACCTGCCGCATCCTGGCTGCATCTAATGCCTGTGGTATCATCCCTTTCTTCAGGACTATCTGGCAGAGCACCTTATTCAACCTTCGGACATATTCAGAGAAACGTTCTCCTGGCTGTTGAAGGGTATGCTCAAACTGGTAGATTAAGTCAGCAACTTTCTCCAACTGGTCAAACTCCTCCTGCAGCATAGTTAAGTAGTCATAAGCAGTGCAAGAGGTATTGCTGAATCTGAGATTCTTCACAGCTTCTGCAGCAGCCCCCTTCAAGCTTTCGTTTATGCACTGTTTCTTTTGGGCTTAAGTCACTTCCCATCCTTCCACAGCCTGCATTGCTTGTTCCATCCATGTATCAAAGTCCTCTTCCCCGAGTGGTACAGGCTGTTTACCCGAAAAACATCTCAGCTTCCGGTACCCAGTCTCCACAAACACCGTGTTACTCTTCTGGCACTTTGTAACAAGGTCCCCTAAAGCGTTGAGGAGTTCAGGGCATATAGTGGTCAGAGGCGCCGCGGAAATCGTTGTCTCTTTTGGCTGCTTTTCCCTAGGACCCAGTTCGAGGGGTTCTTTCTTAATAGACTTCGCATGTGCTAGGCGGTATGTCTTCTGGTCTATGGACTGTACACTCTGGCCTCTGAAACTCTCGGGTATCTCATCCTTCCATTCTACCAATGCGTAGGTATGGGAGGCCCCCTCGTCTGGCCTGAGGTCAATTAACCATGCCTTCTGGCACGGGGACAGTAATTCCATGAGCCTGTCTACTTCGCTCCCCAACCAATCTTCTCCGGGGAGCTCAACGACTATAGCCATGTCTGGAAAAGCGCCAACTGATGCGCACCACTGGGTCACTGTTAGAGGATCCATGCCGGTACTTCTGGCAGGCTTGATTGCAGCGTACAGGATCTCGGACTCGAGCCCCCACGTGTAGCAATACCCCCAGTTAAGAGGGCTGCAGGTATAGTTTTGGGCCTGTAACACACTGCCGTCAACCCCCAGGAACTGGCTCTAACCTCCCTTGGCACAGCTAGCACAGATAGAAGTGTGAAACCCACTAGGCTATAGGAATCACCACTCCCCAATAAAGCATACACAATAGTCAATATTAAATTACCTGAGCTGACGGCTTCAGCTGGGATAAACAGTATGCCACACACTTGTTTGCTTAACCACAAATACTTTTACTGAATAGAATATAAGGTTAGACAATTGTACATTTATCTATGCAGGGCCCTGCAATATCAATAGTCAAGCAAATAACAAGTATTATGTTCTAACAGTCTTGTGCGCACTCAATGTCTCTTAATAAACTACACTCGCGAACCTTCCCCTCATGGCCAATATGACGGCCAAACAATGTCTCCCTGCCTGACTAATTCACACGCAGTTAGTTCATTGAGAAGGTTCTTCGCTAGCAATGGTGGTGCACTTTGTAGATTATTTGTAATCCAATGGCATTAAACTGTTGGTTACTCAGCAAGCAATAAGACAACATCACTCCGGCTGCACAACACACTGGGGCTGATTTACTAATAACAGTGCGCTGCGCTGGTTCTAACCTTAATTGGTGCGCCGGATAACTCCTTCACTTGGCGCAGGAACCAGCGGCGAACTGTTATAGTAAATACAAATGTCAGCGGCGCTCTATTGAAAATTAATGGTTCCCTATGGGAGCCCATTGATTTGAATAGAGGTCGCCCGGGAAGTCGGATGAAGCTGATCCGACTCGCGGGGCGACTCGTGTGCCGGCTGACACAGGGACAGCGCGACTTTGCGAGGCAACTTGGACACGACCTGAGCGTGAAGCAGCCGCTCAGGTCGTGTCCTAGAGGCGACTAGCTGGCCGAGAATATCTCCAGCGCGATGGCATCGCACTGGTTCTCTGCAGCCTCGCTGTCCCGTGTTTGGTATGAATCATGAAGGGGAACTCCACGCCGAATTTTAATGAAAAAACCGGCATAGGTTCCCCTTCAGGAGCATGCCAGGCCCTTCGGTCTGGTATGGATTTTAAGGGGAACCCCCTAAGCCAAAAAAAACAGCGTGGAGTTTCCCCTCAAGATCCATACCAGGCCCTTAGGTCTGGTATGGATTTAAAGGGAAACCCCCTAACCGGAAAAAAACGGCGTGGGGGTTCCCCCCAAAATCCATACCAGACCCTTATCCGAGCACGCAACCTGGCAGGCTGCAGGGGAAGAGGGGGGGGATGAGAGCGGCCCCCCTCCCTCCTGAACCGTACCAGGCCGCATGCCCTCAACATGGGGGGGTTGGGTGCTTTGGGGCAGGGAGGCGACCTGCGGCCCCCCCACCCCAAAGCACCCTGCCCCCATGTTGATGGGGACATGGGCCTCTTCCCAACAACCCTGGCCGTTGGTTGTCGGGGTCTGCGGGCGGCGGGCTTTTCGGAATCCGGGAGCCCCCTTTAATAAGGGGGCCCCCAGATACCGGCCCCCCCACCCTATGTGAATGAGTATGGGGTACATCGTACCCCTACCCATTCACCTGGTGGAAAAAAATGTCAATAAAAAACACAACACAGGTTTTTAAAGAAATTTATTACACTGCTCTGGGGGTCTTCCTGCCGGGCGCCCCGCTATCTTCTTTCAGCTCTTTTGCTAGCGGGGTCCCGGGCTTCGTCGCCTTCTTCCGACTTTGGGGGTCTCTAGTTCTGTTCCCCGGTGTCGTCTCCGCGCTCTCCGGTTCTTCTCCCGCTCTCCGGTGCCTTCTCCACGATCTCCGGTTCTTTCTGCCTTCTGCCGGGCGCCCCGCTATCTTCTTCTAGCTCTTTTGCTAGCGGGGTCCCGGGCATCATCGTCGCCTTCTTCCCTCTTCTCTCCGCCCGATGTTGCCTCGTCGCTGTCCGCCGCTACAATGCTCTGGCAGCGGAGCGCGCCCACTTATATTGGCATGGGCGTGGTCACCGGGTGATGCCATCGCTGACCCCGCCCCCGTATGATGTCACAGACCCCCGGAGCTGTGTAATAAATTACTTTAAAAAGCTGTGTGTGTTCTTTTATTGACATTTTTTTTCCACCAGGTGAATGGGTAGGGGTACGATGTACCCCATACTCATTTACATAGGGTGGGGGCCGGCATCTGGGGGCCCCCTTATTAAAGGGGGCTCCCAGATTCCGATCAGCCCCCGCCCACAGACCCCAACAACCAACGGCCAGGGTTGTCGGGAAGAGGCCCTTGTCCCTATCAACATGGGGACAGGGTGCTTTGGGGTGGGGGGGCCGCAGGTCGCCCGCCTGCCCCAGAGCACCAAACCCCCCATGTTGAGGGCATGCGGCCTGGTACGGTTCAGGAGGGAGCGGGGGCGCTCTTTCATCCCCCCTCTTTTCCTGTGGCCTGCCAGGTTGCGTGCTCGGATAAGGTTCTGGTTTGGATTTTGAGGGGGACCCCCACGCCGATTTTTAGGCTTAGGGGATTCCCCTTCAAATCCATACCAGACTGAAGGGCCTGGTATGCTCCTGGAGGGGGAACCCATGCCGGTTTTTTATTTAAAAATTTGCGTGGAGTTACCGCTCAGGATTCATACCAAACACAGTGCCTGGTATTGGCGGGAATCCACGTCGGATCCCGTTCAATACAGTGCCGCGTCTCCTTCTCACTATTGCAGCGAGCGCGAGATGTCGCCACCCTGTCCCTGAGATGTCGGTACCCTGTCGCCGAGAATCTCCGCGATGGGATCACGATGAATATACAATGGCTGTAGGTGTATGTGTGTCAAAGTCAACAATCAAGAGAAGACTTCACCAGAGTGAATACAGAGGGTTTACCACAAGATGTAAACCATTGGCGAGCCTCAAAAACGGGAAGGCCAGATTAGAGTTTGCCAAACAACATCTAAAAAAGCCTTTACAGTTCTGGAACAACATCCTATGGACAGATGAGACCAAGATCAACTTGTACTAGCGTGATGGGAAGAGAAGAGTATGGAGAAGGAAAGGAACCGCTCATGATCCAAAGCATACCACCTCATCAGTGAAGCATGGTGGTGGTAGTATCATGGTGTGGGTATGTATGGCTGCCAATGGAACTGGTTCTCTTGTATTTATTGATGATGTGACTGCTGACAAAAGCAGCAGGATGAATTCTGAAGTGTTTCGGCAATATTATCTGCTCATATTCAGCCAAATGCTTCAGAACTCATTGGACGGCGCTTCACAGTGCAAATGCACAATGACCCGAAGCATACTGCGAAAGCAACCAAAGAGTTTTTTAAGGGAAAGAAGTGGAATGTTATGCAATGGCCAAGTCAATCACCTGACCTGAATCCGATTGAGCATGCATTTCACTTGTTGAAGACAAAACTGAAGGGAAATTGCCCCAAGAACAAGCAGGAACTGAAGACAGTTGCAGTAGAGGCCTGGCAGAGCATCACCAGGGATGAAACCCAGCGTCTGGAGATGTCTATGCGTTCCACACTTCAGGCTGTAATTGACTGCAAAGGATTTGCAACCAAGTATTAAAAAGTGAAAGTTTTGATTTATGATTGTTAATCTGTCCCATTACTTTTGGTCCCTTAAAAAAGTGGGAGGCACATATACAAATTCCTTCACGTTCACCTGATTTGGATGTAAATACCCTCAAATTAAAGCTGAAAGTCTGCAGTTAAAGCACATCTTGTTCGTTTCATTTCAAATCCATTGTGGTGGTGTATAGAGCCAAAAAGATTAGAATTGTGTCGATGTTCCAATATTTATGGACCTGACTTTATGTCCTAATTTTAACCATTTTGCATCAATAAAATTGTAGAAATGTTTTTTTGCCCTATAATTGTGTTTAGTCCTTGGGTACCGAGACAGTCCATTCCGTTTTCGGCAGGGTTTGTCCCTAGCCACACACAATACAGGTTTTCTTCTGAGATTGCCCTGTATTTGACTCATCTATCTTCCCATCAACTCTGGCCAGCTTTCCTGTCGCTGCTGAAGAAATGCACCCCCACAACATGATGCTGCCACCACCATGTTTCACAGTAGGGATGTGTGTTCAGGGTGATGTGCAGTGTTAGCTTTCTTGTAGAGTGGAGCATACAACACCATAGTCTTCCTATTTTTTCTTTTGAGATTGGTTATCCTATTGGGTGGATTTTTATCAAAGACTCAAATAAGGGACAGTTTTTTGAACAGATGCACTTTATTGAACAAAAATGTCTTGAGCATTTCTCTGAAAGGATACTTTATGGACTAATTCGTGAGGGACATTAATTTTTAAGCACTGGATTTAAGATTGAGTGCTGAGTACAAACAGTGCACTGTCTCTTTAAATACATAAATGCACACAATATTTGCCTAATTCATCACCAAAATTCATATGCATTAATGTGGTCATATGGTGTGTAGCACACGGCACCCTTTCTCTCCACGCCCACCATGCCCGTACCCTCTGGTTTGCAGAGGTTAAGCACACTTGTTTTAACTTACGGGTCTTGCAGCAAGGTTCTCCTCAAAGCTGGTTTCTGTCCCTAGAATGTAAAGACAAAGTCTCTATACCCCAAGTAACTCCAAGGTCCACACCAGTATCAACTCCAACGTAGAGTTTATTTTTCTTATGCATGAACATCCACAAAGTTGAGAGAGAGAAAGGTGTTAGGAAGACAGATCAATTCAGGCACTCCTGGCTTCTTCGCCACTCGATCCCGAGTGGGCATAGCTCACCCGGATAGTCACCCAAAGGCACTAGCAGCCGGCATGTAGCTCGAACAGTCTATCGGATTCCCTAATGGATGCGTTCAGGAGATCCTCTGCCACAGAATCTATAGTGTCCCGAACCTCCCAATGGTCCCGTTGTTTAGATCCCTTTTTCAGATGGATGACATCCCTCCGGAGAGTTACTTGGCCCCTTCCTTCACTGTGATCTCTCACCAGTCCTTCGGAACGGTACTCCCCCAGTCTCCTTTTCCAGAAACGGGTCCCCTCGCAAGGCGGCACCCTGGGATTCCTCCTCCCGAAGTGGGCTTCAGCTAAAGGTGCTGGGCCCAGGGCTGAAGTTGCAGTCCCAGGACTAAAGGTGCCTGGGACTGAAGCGCATGTGGCCCCATAGCCCGGAGGGCCATGCACTTGAACTTGGATCGTAGGTTCTCCCTCCAGGCATGGGCCCCGGGAATTACTTCCTCTCTCCGTGCATAGGCCCCGGGAATTGCTCCCTCTCTCTGGGCATGGGCCCCGGGAATTGCTCCCTCTCTCCGGGCATGGGCCCCAGGAATTGCTCCCTCTCTAATGGCATCAGCCCCTTTTGTACCCTCTCCCGGCATGCACAGCGGGTAGACCATGCCCACTGCACGGCTGCCAAGAGAGGACACCCAATCGCCACTCCATCACCTGTGGTTCAACCCTGAGTACAAGTGACAGCGCCACCCATACTTCTAAGTATGTGTGAAGGTGAAACAGCAGCAAGGCAGAGTCCAGTAAATTGAAAGATTCGAGCCAACTACCACTCGAATCACCCCTAAATTTAGTATAGCAATCCCTAACTTTGGGACCCCTGCTACACACTCTCCTTTCTTTAAGAGACACTGTCCCCAGTGTCTGGAGACAAATTTGCACACTCAATCCTGAGCAGGCGCAAACTTACCTTCAGAACTATGTACAAAAAAAACTAAAAAAAATAAAAAAACATTTATCAAAATGCCTGAATCAAAGCAGTGAATTTCAGAAAAAGGAGAGAGACAGAAATTTTTTCACAACAATGACATTCCCTCCCACCATCCTATCGCAACTAAATCCCACCCAATCTCCGGTGAGTTGCTTGATGGTCTCCTACATGGGAAAGAAACACATATCACACAAACAAAATAACATTCTATCACTACTGTATGTACATGAATCAAACCATCTCACCTAGAAAAGATAATTTGTTTAATTTAAACGGCACACACTAAGCCTAGTGTATTTTCAAATAGCAGTACTGTGTAAGTGCTTTAAAAAAAAAGTTTTGCAGACCACTACCACCTAGTGGCAGCACACATATATTTCTCTTTAGCCTAAGTGCGCACTAACGCACTACACTGCAAGGATCCCCTTGTTGATCTCGGCGGCTTCCAGCTTTGCCCTGTCTAGCTCTACCCCAAAGTTTTTTTTTCTCTTTGAAAAGGGAGGGGAACACAAACAAAACAAAAAAACAGTCCTTCAAAAAAGTAAAAATCCCCGGGAATAGAGTCAGAACAGCAGTTCAAGGCATTGTCCCCGAAGCGGTAATAAAAAAAAATAAGTCCCACTTCAGAGGAAAAGGCGTGGATCAGGAGAGTCAGAGATTTCCAGTCCTTATCCAAAGTCTCAATTGAATAAATCCCATCATCTTTGTCCTTACTGCAGATCAAGACCCGATCCGCATGTATGTGGCGACCAAGAGTCCAGTCTTTTCGGCAACCCTTGTCCCTCCCAGTCATTACGGCCGAACATGAATAGTACCTGTGGCCTTTCTTTACCTCCAAACGATCCCAGATAAAGTCACTGTACCGTCGTTCTTTGGGACGTATAGGTAATCCCATCCATAGTCCGTAGCAACCTTTTGGTTCAAGAGCCGTTGCAGTCGAGCTAAAGGCGTCATGGTCGCCCGATCTCCAGCTCCTGGCAGGACGATGGCGTCCGGAGATCTCCTAGGACGCACAGGCTCCAACTGTGGCATAGGAGGCCTCAATGGTGAACAGGCCTCCGAAACAGCAGGCACGGGAGACACCGGAGCTCGCAAAGTGGGCACGGGAACAACTTCTCCATCATTAGCAGGGGCTTCCACCCGGGGTGTAGTATCCCCAGAGTCCATGGGCGATCCCTTTACACTACGGGAGAAGTTAGCGAAATCTTGTCCCATCCCTTACTTGCAAACAGTTCATCAATCCCCACCATCATCTCCCAAATCAGAGGAAGAGTCTATGTCCGAAAAGTCCCACATCTCCGCTGGCAGGCAAACTCTCGTGGACACAGTATCAGCTTTCAAAAGTCTCTTTGGGTCAGGTACCCAGGCGTCCCTAATAGAACGGACACTGACCTTTGTTCCTTTCCCCGGCCTACCTCGACCTTCATCCGTTATGGATCGTTCGGAAACTCTTCCAGCTGGACGATCCAAGTCAGGCAGACGCAGGGGAGGGCCTCCACCGTGGCCGCGGGAAGCCTTTACGAGTCCTACCTTCTTTTTAGCAGGCGGAAGGGAGGGCTCGGTTGTGACCGAAGCAGCATCCGCTGGGTTCTCCGCCTCAAATTCCTCAATGGCCGGAGCTTCAGTCTTTACTTCCACCACCTCCGCGGGACTGCGCTTGGGAATTGCGGTGATAGCACACACCTCCTCCTCAGGAGTAACAGCACCTGAGATCCAATTCACTCGGTAAACCTTTGGCTTCTCTGTTGGCTGCTCTACCTCGAACAGGAATTCCCCACAGCGGGTGCATCTCCCGTAAGGCCGAAGGTGCACAATCAGTCCCTGACACTTTACACAGATCATGCCCAAGGCCTCTGCATCTCTGCATGCATAAAGGGCAAAGTGGCCTCTGGGCTTCAGCTGGATTCCTGTGTCAGTCAAAGAGGCAGCAATAGGGGTCACATCCATGGTTGGACCGGGCAAAAGTGTACAAGATCCTGGTGGAGCAGGTTTCCATAAAGGAGCGGACATGTCGCTTCGCCAATAGTCCAACAGATAATGTCCCTTTTGGCGCCAAACGTACCACGAGGAGCTCACACATGGAGGGGCTCCTCCCCTTTCTTTTTCCTTCGCTGCACCTACTTTGCAGGCTTTTCCAGACTTGAGACACGCCCACGAACTACGCAGCCAGAAATACAGCCAGGCCTGAATCTTCCTTTCTCTTACATGTAGCGCAGGTTGAATTCCAAAAATGGCCGACCTCCACGGAGCCTCACAGGGGAATAAAGTCCAACTTTTCCGGGGGGTATATACTGCAAAATCCCGGACGCTGAGCCCCCACGTGTAGCACACGGCACCCTTTCTCTCCACTGTCCTTGGCTCGCTCACAAGAGATAAAGGCGCACCATGCCCACCATGCCCGTACCCTCTGGTTTGCAGAGGTTAAGCACACTTGTTTTAACTTACGGGTCTTGCAGCAAGGTTCTCCTCAAAGCTGGTTTCTGTCCCTAGAATGTAAGGACAAAGTCTCTATACCCCAAGTAACTCCAAGGTCCACACCAGTATCGACTCTAACGTAGAGTTTATTTTTCTTATGCATGAACATCCACAAAGTTGAGAAGAGAGAAAGGTGTTAGGAAGACAGATCAATTCAGGCACTCCTGGCTTCTTCGCCACTCGATCCCGAGTGAGCATAGCTTACCCGGATAGTCACCCAAAGGCACTAGCAGCCGGCATGTAGCTCGAACAGCCTATCGAATTCCCTAATGGATGCGTTCAGAAGATCCTCTGCCACAGAATCTATAGTGTCCCAAACCTCCTAATGGTCCCGTTGTTTAGATCCCTTTTTTAGATGGATAACATCCCTCCGGAGAGTTACTGGGCCCCTTCCTTCACTGTGATCTGATCGGAATGGTCCTCCCCCAGTCTCCTCTTCCAGAAACGGGTCCCCTCGCAAGGCGGCACCCTGGGATTCCTGCTCCCGAAGTGGGCTCCAGCTAAAGGTGCTGGGCCCAGGGCTGAAGTTGCAGTCCCAGGACTAGTGATGAGCCGAACACCCCCGGGTTCGGTTCGCACCAGAACCCGCGAACGGACCGAAAGTTCGCACGAACTTTAGAACCCTATTAAATACAATGGATGCGAATGTTCGAAATCTAAAGTGCTAATTATAATGACTATTATGCATGTTATTGTCCTAAAAAGGGTTTGGGAACCCGGGTTCTGCACCAAGGGACATGTATCAATGCAAAAAGGAGTTTTAAAAACGTCTGTTTTTCTGGAGCAGTCATTTTAATGATGCATAAAGTGAAAAAAAAAAAGTCAAATATTCCTTTAAATATCGTACCTGGGGGTGTCTAAAGTATGCCTGTGAAGTGCCACGTGTTTCCCGTGTTTAGAACTGTCCCTGCACAAAATTACATTTCTAAAGGAAAAAAAGCCATTTAAAACTGCTTGCGGCTTTAATGTAATGTCTGGTCCCGGTAATATGGATGAAAATCTTTAAGAAAAATGACATAGCTACCCCATCACACCCCCCCTTACCCCAGCCCATTACCAGCCCCTTTGGGTCTTGTATGTATATTAAGGGGAACCCCGCACACAAAATAAAAAAGGCCCTATATACTCTGAACAGCCGTATACAGGCGGTGCATACAAGACAGGGACTGTAGGTTTGTTCTTATGTAGAATCTGTTTGTAATTTTGAACAGGTACATTGTTTAAGTGTAGCTCCAGCCAAAAAATCTATTTTTAAGCTTTTTGGAAAACATAGGGAAGGGTTATCACCCCTGTAACATTTGTTTTGCTGTCTGTGCAGTGTGCACCTGTTCAGAACAGTTCACCTCACTTTCCGTCCTAATGACAAATGTTTTTTGAAAATTTGGGGTTTTTATTGAAACAAGAATTGGTGATAAAGAATCAGTGGAGAGGAGACACTTTTTTTCCCATATGAACTCTTACAGGAGAGAATTTGCCTTCCTAGGGGTAGATTTCCTCTCACTTTCTGTTGTATCCTTCCGTTTGCAAGGAGGAGTCGTTTGTAAGTTGGATGTTTGAAAGTAGGGGCCTGCCGTATATACTCAGCTGAAATTTGCCCCTTACATGTTGGTGTTGCCACAACACTGTGAGCCCTCACAGTTACTCTTGGTGGGCGCATGAATGGGCCCTGCTGTGAATTATTAGATCAAGAATTGTAATTGCATGCCCCTGTTGAACAGGGGCTGAAAAATTGGGCCTTTGGTGGTGGTGGTGGTGTTGACACAACACTGTAAGGCCTCACAGTTAGTCTTGGTGGGCGCAGGAATGGGCCCTGCTGTGAATTATTAGATCAAGAATTGTAATTACATGCCCCTGTTAAACAGGGGCAGAAAAATTGAGCCTTAGGCACTGGTGCCACAACACTGCAACCCCTCACAGATACTGTACTTGGAGCACAGCAATGAGCCCTGTTGCAAAGTATTGCATCAAAAATTGTAATTACACGACCCTGTTAAACAGGGGCTGAAAAATTGGGCCTTAGCCACTGGTGCTGGTGCCACGACACTGCAATCACTCCCAGATACTCTAGTTGGAGTGCAGGAATGAGCCCTGCTGCAAAGCATTGCATAAAAAATTGTAATAACACACCCCTGTTAAACAGGGGCTGAAAAATTGGGCCTTAGCCACTGGTGGCGGCACCCAGAAACAAAAATGTTCTCCAAGCTATCATCGTCAATCGGATCATTGAGGAGGAGGAGGATAGTCAGTCAACATAACAGGACAAACTCTCAGCATCAGCATCAGTCTTGAAGGAATGTGACATTTGAAAATAAATTAGTCTGTTATATCAGCTTCAGGTGTTTGGTAGCTGGTGGTGATCCAAGACTGGTTCATCTTTATGAAGGTCAGTCGATCAACAGAGTCGGTGGACAGGCGCACCCTGTGATCCGTGACAAATCCTTCAGCAGCACTGAATGTGCGTTCTGAAAGAACGCTGGATGCAGGACAGGCCAGTAGCTCAATTGCATACTGTGCAAGCTCTGGCCAGTGATCCATCCTCAAGACCCAGTAAGCCAGAGGATTTTCGGTGGGGAAGGTGTCCAAGTCTGACCTTGCCCCTAGGTATTCCTGCACCATGTATATCAGACGCTGGCCATGGTTGCTGGAACCGATCATACCTTGGGGCTGCGGACTAAAGAATTGTCTGAACGCTTCGGTCAGACGGCCACCTTCCCCACCGCTCCTTCTTTGACTGACCGAAGCCTCAGCAACTCGTTGTCCAAGACCAGGAGTTTGTAACCTCCCAGTCTCTGGGAACGCGTTGCACAGACCTTTCTGCAAGGCCTCCTGGAGTTGTCTCATCCTCTGCTCCCTCTGCGACGGTAAGATAAGGTCCGCAACATTACCCTTGTACCGTGGATCAAGGAGAGTGGCCAGCCAGTAATGGTCCCTCTCCTTGATCCGAAGAATACGAGGATCCTTCCGCAGACTTTGCAGGATCAGGGAGGCCATGCAGCGTAGGTTAGCTGAGGCATTCAGTCCGGAGTCCTCTGGGTCACTAAGGACGACATGATCCGCAGCCACCTCCTCCCAGCCACGTACAAGTCCACTGGTTTCTTGGGACTGTAAATCATCCCTAAAAGACTGCTGCTGATGATGCTGAGTGCCAGGCTCCACCTCCATGCTGACACAATCCTCCTCCTCCTCCTCCTCCTCTTCTTCCTGTGCGATGGGTGGGACAGAAGGAACACTGTCTGGGTAAAGGGGGCCTTGAGAGGCAAGGAAGTCCTCCTCTTCCTGCCTCTGTTCTGCCTCAAGTGCCCTGTCCATTATTCCACGCAGCGTATGTTCCAACAGGTGGACAAGAGGTACAGTGTCACTGATGCATGCACTGTCACTGCTCACCATCCTCGTGGCCTCCTCAAATGGTGCCAGGACAGTGCATGCATCCCTGATCATGCCCCACTGGCGTGGTGAAAAAAACCCGAGTTCCCCTGACCCTGTCCTGGTGCCGTAGTCGCACAGGTACTCATTGATGGCCCTCTGCTGCGTGTGCAGCCGCTGCAGCATGGCCAACGTTGAGTTCCACCTGGTGGGCATGTCACATATAAGGCGGTTCTTGGGCAGGTTCAACTCCTTTTGCAGATCAGCCAGGCGAGCACTGGCATTATAAGATCTGCGGAAATGCACACAGACTTTCCTGGCCTGCCTCAGGACATCCTGTAAGCCCGGGTACCTGCCCAAGAACCGCTGCACCACCAGGTTAAGGACGTGAGCCACACAGGGCACATGGGTCAGTTGACCCTGTCAGATTGCGGAGAGGAGGTTGGTGCCATTGTCGCAAACTACCATTCCTGGCTTAAGCTGGCGTGGCGTCAACCACCTCTCGGCCTGCCCCTGCAGAGCAGACAGAACCTCTGCCCCAGTGTGGCTCCTGTCCCCCAAACACACCAGCGCAAGCACGGCATGGCATCTTTTTGCCTGCGTACCTGCGTAGCCCCTTGAACGCCTACGGAGCACCGCTGGTTCTGAGGACAAAGCACAGGAAGAGGCCACGGAGGAAGAAGAAGAGGAGGGGGTGGAGGATAGAGGTGTGTCACAACCAGTAGTAGCATTTTGGAGGCGTGGCGGTGGAACAACCTCCAACACTACTGCACCTTGTCCTGCATCCTTCCCAGCTGCCAAAAGAGTGACCCAATGGGCCGTGAAAGAAAGGTAACGTCCCTGTCCATGCCTGCTGGACCATGAGTCAGCGGTAATATGCACCTTACCGCTGACCGCCCTGTCCAGCGAGGCCAAGACATTGCCTTCCACATGCCGGTAGAGAGCCGGAATCGCCTTCCGTGAGAAAAAGTGGCGTTTGGGAACCTGCCACTGAGGAACCACACATTGCACAAACTCACGGAAGGGGGCCGAGTCTACCAACTGAAAAGGCAGCAGTTGAAGCGCTAGCAATTTAGCCAAGCTAGCATTCAACCGCTGGGCATGTGGATGGCTGGGAGTGAACTTCTTTCGACGGTCCAGCAGCTGGGGCAGGGAAATTTGCCTGCTAGAATCGGACGTCGGTGTACTGCTAGCAGAGTGGCCGCAAGTACTTGGCTGTGACACACCTAATTCTACACCTTCATTCCTCTCAGTGCAGGTTTCAGAGAGGACTGAAGGTATAGTGGGGTTGGAGATCCCAGCTGATGTGGTGCAATGAGAGGTCCGCTTTGTTCTTTGGTGTGGGTCTTTAAGGTAGGCTTGCCAACGAGCTGCATGGCAGGTCAACATATGTCTGGTCAAGCATGTGGTGCCCAAGCGGCTGATGTTTTGGCCACGCGATATACGCTTGAGACATATGTTGCAAACAGCAGCTGTGCGATCTGATGCACTCGCCTCAAAAAAGGCCCACACCAAAGAACTTTTTGAATAACGGGCAGAGGCAGCGCCCTGCACAGGCGGAGCTCTGCGGTGTGATTCCGTCGGTGTGCTGCCCTTACGCTGGCCACCAAAGGGCATCCTGCCTCGTTGGAGATGTGTCTCCTCCTCATCCTCCTCCTCCTCCTCTCTCCTATTAGGCACCCACGTGGAGTCAGTGACCTCATCATCCCCTCCCTCCTCATCACTGGAGCCAATCTGGCAGTATGCTGCAGCTGCTGGAACATGACTGCCAGATTGGTGTCCTTCTTGAGCATCCCCTCTCTCTGCTCTCACGCTACTGCCTTCCTCTAGCTGGGTATCATCATCAGACCCTTCGAAACGCTGGGCATCCTCCTGGAGCATGTACCCAACACTGTGCTCAAACAGTTCGGGGGATTCCTCAGGAGGAGGACATGGTGGGTCTAGGGAAGGAGTGACTGATGATGACATTGATACCAGGGAAGAGGACGCTTTGGCAGCTGCTTTGCCAGTACCCTGAGCCTGGGTGAGAGAGGATGAGGAGGGCTTGGTCATCCACTCTACCAAGTCTTCGGCATGATGTGGCTCAACATGTCCAGCTGCCGAAAAGAAGGACAAGCGTGTCCCATGGCCATGTGCTGATGACAATGCACCGCGTCCACGACCAGCACTGTTGCCCCCAGACACAGAGCCTGCTTGCCCTCTTTTATTGGCTCCTGACTGTCTGCCTCTCCTTGTTTGCCTTTCAGACATTCTAATGGCCTGCAGGGAGATTGGAAAACCAGCAATAAGGGCTAGCTTCAGGTGTATACTGTGCAGGAGGCTTAGCAACAATGACACTGACACTGTCCCCTGCCTATCCTTCTCTCTCCCTGCACACAAGGTTTAGCAATATGGTTCAGCACACTAGGTTTAGCAAAGATTATGACACTGACACTCTCGACTGCCTATACTTGTCTGTCCCTACACACAAGGTTTAGCAATATGGTTCAGCGCACTAGGTTTAGCAAAGATTATGACACTGACACTCTCGACTGCCTATCCTTGTCTGTCCCTACACACAAGGTTTAGCAATATGGTTCAGCACACTAGGTTTAGCAAAGATTATGACACTGACACTCTCGACTGCCTATCCTTGTCTGTCCCTACACACAAGGTTTAGCAATATGGTTCAGCACACTAGGTTTAGCAAAGATTATGACACTGACACTCTCGACTGCCTATCCTTGTCTGTCCCTACACATAAGGTTTAGCAATATGGTTCAGCACACTAGGTTTAGCAAAGATTATGACACTGACACTCTCGACTGCCTATCCTTGTCTGTCCCTACACACAAGGTTTAGCAATATGGTTCAGCGCACTAGGTTTAGCAAAGATTATGAGACTGACACTCTCGACTGCCTATCCTTGTCTGTCCCTACACACAAGGTTTAGCAATATGGTTCAGCACACAAGGTTTAGCAAAGAATATGAAACTGACACTCTCCCTGCCTATCCTTGTCTGTCCCTACACACAAGGTTTAGCAATATGGTTCAGCACACTAGGTTTAGCAAAGATTATGACACTGACACTCTCGACTGCCTATCCTTGTCTGTCCCTACACACAAGGTTTAGCAATATGGTTCAGCGCACTAGGTTTAGCAAAGATTATGACACTGACACTCTCGACTGCCTATCCTTGTCTGTCCCTACACACAAGGTTTAGCAATATGGTTCAGCACACAAGGTTTAGCAAAGAATATGACACTGACACTCTCCCTGCCTATCCTTGTCTGTCCCTACACACAAGGTTTAGTAGTATGGTTCAGCACACAAGGTTTAGCAAAGAATATGAAACTGACACTCTCCCTGCCTATCCTTCTCTGTCCCTACAAACAAGGTTTAGCAAAGAATATGACACTGACACTCTCCCTACCTATCCTTGTCTGTCCCTACACACAAGGTTTAGCAATATGGTTCAGCACACAAGTTTTAGCAAAGAATATGACACTGACACTCTCCCTGCCTATCCTTGTCTGTCCCTACACACAAGGTTTAGCAATATGGTTCAGCACACAAGGTTTAGCAAAGAATATGACACGGACACTCTCCCTGCCTATCCTTCTCTGTCCCTACAAACAAGGTTTAGCAAAGAATATGACACTGACACTCTCCCTTCCTATCCTTCTCTGTCCCTACACACAAGGTTTAGCAAAGAAAAAATATGACACTGTCCCTGCCTATCCTTCTCTTTCCCTGCGCCGTAACACACTGCACGAGGCCGCCGCGCTGGCGGCCTTTTATAGTGTGGGGCGTGTACTAAACCCCCTCAGCAATAATTGGCCACAGGCATCCTGCCTGTGGCCAATCATTGCTCTCCTCGCTGCCGGCGCTGTGATTGGCCAAGCATGCAGGGTCACAGTGCATGCTTGGCCAATCACAGCGCCGGGATTACACTGCGATGGCGCAGTGTATTGTGGGCCGTTCGCGTCACTCGAATTTGGCGCGAACGGCCCAAATCGTTCGTTGTTCGCAGAACGCGCGAACAGCCGATGTTCGAGTCGAACCTATGTTCGACTCGAACACCGAGCTCATCCCTACCCAGGACTAAAGGTGCCTGGGACTGAAGCGCATGTGACCCCATAGCCTGGAGGGCCATGCACTTGAACTTGGACCGTAAGTTCTCCCTCCGGGCATGCGCCCCGGGAATTACTTCCTCTCTCCGGGCATAGGCCCAGGGAATTGCTCCCTCTCTCCAGGCATGGGCCCCGGGAATTGCTCCCTCTCTAATGGCGTTCACCCCTTTTGTACCCTCTCCCGGCATGCACAGTGGGTAGACCACGCCCACTGCACGGCTGCTGAGAGAGGACACCGAATCGCCACTCCATCACCTGTGGTTCAACCCAGAGTACAAGTGACAGCACCACCTATACTTCTAAGGGGAACTGCACGCCAGGTAAAACAGCAGCAAGGCAGAGTCCAGTAAATTGAAAGATTCGAGCCAACTACCACTCGAATCACCCCTAAATTTAGTATAGCAATCCCTAACTTTGGGACCCCCGCTACAGGTGCAATAAATAATAGTGCAAAATAATGCCTAAAGTGCAATGTGCAATTCATAAACAAATAAAGTTGAAAAATTCAAAGTTCATCAACTTAAAAAAAGTCTATGCAGTAGGAGGTTAATTGAGTGTTTGTTGGGAGATAGAAGTTGGGCAAGAAGTGAAGTGTGTGTGTGGAAGTCATACAAACAGCATGCCTCTCTGGTCTGAGAAAAACGAAAAACGAAAAGTGGAATGGATATCTGAAAGGGGATGTATGAGGTTCCCTAAGTTTAGCAGTGAGGCCAATAGTTGAAAATCCCTCAATGTTTAGAGGATGGGGTTGCGTATCAGGCCCCATGGATCTAGGCTTAGACCATTACTCACAGTCACTGGGAGCTTCTGGTTTGCCTACTTAGCTAGTGCTTCAAAGTTAAATGCTTTAGCAATCTATGGATTCTAGAGTCTCAGAAGATGGATGTGTGTAGGATGTTTTCAATTCATTTCACCTATAGCGCTACAGGCTCCTACTCTTCAGGACTAAGGCCTCGTACACACGACCGATTTTCTCGTCGTAAAAAACACGTCGTTTTTTTCGACGAGATTCTTGTTAAGCTTGTCGATTTTCTCGTCAAGCTTTCTATGCGTACACACTGTCATTTTCCAATTTCCTCGTGGTTCTCTGCGCTCACGTCCAGCACGTACGACGGCACTATAAAGGGGAAGATCTTTTTTCTTGGCGCCACCCCTTGGGCTGCTTTTGCTGATCTCGTGTTACCGCGTCTGAAGTAAAAGTTTGGGAAGAGACGATTCGCGCTTTTCAGTCTTCGTACTTTTCAGATCGTTTTCTGCCGTTCAGTTTGTGCTTGTGGGTTCGTATCTTGACTTTCAGGGCGTCTAGGCAGGTCGTATCTGTTTTACAGTGCGTTATTGCCTGTTCGTTTCTGAATTTCAGTTCGTTATTCATAGGCCTTGCTGTTCTAAAGTGCGTTCTGTTCTGTACGTTCTGATTAGACGACCGTTTCCTAGCCATGTCGCCTGGACGTTCTCGTCGTCGAGTTCGTGCTGTGCGTGCGCTTGGTGTTGGTCTGCTTGTTTTGGACCAAGACCAGTCCATGAATGGTGTGAGGAGGAGTTCATGGACCAAGAATTGGTTGCTCCAGCGGGACCAATTCTGCCACATGCCTCTGCTGCGGGAGATCGTCGAGAATAATCCTGAGGACTACAGGAATTTTCTGAGGATGTCTGACCCCGTTTTTCAGGAACTGTTGGCTTTGGTGTCCCCCTATATTACCAGGAAGGACACCGTTATGCGGGAAGCCATCAGTGCTGAGCAGAGGCTCATCGCCACGTTGCGTTACCTGGCGACAGGGAGAAGTCTTCAGGACTTGACGTTCACCACAGGCATCTCCCCCCAGGCTCTGGGCCTCATAATCCCAGACACCTGTTCTGCTATTATACAAGTCCTGCAGGAGGACTATATTAGGGTAAGTTTTCTCCCTTCACATCACATTTTATGTATTACATGTATGCTAATGTATTGTATTTCTTTCATCCTTTCCTAATTACCATGATTGTAATATGCTGAGAATGTCCCCTTTGTCCCCATGCATGTTGGAAGCTTTAGATTGCCCCTTTTTTATCCTCCCTAAATATTTCCCCTCACTAACTTTTCCAGCAGGGGCGCCTGTTGCTCCAAATGTTGGGGGGTTACAACCCCAATTTCGGAAATAAACTTCCTCCTTTTTTGCTCTGTTGCCTAATAAACGCCCCCAGTTGTCCCCTCCAATGCAGCCATTTAGTCCCCTCTATTGCAGCCAGTTTCCCCCCAGCCCTGCACTTACCTTCTTGTGGTCAGCGCCATCCTTCTTCTGTCCTTGATGTCTTCTCCTTCCCTTCATGTTGCATCAGCCAATCATGTTACCATTAAACAGATTTGGTGAACATGATTGCCAGAGCTGCCTGTCAGTGTTTACACAAGGAATGCCCCCTCCTTGCGTCCCCGATTTTTCTTTGAGGAAGCCAATTACATCCCTCAGGTTGTAATTTGCAAGACTTTTTTAATACCTGTTTCTGCTCTGCAATTTTAACCCCCTAAATGACGCAATTAATCATATGTCGGTCGCTTTACAAGAGGCCATCCACCTGAATAGTGTGCGGCATAGACAATACATAGGTTCATGCAACGCATGAACCTATGTATTGTTCTGAGTGATGGGCACAGGAGAGAGGGGACAGTGCTCCAGCGCCCACTCTGGACGCACCGCCACTGCAATGCTATCCTGTGGCCAAACACATCTCCCCCCCCCAAAATAATTTAGTAATGGCCCATCAGAGGGGGTGATGAATATGATAAATGAGCCTTCCATTATACTTTTTTTACACACCTTAATAAACGTATAATTAGATTGATGTTGGTCTCTAATTTTTTGGTCTTGAATTTGCTTGTAATGTATGCCTTTGTTTTTCTAATATTATTTCATCTTGTTTCACTCCACAGCTTCCTTCAACGCCACAGGAATGGCAGACTGTGGCATCGGAGTTTGCCACGCGGTGGGACTTCCCCAACTGCGGTGGTGCCATAGACGGGAAGCACGTCCGCATCGTGCCGCCACCCCGTTCTGGATCCTACTACTACAACTACAAGGGGTTTCATAGCATTGTGCTGATGGCGGTGGTGTCAGCACGGTATGAATTCCTCTATGTTGATGTAGGGAAGAATGGCCGGATGTCCGATGGGGGATCCTTCATCCAGACGGAGTTTGCCCTCCGTCTCCAGAGTGACGACCTTGCATTGCCACCGGATGCAGGGAATATTGAAGGACTCCCCTTTGTTTTCTTGGCTGATGAAGCCTTCGGACTCGGACGGCATCTTATGAGGCCATTTCCACAGAGGACCCTGACCCCAGAGAAGAGTGTGTTCAATTACCGGCTGGCCAGGGCCCGAAGAGTCGTTGAAAATGCCTTCGGCATAATGGCCAGCCGGTTCCGCCTTTTTATGACTTCCATCCACTTGGCGGACTACAAAATAAACTATGTAGTGTTATGCTGCTGTGTGCTACACAATTTTCTTTGCCGCAAAGCGAATTCATATATGGCCTCAGTTTTGCCAGAGGCTGGACTTTCCCCTGCAAATCCCCTTCCGGGCCTGGAATCTGCCCGTCTTGGCTTGCCCCCCCAAAATGCCCGTGTGGTTCGGGACAAATACATGGAGTATTTCACGGGTAGGGGGGCAATTCCTATGCCAGCCTATGTCTAAGTATCCCAATAAAAATCTTCTTTAAACCTTTAATTATTTGTTCTTTCCTGTCTCCTAGTTTGTCTTTGTGCATTTGTAGTGGCAAGTGTATTTTACTTTAGTAAATAACAACCAATTTCACTATGTTACCTTACAAAAGAACCAAATAAGCTTAGAGTGTATTATAAAAAGAAGCTACACGTTGTTTGTGTTCAAATATTTTACTCTCTGCACATTTTTTTTTGTTTTACTTTGGGGTTGGCCTGACCACAACCCGTCAAATTTTGGCTTATGAAAATACAAAAATACCACTTGCATTTCTAAAATGACAACATTGGATACCTCTGAGCAATCTGAGACATTCAGTTACACAAACTATGTCTCTATGTGCCCGTCCTAATATGGGGTCCTGCCACCCCTTGCCCAGTCAAAAATTCAATATGCACACATTTTTACTTTTTTGCAAATAGGAAGTTTACAATCCTGATCCCTATTGTCAACATGTGCTATCTGCCATCAGGGGTGATCAATGGATGTGTTTTGGGGGTGCATCCCCTTCCTCAGTTCACCGACTTTTGATACGAGGAAGGTGTTGCACCCACAAAAGACGTACATGGATATCCCCTGATGGCAGATAGCACATGTTCACACACTGTGTGCATATTCAATTTTTGGCTGCTTTGTTACTCAAAAAATTAGTAAAAATATAAAAACAAACATGTAAAAACAAATGTGTTTGGATGGCTTATTGAATTCTCCCCAAAACATCGAGAATGTCTTTAAATGTTTGTTCCATCACATGGATTCTTTGTTTAATTAGGTCCAGTTCCGTGCTACATTCCATCACTTGCTGGATGAGGCGGAGGGCACTGTCAGCAGAGAACGGTGTGCTATCCTTCGCAACATTTCCATCCCCTAAAAACCATAAAAAAAAATTAATAAAACTCTGCAGGCCTACCTCGCTTACCTTAAGCTGTGGTGTCAGATACTGACCTGTTGTGGTGACCAGATCCACAACGTCATCCACCTCTCCTTCCTGCACTTCTCCTTCCTCCACCTCAACTTCCTGCACATCTTTCGGTTGTGGATCTTTGGGAGTTTGGGGTTGCTTGGAAGTTGTGGGGTGCATGTGCTCCCTGGAGTGTCCTCCTCCCAGTCTTCTCTCCCTTATGAGAATAAAACCAAAGGTCTATTTATCACACTGTAAAAATCTCATTTTTAAACTTAAAACAGGCTAAATTGTTTGGAAGTGGGGTACAAGTGTGTGTTTGTGCGGAATTTAAAGAAAAATGCATTCTTTATGACCCCAAATATGTTTATTATTCACATTTGGATGTAATTTTTTGGACATGGAGGCACCACAAATAAACTCTGATGCACCTGTGTGGGACACCCAAAAAAGGCGGGTCTGGTGGCCCACACTATAGTGCTCCAAAGTACAGATGTGGAAGCAGCTGCTGAGTGTCCTCTCCTTTACACTGATTAAAGTTTGCATTTCATTCTCCTTACAAACACATCATCTAGACTTAAAAATTATCCACAATACTTGATCAAAAATGGCAGATGTCTAATTACTTTTGGGGGTCTTAAATAAGCCAAAACCACGGATAGTGGCCGAACGAAGTGTCGGTAACGTAACGAACGATTACTGTGCCCAACCTAGTTCAAAATAATACATTTTGGAAGGGAGTCCAATATGCTTTAAAAAAAAAAAAAGTAAGTTTCTAAAAAGATTAATAGCAGAAAGGTCGTCATTTTACTTACTTTTAGCGAGCATCCTCTTTATGCTCCTCAACTGGTCTGGCTCCCTCAGTTTGAGGTCTGACCACCTCTTTCTGAGCTGCTCATTTGAGCGTTTCACCCCGAACTTCGCCCTCAGACTCTTCACAACTTTAGTGAGGATTTTGGCCTTCCTTCTATTTGGTTTGCTATACGGCCCATGCTTGGCATCATAATCAGCCTTGACCAAGATGTCCACCATCTCCGCCATCTCCGCCAAAGACATATTCGATGCCTTGAATCTCCTCCTTGATCGTGACGTGTCCTCGGTCTCCGGGCTTGTCTCCTCGCTAGTTGCGGAATTATCAGACACCTGCTGTAACTCCGCCATATCTGTCTGCGCGCCGAAAGAGAAGGGGCGGGGAAAAGATGTTAGTTAGAACGTCATGGGCGGGCGACGTGTGCGGAGCGACGTGTTCCAATTTGGACGCATGCGTGGTGTGTATATAGCAAACACACATGTGACTATAGTACGTTCGGTGTGCGGAGAGAGGAGTTCAAGTGACGGACGTGCGAACGAAGGTATGTGATTTTGTGAGACTTGTTAAAATTGTTGGCCTATACTGTCTTGAGATTGTTGGAGGATATATATGGTGACTAGGATGTGAAGGAGGTTAGACTGTTTGCCTCACATTATTTAAATATAATTTATTTTACTTGCAGATACAATATGAATGTATTTATTAGCGACAAAGAGTTCCTGGCGGAATTTATTGACCGGGTAAGGGAGCTGCCGGCTCTGTGGGAGACCAAAAACCTCATCCATAAAAAAAAAGGGGTGAGAAAAGCAGCGCTGGATAAGCTGCTCCCATTTGTGCATACCAAGGTGCCCACAGCCACAGCAAAACAAGTGGACACTAAAATTGGGAGCTTGAGAGGTACCTACAGGACTGAACGCTCTAAGGTGCTGGCTTCTCAGAGGTCAGGAGCAGCAGCAGATGATGTTTATGTCCCGGTTTTGTGGTACTACAGCAGGATGTCCTTCCTGGATGACCACATTGAGCCAAGGCCATCACTCTCCACTCTTCCCCCCCAGACTTCCCTGCAGCCAACCTGAGCCTTCTCTGGAGCAAGAGGAGGCAGCCATCCTGGATGATCCTGATTTGGCCATCTGGAGCCAGGTATAGTATTAACTGAAAATGTAGTGGGATAAAATTAATGTTTCCCAAATATGTCAGGATGAGAAACATACATTATTTTGTATTCAACAAGTGAAATCATGATCTGTAGACATTATTCTGCACTTAATTGTGTGGTAAATAGTCAAGCTGATGTAGTGGTAAATTTAAAGCAAGGATTTATGCATTTACATTCTAATTGCTTCCATCAGGATTACAAAGTTTGATGCAAAGATTAAACCAACATATTAAACTATGTTTCTTTTTCATACACAGGATGAAATCAGCCAGGAGGAGGGTCTGGAAACTGTCAGGCAGGAGGAGGAAGGGCCCAGTGGCAGCCAGGAGGTGGCAGGGCCCAGTGGCAGCCAGGAGGTGGCAGGGCCCAGTGGCAGCCAGGAGGTGGCAGGGCCCAGTGGCAGCCAGGAGGTGGCAGGGCCCAGTGGCAGACAGGAGGTGGCAGGGCCCAGTGGCAGACAGGAGGTGGCAGGGCAAAGGAGAAGCAACAGATCCCAGGTGCCTCCCATCAGGCTTCACAAAAGAGGCAGGAGGGACAGGACCACCAGTGAGGCAGCAATGGCCCTTATTAAAGAGGCCCATGCCACCCTCAAGGAGCCCACACACATCCCCTGAAGAGGCCATTGCCGGCCTAGTGGAGGCTAAGTTCAAGGTGATGAGCATGGAGCAACGCCTCCTATGCGAACCCCTGCTCATCACCTTGCTCAACAAGGGGGTGATGGAGCAAATTACCCCCAATACCGCCATATGTGAGGTGGCCCAACTGACCCAACCTCAACCTCCACCTCCACCTTCCTCTTCTGCCCCACCCCCTTCTGCTACCCCTCCACCTTCTGCCCCACCCCCTTCTGCTACCCCTCCACCTTCTGCCCCACCCCCTTCTGCTACCCCTCCACCTTCTGCCCCACCCCCTTCTGCTACCCCTCCACCTTCTGCCCCACCCCCTTCTGCTACACCTCCACCTTCTGCCCCACCCCCTTCTGCTACACCTCCACCTTCTTCTTCTGCCCCACCCCCTTCTGCTACACCTCCACCTCCTCCTCCTGACAGGAGTACCCCTCCAGTGGGCCAGCCTCCAGCTAAACGAAGAAGGAAGGCTTCAGTAAAGGCTGCAGGGAAGGTTGCCAGGAAGAAGAGGAAGTGATGGCCTTGCTTCATTGTGGTCGCACTGGTCGGACAGAAGGCAGCCTGTTGTAGTACCACACACTTGGGACATATATCTCACCTGCTGCTGTTCCTGACCTCTGGGAGGCCAGCATCAGATTGTGTTCTGAAATGTGGGCCTTCTCAAGCTCCCAATTTTAGTGTCCACACAGGGTTGCTGTGTGCTCTGGGGTCCCTGGGATGCACAAATGGCAGCAGCTTCTCCAGCGCTGCCTTCTCTTTATTTAATTTATAAACATGAATAAATGTGTTTTTTGTTTAAGTTCATACTTGACTATGTGTATTTTTAAATTAAAAAAAACAAGCTTTGGAGTAAGCAGATACATTTGACTGACAATAAAAGGCACAGATATCACCCCCCCAAAAGAATAACTAAATCTGATTAGCTCAAAAACATGGTGTGAAATTTTAAAAATATAGATTAGAAAATTAAATGGGAGATCGCTATCAAAACATTGAGAAATTATAATTAACATCATTTTGAAAAATCTAACCATTTAAATTATTCCTAAAAACTTGCACGATATAATACACATAAATCTTATAAAGAGCAGCATGAAAAAGGTTAAAAATAAGGCATAACTCTGTGTGAATATCAGCAGCAAAAGAAGGTCTCTCGTTTTGATTAATGTAACATTCTAACGAAGAATTCAATGCAGAACATTTAAACGATGAAATATTTATGAGCGTGACGAATGTGCTCTCTCCATTATGAAGGCTTGTTTTACCAGAAGATGCGCTCCCGTCTCATAGTTGCTTGTGAGCATGCGCGCTTTTGGAAGAGTCGTAAAAGCATACACACGAACCATTTTCTCGTCACAAAACAGGCCGACGAGAAACACGACGAGGAAATCTGGACTCCTGACGAGAAAATAGAGAGCAGGTTCTCTATTTTCTCGTCGAGATTCTCGTCAAGTTTCTCGTCGTAAAACCATACACACGAACGTTTTTCTAGACAAAAAAACTCTCGCGGCACTTTTTTTGACTGTTTACGACGAGAAAATCGGTCGTGTGTACGAGGCCTCAGAGTTAAAAGTGGTGAAAGCCTGAGCCCTAGAGCCAGTGGCGTAGCGTGGGGGGGCCAGGGGGGGTCGCCCCGGGTGCAAAATTTAGAGGGGCGCAGCAGCAAGCGGCAGGTTACCTGCAGCTCTTCTCCTGCGCTGTGCAGTCTAGGAGACTGTGAGCTCTTCCGCTTCACTATGAGGAAGAAGTTTGAGGTGCAGTCCCGGCTTAGGCTCCAGCGATGACACTGACACAGCAGTGAGTAAATGAACACTGAAGACCATCCATGATGATCCCAGGAATTGTGACCGTGCGGAGTCTGGGGGGAAGGAGGAGGGCAGGCGACTCACGAGGCATCCTCTCCATTACACGCCACTCCCCACACACGAGGTCCACGTACGACATGCTGTCCGTCCACTTAGCCCGCCCCACAGCCCGGACTTCCGACCACCTCCGCTTCTCCTGAGTCCTGCATGTGCCTGTCAGTGTGCTGCTACGCGGCCCGACACTCTGACCCTGCACCGACCACTCCAGGACTGGAGGAAACCGGGGCCAGGAGGAAGAGGATGAGGCATCATCCACACAGACAGAAGCCCCTCCTTACCGACAGCTGCACGGACATTGTGAGTACGCCTCTACATAGGAAAGCTCTGTACGGGATGACAGCCGGAGGCGGGGGGGGGGGGCTAGGGCTGAGCTCTGAACTGGAATCTGTGGGAAAGAGAGCTTTGTTTTTGGGGGGGGGATGTTTACAGCGAACCCCCCTCAACCCGCGCACAGCGCACCCCCCTCAACCCTGCAAGCCACACACAACGCACCCTCTTTAACCCTGCAAGCCACACACAGAGAACCCCCCTCAACCCTGCAAGCCACACAAAGCGAACCCCCCTCATACCTGCAAGCCACACACAGCGCATCCCCTCAACCCTGCAAGCCACACACAGCGCACCCCCTTCAACCCTGCAAGCCACACACAACGCACCCGCCTCAACCCTGCAAGCCACACACAGCGAACCCTCCTCATATCTGCAAGCCACACACAGCGCATCCCCTCAACTCTGCAAGCCACACACAGCGCACCCCCCCTCAACCCTGCAAGTCACACACAGCGCACCCCCTCAACCCTGCATGCCACACACAGCGCACCCCCTCAACTCTGCATGCCACACACAGCACACCCCCGCAACCCTGCACACCAGACACAGCGCACCCCCAACCCTGCATGCCACACACAGCACACCCCTTAACCCTGCACGCCACACACAGCGCACCCCCTTAACCCTGCACGCCACACACAGTGCACCCTCCTCAACCCTGCACGCTGCACACAGCGCACCTCCTCAACCCTGCACTCCGTACACAGCGCACCTCTGAACCCTGCATTCCGTACAAAGCACATCCCTCAGCCTTGCACTACATACACAGTGCACCCCTCAACCCTCATTGCTAATAATTAGTTTGATTTCTTCTTTTCTGTCTATTGGTGGGTCCCGTCACTTCTGCAGTCTGTGGTGTGCAGGCAGTGAGATGATGTGCTGTAACCTTAAGCAACAAATCAGTGGGTTGTAATGATGTGCTGTAACCTCTAGCAACCAATCAGTGGGTTGTAATGATGTGCTGCAATGTCTAGCAACCGATTAGGGAGTATTAATAATATGCAGTAACCTCTAGCCACCAGTGAGTGGTAATGATGTGCAGTAACCTTCAGCAACCAATAGTGAACAGTAATGATCTGCTGTAATCACTAGCAAGCAATCAGTGAGCGATAATAACTTGCAGTAACCTCTAGCAAACAATCAGTTTGTAGTAATGATGTGCAGTAACCTCTAGAAAACAATGGGCAAGCGGTAATTTTGTGCAGCATCGTCTAGCAACCAATCAGTGAGCAATAATAATGTGTGTAGTGGACGGTGTAGGAATCAGGTGGGTCAGTGTAGTGGTCAGTATAGGAATCAGGTAGGTCAGTGTAGTGGTCATGGTCAGTATAGCAATTAGATAGGTCAGTTTAGTGGTCAGTGTAGGAATCAGGCAGGTCAGTATAGGAATCAGGTAGGTTAGTATAGTGGTCAGGTAGGTCGGTGTAGGAATTAGGTTGGTCAGTACTACTGTACTAGCAGAAGGGACTCAGAGAGTGCTAAAAATCCGCGGGTTAAGGGGCGCAAATCTCTTGCCCTGCCCCGGGCGCTGACAACCCACGCTACGCCACTGCCTAGAGCACTGCAGAGGTAATATAATCAAGATCTTCCTTCTGACCTGTCATAAGGCAAGAATGTAAAGCAAGCAGCAATAATTGTCCGCTGATAACACTCTTTACTGCGTCCTTTTTTATGCCTATACGCCTATAAGCCTTCAGCTAATTGCTAAGCCTTTACTTTTAGGCCTGATTCACACCTATGCAGGTTGCAGTTTGCACATTGCAGGCGCATTTTGCATTTTGCATTATTCAATACATGTTTTTGATCCCTCAAAGTCTTTGGAACCAAAAACCAGAAAAAAATCCCTGGCCCTTTCCATAAAATGCACAGATGTGAACTACATCCATAGGAAACCATGGTAAATGGACGGTAGTGTGTTTCAGCAAAACTGAAAACGCACTAAAAAATGCATAGGTGTGAATTAGGCCTTAAAGCAGTGGTTCTCAACCTGGGGGTCGAATGGCGATTTGCCAGGGGTCACGAATTCTAGGCTGTTCCTGAAGCCCGCACCGCTCTCCCAGCCTTTTTGTGACGAGCCAGAAACACAGTGAGTAACACTACCTGTGATTATAGTTGCCATTAAAAGTCCCCACTACAGTACTCAGATCCGCAGATGACCTTGATCAAGAGCACCTAAGCTTTCTGATCAGAACTCCCCCCAGCACTGCCACTGATCCCGCCAGCACTGCCATTGATCCCACCCCTCACCAGCACTGCCACTGATCCCACCCCCCACCAGCACTGCCACTGATCCCACTAGCACTGCCACTGATCCCACCCCCCACCAGCACTGCCACTCATCTCACCCCCCACCAGCACTGCCACTCATCTCATTCCCTCCACCAAGGAGTAAGAGAAGAAATATAAATTGAGAATACATGGAAAGGAAAGAAAAAGAGGGGGAGGAACAAAGAAAAAAAGGGAGAGAAAGAATAATAGAAAGAACAAGAAAGAAGGCTAGAGAGAGTGATAGGGAAAAAAAGCAAAACAAGAAATAAAGATAGAGAGAGATAAAAGGGAAAGAAAGGAGAACAAAGAGAAAGAGTGCTACAACCCTAAAATGTACCATATGGGGTTTTAATACTTTACGAGTGGAAGGGACTCGGGGAGCGCTAAATGTCCGTGGGTTAAGGGCGCAAATTACTTGGCTTGCCTTGGGTGCTGACAACCCACGCTACGAAAATAATTTTACTGTTAAGCCCTGTACACACGATCGGATATCCTATGGATTCTAATCCAATGGTTTTTTCCATCTGAAATCCGATGAAACTGTCTTCCATCAGTCTTGCCCACACACCATCAGTCAAAAAACCGACCGTTTCAAACACGGTGATGTAAAACACTCCGATGAGCTGAGAAAATTAAGTTCAATGCTTCTGAGCATGCGTCGACTTGATTCTGAGCATGCGTGGGGTTTTTTATCCGATGGAGTTCCCCACAGACGATATTAATTTGCTATCGGTTTTTTAACCATCGGATACATTTAAAACCTGTTCTATTTTTAAACACCGATGGAAAAAAGACCGATGGGGCCCATACATGATCGGTTTGTCCGATGAAAACAGTCCATCGTGTGTACACGGCTTTAGGGGTTCCCACAACTTTGGAAAATGTATCAAGGGGTCACGGCAGTAGAACGGTTGAGAACCACTGCCTTAAAGTAAATGTGTCTTGAGAGATATGTGTACACCGCCATTGCTGGACCATTTTTCTGAAAATTTGAATTGTCTTGATGTCAACCTATTCTTTGGCTTCTGTACATTCTGAATCACTACCTTTGAACAAATATACAGCAAATCAGAACATCTGCATTGTGTTTTTGTTTTGAGTCATTGGCTCACAAAGTATTAAAAAACACAGGATCTGCCAGACAGCCAGGCGGGTAGCATTATTAGAAGGAGCTCAGCAAAGGAAGCTTTAGAACAGAATTTATTTTCTTATAACAAAATAAATCTGTAACATCTTTATTTCTTTGCAGTAAAAGAATGCACTTCACAGTTTGAAAACAAACTAGAACAGCATAAAAATGAAACAAGTAAGTCAGTAACTGTGTATATATGTGTAAAGAAGTATTGCATAATGAGTTTCCTAGTCACTTAAGACTGGGCCTATTTTTCAAACTTGTTGTTTACAAGTTAAAATATTTTTTTTTTGCTGGAAAATTACTTAGAACCCCCAAACTTTATATACATTTTTTTTCTAACACCCTAGAGAATAAAATAACGGTCGTTGCAATAATTTCTGTCACACCGTATTTGTGCAGCGGTCCCTTTTAAGAGCTATGGGCGGAAGTGACGTTTTGACGTCGCTTCCGCCCTGCAATGGTATGGACCCGGGTGGCGGCCATCTTCCCCCTCACTCAGCTCCATGCCAAGCAGGGGAGAGGACGCGATCGCTTCCGCCACTGCCGGTGGCTCCAGTAAGCCGCTGAGGGCACCGGGGAGCGGCGGGAGGGGGGACCCCTCTCCCGCCACCAATAAAAGTGATCTTGCGATTAATCCGCCACTGAGACCACATTTATCTGAAAGCGGACCGCCCACTGAAGAAGTGGATACCATGGTTATGGCAGCTAGTTGCTATCATAACAGTATTCCACTTTAAAGTGCCACCGTATAATGACGGCGGGTGGTCCGTAAGTGGCTAGATAATTGTCTTTTTCTATGTATGATTTTTTGGACTTCTTTTCCTTTTTTTCTTTTTCTTTTTTTACATGTGTAGCACTACCCCCGTAAGAGCTGCTGGTTTAAAGTTTTGTGCCTACCATTACCTTTTCTGTTCACCGCACTCATGTTAGGGATCCTTCTTGAAGAGCTTTCATAAATGTTCACACCAACACTTGGATACGTTTTCTTCAAGGCTTTATTTTACCAGTTCCAACAGAGGGATAGAGGGAGAGGGGAGTTTCAGGTACTTTGCTTTGCGGATCACGGGCACAATCCTATATCCAGAGGACAATTTAGTTCCACGCTGGATTCAGCAACCACCGGATAGGCCTTCTCTCACTGGCCTAGCAACCGGTGCGAAGCTCGTTCAAAGTCTCTGCCACAGACTTGATGAGTGCCGTCAAGTCGTTCCACAATCTTCCGCCACAAGATCGTGTAACCACACTGACACTTTGCAAAACGTTCCTTCAAAAGTACATAGCTCATGGTGCCAGAATCTTTCAGCCGTCCGGCAGCATCGTGAGGCAAACTAGCCAGGATGCGTCCCTCAATTGAGTCCCCAATTGTTCCACTTCTTCCCGTAGGCAAGACCGCGTAGGACCATCCCTGGACTAGTAGGCCCCAGCAACGGCCTACTTCTCAGTAGCAGAACCTCGGGCCAGCAGGCCCCGAGGCCGAAAATGGCTCGCACATCTCTGAGGCCAGAAGGGCCCTCAGGTCAGGATCCGGCAACGACCCCTGGCAACGAACCCCGATAGAGCGGACTCTGTCTCTTAAGTACCCCCTCCCAGAATGCACAGCGGGTTGACCACGCCCCCTGAGCCACTTCTGTGAAAGGAATACCCAATACACCTAGCCTGCTGCATTTCCAACCCTGACCTGTGGTGACAATGACACCTACTGTCAGGTGGAAAACGTGCAACCCAGCTAGACTGAAACAGAGCCAACAATTTACATAATTCTTTCTGAGCTGAACTACAGCTCAGATAACTAAATTTAACATATAGCGTCTACCCAACAGGAGTAGGGCGCTACACATGTTTTCCAAGCTCTGCTTAGTTTCTCTTAAGAAAGTCTATTGTACAGAGTTCAAAAGATCAATCTGTAATTTACACACAGAACTGAATGTGATAGAGCAGTTACTCTTCCCGCTTCCCTTCATCATTTTCTGTCTGCAGTTTCACTTCAGAAAAAGATGCTCAGGGAAACCATGGATTCTGGCTATAAGTAGAGTTAAGCGGACACCTGGATGTTCGGGTTCGACCGAACTTTGCAAAAAATTTTGAGTTCGGGACCCGAACTTGACCCCGAACCTGAACCCCATTGAGGTCAATGGGGACCCGAACTTTTGAGGACTAAAATGGCTCTAAAAAACGAATGGAAAGGGCTAGAGGGCTGCAAAATGGCAGCAAAATGTTGTTAAGAGCATGGCAAGTGCTCTGCAAACAATGTGGATAGGAAAATAACTTAAAATAACATAAAATACATAAAAATAAAAAATAATAATCTTGACCTAGGAGGACAAGGTCCATATGGAGTAGGAGGTTCAGGTGGCGGTGAATGTGGCGGTGTAGGTGGAAGCGGCAGTGGAGGAGGACGAGGTAGCCAACACTGGTTTTTGTTTTTAATTAGATTTTTTTTTTAATTAGGGTACACCCCAAAAGAGTGAGAAAGATCAAAAATACAACAATGGCTGGGTAAGGTACAGACAAGTCCTGTGGGATCCATGCCTGGTTCATTTTAATGAAAAATTTTTTGCCCTAAATTATTATTTTTTGAATAGCAGAATAAAACAACAGTATCTAAAGTGTGTATCTCAAAATATATTTTTTTTTGCCCTAAATGGGTGTTTTTAGAATAGCAGAATAGAGCAACAGTATCTAAAGGGTGTATCTCACACGTACAGATATGCAGAAAATGCACCAAAAATTGTTTTTTTGCCCTAAATTTTTTTTTTTTTGAATAACAGAATAGGAGAACAGTATCTAAAGTGTGTATCTCACACGTACAGATATGCAGAAAACGTTGCCAAAAATTATTTTTTGTCCTAAATTATTATTTTTTGAATAGCAGTATAAAACAACAGTATCTAAAGTGTGTATCTCCCTAAATACAGATATGCAGGAAACGCAGCAATATATATTTTTTTGCCCTAAATGGGTGTTTTTAGAATAGCAGAATAGACCAACAGTATCTAAAGTGTGTATCTCACAGTAACATATGCAGTGCTGGTGCACTGAGCTTGCATAAAATGCCCGTCGACGCCAACCTAACTAACAGACGGATAAAAGTTATCTTTTCTCTGGCACTGGGCTCAGGGCAGGGTAAAAAGATTGTGCACTGCACCCACACAACAAAATCAAGGTAGAACGCTGAGTAATTTGATTTCTGAATCAGGACTCCTATCTAATTCTCTCCCTCAAAGCAGCATCAGCAACCTTTCCCTACACTATCTAAAGCAGAGTGACGTGCTGTGCTATGTGCCTCTAGTAGGGATGAGCTTCGTGTTCGAGTCGAACATACGTTCGACTCGAACATCGGCTGTTCGATCGTTCGACGAAGATCGAACGATTTGGGCCGTTCGCGCCAAATTCGAGTGACGCGAACGGCCCACAATGCACTACGCCATCGCAGTGTCATCCAGGCGCTGTGATTGGCCAAGCATGCACTGTGACCCCGCATGCTTGGCCAATCACAGCGCCGGCAGCGAGGAGAGCAATGATTGGCCACAGGCAGGATGCCTGTGGCCAATTATTGCTGAGGGTGTTTAGTACACGCCCCACACTATAAAAGGCCGCCAGCACGGCGGCCTAGTGTAGTGTGTTCCGGAGCAGGGAAAGAGCAGCATAGGCAGGGACAGTGACTTTTATTTCTTTCTTGCTTAACCTGGATTCCTTTAGTTTAGGGAAAGAGAAGGATAGGTAGGGAGAGTGTCAGTGTGTTTTGTGCTTGTGCTATAGTGTGCTTAAAAAAAACATTTTTTCTAGGGACAGAAAACTGTAGGTAGGGAGAGTGTCAGTTTCTTTCACTGTGCAAGTCCTTCTTTCTAGGGACTGGGAAGGACAGTGAGTGAATTCTCCTTGTGCTATAGTGTGCTTAAAAAAAACATTTTTTCTAGGGACAGAAAACTGTAGGTAGGGAGAGTGTCAGTTTCTTTCACTGTGCAAGTCCTTCTTTCTAGGGACTGGGAAGGACAGTGAGTGAATTCTCCTTGTGCTATAGTGTGCTTAAAAAAAACATTTTTTCTAGGGACAGAAAACTGTAGGTAGGGAGAGTGTCAGTTTCTTTCACTGTGCAAGTCCTTGTTTCTAGGGACTGGGAAGGACAGTGAGTGAATTCTCCTTGTGCTATAGTGTGCTTAAAAAAAACATTTTTTCTAGGGACAGAAAACTGTAGGTAGGGAGAGTGTCAGTTTCTTTCACTGTGCAAGTCCTTGTTTCTAGGGACTGGGAAGGACAGTGAGTGAATTCTCCTTGTGCTATAGTGTGCTTAAAAAAAACATTTTTTCTAGGGACAGAAAACTGTAGGTAGGGAGAGTGTCAGTTTCTTTCACTGTGCAAGTCCTTGTTTCTAGGGACTGGGAAGGACAGTGAGTGAATTCTCCTTGTGCTATAGTGTGCTTAAAAAAAACATTTTTTCTAGGGACAGAAAACTCTAGGTAGGGAGAGTGTCAGTTTCTTTCACTGTGCAAGTCCTTGTTTCTAGGGACTGGGAAGGACAGTGAGTGAATTCTCCTTGTGCTATAGTGTGCTTAAAAAAAACATTTTTTCTAGGGACAGAAAACTCTAGGTAGGGAGAGTGTCAGTTTCTTTCACTGTGCAAGTCCTTGTTTCTAGGGACTGGGAAGGACAGTGAGTGAATTCTCCTTGTGCTATAGTGTGCTTAAAAAAAACATTTTTTCTAGGGACAGAAAACTGTAGGTAGGGAGAGTGTCAGTTTCTTTCACTGTGCAAGTCCTTGTTTCTAGGGACTGGGAAGGACAGTGAGTGAATTCTCCTTGTGCTATAGTGTGCTTAAAAAAAACATTTTTTCTAGGGACAGAAAACTGTAGGTAGGGAGAGTGTCAGTTTCTTTCACTGTGCAAGTCCTTGTTTCTAGGGACTGGGAAGGACAGTGAGTGAATTCTCCTTGTGCTATAGTGTGCTTAAAAAAAACATTTTTTCTAGGGACAGAAAACTGTAGGTAGGGAGAGTGTCAGTTTCTTTCACTGTGCAAGTCCTTGTTTCTAGGGACTGGGAAGGACAGTGAGTGAATTCTCCTTGTGCTATAGTGTGCTTAAAAAAAACATTTTTTCTAGGGACAGAAAACTCTAGGTAGGGAGAGTGTCAGTTTCTTTCACTGTGCAAGTCCTTGTTTCCAGGGACTGGGAAGGACAGTGAGTGAATTCTCCTTGTGCTATAGTGTGCTTAAAAAAAACATTTTTTCTAGGGACAGAAAACTGTAGGTAGGGAGAGTGTCAGTTTCTTTCACTGTGCAAGTCCTTGTTTCTAGGGACTGGGAAGGACAGTGAGTGAATTCTCCTTGTGCTATAGTGTGCTTAAAAAAAACATTTTTTCTAGGGACAGAAAACTCTAGGTAGGGAGAGTGTCAGTTTCTTTCACTGTGCAAGTCCTTGTTTCTAGGGACTGGGAAGGACAGTGAGTGAATTCTCCTTGTGCTATAGTGTGCTTAAAAAAAATTTTTTTTCTAGGGACAGAAAACTGTAGGTAGGGAGAGTGTCAGTTTCTTTCACTGTGCAAGTCCTTGTTTCTAGGGACTGGGAAGGACAGTGAGTGAATTCTCCTTGTGCTATAGTGTGCTTAAAAAAAACATTTTTTCTAGGGACAGAAAACTCTAGGTAGGGAGAGTGTCAGTTTCTTTCACTGTGCAAGTCCTTGTTTCTAGGGACTGGGAAGGACAGTGAGTGAATTCTCCTTGTGCTATAGTGTGCTTAAAAAAAACATTTTTTCTAGGGACAGAAAACTGTAGGTAGGGAGAGTGTCAGTTTCTTTCACTGTGCAAGTCCTTGTTTCTAGGGACTGGGAAGGACAGTGAGTGAATTCTCCTTGTGCTATAGTGTGCTTAAAAAAAACATTTTTTCTAGGGACAGAAAACTGTAGGTAGGGAGAGTGTCAGTTTCTTTCACTGTGCAAGTCCTTGTTTCTAGGGACTGGGAAGGACAGTGAGTGAATTCTCCTTGTGTTATAGTGTGCTTAAAAAAAACATTTTTTCTAGGGACAGAAAACTCTAGGTAGGGAGAGTGTCAGTTTCTTTCACTGTGCAAGTCCTTGTTTCTAGGGACTGGGAAGGACAGTGAGTGAATTCTCCTTGTGCTATAGTGTGCTTAAAAAAACATTTTTTCTAGGGACAGAAAACTGTAGGTAGGGAGAGTGTCAGTTTCTTTCACTGTGCAAGTCCTTGTTTCTAGGGACTGGGAAGGACAGTGAGTGAATTCTCCTTGTGCTATAGTGTGCTTAAAAAAAACATTTTTTCTAGGGACAGAAAACTGTAGGTAGGGAGAGTGTCAGTTTCTTTCACTGTGCAAGTCCTTGTTTCTAGGGACTGGGAAGGACAGTGAGTGAATTCTCCTTGTGCTATAGTGTGCTTAAAAAAAACATTTTTTCTAGGGACAGAAAACTCTAGGTAGGGAGAGTGTCAGTTTCTTTCACTGTGCAAGTCCTTGTTTCTAGGGACTGGGAAGGACAGTGAGTGAATTCTCCTTGTGCTATAGTGTGCTTAAAAAAAACATTTTTTCTAGGGACAGAAAACTGTAGGTAGGGAGAGTGTCAGTTTCTTTCACTGTGCAAGTCCTTGTTTCTAGGGACTGGGAAGGACAGTGAGTGAATTCTCCTTGTGCTATAGTGTGCTTAAAAAAAACATTTTTTCTAGGGACAGAAAACTCTAGGTAGGGAGAGTGTCAGTTTCTTTCACTGTGCAAGTCCTTGTTTCTAGGGACTGGGAAGGACAGTGAGTGAATTCTCCTTGTGCTATAGTGTGCTTAAAAAAAACATTTTTTCTAGGGACAGAAAACTGTAGGTAGGGAGAGTGTCAGTTTCTTTCACTGTGCAAGTCCTTGTTTCTAGGGACTGAGAAGGACAGTGAGTGAATTCTCCTTGTGCTATAGTGTGCTTAAAAAAAACATTTTTTCTAGGGACAGAAAACTGTAGGTAGGGAGAGTGTCAGTTTCTTTCACTGTGCAAGTCCTTGTTTCAAGGGACTGGGAAGGACAGTGAGTGAATTCTCCTTGTGCTATAGTGTGCTTAAAAAAAACATTTTTTCTAGGGACAGAAAACTGTAGGTAGGGAGAGTGTCAGTTTCTTTCACTGTGCAAGTCCTTGTTTCTAGGGACTGGGAAGGACAGTGAGTGAATTCTCCTTGTGCTATAGTGTGCTTAAAAAAAACATTTTTTCTAGGGACAGAAAACTGTAGGTAGGGAGAGTGTCAGTTTCTTTCACTGTGCAAGTCCTTGTTTCTAGGGACTGGGAAGGACAGTGAGTGAATTCTCCTTGTGCTATAGTGTGCTTAAAAAAAACATTTTTTCTAGGGACAGAAAACTGTAGGTAGGGAGAGTGTCAGTTTCTTTCACTGTGCAAGTACTTGTTTCTAGGGACTGGGAAGGACAGTGAGTGATTTCTCCTTGTGCTATAGTGTGCTAAAGCATTCCTCATCAACCATCTTTGAAATCCTTGTTTTTTGGACAGTCAGGGAAATTGTCGTTGTGCTATTCTGTGCAAAAGCAATCATCCTCAACCATATTTAGAAATCCTTAAGTAAAGGGACAGAGAAGGACACCTGAAGGTAGCCCTTATTGCTTTTTTCCCATCTCCCTGCAGGCCATCTATTAGAATGTCTGGAAGGCAAACAAGGAGAGGCATACAGTCAGGAGGCAATAAAAGAGGGCAAGCAGGCTCTGTGTCTGGGGGCAACAGTGCTGGTCGTGGACGCGGTGCATTGTCATCAGCACATGGCCATGGGACACGCTTGTCCTTCTTTTTGGCAGCTGGACATGTTGAGCCACATCATGCCGAAGACTTGGTAGAGTGGATGACCAAGCCCTCCTCCTCCTCCTCATCCTCTCTCACCCAGGCTCAGGGTACTGGCAAAGCAGCTGCCAAAACGTCCTCTTCCCTGGTATCAATGTCAGACTCATCATCAGTCACTCCTTCCCTAGACCCACCATGTCCTCCTCCTGAGGAGTCCCCCGAACTGTTTGAGCACAGTGTTGGGTACATGCTCCAGGAGGATGCCCAGCGTTTCGAAGGGTCTGATGATGAAACCCAGCTACAGGAAGGCAGTAGGGTGAGAGAAGACAGAGGGGATGTTCAAGAAGGACACCAATCTGGCAGTCATGTTCCAGCAGCTGCAGCATACTGCCAGATTGGCTCCAGTGATGAGGAGGGAGGGGATGATGAGGTCACTGACTCCACATGGGTGCCTAATAGGAGAGAGGAGGAGGAGGAGGATGAGGAGGAGGCACATCTCCAACGAGGCAGGATGCCCTTTGGTGGCCAGCGTAAGGGCAGTACACCGACGGAATCACACCGCAGAGCTCCGCCTGTGCAGGGCGCTGCCTCTGCCCGTCATTCAAAAAGTTCCTTGGTGTGGGCCTTTTTTGAGGCTAGTGCATCAGATCGCACAGCTGCTGTTTGCAACATATGTCTCAAGCGTATATCGCGTGGCCAAAACATCAGCCGCTTGGGTACCACATGCCTGACCAGACATATGTTGACCTGCCATGCAGCTCGTTGGCAAGCCTACCTCAAAGACCCACACCAAAGAACAAAGCGGACCTCTCCTTGCACCGCATCAGCTGGGATCTCCAACCCCACTATAACTTCAGTCCTCTCTGAAACATGCACTGAGAGGAATGAAGGTGTAGAATTAGGTGTGTCACAGCCAAGTACTTGCGGCCACTCTGCTAGCAGTACACCGACGTCCGATTCTAGCAGGCAAATTTCCCTGCCCCAGCTGCTGGACCGTCGAAAGAAGTTCACTCCCAGCCATCCACATGCCCAGCGGTTGAATGCTAGCTTGGCTAAATTGCTAGCGCTTCAACTGCTGCCTTTTCAGTTGGTAGACTCGGCCCCCTTCCGTGAGTTTGTGCAATGTGCGGTTCCTCAGTGGCAGGTTCCCAAACGCCACTTTTTCTCACGGAAGGCTATTCCGGCTCTCTACCGGCATGTGGAAGGCAATGTCTTGGCCTCGCTGGACAGGGCGGTCAGCGGTAAGGTGCATATTACCGCTGACTCATGGTCCAGCAGGCATGGACAGGGACGTTACCTTTCTTTCACGGCCCATTGGGTCACTCTTTTGGCAGCTGGGAAGGATGCAGGACAAGGTGCAGTAGTGTTGGAGGTTGTCCCACCGCCACGCCTCCAAAATGCTACTACTGGTTGTGACACACCTCTCTCCTCCACCCCCTCCTCTTCTTCTTCCTCCATGGCCTCTTCCTGTGGTTTGTCCTATGAACCAGCGGTGCTCCGTAGCCGTTCACGGGGCTACGCAAGTACGCAGGCAAAAAGATGCCATGCCGTGCTTGCGCTGGTGTGTTTGGGGGACAGAAGCCACACTGGGGCAGAGGTCCTGTCTGCTCTGCAGGGCCAGGCCGAGAGGTGGTTGACGCCACGCCAGCTTAAGCCAGGAATGGTGGTTTGCGACAATGGCACCAACCTCCTCTCCGCCCTTCGACAGGGACAACTGACCCATGTGCCCTGTGTGGCTCACGTCCTTAACCTGGTGGTGCAGCGTTTCTTGGGCAGGTACCCGGGCTTACAGGATGTCCTGAGGCAGGCCAGGAAAGTCTGTGTGCATTTCCGCAGATCTTATAATGCCAGTGCTCGCCTGGCTGAGCTGCAAAAGGAGTTGAACCTGCCCAAGAACCGCCTTATATGTGACATGCCCACCAGGTGGAACTCAACGTTGGCCATGCTGCAGCGGCTGCACACGCAGCAGAGGGCCATCAATGAGTACCTGTGCGACTACGGCACCAGGACAGGGTCAGGGGAGCTTGGTTTTTTTTCTCCACGCCAGTGGGGCATGATCAGGGATGCATGCACTGTCCTGGCACCATTTGAGGAGGCCACGAGGATGGTGAGCAGTGACAGTGCATGCATCAGTGACACTGTACCTCTTGTCCACCTGTTGGAGCACACGCTGCGTGGAATAATGGACAGGGCACTTGAGGCAGAACAGAGGCAGGAAGAGGAGGACTTCCTTGCCTCTCAAGGCCCCCTTTACCCAGACAGTGTTCCTTCTGTCCCACCCATCGCACAGGAAGAGGAGGAGGAGGAGGAGGAGGAGGAGGATTGTGTCAGCATGGAGGTGGAGGCTGGCACTCAGCATCATCAGCAGCAGTCTTTTAGGGATGATTTACAGTCCCAAGAAACCAGTGGACTTGTACGTGGCTGGGAGGAGGTGACTGCGGATCATGTAGTCCTTAGTGACCCAGAGGACTCCGGAGCGAATGCCTCAGCAAACCTACGCTGCATGGCCTCCCTGATCCTGCAAAGTCTGCGGAAGGATCCTCGTATTCTTCGGATCAAGGAGAGGGACCATTACTGGCTGGCCACTCTCCTTGATCCACGGTACAAGGGTAAGGTTGCGGACCTTATGTTACCGTCGCAGAGGGAGCAGAGGATGAGACAACTCCGGGAGGCCTTGCAGAAAGGTCTGTGCAACGCGTTCCCAGAGACTGGGAGGTTACAAACTCCTGGTCCTGGACAACGAGTTGCTGAGGCTTCGGCCAGTCAAAGAAGGAGCGGTGGGGAAGGTGGCCGTCTGACCGATGCGTTCAGACAATTCTTTAGTCTGCAGCCCCAAAGTATGATCGGTTCCAGCAACCATCGCCAGCGTCTGATAAACATGGTGCAGGAATATCTAGGGGCAAGGTCAGACTTGGACACCTTCCCCACCGAAAATCCTCTGGCTTACTGTGTCTTGAGGATGGATCACTGGCCAGAGCTTGCACAGTATGCAATTGAGCTACTGGCCTGTCCTGCATCCAGCGTTCTTTCGGAACGCACATTCAGTGCTGCTGGAGGATTTGTCACGGATCACAGGGTGCGCCTGTCCACCGACTCGGTTGATCGACTGACTTTCATCAAGATGAACCAGTCTTGGATCACCACCAGCTACCACACACCTGATGCTGATATAACAGACTAATTGATTTTAACATGTCACATCCCTTCAAGACTGATGCTGATGCTGAGTGCCTGTTCTGTTATGTTGACTGGCTATCCTCCTCCTCCGAGTCCTCAATGATACGATTGATGATGATAGCTTGGAAGATCATTTTTGTTTATGGGTGCCGCCACCAGTGGCTAAGGCCCAATTTTTCAGCCCCTGTTTAACAGGGGCGTGTAATTACAATTTTTGAAGCAATACTTTGCAACAGGGCTCATTGCTGTGCTCCAAGTACAGTATGTGTGAGGGGTTGGAGTGTTGTGCCACCAGTGCCTAAGGCCCAATTTTTCAGCCCCTGTTTAACAGGGGCGTGTCATTACAATTTTTGAAGCAATACTTTGCAACAGGGCTCATTGCTGTGCTCCAAGTACAGTATCTGTGAGGGGTTGCAGTGTTGTGCCACCAGTGCCTAAGGCCCAATTTTTCAGCCCCTGTTCAACAGGGGCATGTAATTACAATTATTGATCTAATAATTCACAGCAGGGCCCATTCCTGCACCCACCAAGCAAGAGTAACTCTGAGGGCTTACAGTGTTGTGGCAACACCACCACCACCACCACCACCACGAAAGGCCCAATTTTTCAGCCCCTGTTCAACAGGGGCATGCAATTACAATTCTTGATCTAATAATTCACAGCAGGGCCCATTGCTGCACCCACCAAGAGTAACTGTCAGGGCTTACAGTGTTGTGGCACCAGCACCACCATCAAAGGCCCAATTTTTACTACCACTGTTCAACAATTATATGTAATTACAATTCCTGATATAATAGTTGACAGCAGGGCGTTCCAGCACCAACCAAGAGTAACTGTGAGTGCTTACAGTGTTGTGCCAACACCAACTAAGGGGCCTATTTCTGCAGATTATATACGGCAGGTCCCTACTTTCAAACATCCAACTTACAAACGACTCCTACTTGCAAACGCAAGAAGACAACAGGAAGTGAGAGGAAATCTACCCCTAGGAAGGAAAATTCTCTCCTGTAAGAATTAATATGGGAGAAAGGTGTCTCCTCTGTACTGATGCTTTATCAGCAATCCTTGTTTCAAGAAAAACACCACATTTCAAAAACAGTTGTCATTGGGACGGAAAGTGAGGTGAAATGTTCTGAACAGGGGCACAGACAGCAAAACAAATGTTACAGGGGTGATAACCCTTACCTATGTTTTCCAAAAAGTTTAAAAATAGATTTTTGGGCTGGAGCTACACTTAAACAATGTACCTGTTCAAAATTACAAACACATTCTACATAAGAACAAACATACAGTCCCTGTCTTGTATGCACCGCCTGTATACGGCTGTTCAGAGTATATAGGGCCTTTTTTATTTTATGTGCGGGGTTCCCCTTAATATCCATACAAGACCCAAAGGGGCTGGTAATGGGCTGGGGTAGGGGGGGGGGGGTCATGGGGTAGCTATGCCATTTTTCTTAAAGATTTTCATCCATATTACCGGGACCAGACATTACATTAAAGCCGCAAGCAGTTTTAAATGGCTTTTTTTTCCTTTAGAAGTGTCATTTTGTGCAGGGACAGTTCTAAACACGGGAAACACGTGGCACTTCACAGGCATACTTTAGACACCCCCCAGGTACGATATTTAAAGGAATATTTGACTTTTTTTTTTTCACTTTATGCATCATTAAAATGACTGCTCCCGAAAAACGACCGTTTTTAAAACTTCTTTTTGCATTGATACATGTCCCCTGGTGCAGAACCCGGGTTCCCAAACCCTTTTTAGGACAATAACATGCATAATAGTTGTTATAATTAGCACTTTAGAATTCGAACGTTCGCATCCATTGTATTTAATAGGGTTCTAATGTTCGTACGAACTTTCGGTCCGTTCGCGGGTTCTGGTGCGAACCGAACCCGGGGGTGTTCGGCTCATCACTAGCCTCTAGCTTATATAGAGGCTGGGTCACATGCTGCACTGGCCAATCACAGCCATGCCATTAGTAGGCATGGCTGTGATGGCTTCTAAGGGCACACGAGTTAAACAAATGTTGATTGGCTGCCCTGCAGCTTTTTAATATGCGCCATTACATTGCCAAACACCGAACTCAAACCCGAACATACAGTAAATTGTTCGGGTTCGGGTCCGGGTACCAAAAACCCAAACATCCGGTACGAACCCGAACTTTAAAGTTCGGGTTCGCTCAACCCTAGCTATAAGCAGTAAATCCAGGAAAATAACGAATTGCAGCAACTTATTTTAATTAACTTATTTTGTTAATTGCATATACAATTGGCAACAGCTCTTTGTCAGGCCAGCAACACATCTATTAGTGGCCTGATAAAGGTCTATGTAGCCCAAAACCTCCTTAGCCACCTTGATCCATCTTTGTGTACATTAAACTAAAAGGTATACACCACCCTGGAATTGTGGTTTATTGTGAGTCGTGGTGACTACTACATTTTTACACTCTTACGTTAATGTTATTTGTTTGGCAGAACCTTCCTGTGAGAGTGGATGGCTAGAATTTGATGGTCATTGTTACTTCTTCTCTGATTTTGAACTGAATTGGATGAGTGCTCAGATGATGTGCCTTACCAGAGGAAGTCATCTGGTTATAATTACAAGCCAAGAGGAGCAGGTAAATGGTTCATAGCATTATCGTTGTTTTAAATCAGATTTTAGACGTGAGTGCATCAAGTACAAAAGTGAACCTGTGCTGGCTGGGGAGGTCTTGGAATCTTTGGTCTGGGCTGCCAAACACAATCAACTATACCCTTCATGTCAGGGACAGATTTCTATATGTTATATAAAGTGTATTGCAGTGATTGGTGGGCATGGCAAAGGTGGATGTTCCAAGGTAATATTGCAAGACACCTTTTTTTCTTTTCTTTTTTTACATATTGAAACATTGGCTCTCAGCGCTTGATTATGTGACGCTCAGCGCACCTAAGGATGTTTCTGGTCTGGTCTAAATGGGAAGTAGGCAGCTAATTATAATGTCTATTAATTGTCACTGACTGTGGTTTCCAAGCTAACTCTTTCCTTCTAATCCAGTCCTCCCCTGTGTACTGAGCAAGATACATATCCTGCTTTTGCTGACCTTATCTTGGAAAATGCTAGTTCATTGGCAGTCATACTGATCCATTGATGTATTTTGGGGGATCCCCACTGCACTTACAAAAAAAAAGAAAACTTGCAGAAAAATGTGAATTCACCTTTTTTCATTTGTAAATGTCACTTTTGCTATACTGCTTTGTTTATGTGGTAAGCTTGCACCAATCCCAGGTAGGATCAGGGGATTCCCCCCTGCCCCAAGCAATTTTTTTTTAAATTAATGCATTTTTAATGTTGCACTTTGAGCATTATTAAATTCACTGCTCACGTTAAAATGATTATCTTTTCTTTATGCATTGCTGGGGCAGTGCCAAACTCCCGGGACCTTTTTTGCTATCATCTTGGCTATTACACATTCATACATACACATACTAGGGCCAATTTAGATAGGAACCTACCAGCATGTATTTGGAGTGTAGGAGGAAACAAGAGTACCCGGAGGAAACCCACACAAGTACAGGGAGAACATGCAAACTCCAGGCAGGTAGTGTCATGGTTGGGATTTGAACTAGAGAACCTTTTGCTGCTAGGAGAAAGTGCTAACCACTACACCACTGTGTTGCCCCAAGCTACTTGTAGCACTACCCCCATATGAGTTGCGGAAGTCAAGGTTCCCCACTGCTGCACAGCAAGTCACACAGCATTATGTCCTTCTTTCATCCAGACACAAAAATCAGTCTTTGGCTTGTTTTTTTGTCGTTTTATTAGGGGATAATAACCTGGATGGGATAAGGGATTGTGGGATGCCTAGTGTGACAGCAGCAATTCAACTTTTTCCGTATTTACATACTACTTTTTGTCTTTCCACCTGCACAAACTTGGTTCCTTGTTGTACAGCTTCTTCTAGCTCACTCTTGAGGGAACTAACAGTCTATCGTCAATTGACCAATAGACCATTGCAGGCAGGAACTCTCAGTCCCTTGGCAAAGTAACACATTAAGGGTGAGTAGCATATCACATCACTTCCTGCTTCCCTGTGGCCACTGATCCCAGTTCCACTGCTTGCAGAAATTGCTAGCCCACCTGGCTGCTTTCCTCTTCCAAGTCCTCCTGACTGACAAACACATGGAGATTCCCCAGGGCAAGGTTGGATGAAGACTTGGCACACTACTGTCTTTAAGAGAGCACTGCTACAGCTGTCAGCCTCCTCTCTTGTCTGTCCCTTCACTGTGCTGATCTACTCACTTACTCTCCCTGCTCTCTCCCGTTTGAATCCCTCCAACTGCCTCCTGTGGTGGGATCCTTCCAGGCCAGCCTCCCGAGCTCAAGACCAAGCTAAACCCTCCCCCGGTAAGGGGTCACCTCAAGGGCCACGACAGCCTCCCTCAGCACTGCTTCTCTATCTTCCACCCGACTCCCCTGCTGGCATGGCTCATGTCTATTTAAAGGCTTCTTTAGCTCCATGCCAGGCTTCCAACCTGGGTATTGGCTAGAGGCCCCTTAATATTCAAGGCAACCCCTCCTAGCTTTCTGCCCACTATTTTCTAGAACATTCTCCAACATTCTAGAAACCGGTGAAGGCACCAGAGAGCTGCCATGGTGAGTCATCCAGCCCTGGCCTCTAATAACCCTGACCTAGATTCAGTAAGTCAGGTTTATCCCTGGGCCAAGCTATAGTATGCCTACGCTCACTTTTAATAGCACACACTAGAGGCTACTACATACTACGTGTGTGCTAGTTTTCTCTTTATGGTTGGATTTCGCACAGTACCACTGTAAAGCCACGTATCGACACTCCACAAGGGTTACCTATGTTGAACGTTATGGTTTGATGAATTGTTATGTCGAAATTCTACTCTGTGTGTTACCTGGCACTTACTACAATGTCTGTCACTGCTCTTGTCTAAGCAGGACAGCAATTTTATCAACATTTTGATTTTGTATTAGGCTCAATTCACAAACTTAAACAGCAGTATAAAAAAGATCCTTGTGTTAAAGTATATTTGCAATATGTGCACATTTCTTGTTTTGACAAGTGTCTGTGCTGCAGTGAAATCCTAAACCGTGTTGTCAGCCCTGCCTGCTGGACTACAGAATTCTCCATATCCCCTCCCCTCTCTGTCCTTTTCTATGTGCATACATTGATTTACAACCTCAATTCCAAAAACGTTGGGACACTGTAAAATCTACACAAAAAACAGAATGCAATCATTCCCAATAGAAAATAGAAAGCATATCAAATGTTTCACATGTAGCGGGGTCTCCTTTAAGGCCCCGGGACTACGTTACCCAGAACCCCAGTTGGCCACCGCAGAGACTCATGGGAGGGGTTATTTAAGGAGGAGGCGAGGCGCAACTTGGCCTCTTTGGGACACCGCGCTGCAAGCAAGAGCTTCTTCCTGTGCGGATCTGCTGCAGTGCAAGGCCTGAAGCCTGGGCCTTGCGCAACTTCCAAAGAGCCTTCCACCCCGCTGCAGAGCCTGGGTGGCACCAGACTGGTCGAGTGAGGACATCAGTTGGATCGGGGACCCGATCGTTGCAGACGCTGTGTGCGGAGACACAGCAGGCGGAAGTCCCGGGCTGGGATCACGCCCGGAGTGGTGAGCGAGCACTTGCTCAATCAAATAGACTTTACAGATTCTAGGCCTATAGACTGCCGTGGCTCACCGATCGTTTGCTTGTTGTTCCACTGGGGGACCGGTAGCAGGACAGAGTTGAAGTGTCCCCCCAGCATAGTGTTCTTAGTGATTGCCAGTTTGTGGATTACAAATACTATTCATCAAGTGCACCACCGAAAGTTTTCATGCAAAGAAATCCCTATAGGAAGGACTGAGATTTATTCTGGGTCAGGCCTGGCCAGGGTGGAGAGATAGAACATTGTTTAGTGCGCCACAGGGCGTGTATACCATAATAGCTACGCGTGAAGGATTACCGCGCAGCGCCATTATTGTGTGCTATATTGATTGCTGCAGAGCTCTGCAAGCCGGTTGTGTGTATTATATTCTGCTTAAGCCCTTTTCAACCAAAGTAAAACTGTTATGGTTAATCTTTAACATTTGTGTGTTGTTTTACTGTAAAGAGGGTGCCTTTACAATACCAATTGGTTATGATAAAAATATAAGCCCTAGACTAACTGTGCCAGGGTGGGTCGAGCAGATTGCCGGGGGTTGGTGGTGCTGTACACAGGGCCCGAAAACAAATCCAGCGGCTCTCTTAACTGGGGGTAGTGCTACACACATCTCAAAAAAGTTAGGATGGGGCCATGTTTACCACGGTGTAGCACCCCCTCTTCTTTTAACAACACTCTGAAAAACATCTGGGAACTAAGGAGACCAGTTGCTGAAGTTTTGGTAAAGGAATGTTTTCCCATTCTTGCCTGATAGGATTCTAACTGCCCAACAGTCCTGGGTCTTCTTTGTCATATTTTTCATTTCAAGATGCACCAAATATTTTCAATTGGTGAAAAGTCTAGACTGCAGGCAGGCCAGTTATGCAAACAGACCCTTCTATTACTTGCATAAAATGTCTGGGTGGACGTGTGTCGTACGCTCCGGGCTGCTAAGCTGGAGATTGGGCCTATCCCGGGGACATCTAGCTGCTAAGCTGTGTGAGGGCCTGTCCAGAATTAAAGAGAGCAGGGCAGGGTTGGGATTGCGGCTTGCAATCCAACCAAAAGTGACGGTTCTGCTGGCCAGAGAACCTGTCGGTGGTCGGAGGTAGAAGGGAAGCTGTCGCTACAAAGGGACCAACCACCTTTACCAGGGACCACAGTGAGTAACTGAAGTAAGTACTGGAACCACATTCTTCCCGAACGGGCACGGTGGAGAATCAGGAAACTTTAGGTGGTGATCAAGTCAGGGACCCAACCCGTGGAGGAGACGCTTGCAGAGCAGCCTTGTGTGTCAAGCCAGGGACCCGGTTAGCAGGGTTGAAGCTTGAGAAGTATCTGGAGTGCCAAGCTAATAACCCAGCAGGGAAGCGTGGGTGGCGCTCGAGGGGATACCACCACAAACCTTGGAGGAGTGCAAGGGATTCAGAGTCAGCGAATCAGTGGGTCTAGTGAGAGACCGGGAGCTCAGTGTTGAAGAACTACAAGAGGCAGTTGTAGTGAAGCTGAAAGGACTGTTACGTTTGAGTTAGGAAGTGTTAAAGACTGTTGCCATAGGAGACAGCAATCCTGCATGTGCAGATGTGGCTTCTTGCTGGGGTCTTTCCCTGCACGGCTGTCCTCCTATTGAAGTCTCAGTGTCTGTCAATTGAATTTGCAACTACTGAAGGGTGTCCTGGCACTAGCCCCCTCTCCCCCAAAAATACAAAAGGACTGTCAAAAGAAATAAAACCTCTTTTACATCCAAGAAATGTTTGGTGCCCAATGACTTTCACCATCTTTGCACCCACTATGCCTCACAACCCACCACATATTGAAGGATGTCAGCTCGGTTTGGCCTGGAAAGTTCTCATGAGACTGGACAAGGCTAGAGATCTTGCCACACACACACACACACACACACACACACATATATATATATATCCCTTTCCGGAATTGGTACGACGAGGGCGGGGAACCTGCCGTGGTGTCGATGGGAGGAGATAAAAGGGGGAGACGCCCTAACCATGAGGTCTTCAGGAGGATCTTCTTCACGCGCCCAGGCACCTTAGGCCTGGGTGCGGGCGGTTCCGGGTTCCGGCTCAGGAGCCCTAGGCCTGACCGAAATGGAGTTGGAGTCCATCCCAGGCACCTTCAGCCTGGGGTGAGGTACTAAACCAGGAGGCCTGGGGCCCAGTGACTTTGACTGGGTCCCGCGAGGGTGGAGAAGTCCGAGGGTCCCTGAGGTGGATGGGGCCCATGTCTGAGGTGAGGAGGCCGGGGAGGTTACCCATTCGGAGAGTCTGGAGCAGCATCAACCCAGTGACGGATGGGCGTCTGGTAACTCCCTTGGAGGGACATCTTCCCCTAACAGGGGCCGCAACGCAGCAAAGGTACTCCTATCTATGTTCTCTTGAGTCGCTGGTAGAGACTCTCAAGTCCTAAGTCCTTTCTAGCTAAGGCTATAGTAACCGCTGGCGAGATCGCAGTGGTTTAGCTGACAACCAGGATAGTGCCTCGACCTGCTCACCCCTGTATCAAAATGTTATCAAGTCGCAACCAGTTGGCTACTGAAGCACTGTTTATTGTGAGATATGCAATAAAACAAGAGTTGGACTGTGATCGGTGTGTGGAACTCTGGTTAATGGGAGCAGAGGGAAGTGTTGGCACAGCAGGACTTAATCCTTTACAGAAGCACATAGGCCCAAGGAAATATCTGATACTGGCCTTCACCTCACCCACAGTTATGGGGAGGACATGGGCCGTAGCGCATCTCACCCTGTCGTATGACATACCCCTAGACAAAGGAGATGGGGTGAGGCCGCTACATATATATATATATATATATATATATATATATATATATATATATATATGTGTGTGTGTGTGTGTATATACTCACACTATATTCCCAAAAGTATTGGGACGCCTGCCTGTACACACACATGAACTTTAATGGCATCCCAGTCTTAGTCCGTAGGGTTCAATATTGAGTTGGCCCACCCTTTGCAGCTATAGCGGCTTCAACTCCTCTGGGAAGGCTGTCCACAAGGTTTAGGAGTGTGTCTATGGGAATGTTTGACCATTCTTCCAGAAGCGCATTTGTGAGGTCAGGCACTGATGTTGGACGAGAAGGCCTGGCTCGCTTGTCTCTGCTCTAATTCATCCCGAAAGTCTTCTATCTGGTTGAGGTCAGGACTCTGTGCAGGCCAGTCAAGTTCCTCCACCCCAAAATCGCTCATCCATGTCTTTATGGACCTTACTTTGTGCACGGGTCCAAATAATTTGGTGGAGGGGGGATTATGGTATGGGGTTGGTTTTTGTGGCTGTAAAGCTTCCTTTTTGCAGCAGGGAGAAATAGCTAAAGCCCCTCCCCTTTAGTGTCTCTGACATGGGAGTTGTAGTTTTGCTATTAGTCTGTAGTATAGCTCAGATCCTCCTTCAAACTACACTTCCCACACTCCTCTACAATTTTCATTAGTCTCTTTTGCAATCCATGCCCCCCAGACGCCCTTTAGTGGATGGAAGCAGGAATATTGCATGCTGTACACTTCCACAGTAAAAGTCTGTGTCTGTGTAGAAATCCTCTGTGTGTACACACATAGAAGCTACAGCAGCTGACCCTCTCCTGTCAGTTAAAGTGTTACTAAACCCAGGACCCTGCATTCACTGGTCTCCCACAGTACACAGAACATGGAATTTTTTTTTTTTTTTAGTAAATATAAACTGCTAATAACCGTTTCTCATCAGCAGTATATAGCAGTCTTGTGATATTTATCATCGTCCAGTTGAGCACTGGTTAAAGCTTGTAGGAGGAGTGTTCATTCTTCTCTGACTGTCCTATGAGGCTGCATGACCCCTGACTTACTGTCTTTTCAACAGTGTTGTTTGGCCCTATGCTGATCACATGCACTCTCACAAAAAATACAACTCTTTAACAATACACACCAAACTGAGAATGTGCAGAGTGCCTCCTAGGGCTCTGTTTTATCAGCAGATGGATTGGGGACAGTAAAAGAAGGGGAGGATCAGAGAAGACAGAATTAAACAGCTTTTATACACAATGCGGATGATTAACCCCTTAGGTTCCACAGTGAGTATAACAAGCATGCTTTACTGGATATACAGACTGATTTTACTGTTGTGGTTTGAGTAATACTTTAAGTATTAAGCTACAATTAGAAACTGAGCTCCTAGCAACATGCCCCTGCTAAAAAATTTCAGTACTTGCTTGCTGAGGATGTTATGGGGAGCAATGCAAGCTGTTTCTTACTATATGACCAAGGTGGAAGAATAAAATAATGCCGGTAGAGGGGTATATTTGGGCAATGTCTGAACATACACTGTAAAGCTTTGTGGAGTTAGTAGCGTGTGTGTAATTATACCTTCAATTATTTATGGGCATCTCTCTTCTTACATAGGAATTCCTGAACCAGCACATTAATAAGAAAATATATTGGATTGGTATGACAGATCAGAAGACTGAAGGCACATTTCAATGGGTTGATGGTACTTTGTTAAACTCATCACCATCATACCAGTAAGTTATGTATGTATTCTTTAATTACAGTATAATGCCGTAAGTGCATACCACAGTTCAAGAACCACTGGGTCTAATGTAGAAATCTGAATCTATACACTCATCATTGTGGTACACACAGTATTTAGCATTACATTTTTAACCACTTGCTTCCCGGCGTATAGTAATATGACGTCCGCAGGAACCTCTCGTCCCTCCAGGGCGGACGTCATATGACGTCCGGGGATACCCGGCCGTCTAGGGGGCGCGCGCTCGCCCGCCGCATTGCTCGGGACCCAATGCGCGTGCCCAGCGGCCGCGATGTCTGCCCCGCACCCGCGATTGCCCACAATCACGGCAGGACCGTGGATCTGTGTGTGTAAACAGATCCATGTCCAGTCAGAGGTGAGGAGACCGATGTGTGTTCCCAGTACAGAGGAACACCGATCGGTCTCCTTCCCTTGTGAGTCCCCTCCCCCTACAGTTAGAATCACTCCCAGAGAACATATTTAACCCCTTCAGCGCCCCCTAGTGTTAACATCTTCCCTGCCAGTCACATTTACACTGTAATCAGTGCAGTTTTATAGCACTGATCGCTGTATAAATGTGAATGGTCCCAAAAACGTTTCAAAAGTGTCCGATATGTCTGTCGCAATGTCACGGTCACAATAAAAATCACAGATCACTGCCTTTACTAGTAAATAATGTTGCGATTTTTTTTTTTTACCAAAAATATGTCGAAGAATACATATCGGCCTAAACTGAGGAAAAAATGTTTTTATTTTTTTTTAAATAGTGATATTTATTAAATCAAGTAAAAATTAAAAGATATTCTGGTTTTTTTTTAAATTGTCGCTCTTCTTTTGTTTATAGCGCAAAAAATAAAAACCGCAGAGGTGATCAAATACCACCAAGCAAAAGCTCTATCTGTGGGAAAAAAAAACAGATTTCATTTTGGGTACAGTGTTGCATGACCGCGCAATTGTCATTTAAAATGCGACAGAGCTGAAAACTAAAAATTGCTCTGGGCAGGAAGGGGGTGAAAATACCTTGTATTGAAGTGGTTAAAGAGTTCTGTAAAAACCAAGTGTCATGGATATGCACTAATGTCTGTCTGCCATCTTACCTTTCCTCCTCATGTGTTCATCTTAGAGGCCAGACCCCTTCACCTGGCTTCCTTTATAATCTCCTCCCAACCTCACTCCACCCCAGGCCCTATCACAGAACACTATATTAACCTGTGCACTGCAAGACTGCTTTGCTGATCAACGTGTTTGTTATGCATTGTGTGTTTGGGTTCCTGCCTGCCGTGTGCTACGTCTGTCTCTCTGTTACGTTATTGGCTTGTCCCCGACTATCCCTGTCTGCTTGTGACCCTTGACCTTCGGCTTGTCCTTCGTTATCCTTGTCTGCTTGTGACCCTTGACCTTCGGCTTGTTATTCGTTATTCCAGGAGCCTACTGCAATGTAAGAAGATTGCTGGAAATTGCAGTTCTTCCTGAAGATACCATCCATGGACTCTGCCAAGTATAAACTCATTTCTATGCAGGTATGCTGGGGCAGTCACAAGCCTGAAAGGATGAAAGGGAATTGACTGCACTTTCTTTCGGACAGTTATCTGTACATATCATCATGTTAATTTAGTCAAGCAAATCTTTTGAAACTTTGCTTCTGCCTGATCTGAAGTTACTAAAGGGGTGTGTTACGTACCTAGTAGATGAGCCTGATATGCAGAGGAAGGCCTCTCTTACACCCCTGATTTGCGGCCCCTGATAGAGTGAACAGGAGGCGCGGTAGTACAGGGTAGCACGAGTGCCTGGCAGGATCAACAGCTGGGAGGTTGGTCTGGAGTTCCGGATGATGCTGTGGCTGGGAGACAGCAGACTGAAGACAGCAGACTTGGCTTAAGACTGAAACAGGCTTGTGTCAGGAAGCCATGCACAGGATACAGAGAGGAGGTTCCGGGGACTAGAACACAGGAAGGTCAGGCAGGCTGGGTCATACACAGACAGACAGTACTGGAACAGATGCAGGAGACAGGAGCAGAATCAATGGATAAGCCGGATCGGTAACAGGCAGGCACGGATGAACCAGAGGATAAGGCAGGTGCAAGGTCGTGGACAGGCCGGGGTCAGATGCAGGTGGATAGCAGAGGTAGTCAAAGGGCAAGCCGGGTAATCACAGGAACAGATCAGATAAGCAGGTAACTCACAGGGAACGCTGTAGCTCAGACAGCGGAGCTTCAGTGTAACAGCTGAGCTTAAATAGCCAACCTGGCGCCGGCGATCGCACGTGTATGCGCATAGGCACCCGCAATCGCGCATCAGCTTGTGCAGAACTGTTGCTCCCAGCAAGCCTTTCCTGACATTGCCCCCCCCCCAAGGGGCAGCCTCTGGGTGCCCAACCGGGCCAATTTCTTATGGTGGGACCTTTTTGAAGGATTGGATCAGTCTCTTGGCGTTCTCTTCTGGTCCATACCCCTTCCATTTGATCAGGAATTGAATTTGGTTGTTTTTCCTTCTACAATCCATGATTGCTTCTACTTAAAATTCCTCTTCCCATTGATCACTACAGGTTCAGGAGGACCCATATCTTGTCCTGGGAAAGGGTTGGAATATATATATATATATATATATATATATATATATATATATATATATACCAATGAATGCGTGATCCTAAAGGTGAGAAAATATTTTACAAAAATAAGGTCCATTTAAACTTTCAAATGATTAGTTCACAAGTGCTTTTGTGTAAATTTGTCAATATCCTTGCTTTCTTACGATATATCCTCAACAAATGAAAAATCAAGCCTCTTACCAGAAGGGATGGATCCCAAATTATAGGGATCAAACACGCTTGGTTGTAATTGAAAACCACTGCGATGTTCCACTCCTTCGGCTCCACCGAGAGACCTTCCTCTTATATTACTAACTTCGCCTGGATATGGAAATACTTCCAATATACTCCCAACTCCACGATAATACTGTTATGTGCTCGCCAGCACAGGAAGATATTAAGAAGGAAGAAGCTTCATGGTACAATCTGGGTGGAGCTGCAGTCTGTGACAGGACCACGCACCAGCCTGCAGGACGAGTTCCGTGGCTGTGTTTGTTTGATTTCTTCATTTTTTTCTGTAAAGTGCAATGGGAATGTGATCAATAAATGCTTGTTTTCATACTGCACCATGAAGTTTCTCCCTTCTTAATATCTTCCTGTGCTGGTGAGCAGATAACCGGATTATCAGTGGAGTTGGGTGGTATATTGGAAGTATTTCCATATCCAGGCGAAGTTACTAGTACAACAAGAGAATGGTCTCTCGGTGGAGCTGAAGGAGTGGAACATCACAGTTGTTTTCAATTACAACCAAGCGTGTTTGATCCCTATAATTTGGGATCCATCCCTTCTGGTAAGAGGCTTGATTTTTCATTTGTTGTGAGAGGATATATCGTAAGAAAGCATGGATATTCACAAATTTACACTAAAGCACTTATGGACTAATCATTTAGAAATTTTATATGGATTTCATTTTTGTAAAATATTTTCTCACCTTTAGGATTGCACACTGATTGGGGTGTGTGTGTGTGTTTGTATGTATGTATGTAAGATTGTGTGTGTGTGTGTGTGTGTGTGTGTGTGTGTGTGTGTGTGTGTGTGTGTGTGTGTGTGTGTGTGTGTGTGTGTGTGTGTGTGTGTGTGTATATATTGTGACAGCAGGCAGGTAAAGTCGCCGGGTTGCATCCAGGATGGGAGATATATATGTCCTAGATTCAGGCTTTATGCCGATTTATGCCACTAGGGGGAGTGCTGGGAGTCTTGCAGGAAAAGAGTTAATGAGCCCAGCTGAAGCAAGTGGGCTCGTTAGGGTCTCTACAAGAACTCCCAGCATGCTAAGGGAGATGCTCAAACCTGGAACCAGATCTGTGTGAATAGTCTGGGGAGTGTGATCTCTGTGCGGTGAGCCAAAGCCTGTGTGGTTACTGTAAGAACTTCAAAAAAGCAGGGAGCTAGGGACTGGGACAGCACAAGGCTGTACCCAGTTGTTAGTCAGGGTCACCAACGTGTGTAGTAAGTAGGAATGAGCTCGGTGTTCGAGTCGAACATACGTTCGACTCGAACATCGGCTGTTCGATCGTTCGGCAAACATCGAATGATTTGGGCCGTTAGCGCCAAATTCGAGTGACGCGAACAGCCCACAATACACTGCGCCATCGCAGTGCAATCCCGGCACTGTGATTGGCTAAGCATGCACTGTGACCCCGCATGCTTGGCCAATCACAGCGCCGGCAGCTAGGAGAGCCATAATTGGCCACAGGCAGGTTGCCTGTGGCCAATTATAGCTCAGGGGGTTTAGCACACGCCCCACACTATAAAAGGCCGCCAGTGCGGCGGCCTTGTGTAGTGTGTTCTGGCGCAGGGAAAGAGAAGGATAGGCAGGGACAGTGTTGATATTCTTTGTGCTATTCTTGTGTGCAGGGAGAGAGAAGGATAGGCAGGGAGAGTGTCAGTGTCATATTCTTTGCTAAACCTTGTGTGCAGGGAGAGAGAAGGATAGGCAGGGGACAGTGTCAGTGTCATATTCTTTGCTAAACCTTGTGTGCAGGGAGAGAGAAGGATAGGCAGGGAGAGTGTCAGTGTCATATTCTTTGATAAACCTTGTGTGCAGGGAGAGAGAAGGATAGGCAGGGGACAGTGTCAGTGTCATATTCTTTACTAAACCTTGTGTGCAGGGAGAGAGAAGGATAGGCAGGGAGAGTGTCAGTGTCATATTCTTTGATAAACCTTGTGTGCAGGGAGAGAGAAGGATAGGCAGGGGACAGTGTCAGTGTCATTGTTGCTAAGCCTCCTGCACAGTATACACCTGAAGCTAGCCCTTATTGCTGTGTTTTCCTGGTGTGTTACACTTACAGGCATTTGCAGCACTTACAGCGGGCGGAGTGTGCCTCCTGCACATTATACACCTGAAGCTAGCCCGTATTGCTGTGTTTTCCTGGTGTGTTACACCTACAGGCATTTGCAGCACTTACAGCGGGCGGAGTGTGCCTCCTGCACATTATACACCTGAAGCTAGCCCGTATTGCTGTGTTTTCCTGGTGTGTTACACCAACAGGCATTTGCAGCACTTACAGCGGGCGGAGTGTGCCTCCTGCACATTATACACCTGAAGCTAGTCCGCATTGCTGTGTTTTCCTGGTGTGTTACACCAACAGGCATTTGCAGCACTTGCAGCGGGCGGAGTGTGCCTCCTGCACATTATACACCTGAAGCTAGCCCGTATTGCTGTGTTTTCCTGGTGTGTTACACCAACAGGCATTTGCAGCACTTACAGCGGGCGGAGTGTGCCTCCTGCACATTATACACCTGAAGCTAGCCCGTATTGCTGTGTTTTCCTGGTGTTACACCAACAGGCATATGCAGCACTTACAGCGGGCGGAGTGTGCCTCCTGCACATTATACACCTGAAGCTAGCCCGTATTGCTGTGTTTTCCTGGTGTGTTACACCAACAGGCATTTGCAGCACTTACAGCGGGTGGAGTGTGCCTCCTGCACATTATACACCTGAAGCTAGCCCGTATTGCTGTGTTTTCCTGGTGTGTTACACCAACAGGCATTTGCAGCACTTACAGCAGGCGTAGTGTGATTCCTGCAAAATATACTCCTGAAGCTAGGCCTTATTGCTGGTTTTCCCATCTCCCTGCAGGCCATTAGAATGTCTGGAAGGCAAACAAGAAGAGGCAGACAGTCAGGAGCCAATAAAAGAAGGCAAGCAGGCTCTGTGTCTAGAGACAACAGTGCTGGTCGTGGACGCGGTGCATCGCCATCAGCACGTGGCCATGGGACACGCTTGTCCTTCTTTTCGGCAGCTGGACGTGTTGAGCCGCATCATGCCGAAGACTTGGTAGAGTGGATGACCAAGCCCTCCTCATCCTCTCTCACCCAGGCTCAGGGTACTGGCAAAGCAGCTGCCAAAGCGTCCTCTTCCCTGGTATCAATGTCATCATCAGTCACTCCTTCCCTAGACCCACCATGTCCTTCTTAAGAATCCCCCGAACTGTTTGAGCACAGTGTTGGGTACATGCTCCAGGAGGATGCCCAGCGTTTCGAAGGGACTGATGATGATACCCAGCTAGAGGAAGGCAGTAGCGTGAGAGCAGAGAGAGGGGATGCTCAAGAAGGACACCAATCTGGCAGTCATGTTCCAGCAGCTGCAGCATACTGCCAGATTGGCTCCAGTGATGAGGAGGGAGGGGATGATGAGGTCACTGACTCCACGTGGGTGCCTAATAGGAGAGAGGAGGAGGATGAGGAGGAGGCACATCTCCAATGAGGCAGGATGCCCTCGGGGGGCCAGCGTAAGGGCAGCACACTGACGGAATCACACCGCAGAGCTCCGCCTGTGCAGGGCGCTGCCTCTGCCCGTTATTCAAAAAGTTCTTTGGTGTGAGCCTTTTTTGAGTCGAGTGCATCAGATCGCACAGCTGCTGTTTGCAACATATGTCTCAAGCGTATATCGCGTGGCCAAAACATCACCCGCTTGGGCACCACATGCTTGACCAGACATATGTTGACCTGCCATGCAGCTCGTTGGCAAGCCTACCTTAAAGACCCACACCAAAGAACAAAGTGGACCTCTCCTTGCACCGCATCAGCTGGGATCTCCAACCCCACTATACCTTCAGTCCTCTCTGAAACCTGCACTGAGAGGAATGAAGGTGTAGAATTAGGTGTGTCACAGCCAAGTACTTGCGGGCACTCTGCTAGCAGTACACCGACGTCCGATTCTAGCAGGCAAATTTCCCTGCCCCAGCTGCTGGACCGTCGAAAGAAGTTCACTCCCAGCCATCCACATGCCCAGCGGTTGAATGCTAGCTTGGCTAAATTGCTAGCGCTTCAACTGCTGCCTTTTCAGTTGGTAGACTCGGCCCCCTTCCGTGAGTTTGTGCAATGTGCGGTTCCTCAGTGGCAGGTTCCCAAACGCCACTTTTTCTCACGGAAGGCGATTTCGGCTCTCTACCGGCATGTGGAAGGCAATGTCTTGGCCTCGCTGGACAGGGCGGTCAGGTGCATATTACCGCTGACTCATGGTCCAGCAGGCATGGACAGGGACGTTACCTTTCTTTCACGGCTCATTGGGTCACTCTTTTGGCAGCTGGGAAGGATGCAGGACAAGGTGCAGTAGTGTTGGGGGTTGTTCCGCCGCCACGCCTCCAAAATGCTACTACTGGTTGTGACACACCTCTCTCCTCCACCCCCTCCTCTTCTTCTTTCTCCATAGCCTCTTCCTGTGCTTTGTCCTCGGAACCAGCGGTGCTCCGTAGGCGTTCAAGGGGGTACGCAAGTACGCAGGCAAAAAAGATGCCATGCCGTGCTTGCGCTGGTGTGTTTGGGGGACAGGAGCCACACTGGGGCAGAGGTTCTGTCTGCTCTGCAGGGGCAGGCCGAGAGGTGGTTGACGCCATGCCAGCTTAAGCCAGGAATGGTGGTTTGCGACAATGGCACCAACCTCCTCTACGCCCTCCGACAGGGACAACTGACCCATGTGCCCTGTGTGGCTCACGTCCTTAACCTGGTGGTGCAGCGGTTCTTTGGCAGGTACCCGGGCTTACAGGATGTCCTGAGGCAGGCCAGGAAAGTCTGTGTGCATTTCCGCAGATCTTATAATGCCAGTGCTCGCCTGGCTGAGCTGCAAAAGGAGTTGAACCTGCCCAAGAACCGCCTTATATGTGACATGCCCACCAGGTGGAACTCAACGTTGGCCATGCTGCAGCGGCTGCACACGCAGCAGAGGGCCATCAATGAGTACCTGTGCGACTACGGCACCAGGACAGGGTCAGGGGAGTTTGTTTTTTTTTCACCACGCCAGTGGGGCATGATCAGGGATGCATGCACTGCCCTGGCACCATTTGAGGAGGCCACGAGAATGGTGAGCAGTGACAGTGCATGCATCAGTGACACTGTACCTCTTGTCCATCTGTTGGAACATACGCTGCGTGGAATAATGGACAGTAGGCTTGTGCAATTCGTTTCGTAACGAATTGAAATTCGTCCGAATTTAGCAACTTTCGGACATTCGGAAGCATTCGAATTTCCGAACAAAGCAATTACGAATAAGACCGAATCCGAAATAAATTATACCGCAAATAGCGAATGCCCGAATGTCTTCGGCATAATTCGTTATGAAAAAGTTACGAATGTACGAATCCATACGAAGCACAATAACACTCACTCTGCTCTGCTCTCTGCTTCTCCCACACCGTGCTGAACTCCCTCTCAAAATGGTGTACAGGGGCGGAGGTTATAGCCGCATGTAAAAAACGAAAGTAAAATACGAGATTTCGAATCCATTCGAAGCACAATAACACTCTGCTCTGCTCTCTGCTTCTCCCTCACCGTGCTGAACCCTCTCAAAATGGTGTACAGGGGCGGAGGCTATAGCCGCATGTAAAAAACGAAAGTAAAATACGAGATTTCGAATCGTTACAAATAACCGCAATGTATTTAGAAAAGTACAAATCCATTCGAAGCACATTAGGCATAATAGGCAGCGTCGTTGTGAGAGAGACACGGAAAATTACGAATCAACGAACCCAAAAAAAGTTACGAAAGTAGGAGTTGTGTCCAGAATCAACGAAAAACAACGTACTCTACCGAAAGTACGAACCCAAAAAAAGTTACGAAAGTAGGAGTTGTGTCCAGAATCAACGAAAAACAACGTACTCTACCGAAAGTACGAATTATAAAGCAACAAAAAATTCAACGAAAAATGTCGCTTGCAAAAATACGAATGAGTCCGAACACGAAAAATCCCGTCTAGCAAAATTACGAATGATTACGAATCAACAGGACCGGAAAGAAACGAACCGAAACGGAACAAATTTTTCCGTTGTGCACAAGTCTAATGGACAGGGCACTTGAGGCAGAACAGAGGCAGGAAGAGGAGGACTTCCTTGCCTCTCAAGGCCCCCTTTACCCAGACAGTGTTCCTTCTGTCCCACCCATCACACAGGAAGAGGAAGAGGAGGAGGAGGAGGAGGATGATTGTGTCAGCATGGAGGTGGAGCCTGGCACTCAGCATCATCAGCAGCAGTCTTTTAGGGATGATTTACAGTCCCAAGAAACCCGTGGACTTGTACGTGGCTGGGAGGAAGTGGCTGCGGATCATGTCGTCCTTAGTGACCCAGAGGACTCCGGACCGAATGCCTCAGCTAACCTACGCTGCATGGCCTCCCTGATCCTGCAACGTCTGCGGAAGGATCCTCGTATTCTTCGGATCAAGGAGAGGGACCATTACTGGCTGGCCACTCTCCTTGATCCACGGTACAAGGGTAAGGTTGCGGACCTTATCTTACCGTCGCAGAGGGAGCAGAGGATGAGACAACTCCGGGAGGCCTTGCAGAAAGGTCTGTGCAACGCGTTCCCAGAGACTGGGAGGTTACAAACTCCTGGTCCTGGACAACGAGTTGCTGAGGCTTCGGTCAGTCAAAGAAGGAGCGGTGGGGAAGGTGGCCGTATGACCGATGCGTTCAGACAATTCTTTAGTCCGCAGCCCCAAGGTATGATCGGTTCCAGCAACCATCGCCAGCGTCTGATATACATGGTGCAGGAATACCTAGGGGCAAGGTCAGACTTGGACACCTTCCCCACCGAAAATCCTCTGGCTTACTGGGTCTTGAGGATGGATCACTGGCCAGAGCTTGCACAGTATGCAATTGAGCTACTGGCCTGTCCTGCGTCCAGCGTTCTTTCAGAATGCACATTCAGTGCTGCTGGAGGATTTGTCATGGATCACAGGGTGCGCCTGTCCACCGACTCGGTTGATCGACTGACCTTCATAAAGATGAACCAGTCTTGGATCACCACCAGCTACCAAACACCTGAAGCTGATATAACAGACTAATTTATTTTCAAATGTCACATCCCTTCAAGACTGATGCTGATGCTGAGAGACTGTCCTGTTATTTTGACTGACTATCCTCCTCCTCCTCCTCAATGATCCGATTGATGATGATAGCTTGGAAGAACATTTTTGTTTCTGGGTGCCGCCACCAGGGGCTAAGGCCCAATTTTTCAGCCCCTGTTTAACAGGGGCATGTATTTACATTTTTTATGCAATGCTTTGCAGCAGGGCTCATTCCTGCACTCCAACTAGAGTATCTGGGAGAGGTTGCAGTGTCGTGGCACCAGCACCAGTGCCTAAGGCCCAATTTTTCAGCGCCTGTTTAACAGGGGCATGTAATTACAATTCTTGATCTAATAATTCACAGCAGGGCCCATTCCTGCACCCACCAAGAGTAACTGTGAGGCCTTACAGTGTTGTGTCAACATCACCACCAAAGGCCCAATTTTTCAGCCCCTGTTCAACAGGGGCATGCAATTACAATTCTTGATCTAATAATTCACAGCAGGGCCCATTCATGCGCCCACCAAGAGTAACTGTGAGGGCTCACAGTGTTGTGACAACACCAACATGTAAGGGGCAAATTTCAGCAGAGTATATACGGCAGGCCCCTACTTTCAAACATCCAACTTACAAACGACTCCTCCTTGCAAACGGAAGGATACAACAGGAAGTGAGAGGAAATCTACCCCTAGGAAGGCAAATTCTCTCCTTTAAGAGTTAATATGGGAAAAAAAAGTGTCTCCTCTCCACTGATGCTTTATCACCAATTCTTGTTTCAATAAAAACCCCAAATTTTCAAAAAACATTTGTCATTAGGACGGAAAGTGAGGTGAACTGTTCTGAACAGGTGCACACTGCACAGACAGCAAAACAAATGTTACAGGGGTGATAACCCTTCCCTATGTTTTCCAAAAAGCTTAAAAATAGATTTTTTGGCTGGAGCTACACTTAAACAATGTACCTGTTCAAAATTACAAACAGATTCTACATAAGAACAAACCTACAGTCCCTGTCTTGTATGCACCGCCTGTATACGGCTGTTCAGAGTATATAGGGCCTTTTTTCTTTTGTGTGCGGGGTTCCCCTTAATATCCATACAAGACCCAAAGGGGCTGGTAATGGGCTGGGGTAGGGGGGGGTGATGGGGTAGCTATGCCATTTTTCTTAAAGATTTTCATCCATATTACCGGGACCAGACATTACAATAAAGCCGCAAGCAGTTGTAACCACTTAAGCCCCGGACCATTTGGTAGCTAAAGGACCAGAGGTGAATTCAGAATTTTGCACTGCGCTGCTTTAACTGTAAATTGTGCGGACATGCAATGTTCTACCCAAACGAAATTTGCGTCCTTTTCTTCCCACAAATAGAGCTTTCTTTTAATGGTATTTAATGGTATTTGATTGCCTCTGCGATTTTTATTTTTTGCGATATAAACGGAAAAAGACCGAAAATTTTGAAAAAAAATGATATTTTCTAATTTTGTTATAAGAAAAATCGAATAAACTCAATTGTAGTCATACATTTAGGCCAAAATGTATTCAGCCACATGTTTTTAGTAAAAAAAATGTCAATAAGCGTATATTTATTGGTTTGCGCAAAAGTTATAGAGTTTACAAACTAGGGTAAATTTTCTGAAATTTACACAGCTTTAAATTTATGACTGCCTATCTCATTTCTTGAGGTGCTAAAATGACAGGGCAGTACAAAACCCCCCCAAATGACCCCATTTTGGAAAGTAGACACCCCAAGGAAATTGCTGAGAGGCATGTTGAGCCCATTGAATTTTTTTTTTTGTCCCAAGTGATTGAATAATGACTAAAAAAAAATAAAAAATTACAAAAAGTTGTCACTAAATGATATATTGCTCACACATGCCATGGTTATATGTGGAATTTCACCCCAAAATACATTTTGCTGCTTCTCCTGAGTACGGGGATACCACATGTGTGGGACTTTTTGGGAGCCTAGCCGCGTACGGGACCCCGGAAACCAAGCACCGCCTTCAGGATTTCTAAGGGCGCAAATTTTTGATTTCACTCCTCACTACCTATCACAGTTTCGAAGGCCATAAAATGCCAAAATAGCATAAAACCCCCCCAAATGACCCCATTTTAGAAAGTAGACACCCCAAGGAAATTGCTGAGAGGCCTGTTGAGCCCATTGAATATATTTTTTTTTTGTCCCAAGTGATTGAATAATGACAAAAAAAAAAAAAATTACAAAAAGTTGTCACTAAATGATATATTGCTCACACATGCCATGGTTATATGTGGAATTACACCCCAAAATACATTTTTCTGCTTCTCCTGAGTACGGGGATACCACATGTGTGGGACTTTTTAGGAGCCTAGCCGCGTACGGGACCCCGAAAACCAAGCACCGCCTTCAGGATTTCTAGGCACAAATTTTTGATTTCACTCCTCACTACCTATCACAGTTTCGAAGGCCATAAAATGCCAAAATCGCACAAAACCCCCCCAAATGACCCCATTTTGGAATATAGACACCCCAAGCTATTTGCTGAGAGGAATGGCAAGTATTTTACAGCTCTCATTTGTTTTTGAAAATGAAGAAAGAAAATATATATATATATATATTTTTTTTTTTTTTCAATTTTCAAAACTTTGTGACAAAAAGCGAGATCTGCAAAATACTCACAATACCTCTCAGCAAATAGCTTGGGGTGTCTACTTTCCAAAATGGGGTCATTTGGGGGGGTTTTGTGCTATCTGGGCATTCCATGGCCTCCGAAACTGTGATAGGCAGTGAGAAGTGAAATCAAAAATTTACACCCTTAGAAAGCCTGAAGGCGGTGCTTGGTTTTTGGGGTCCCGTACGTGGCTAGGCTCCCAAAAAGTCTCACACATGTGGTATCCCGGTACTCAGGAGAAGCAACAGAATGTATTTTGGGGTGTAATTCCACATATGCCCATGGCATGTTTGAGCAATATATCATTTAGTGACAACTTTGTGCAAAAAAAAAAAAAAATTGTCGTTTTTCCGCAACTTGTGTCAACATATAAAATATTCCATGGACTCGACATGCTTCTCAGTATATAGCTTGGGGTGTCTACTTTCCAAAATGGGGTCATTTGGGGGGGTTTTGAACTGTTCTGGCATTTTATACACAACATTAGGAAGCTTACATCCACTCTTCTAACCACTTGAAGACAAAGCCCTTTTTGACACTTTTTGTTTTTTGTTTACATGAAAACATTTTTTTTTTGCAAGAAAATTATGTTGAACCCCCAAACATTATATATATTTTTAAAGCAAAGGCCCTACAGATTAAAATGGTGGGTGTTGCATTTTTTTTTCTACACAGTATTTGCGCAGCGATTTTTCAAACGCATTTTTTGGGTTAAAAAATACACTTTTTTTTTATTTTAATGCACTAAAACACACTATATTGCCCAAATGTTTGATGAAATAAAAAAGATGATCTTAGGCCGAGTACATAGATACCAAACACGACATGCTTTAAAATTTCGCACAAACGCGCATTGGCGACAAACTACATACATTTTTAAAAGCCTTTAAAAGCCTTTACAGGTTACCCCAGTAGATTTACAGAGGAGGTCTACTGCTAAAATGATTGCCCTCGATCTGACCTTCGCGGTGATACCTCACATGCATGGTGCAATTGCTGTTTACATATGACGCCAGACCGACGCTTGCGTTCGCAATTGGGCAAGAGCAGGGCAGGACAGGGGTGCTTTTTTTTTTTTTTTTTTTTTCTTTTTTTTTATTATTAATTTTGCTTTTTTATTTTATTTTTAAATTGTTCCTTCCAAGTATTTTTTTTTTTTATCATTTTTATTGTTCTCTCAGGGAATGTAAATATCCCCTATGATAGCAATAGGTAGTGACAGGTACTCTTTTTTTGAAAAAACTGGGGTCTTCTAGACCCTAGATTTTTCCTCTGCCCTCAAAGCATCTGACCACACCAAGATCGGTGTGATAAAATGCTTTCCCAATTTCCCAATGGCGCTTTTTATATCCGGGGGGGGGGGGCATTCCCTCCCACTGCTTGTAAAAGCAGTCCAGAGGCTAGTTAGCCGCTAGGATTGCTTTTACATGAAAGCCGGCCGCAGGCTGAAAAGAATGATACCAAGATGATACCTAAACCCGCAGGCATCATTCTGGTATAAACATTCAAAGTCCAGCAACATACCAGTACGTTGCTGGTCCTTGTTGGACATGTATTGTAATCTTTTTTTTTCATGCAGCCAGTTGGCTGAACGAAAAAAGAGATTGATCGGTGGGTATGCCCACCATTAGAATACCGCCCTTCATCCACCCACTTCCAATGATGGGCATACACGCACCATTTATATATGCCGAAGCATGGGGGCATCCTCCCGCAAAAAAGTTATGCCGCACACACATGGTCGGACTTTTCCACAGGCAAGCCTCCGTCGGAATTTCGACCGTATGTACGCGGCATTAGGAGCAAAATCGCTCCTCCGCCCCTGCTGCCCCAATGCTTCGGCATATTTTCTTTTCTTTTTTTTTAACTGTGGTGGTGAAATCACCTCCTACAGCACTGGAGTCGCAGGGATCAGGCCTGTCTCTGCGAACGCTGCAGTTATGTGTGTTTTTGTTTTGTAAGTGACAGTGATCGATCGATACCGCACTTGGGTGGCCTGGGCTGGACGGAGGGGCAAAACGCAGGTGCCAGCAGGTATCTGGGCTGATCCCGCTAACACTGCGTTTTTGGGAACACTAAACTGCTGGGGACGCTAGTATAGATCTGATCAGATCAGATATTGATCTGTTCAGATACTATACCACTAAGGGGGGTGTATGCTTCACGCGTGGGTGTTAGCGTTACTGGCACTAACCTGACGCTGCCTGGGGTGTGACTCAGACCCTCTCTGACGCTAAAACCTAATTGATATCACCCGCCGGGCGATCAGGGGGTTAAACCTTTATTGGGTTATATACACGGCGGGTGCCCTGACACTATAAAAAGCAAACTAACTAACCAGCGTCACCCGTAACACTTATATGGTGATCACTGGTGAAAGGGTTAACTAGGGGCAATCAGGGGGTTAAAACCTTTATTAGATAATATATGGGGGTACCTGACGCTATAAAAACCTGCGGCGAACCTAAAAAAAATTACCAGCTACCGATCTGCATCACCGACACTAAGACAGCGTTTAGAAAAACGATCGCTTAGCGACAGTGGTGATGGGGGTGAAAGGGTTACCGGGGGGCGATCAAGGGGGTTAAACCTTTATTAGATAATATATTGGGGTACCTGACGCTATAAAAACATGCGGCGAACCTAAAAAAAATTACTGGCTACCGATCTGCATCACCGACACTAAGACAGCGTTTAGAAAAACAATTGCTTAGCGACAGTGGTGATAGGGGGTGAAAGGGTTACCTGGGGGGCGATCAAGGGGGTTAAACCTTTATTAGATAATATATGGGGGTCCCTGACGCTATAAAAACCTGCGGCGAACCTAAAAAAAATTACCAGCTACCGATCTGCATCACCGACACTAAGACAGCGTTTAGAAAAACGATCGCTTAGCGACAGTGGTGATGGGGGTGAAAGGGTTACCTGGGGGGCGATCAAGGGGGTTAAACCTTTATTAGATAATATATTGGGGTACCTGACGCTATAAAAACATGCGGCGAACCTAAAAAAAATTACTGGCTGCCGATCGTCATCACTGACGCTAAGACAGCGATCAGAAAAATGATCGCTTAGCGACAGTGGTGATAGGCGGTGAAAGGGTTATCTGGGGGGTGATCAGGGGGTTAAACCTTTATTAGGGGGGGCTAGGGGGCTACACTTGACCTAAGACTAAACTTTGGTGACACTTTTACAGTCACAAATGTCACTGATTGCAGTGATCACTAAATAAATGGTCACTGCAATCAGTGACACTGTGACTGGGGGCTGGGGGGGTGATCTGGGGGGTGATCTGGGGTGTCTGGGGGGGCCTGGGGGGGCGATTTATGTCCCTATGTGTCCTGGTGTCAGTGTAGTGTTGTGTGCACTGACCTGATGTCTTCTCTTGTACGGCGCTCGGTATATGTGAGCGCCGCACCAGAGATGACATCACTTCCTCCTGCTCCCTCTGTCTGACACAGACAGAGGGGGCATTTCCATTCGCCGGGAGCGATCGCGAGGGGGTGGCCAGAAACGAATGGCTGCCTCCTCATCCCGGAACGCTCCGGGACACTTAGCCACCGCTCACTGTATAGGAGGGGGGTCCGATTGGACCCCCCAACTATACAAAGGCAATCACGTACACTCTACGTGATTGTGCCTGTCGGTGCCATTCTGCCGACGTATATATACAGTGAGTTAAGTGGTTAAATGGCTTTTTTTCCTTTAGAAATTTAATTTTGTGCAGGGACAGTTCTAAACACGGGAAACACGTGGCACTTTACAGGCATACGTTAGACACCCCCCAGGTACGATATTTAAAGGAATATTTGACTTTTTTTTTTCACTTTATGCATCATTAAAATGACTGCTCTCGAAAAACGGCCGTTTTTAAAACGTCTTTTTGCATTGATACATGTCCCCTGGTGCAGAACCCGGGTTCCCAAACCCTTTTTAGGACAATAACATGCATAATAGTCGTTATAATTAGCACTTTAGATTTCGAACGTTCACATCCATTGTTTTTAATAGGGTTCTAAGTTAGTAAAGTTCGGGTCCGTACCGAATTTTGGCGTTTTCCCGACCCCGGACCCGGATTTTGCGCTAAAGTCCGGGTTCGGGTCCGGATTCGGGAATTTAATGGCGCAGTTAGAAATGCTTCAGGGGCCAGCCAATCACCATTTGATTAGCTGGTGTGCCCTTAGAAGCCATCATAGCCATGCCTACTAATGGCATGGCTGTGATTGGTCAGTGCAACATGTGACCCAGCATGTGACCAGCTTCTATATAAGCAAGAGGCACACAGCACAGATCGTCACTCTGCTTTTAGACAGTGTAGGGAAAGGATCCTGGCTGCTGTTGCTGTGAGGGAGAGAATTATATGATAGGAGTTAGTCCTGATTCTGCAATCTACTGATAGAAAAGATAGAGAGACAGTGTAGTGTAGTGTAGGGGCAGGATCCTGTTTGTGCTTTCAGGGAGAGAGATTTAGATAGGAGTCCAGATTGAGAGATATAATAGCTCAGCGATCTGCATAGGTTTATCTGTTTGTGTTGCAAGCTCAGTGCACCAGCACTGCATTACGTTGAGTGATACACCTATTCCATACTGTGGCTGTATTGTGCTCTTGCTAAAAGACCCATTTCGGGCAGAAAAAAAAAAAAAAAGGCACTTTATTGTGCTTTTGCTAAAAAGACCCATTTTTGGGCCCCCCCCCAAAAAAAAAAAGGCACTTTATTGTGCTTTTGCTAAAAAGACCCATTTTTGGGCCCCCCCCCCCCAAAAAAAAGGCACTTTATTGTGCTGTTGCAAAAAAAAAAAAAGGCACTTTGTTGTGCGCAAAAAAGACCTATTTTTGGGCAAAAAAAATATTTTGCAGTGTATATCTCTAGTTGTGTGAAATAACCAATTTCTATATATTTTTCTTGTACTATGCTATACTAAAAAAAAAAAAAAAAAAACTTTTTTTTGAATAGCATTCTCTGCAGCTGTGCGATTCAGCGGTTATATACTGTGGGCGTGTTGTGCTCTTCCAAAAAACGCCATTTAGGGCCACAGAAAATATTTTGCAGTGTGAAATACACATCTGGAGGTGTGTGAAAAAACAACATTATTTTTGAATAGCATTCTCTGGCCCATGCAGCTGTGCGATTCAGCGGTTATATACTGTTGGGGTTGTTGTGCTCTTCCAAAAAACGCCATTTAGGGCCACAGAAAATAAATTGCAGTGTGAAATACACATGTGGAGGTGTGTAAAATAAACAATTTCTATATATTGTACAGTGCTATACTAAAAAAAACATTTTTTTTGAATAGCATTCTCTGCACTTCTATAGCTGTGCGATTCAGTGGTTAAATACTGTGGTTGTGTTGTGCTCTTCCAAAAAACGCCATTTAGGGCCACAGAAAATATTTTGCAGTGTGAAATACACATCTGGAGGTGTGTAAAATAAACAATTTCTATATATTGTACAGTGCTATACCAAAAAAAATTTTGTTTTTTTTAAATAGCATTCTCTGCACTTCTATAGCTGTGCGATTCAGTGGTTAAATACTGTGGTTGTGTTGTGCTCTTCCAAAAAACGCCATTTAGGGCCACAGAAAATATTTTGCAGTGTGAAATACACATCTGGAGGTGTGTGAAAAAACAACATTATTTTTAAAAAGCATTCTCTGGCCTCTGCAGCTGTGCGATTCAGCGGTTATATACTGTTGGGGTTGTTGTGCTCTTGTAAAAAACGCCATTTAGGGCCACAGAAAATCTTTTGCAGTGTGAAATACACATCTGGAGGTGTGTAAAATAAACAATTTCTATATATTCTTCTTGTACAGTGCTATACTAAAAAAAACAACCTTTTTTTTTGAATAGCATTTTCTGTAGCTGTGCGATTCAGCGGTTACGTGCTGTGGGTGTGTTGTGGTCTGGCAAAAAACGCAATTTAGGGCCACAGAAAATATTTTGCAGTGTGAAATACACATGTGGAGGTGTGTAAAATAAACAATTTCTATATATTGTACAGTGCTATACTAAAAAAAACAAAAATTTTTTTGAATAGCATTCTCTGCACTTCTATAGCTGTGCGATTCAGTGGTTAAATACTGTGGTTGTGTTGTGCTCTTCCAAAAAACGCCATTTAGGGCCACAGAAAATATTTTGCAGTGTGAAATACACATCTGGAGGTGTGTAAAATAAACAATTTCTATATATTGTACAGTGCTATACTAAAAAAAACAAAATTTTTTTTGAATAGCATTCTCTGCACTTCTATAGCTGTGCGATTCAGTGGTTAAATACTGTGGTTGTGTTGTGCTCTTCCAAAAAACGCCATTTAGGGCCACAGAAAATATTTTGCAGTGTGAAATACACATCTTGGAGGTGTGTAAAATAAACAATTTCTATATATTCTTCTTGTACAGTGCTATACTAAAAAAAACAACCTTTTTTTTTGAATAGCATTTTCTGTAGCTGTGCGATTCAGTGGTTAAATACTGTGGTTGTGTTGTGCTCTTCCAAAAAACGCCATTTAGGGCCACAGAAAATATTTTGCAGTGTGAAATACACATCTTGGAGGTGTGTAAAATAAACAATTTCTATATATTCTTCTTGTACAGTGCTATACTAAAAAAAACAACCTTTTTTTTTGAATAGCATTTTCTGTAGCTGTGCGATTCAGCGGTTACGTGCTGTGGGTGTGTTGTGGTCTGGCAAAAAACTCCATTTAGGGCCACAGAAAATATTTTGCAGTGTGAAATACACATGTGGAGGTGTGTAAAATAAACAATTTCTATATATTGTACAGTGCTATACTAAAAAAAACAACATTTTTTTTGAATAGCATTCTCTGCACTTCTATAGCTGTGCGATTCAGTGGTTAAATACTGTGGTTGTGTTGTGCTCTTCCAAAAAACCCATTTAGGGCCACAGAAAATATTTTGCAGTGTGAAATACACATCTGGAGGTGTGTGAAATAAACAATTTCTATATATTTTCCTTGTACTGTGCTATACTAAAAAAAACAACCTTTTTTTTTTTGAATAGCATTTTCTGCAGTTCTGTAGCTGTGCGTTTCAGCCATTACGTACTGTGGGTGTGTTGTGGTCTTCCAAAAAACGCCATTTAGGGCAAGATCCTAAATTTGGAAAATATGAGGGGAAGGTCAAAGGGACGTGGTGGCCCCGGTCGTGGTGCTGCTGGTGGAGCTCCTGTTGCAGGGAGAGGACGTGGTGGATCTGTGCCAGCTACACGCACAAGTGAAACACCTTCCTCAGGTGCGAGTAGGCGACCGAGCCTGCGGCGGTATTTTGTCGCGCCTAATGAGGCTGTACCAATGTTTAGGCCAGGACAAGTACAGGCGATAGTAGATTGGGTTGCTGACAGTGCCTCGGGTTCCTTCACATTGTCTCCCACCCACTCTTCTGATGAAAGATCAGAGTTGGCACCTGAAGCCCATGTCCATCAGTCTTTCACCTCACCCCCTTGCAAATCAGCCAAGCAGTCTGAGCCCCAAATCATGCAGCAGTCTCTTCTGCTTTTCGATGACTGTTAGCAGGGTTTCCCAGGGCCATCCACCTAGCCCTGCCCCAGAAGTGGAAGAGATTGAGTGCACCGATGCCCAACCACTTATGTTTCATGATGGGTACATGGGAGGACCATCGCAGCACGTCTCGGATGATGACGAAACACAGGTGCCAACTGCTGCTGCTTTCGCAATTGTGCAGACAGACAAGGAGGGCAGGGGTGAAGACTGGGTGGAAGATGATGTGGAGGACCATGAGGTCCTCGACCCCACATGGAATCAACGTTATGCAGGTGACCAGTGTAGTTCGGAGGAAGAGGCGGTGGTCGCACAGAGCCACCAGCACAGCAGAAGAGGGAGCAGGGTGCAAAAACGGAGCATTCGTCCCCTAGACAGTACATCTGCTACTGCCCAACGCAGCAAGGGACCGAGCACACCAAAGCCAGGTCCAAGGACTTCCCTAGCGTGGCAGTTCTTCACACAGTGTGTTGATGACAAGACACGAGTGGTTTGCACGCTGTGCAATCAGAGCCTGAAGCGAGGCATAAACGTTCTCAACCTGAGCACAAGCTGCATGACCAGGCATCTAAGTGCAAAGCACGAGCTGCAGTGGAGTAGACACCTCAAAAACCAAGAAAGGTCTCTGGCTCCTCCTGCTTCCTCTTCTGCTGCAGTCTCGGCCTCTTCATCCACCTCTGTAGTGACAGTGGCACCTGTCACCCCGCAAACAGAGGATCTGCCAGCAACACTACCACCTGGGTCACCAACCATCTCCACAATGTCCCATGGAAGCGTTCAGCTCTCTATCTCCCAAACATTGGAGCGGAAGAGGAAGTACCCCCCTAGCCACCCGCGATCCCTGGCCCTGAATGCCAGCATTTCAAAATTCCTGGCCTTTGAAATGCTGTCATTCCGTCTGGTGGAGACGCAGAGTTTTAAAAGCCTGATGGCATTGGCTGTCCCGCAGTACGTCGTGCCCAGCCGCCACTACTTTTCCAGGCGAGCCATCCCTTCCCTGCACAACCAGGTGGGGGACAAAATCAGGTGTGCACTGCGCAACGCCATCTGTGGCAAGGTCCACCTAACTACGGATGCGTGGACCAGTAAGCACGGTCAGGGACGTTATATCTCCCTAACAGCACACTGGGTAAATGCAGTGGCGGCTGGGCCTGAGGCAGATAGCGGTTTGGCGCATGTCCTTCCACCACCGAGGATTGCAGGGCGCTTCAGTTTGCCTCCTGTTGCTAACTCCTCCTTCTCCGCTTCCTCATCCTCTACCGCCTCCTCATCCATTCAGCGTAACACCTTCACCACCAACTTCAGCACAGCCAGGGGTAAACGACAGCAGGCAGTTTTAAAACTTTCCTGTTTGGGGGAAAATCCCCACACCGCGCAGGAGTTGTGGAGGGACATGGAACAACAGACCGATGAGTGGTTGCTGTCAGTGAGCCTCAAGCCCGGCCTGGTGGTGTGCGATAATGGGCAAAATCTCGTAGCAGCTCTGGGTCTAGCCGGTTTGACGCACATCCCTTGCCTGGCGCATGTGCTGAACTTGGTGGTCCAGAGGTTCCTTAAAAATTACCCCAATATGCCAGAGCTGCTGCAGAAAGTGCGGGCTGTCTGTGCGCACTTTCGGCGTTCTCACCCTGCTGCTGCTCGCCTGTCAGCGCTGCAGCGTAACTTCGGCCTTCCCGCTCACCGCCTCATATGTGACGTGCCCACAAGGTGGAACTCCACCTTGCACATGCTGGCCAGACTGTGCGAGCAGCAGCAGGCAATAGTGGAGTTTCAGCTGCAGCAATCACGCGTGAGTCGCTCTGCGGAACAGCACCACTTCACCACCAATAACTGGGCCTCCATGCGAGACCTGTGTGCCTTGTTGCGCTGTTTCGAGTACTCCACCAACATGGCCAGTGCCAATGACGCCGTTCTCAGCGTTACTATCCCAGTTCTATGCCTCCTTGAAAAAACGCTTCGTGCGATGATGGAAGAGGATGTGGCACAGGAGGATGAGGAGGAGGAGGAGGAAGCGGGATCATTTCAAAGGCTTTCAGGGCAGTCTTTCACAAGTGGCTACGAGGGTGGGTTCCTGCACCAACAAACGCCAGGTACACAATTGTCCGGCAGAAAGGGCACAGTTCTGGAGGATGACGAGGTGGAGGAGGAGATGGAGGAGGAGGAGGAGCCATGTTCACAGCAGGGTGGCACTCAGACCAGCTTGTGGCCATTACTGGTGCGTGGTTGGGGGGATACAGAGGACACAGACGATACACCTCCCACAGAGGACAGCTTTTCTTTGCCTCTGGGCAGCCTGGCACACATGAGCGATTACATGCTGCAGTGTTTCCGCAACGACAGCCGAGTTGCCCACATTTTAACTGGTGCTGATTACTGGGTGGCCACCCTGCTGGATCCCCATTACAAGGACAACGTACCGTCCTTAATTCCCTCACTGGAGCGGGATCGTAAGATGCGCGAGTACAAGCGCACGCTGGTAGACGCGCTGCTGGTGGCATTCCCACCTGACAGCGGGCGTACGGTGGAAGCACAAGGCGAAGGCAGAGGAGGAGGAAGAGGTCGCCAACGCAGCCGGGGCACCGGCAGCACCTCAGAAGGCAGGGTTAGCATGGCCGAAATGTGGAAAAGCTTTGTCAGCACGCCACAACAACCAGCACCACCAGCTGAGATGGAACGTCTTAGCAGGAGGCAGCATTTCACCAACATGGTTGAGCAGTATGTGTCCACAGGCCTACACGTACTGGATGACGGGTCTGCCCCCTTTAACTTCTGGGTCTCCAAATTGGGCACATGGCCTGAGCTTGCCGTTTATGCCTTGGAGGTGCTGGCCTGCCCTGCAGCCAGTGTATTATCTGAACGTGTATTTAGCACGGCAGGGGGCGTTATCACAGACAAGCGCAGCCGCCTGTCCAGAGCCAATGTGGACAAGCTCACGTTCATTAAAATGAACCAGGCATGGATCCCACAGGACTTGTCCGTACCTTGTGCAGAATAGACATGTATACCGGTGTTGTAACAAAAACTGTCCGGCCATCGGATTGTGCCCGGCCCGTACTGCGCAGGCGCAGCGCTTGCGCAGTACAGAGGACAAGGAGATTCACAAAATCTCCGAAGATGAACGGTGCCTGCGCTGTGAGTGCAGGTTCAAGCCCCACCATCCAAGAGGACATACGGTAGCACATAGTAACAGGGCCCCTCACGGGCTCGCTTCGATCGCGGCCTTGCTTGGCTCGGCTTGAACCACGGATGGTGTGGCCTTCACCTGAACTCAACACGCAGGCGCCGTTAGTCTTGGGAGATTTTTGAAATCCCCTTGTCCTACATACTCAGCAAGCGCAGTACAGGGCGGACACTATTCGACAGGGGACAGAATTCGACACATCACCGGCCTTACCCAGCCATTGTTGTATTTTTGAACCAGTGTTGGCTACCTCGTCCTCCTCCACCGCCGCTTCCACCTACACAGCCACATCCACCGCCACCTCAACCTCCTACTCCATATGGACCTCGTCCTGCTAGGCCAAGATTAAAATTTTTATTTTATTTTTTTGTAGCGCACAGATCCTTTCCCCCTTACCTGCCTTTATGTTGTTGGCTCTTCGCAGGAGGGAGAAAGGCACACCGCACTACCAGCCCGTATACTCCTATATAAAGAGGTTGAGCGGTGTACTTGACGGGCCGTGTCCACAGCCGGAGTCAAAACTCCTCCAGAGGATGATTCTCAACTCTACTGTAGGTAGAGGCAAGTCCTTTAATTGCCAGTAAAGTCAATGTCCACACCAGCTGAAACTCCAACTCTTATTCTCTCATGGCAAAATAAACTGTACTCAGATAGAAAAGGTTAGAGCAAAGAAACAGGACAGCTTAAGGTGTGGAGGAGGTCCAGGCACAAACGTAGCACATTCACTTCACTGCTTAGGTTTCTCAAGCAGTTTTTGGCGCACGGTCTCTGCCACAGACATTGAGGTTGGTCTCTGCCACAGACCGGGTGTACAAGGCCCCTGCCACGGGCCTGGAGAACTTTGGTCTCAGCCACAGACCAGGGTGTATAAGGCCCCTGCCACGGGCCGGTTGAATAAGGCCTCTGATACAGTCAAGGTGACCTTGAGCTTCTCCTTCTACGAACCTAGCCCATATCAAGGGGAAGACATCTCTCCAGGGAGTCAACAGACCATTCCTTCACCGTGACTCCCGCATCGGTCCATCAGAATGATCCTCCCTTCCCTGGAACAGGGTCCCCTACACGAGGCGGCTCTGGACTCCAGGCTTTACTCCCGCCCCTAGGCCTCCATACCCAGGGCAGCAAGAACTCCAGGATAGTACCTCACCCCGGGCTAAAGGTGCCCGAGATGGAACAGGAACACATGCACCCAGGCCGAAGGCACCTGGGCGCGGACCCCACTGGACATCAGCCCCCAGGCCAAAGGTCTGCCCCTTTTATATGCTCTCCCGGCATGCACAGCAGGTTCCCCGCCCCGCTGTACTACTGCCAAGAGGGGACACAAAAGGCGCCACCTGTAGGCCGCAGGGAACTGCACACCAATACTGTCCCCCGAGGACAAAATGGTCCATGAATCCTACAGAATTAGGGTATTTGAGCCTATTTACCACTCAAACACTTTCCTTAAATTTAGCACCCCGCTACATTTTTATTTCAAAGTATTTTATTTTCCCACTAGCTTATCCATTAAATTAAATAATTTATTCCAGAAAGGGCGTATTCTGGGGCATTCCCACCATATGTGTCGCATCGTGCCGTTGAGTTTCTGAGGTTCTTAATGACTTCCTGTACCTCTTCTGCTGAAAAGGGGGCCTCCAGCATATTTTTTTATTTTTTTATTTTTTTTATGTTCTTTTAAGTTATTTCCTATCCACATTTGTTTGCAGAGCACTTCCCATGTTCTTAACAACATTTTGCTGCCATTTGCAGCCCTCTAGCCCTTTCCATTACTTTTTTAGAGCCTTTTTAGTCGTCAGAAGTCCGGGTCCCCATTGACTTCAATGGGGTCCGGGTTCGGGTTAAAGTTCGGTCCCGAATCCGAACTTTTTTCCGAAGTTCGGCCGAACCCGCTGGACCCGAATATCCAGCTACCCGCTCAACTCTAACGTTCGTGCGAACTTTCGGTCCGTTCGTGGGTTCTGGTGCGAAGCGAACCCGGGGGTGTTCGGCTCATCACTAGTAGTAAGCGGTCAAGTTGACCAGGATTTCTTTTCATGTTTCTGTTTGTTTTGTTGTTTTTCCCTTGTAAATAGTTTGAATAAACCGCACCTTTCATTTTTGCAACTATAAACCCTGTCTGCTGTGCCTGTTTTGTGTGGTGAACCCATCCAGGGGGTCACACACACCCGCTGCTGAGCTAACCCCCTCACAGTTGGTGGAGAATGCGGGCAGTTTTTTTTTTTTAAAGGCCAGCATGGAGGAGATACTGAAACAGCTGGCTCTAGCAAATGCCAATCAGCAGCAGACAAATGCAGGTTTGCAAAAGAGCCTTGCAGCTCAACAACAGACAAATGCAAATTTGCAACAGAGCCTGGCAGCCCAGTAGCAAGCTCATCAACAGAGTCTGGCAGCTCAGCAACAAGCCCAGCAGCAATCTGAGGCCCGCTTCATAGACCTGTTGCAGAAGCAAGAACAGAGACTACAGCAACAAATGGAGACATTAATGCAGCAATGTCCGCAGACCAGTGAGGCAAGTAGTTCCACTAATACTGCGTCCTTTGGGGTGAGTCGTTTACTGACAAAAATGACTGGAGAGGATGATCCAGAGGTGTTTTTGACCACATTTGAAAGGACTGCTGAAAGGGAAAAGTGGCCTAAGGAGCAGTGGGCTGGACTGGTGGCCCCTCTGTTAACTGGTGAATCTCCAAAAGCTTACTATGACCTAGAGCCTGACCAAGCAAAGGACTATGTGATGCTAAAAATTTTTATATTGGCACGGCTGGGTGTCACCCTGGCCGTCCGGGCTCAGCGTGTGCATAACTGGACTTTCCGGCTTGGGAAACCCCCCAGGTCTCAAATGTATGATCTCATTCACCTGAGCAGGAAGTGGCTACAGCCAGAGACTTTGTCTGCACCAAAGATTGTGGAACGTGTTGTGATGGATCATTTCCTGAGAGCTCTTCCTACTGCCATCCAAAAGTGGGTAAGCCATTGAGACCCAGAAACGGCCGATAATCTTGTGGATCGTGTGGAGAAGTACTTGGCTACAGAGAACCTGACTGCCTCTTCCAGAGACTCACGGACTTTCCACCCTAAGACCAGACCATTCCCAGTGGCGGGTAAGATGATTCCAAGGGGTGAGGGTGGAGAGAATGAGAGGGTGAGAGTTCTACCTAATGTCTGGCGAGAACAGCCTGGGAAGTCAGGGGGCTTAAGAGGCAGCAAAAAGGATTGTTTGCTACTGCTGCCGGCAAGAGGGACATATTACAGCAAATTGCCCGGTTGTGGATGAACCCATGCAATGTGACTTTGTAACGGACAGACGTCAGTCGCTGTTTGCAACAGTCGCATGCACTGCCATTCGGGGAACTGAGAAACATTTTATGCAAAATGTGTATTAATGGTAAAAATGTTGTTGTGTTGCTGGATTCAGGTAGCCTGGTGACACTGATAAAAGCTTAATTAGTCACTACAGAGGTCTTGGGGAATAACAAGGTAGCTGTTATTTGTGTGCATGGGGACACCCGAGAGTATCCTGTGACTACAGTGTGTTTTGAGACCTCCAAAGGTAACCTCTCATCAGGTGGGGTTAGTGTCTCAGTTACCACATGATGCCATTGTGGGAAGGGATTTTCCAAAGTTTTGGGAACTCTGGGATCATCCTGAGCCCCCCACTGGTGCCCCTATATACCAGGAATGTGATAGCCAGAATTCCTCTGAAGCCTCGTACACACGGCCGAGATTCTCGTCGAAAAAAAACATGTCGTTTTTTTCGACGAGATTCTTGGACAAGAAACTTGTCCCGGCTGAGTGTACACCCGCTCGATTCAAAGAACCCGCGGTTCTTTGAATGGAGCGTACGCGGTGACGTCATCGACTACGACGAGCATGCGCTCGTCACATTCGATGCCGTCGCCGCCATCTTGGTATACCCTACCTATGCCTAGGAAGCTACCACGCATGCGTCGAATTCATTTCGAACATGCGCGGGCTTCCGGGAGGACAGGTAAGTGTACACACACTCACTTTTCTCGTTGAGAAACATGCCGACGAGAATCTCGACGAGAAAATAGAGAGCAGGTTCTCTATTTTCTCGTCGAGATTACTTGTCGGTTTTCTTGACGAGAAACCATACACACGAACGAGTTTCTCGGCAAGACATCTCTGCCAGCAAGTTTCTTGCTGGTTCTTGCCGAGAAACTCGGTCGTGTGTATGAGGCCCGAGAGTGGTGAGGACTCTCCAGAATTTCCCTTGTCGGTATTGGCAGGGGAGACTCGAGAAACTGGGGAGGAGCCAACATCCTCAGACGAAAACGTGCCGTCTGTGGAGTTTTCTGATCTCGAGGTTCACAAGGAAAATTTTGCCACAGAACAGTTAAAAGACCCCACCGTAATAAAGGCACGGGAAAACGTAGTGAAAATAGATGGCGAGTTAGTGAACCCATATGAGACCTGCACTTACCCGTACTTCATCGTGGAAAAATAGGATTTTTATAACAGCTTACCTGTAAAATCCTTTTCTTGGAGTACATCACGGGACACAGAGCGACATAGTCATTACTAATGGGTTATATAGATACCGTCAGGTGCTGGCACTGGCAACTTCCAAAACCGGAAGTACCCTCCCCTATATAAGCCCCTCCCATCCGGGAGCACCTCAGTTTTGTAGCAAAGCAATAAGTGTCCCCAAAGAGGGGCGGGAGCTCTGTGTCCCGTGATGTACTCCAAGAAAAGGATTTTACAGGTAAGCTGTTATAAAAATCCTATTTTCTTTCTCGTACATCACGGGACACAGAGCGACATAGTCATTACTAATGGGATGTCCTAAAGCAATGCCAAATGAGGGGGGGGATACACCATATATAAGCTGAGCGCTATCAGACATGAGGATCTTTTGCGGCCTGCAACACACTGCGCCCAAAGGCGACATCCTCCTGACTTCTAACGTCCACCTGGTAGAACCTAGTAAACGTGTGAACTGAAGACCATGTTGCGGCCTTACAGATTTGAGCCAGGGAGGCCTGGTGATGCACTGCCCATGAAGTTCCAACTGCTCTCGTGGAGTGCGCTCTAACTTTGAACGGAGGCGGTCTCCTTCTCAAGCCATAGGCTTGCATTATGACCTGTCGAATCCACCTGGCTAAAGCAGATTTTGACGCTGCCTGACCCTTTCTGGGGCCTTCCGGCAGAATAAACAAAGTATCCGTTCTGCGAATCTGAGCAGTGGCTTTTAGATAAGCTTTAACTGCTCTTACTACATCCAAAGAATGTAATAACTTTTCCTCTACCGAACTAGGTTTGGGGAAAAAAGAAGGAAGAACCACATCTTGGTTCAAATGAAACCTCGATACCACCTTAGGAAGAAAGGCTGGATGAGGACGTAACACTACTCTGTCCTTATGGATAACCAGATATGGCTCCTTACAGGACATAGCGGCTAATTCCGACACTCCTTTAGCCGAACAAATGGCTACTAGAAAAATCAATTTCCTGGTGAGAAGAACCAAAGAAATATGCTGTAATGGTTCAAATGGTTGTTTCTATAAAACCGACAGAACCAGGTTTATGTCCCAAGGACATATGGGAATATTAACCGGAGGACTAATACGCATCACTCCTTGTATGAAAGCTTTGACTAGTGAATGCGAAGCCAAGGGCCTTTGAAAAAATATTGACAAGGCCGAAATCTGACCCTTGATAGTACTCAAGGCAAGCTTCCTATCTACAGCCCATTGTAGGAAGTCCAGAATCCTACCTATTACGTATTTACGTGGATGCCATTTCTTGGCCTCACACCAGGCGATGTACGCCTTCCAGATTCTATAGTAGATCTGCCTGGATACCGGCTTCCTGGCATTGATCATGGTAGATACCACAGCATTAGAGAGCCCTCTCTTTTTTAGAATGTGGGCTTCAATAGCCAGGCCGTCAAACCTAGGGCTGGTAAGGAAGGGTGGTATATCGGTCCTTGCGAAAGCAGGTCCGGACGATGTGGGAGGGTCCAAGGACTCCCCACAGACATTTTTACAATCTCCGCGTACCATGCTCTTCGGGGCCACGCTGGAGCCACCAGAATCACTGGTTTCTTTTCTACCCTGATTCTGCGGAGTAATCGAGGTAACAATTGTGGCGGTGGGAATGCATATATCAGCTTGAACTGATCCCAAGGGAACACTAGGGCATCCGAGCCGCAAGCTTGGGGATCCCTTGTCCAAGAGACAAACCTGTCCACTTTTGCGTTGAATCTGGGTGCTAGCAGATCTACATCCGGTGTTCCCCACCGCTGACATATTGTCCGGAAAACCTCGGGATGAAGGGACCATTCCCCTGGGCATAATTGTTGGCGACTTAGAAAGTCCGCCTTCCAATTCTCCACTCCTGGAATGAATACCGCAGATATGGCTGGGACATATCTTTCTGCCCATCTCAGGATGTAATTTACTTCCCTTTGGGCTGCACGACTCCTGGTGCCCCCCTGATGATTGATATATGCCACTGCTGTGGCATTGTCTGATTGAATTCTGACAGGGGACCCTTGGAGTTTGGATGTCCATGCTACTAGGGCATACCGGGCTGCTCGTATCTCTAAGAGATTGATGGGCAGGGCCTTTTCCGCATCCGACCATCTGCCCTGGAGAGACCATTGCTCCAGTACTGCTCCCCAGCCTATAAGGCTGGCATCTGTAGTGACCACCTTCCAGGAAATCGGACTGAAGGATTTCCCTCTTTCCAGATTCTGGGGAACCAACCACCAGCGGAGGCTCTTGCGAACGGAAGGGGACAAGGACATTGGTAAGTCCAGAGCCTGAACTTTTTTGTTCCAGGCTGACAGTATGGCCCTTTGCAACTTCCTTGAATGGAATTGACCGTAGGGTACTGCTTCGAATGATGCCACCATTTTTCCCAGCAGCCTCATGCACAGGCGTATGGATGGCTGTCTTTTTGAACCCACTAAGTGGATCAAATCTCTCAAAGACGACCCCTTTTCTTGAGGCAAGAATATTTTTCTCTGGTCTGAATCCAGCCTTAGCCCCAAGTATTCCAGACTTTTGACTGGTTTTAGGGCTGACTTGTCTCGGTTGATAATCCAACCGTGATATTCCAGATACTTGATTGTCTCGTGAACAACCACTTCTAGTTTTTCCACTGAGTGGTCTATCAGCAACAAGTCGTCTAGATATGCCATTATCGTTACACCTCGTGTTCTTAGATTGGCCAATAATGGGGCCAGAATTTTTGTGAACACTCTTGGTGCTGTGGCCAGACCGAAGGGTAAGGCTCTGAACTGAAAATGGCGCCCTTCTACCGCAAAGCGTAGAAATTTTTTGTGGGCTGGAAAGATGGGAATGTGCAAATAAGCATCTTTGATGTCGATCGAGGCTAACCATTCCTCCCCTTGTAGGGCAGTGGCTACCGATCGGATCGACTCCATCCGGAAAGTCCTGATATGTAGGAATTTGTTTAGCCCTTTTAGATTTAATATGGGCCTCACGTCCCCGTTTGGCTTCGGGACTGTAAAGAGGTTTGAGTAAAACCCGAACCCCCATTCTTCCAGGGGAACCTCTATAATTACTGCTTGGAGCAATAATTGTTCTAGTGCCAACAGGAGGGATCCTCTCTTCTGGGGATCCCTTGGCACGTTTGACCTTATAAAGCGGGAAGGAGGGGAGTTTTTTTAACTCCAATTTGTATCCCAGATTTACTGCGGAGAGCACCCATCTGTCTCGGATAGTGTCCCGCCAGGTCTCTGTGAACAACTGAAGTCTTCCCCCCACCCGATTGGGTGGGGGCAACCCTTCATGCATTTGACTTTGGGGGAGGTTTTGTACCTCTCCTGCTCCAGGGCTTCTTGTTACCCTGCAACTGTCCCTGATTTTTACCTCCGGGATTTGACCGAGGAGGCCGTCGGAACTGTTTCACAGCCGATGTCCTAGGGACTGGAGAAGCAGGCCTCTTAAAAGAGGGACCTCTAACTCTATTTTTAACCGGCAAAAGTGTACTTTTACCGCTGGAAATTCTCTGGATATATTTGTCCAGGTCTTCCCCGAATAAGCGTTCACCATGAAATGGGAAGCTGACCAGCAATTTTTTACAGGGAGCTTCAGCAGACCAGTTTTTGAGCCATAGAAGCCTGCGCATATGTACTACAGACAGCGTAAGGCGGGAGGCCTGATGGATTGAATCCTTTATAGCGTCCACCGCAAAGCATAAGGCTCTAGGTAGATCAGCTAGGGCAAGAGCCTGCTGATCTGGCAGGTCCCTGAAGACCTGTTTCAACTGATCTTTCACTGCTTGGCAGACCCCAATAGCTGCCACTGCTGGTTGTGTCACCAATCCTGCTGTAGAGAAAGCAGATTTTAATAAGGACTCCAATTTTTTATCTATTGGGTCCTTGAACATTTGGACATTATCCACCGGACAAGTCAGTGATTTATTCACACAAGAGATGGCTGCGTCCACTGTAGGGACCCTCCATTTTCTGATGAACTTATCCTCCATGGGATAGACTACTGGAGATCTCTTGGGGGGAGTAAATATTTTGTCAGGATGCTCCCAATCCTGGTAAATGAGCCCTTCCAGTAAAGGATGGATCGGAAAGGAACAAACAGTCTGGGGAGCTTTTAGCGACCCCAACGAGGAGACAGAAGTGGATGATGGCTCCGCAAGTGGCATTTTAAATGCTGATCGGACCATATTAGTCAGGGACTGAACCCATAACCTTTCAGCATGTGATGCTGAGAACGGCTCTTCCACTGTTGATTCCTCTACAACCGAATCAACCTCATCCTGATCCCCTTCAGGTAGGTCGATCCCTGTATGGGACTGTTGCTCTGTTAACAGGCACTCTGAGGGAGGAGACGGAGATCGGGCGCTTTTCTCCTGTGACAGGGAAGCCGCGATCAATGCTGACAATCTCTCTTCCAGCCCTCCCAGAGCTGAGGAAAAAACCTCCTCTGTTACATACACAGGAGCAGGTGAACTGAGGACAGCCACAGTACCAGGTACTCCTGAGGGTGCTCCACGGTCACTAACCTCTGATTCTTCAGGGGAGACTGGTGCAGCCGAAGCATGCCCAAGATCCTCAGAGCCCGATGGAGACCCCCTATTCCTCCTGGAATTTCTAGTCCCGGAGTTTTTAGACGGCATATTCCTAAGCCACAAAGCTGAGGTATTCCAGCCGAAATACACCAGTTACTGACAATAGTCTAGCATAAATGCTGCTATAAGAAACAGTTGGTGTCTACTAATGTGCCTTTCTAGGGGATGCCTGTATCAACCGCTTGCTGCATGCCTTCTTTAAATGTTGCCAGCTCTGTCTCTGTACTTCATAGCCAGCTCACCACACAAAATTGTGGTTTTTAACATGCTGGGACGCCCGCACATGCGCAGAAGCGCTGCGGCGCGCACAGAGCGTCATCCCCCAGGCTCCGCCCCCTTTCCCGGCTCACCTCTATATATAGAGGCGCGTGCACGCGCACGGCCACGTGTGCCTTCGGCGCTAATTTCGAAAATGGAAACCAGGGACAAGAGCCAGGGCCCCTTTGCCGCAGGCCGGGGGATGGACGAGCATTGCAACATGGCAGAGGAAGCAGTTTCCCATAAGAGAACTCACCATCTGCCTGGACTCGCTCTGATGAGAAGAAACGAGTCCACATGACAAGAAACGTTCCACAGCGGCCTCTAGTGGACAAACACAGGTACCGCAGTCTAATATATAAAATATATATATATAAAAAAAAATTTTTTTTTTTCTTGACCACCATTAAAAATTATTACATTTTTTTAGTAGTTACAGGCATGCACAGAATTTTGCGGGAATACCATTAGGTAACAGACAGAAAGACAAATTAGGCTTGGGGGTCCCCCAATAGAACCAAGTTCCTGGGGGCCCCCACTTACCTGTTCCCCGCCGCAGGACTTTGTTTGGTCCACAAAAGCCCAAACTTCACCTATCACGGCAGGCATTGTAATCAAACCTTCAGGGACCGGGTTCCCAAGGATTCCACTCCCCTGGACCTGTATAGCACCCTGCACAGAAAACTTCTTGGTCGTGGGTATGACCAGAGCTCTGGATCCCAGGGTCCAGCTCTCCTAAGAGAAGCATTACAGGCAAAACCTTGCTCTTCTCTGCAAGGCCCGGGTACCGACCGTTTAGCTATGAAGCTTTTTTGGTCGGATCCGGAATAGCTTACTGAGGCCCAAAAGAACCTGTACGCAAGCTCAGTGAAAAACACATGTTTCTTCTTGGCCAACACCTTAGACACTGGCAAAAAACTGAGGTGCTCCCGGATGGGAGGGGCTTATATAGGGGAGGGTACTTCCGGTTTTGGAAGTTGCCAGTGCCAGCACCTGACGGTATCTATATAACCCATTAGTAATGACTATGTCGCTCTGTGTCCCGTGATGTACGAGAAAGAAAGTACCTACTGTATCGGGTGGCTAAAAGAGCAGAAGAAACCATTGAGCAGCTTGTGGTCCCCAAACCTTACAGGAAGTTGGTGTTAGAGTTGGCCCATGGGCACCGATGCCACATTTCCGTAACCCGCTGGTACCTCTTCCCATCATTGAGGTCCCCTTTAAGAGGATCGCAATGGATTTGGTAGGTCCGATAATGAAGCATGCTAGGGGGCATCAGTACATTTTGGTTATATTAGACTATGCCACCCGTTATCCGGAAGCGATTCCTCTCCAAAATACCTCGGCCAAAACCATAGCCAAAGAGCTATCTCTTGTTTTTAGCCGTGTGGGTATTTGTAAGGAACTGCTTACGGACCAAGGTACACCCTTTATGTCCCGGGTTATGAAAGAGCTGTGCAAGTTGTTCAAAGTAACACAATTGCGTACATCTGTGTATCACCCCCAAACAGATGGGTTGGTTGAAAGATTCAACAAAACCCTAAAACAAATGTTAAAGAAGGTGGTGAATAGAGATGGAAAGGATTGGGACTGTCTAATTCCCTATTTAATATTTGCCATTAGGGAGGTACCCCAATCCTCTACGAGTTTCTCACCCTTTGAGTTACTCTATGAGAGACACCCAAGAGGGCTGTTGGATATCGCCAAGGAAACTTGGGAGAGTGAGAGTTCTCCCCACAGGAGTGTGATTGAGCATGTCGCCCTGATGCAAGATAGAATTGCACAGGTAATGCCAATCGTAAAGGAACATTTGGCCCAAGCGCAGTTGGCACAACAGAGAGTGTACAACCGTGGGGCCAAGACCCGTACCTTTTCCCTGGGGGATAGGGTATTGGTACTTGTCCCTACGGTTGAAAGCAAATTCCTCGCCAAATGGCAAGGCCCCTACGAGATAATGGAAAAAGTGAGCGAAGTGAATTACAAGGTCAGACAACCAGGAAGGCGAAAGCCCGAACAGATCTATCACATTAATCTGTTGAAAGCCTGGAGGGATAGGGAATCCCTAGTCGCAGAAACTTTGTCACCAGCTCAGTCTGATTGCGTAATTCCTGAGGTTGGAATAGCAGTCACCTTGTCAAACCCCCAACAACAGGAGGTTAAGGAGTTTGTGCTTCGCAACAAGGAGGTTTTCTCTGAGCTGCCGGGACAAACGTCTGGGGTAGAGCATGATATTATTACCCCGCCTGGTGAAAGGGTGAAGCTAAAACCCTATTGGATCCCAGAGGCCCAACAGGAGGCAATACGTGAGGAAGTACAGAAAATGCTTAAGTTGGGGGTGATAGAGGAGTCCCAAAGTGATTGGTCCAGTCCCATAGTGTTAGTGCCTAAACCGGATGGGAGCTGGCAATTTTGTAACGATTTTCAACAGCTGAACAAAGTTACAAAATTTGACACCTACCCCATGCCACGTATAGATGAGTTGATTGACCGGCTGGGAACAGCCCGATACATGACAACTCTTGATCTCACAAAAGGGTATTGGCAAATTCCCCTGGCCAAATCGGCCAAGGAGAAAACCGCGTTTGTAACTCCAGACGGAGCGTTCCAATATAAAAGAATGCCGTTTGGATTACAGAACGCACCGGCAACATTCTAGCGGAAAATGGACCAGAAACTGAGGCCCCATCAGAAGTATGCCGCGGCTTACCTGGATGATGTCATTATCTATAGCACAGATTGGGCCTCACATCTGCCAAAAGTGCAAGCAGTCCTAGACTCTATCCGGGAAGCTGGGTTTACGGCCAACCCCAAAGGGTATTGGCAAATTCCCCTGGCCAAGTCGGCCAAGGAGAAAAACGCATTTGTAACCCCAGATGGGGCGTTCCAATATAAAAGAATGCCTTTTGGATTACAGAATGCACCGGCAACATTCCAGTGGAAAATGGACCAGATACTGAGGCCCCATCAGAAGTATGCCGCGGCTTACCTGGATGATGTAATTATCTATAGCACAGATTGGGCCTCACATCTGCCAAAAGTGCAAGCAGTCCTAGACTCTATCCGGGAAGCTGGGTTTACGGCCAACCCCAAGAAGTGTACCATTGGACAGAAGGAGGCCAAATATCTTGGGTACACCATTGGGAGAGGAGTAATAAAACCCCAGGTCAATAAAGTCGAGGCCATACAGAATTGGCCACGTCCCAACAGCAAGAAGCAGGTACAAGCCTTTCTAGGAATCGCTGGTTATTATCAGGGATTCATTCCCCACTTTGCTTCTCATGCTGTGCCCCTAACCAACCTGACAAAAGGGAAAGAGTCTGTCATGGTTAAATGGACCCCAGAGGCTGAGGCAGCATTCCAATTCTTAAAAAAAGCCTTATGTAGCCAGCCAGTGTTGTACTCACCAGACTTCTCTAGGGACTTTGTCGTACAAAGTGATGCATCAGACGTTGGGGTAGGAGCAGTTTTGTCCCAGGTCTGGAATGGGGAAGAGCACCCAGTCATTTACCTCAGCAGGAAATTGAAGTCCCATGAGGTAAATTATGCCACAATTGAGAAGGAGTGTTTAGCGGTGAAGTGGGCTCTAGATTCCCTTCGGTACTATCTGCTAGGTAGGCACTTTGACATGATTACTGATCACGCTCCTTTAAAGTGGATGGCTCAGAACAAAGAGACAAATAGAAGAGTAAATAGGTGGTTCCTGGCCTTACAGGAATACAACTTTACAGTAAAGCATCGCCCTGGCGTTCAAATGGGGATTGTGGATGTTTTGTCTCGAGTACATGCATGCCTGATTGCTTGTGTTCCAACCCCAAGGTTAAAACAAGAGGGGGGGGGGGGGTATGTGACAGCAGGCAGGTAAAGTCGCCGGGTTGCATCCAGGATGGGAGATATATATGTCCTAGATTCAGGCTTTATGCCAATTTATACCACTAGGGGGAGTGCTGGGAGTCTTGCAAGGGAAGAGTTGTTCAGCTGGGCTCATTAAGTGGGCTTGTTAGGGTCTCTACAAGAACTCCCAGCATGCTAAGGGAGATGCTCAAACCTGGAACCAGATCTGTGTGAATAGTCTGGGGAGTGTGATCTCTGTGCAGTGAGCCAAAGCCTGTGTGGTTACTGTAAGAACTTCAAAAAAGCAGGGAGCTAGGGACTGGGACAACACAAGGCTGTACCCAGTTGTTAGTCAGGGACACCAACGTGTGTAGTAAGCGGTCAAGTTGACCAGGATTTCTTTTCATGTTTCTGTTTGTTTTGTTGTTTTTCCCTTGTAAATAGTTTGAATAAACCTCACCTTTCGTTTTTGCAACTATAAACCCTGTCTGCTGTGCCTGTTTTGTGTGGTGAACCCATCCAGGGGGTCACACACACCCGCTGCTGAGCTAACCCCCTCACAGTATATATATAGTTTGAATTGAGTATTTCGATTCACGAGTAGCAGCACCTAGGGTAAGCGCAAGAAATGTAATCTTTATTTCAATAATTCAATACCCTGACAATAGGTTATGGGCCCAGCGCACCCAGGCACTCCCAACAGCACCTAGAAGCGTCCAGGCACTGGAGAGGATATTGCAAGTCTGTGAGTACTGTATGCAAGCAGCTGAAAGATGGCAAGTGGTTTCTCAGCAAGGATGACTTGTGTCAAGTGCTAAATACAGACAGACCCACAGACGGAGAGACAGAGGAATTGGATAGGAGGGATAGACAAGCAAAAGCTTGCTAGTGGAAGAAGACCAGTTAATCCACATAAGAACTGAGAAAATGGCCAAAGGTATGTGGACTTCATTACAGAAACTGCATGAGTGTTCAAGTCTAAACAGCAAGTTTTTTCTACTATAAAAGCTTTTTAAGATGAGGCTAGAAGAAGGCCAGCAAACGTGGGATGGAATTCGCGCTAGGTACGTCTGTCTCGAAGATGAACAGGCGGTTGTCCGCTTTAGCTTTTAGTTTTTTGGCTGAATGACGTACGTGATGTGACCAAAGAATTTGTGGTAAAGCAGGCCATAAAATTATTTTGGCGTGGGCGCATTTAGCCAGATACCAGGCGCCTGTGTCTTTTGAGCTTCTTCAAGAGCTGGTGGGGAGGTTGCCTGAAGTTTGCATCTCTCCCTATGATGTGCTGCTTTTTACGGTGACTTTTGTAATGACTTTCTTTGGAGCATTAAGGATTGGGGATTTAGTGAGCTGGGGTGGGTGGCCTGCAGTTTTCGGACGCAATGGTTGCAGACGACAGTGTCCAGTTATTTATTGGAAAGTCTAAAACTGATCAGCTAGGGAAGGGGGTTACTGTGTTGTTTGCCCGGTTTTTGCTGTGCAAGGTTTTGTTGAGGAAAGGGGTCGGCTCTTGGTTCTTTTTTGCTGCATAAGAATGGCTCATCCTTATAGCGTTTTCAGTTCTTGGGCATTTTCAGACGCTGCCTTGCAGTGACAGGCAGAGGAGTTTCCCAGTTTAATACGCATTCCTTTTCGGGTGGGGGCCGCTACAGAGGCTGCCAGATGGGGAGTTCTCAGATCGTAAAACGTGTTGGGAGATGGGAGTCGGATCGTTTTAAAATTTATGTTCGCCCTCATTTGCTCTGACGTGGTGTTCTTTATGTTGTATGTTTTCATGTGGTTCTATGTTTTCCTTTTGTTTCTCATTGCAGGTCTTTCCCTGGGCCTTGTGTGGATCCTGGGTAATTCTTATGTTTTTTTGAGGGCTGTCCGGGCAGACGCTCGGCCTGAGGGTAGGCAACTTGGTGTTCCACGGAGCGAAGCTGTGCTAAAATGGCTGGGAATTAGAGGTATGATGTGGGGACATGTTCTCCCCGAGGTCCATTACTATTCTAGAATTTACCAGCCCCCTGACGTTTTACTGTTTCATGTTGGGGGGAATGATTTGGAGGGACCTGGCGAGGGATGTCAAGTTTGACATTTTATGATTAATGCATGAATTCCCTGGTACCATCATTGTGTGGTCTGACCTTGTGGCCAGGAAGGTGTGGCGTTTTACTCGCTCCGTTGAACGCCTGGATAAAGCTAGGATTACGTTTAACAGAGAGGTGGGCAATTTTGTTTCTTGATTTGGGCGAGTTGTAGTTCGGCACCGGGAATTGGAAGACCAGTCTGTTCGCTATTGGAGGCAGGACGGCGTTCATCTGATTGCTGTGGGCAGGGATATTTGGTCCTTGGGCCTTCAGGAAGGGGTGGGGAGAGCATTGCAGGTGTGGAGGGACTCGTTTGAATGATAACGTCACGCAAGCTCGTGTTGCGGGTCAGGGGGTCAGTGATTATTAGGGATGAGCCGAACACCCCCTGGTTCGGTTTACAGCAGAACATGTGAACAGGCAAAAAATTCGAACACCGTTAAAGTCTATGGGACACGAACATGAAAAATCAAAAGTGAGAACTTTAAAGGTTAATATGCAAGGTATTGCCATAAAATGTGTTTGGGGACCCGGGTCCTGCCCCAGGGGACATGTATCAATGCAAAAAAAGTTTTAAAAATGGCCGTTTTTCCCAGGAGCAGTGATTTTAATAATGCTTAGTGAAACAATAAAAGTGAATATTCCTTTAAATTTCGTACCTGGGGGGTGTCTATAGTATGCCTGTAAAGTAGCGCATGTTTCCCGTGTTTAGAACTGTCCCTGCACAAAATTTAATTTCTAAAGGGAAAAAAGTAATTTATAACTTCTTGTGGCTATAATGAATTGTCAGGTCCCGGCAATACAGATAAAAGCCATTGAAAAAAATGGCAGGGCCCCCCGCCCCCCCCAGTCCATTACAAGGCCCTTTGGGTGTGGTATGAATATTAAGGGGAACCCCGAACCAAAATAAAAAAAAATATGTGTGGGGTTCTCCCCAAATTCCATTACCAGGCACTTCAGGTCTGGTATGGATTTTAAAGGGGAACCCTGCACCAAAAAAAAAAAAATGGCGTGGTGTTCCCCCCAAAAAACATACCAGACCCTTATCCGAGCACGCAACCTGGCAGGCTGCAGGAAAAGAGGGGGGTCGAAAGAGCGCCCCCCCTCCTGAACCGTACCAGGCCACATGCCCTCAACATGGGGAGGATGTCCCCATGTTGATGGGGACAAGGGCCTCATCCCCACAACCCTTGCCCGTTGGTTGTGGGGGTCTGCGGGCGGGGGGCATATCGGAATCTGGAAGCCCCCTTTAACAAAGGGGACCCCAGATGCCGACCCCCCCTATGTGAATTGGTAACGGGGTACACCCAAAAAAGTGAGAAAAAAGGTGACCCCGCCCCCCTCTGATGCAACGGGGGTTTCTGGCGGTTTCCCGTGGCGTCACGGGTGACCCCACCCCCCTCTGATGCAACTCCGGTTTCCCGTGATGCGTCAGAGGGGGCGGGGTCACCCGTACACGTCACTGGGTAACCCCGGCATTCCCCTTGCATCAGAGGGGGACGGGGTCACCTGTCCACGTCACGGGTGGCCCCGCCCTCGGTTATAAAAGAATTGTCAGACGGGTCGCGTGTCATTCGGCCGGGTGCCTCCTATGGAGGAGGCTGTATCGTTCGTAGCGGCGGGCCGGACTCGTAGAAGGATTACGGCGTCAGATTTAATTTTTTTATTTTTTATTAAAGGACTTGTCCCAAGCTGTGTGTGTTTTTTTTTTTTTTTCTTTTTTCTCACTTTTTTGGATGAAATGGTAGGGGTACAATGTCCCCTTTGTTAAAGCGGGCTTCCAGATTCCGATAAGCCCCCCGCCCACAGACCCCCACAACCATCGGGCAAGGATTGTGGGGATGAGGCCCTTGTCCCCATCAACATGGGGACATTGCTCACCATGTTGAGAGCATGTGGCCTGATACGGTCCAGGAGGGGGGGCCCTCTCTCGTCCCCCCCTCTTTTCCTGTGGCCTGCCAAGTTGCGTGCTTGGATAAGGGTCTGGTATGGGGGGGAACCCCACGCCATTTTTTTTATTTTGGTGTGGGGTTCCCCTTAAAATCCATACCAGACCTGAAGGGTCTGGTATGGATTTTGAGGGGGACCCCACACCATTTTTTTTTTTATTTTGGTTCGGGGTTCGCCTTAATATTCATACCAGACCCAAAGGGCCTGGTAATGGACTGGGGGAGGAACCCCTGCCATTTTTTTCAATGACTTTTATCTGTATTGCCGGGACCCGACAATTCATTACAGCCGCGAGTAGTTTTAAATTACCTTTTTCCTTTAGAAATTACATTTTGTACAGGGACAGTTCTAAACACGGGAAACATGCGCTACTTTACAGGCATACTATAGACACCCCCCAGGTACGAAATTTAAAGGAATATTTATCTTTTGTTTCACTTTAAGCATTATTAAAATCACTGCTCCCGAAAAAACATCCGTTTTTAAAACTTTTTTTTGCATTGATACATGTCCCCTGGGGCAGGACCCAGGTCCCCAAACACTTTTTATGACAATAACTTGCATATTAACCTTTAAAATTAGCATTTTTGATTTCTCCCATAGACTTTTAAAGGGTGTTCCGCGGCTTTTGAATTTGCCGCGCACACCCCAAATTGTTCGCTATTCGGCGAACGGGCGAATAGCCAATGTTCGAGTCGAACTCATGTTCATTTTTGACATTGTTGCTAAATTGTGGGGTCCATCTAAGGTATGGCACCTACACGTGTTTGGTTAGTGGTACCCACCTCCCCCAGGAGCTAGGTCCCCTGGGGGGCGGGGGTGGAAGTATGGTGAGGTCGTAACGTCCTTGAGCCAGTTGGGGTGTGACTGAGGACATGGACGATTTCAGTAAAATTGTGCCTTATGGATAACCATAGACCCCTTGTTTACATTGTTAGAATTACATTTTTCAATGGTATTTTCATTGTTATTTTGTTTATTCAGTGTTAATAAATTGGCTGCTGTGGCCATATTAAAACGCATGTCGGGCAGTCTGTGTCTTTATTTTAGGGCAGGTTTTAGGACTAGGTTGATGAATCCATTAGTCAAGCAGAGCAGGTTTTCCCTGTAAAAGGACCATTCACTTAAAAAAGGACTGTTCTATCTGGAAAGCCGAGCAGCAAAAGTTAGAGCTATCCACAAAAAGAGTCAAAGCCATAACAATGGAAACTGCAGACACATCATGGAGTGGCACCTTTAAAGTGACACAAAGCAGAAAGCCACGTGGCTGGTGCATAGCCTCAAAAGCAACAAGCCACATGACTAGCGATGAGACTTTCTTCACAAACATTGATTACAGTGCAAAAGACAATGTTTTCCTAGCAAATGGGAAAAGCATCACATCAGAAGTTAAGGGCCAGGGCTTCCTGAACTACATTACACCACAAGGCAAGCAGAGTATCCTTGTAAATAGAGATGAGCTTCGTGTTTGAGTCAAACCCATGTTCGACTCGAACATCGGCTGTTGGTCGAATTGCGAACTTTATGGGCCATTCGCGCCAAATTCGAGTGGTGCGTCACGGCCCATAATTCACTGCGGCATCGCAGTGCATTGCTGACTGATGATTGTCCAAGCATGCACTATGACCCGCATGCTTTGGCCAATCACAGCACAGAAAAAACTGAGAGCCTTAATTGGCCATAGCCAGGGTGGCTTTGGCCAATTATGGCTCAGGGGGTTTAGTACACGCCCCACACTATAAGTTCTTTGGTGTGGGCCTTTTTTCAGACGTGTGCATTAGATCGCACCATTGCCATTTGCAACATATGTCTAAAGCGTATCTCGCGTGGCCAAAACATCAGCCGCTTGTGCACCACGTGCTTGACCAGACATATGTCAACCTTGTCATGAAGTCCGTTGGCAAGCGTACCTAAAAGACCCGCACCGAAGAACAAAGCGGACCTCTCCTTGCTCCTCATCAGCTGGGATCTCCAACCCCACTATACCTTCAGTCCTCTCTGAAACCTGCACTGAGAGGAATGAAGGTGTAAAATTCGGTGTGTCACAGCCAAGTACTTGCTGGCAATCTGCTATCGGTACACCAACATCCGATTGTACTAGGCAAATTTCCCTGCCCCAGCTGCTGCACCGCCAAAAGAAGTTTGCTCCCAGCCATCCACATGCCCAGCGGTTGAATGCTAGCTTGGCTAAATTGCTAGCACTTCAACTGCTGCCTTTTCAGTTGGTAGACTCTGCCCCCTTCTGTGAGTTTGTGGAATGTGCGGTTCCTCAGTGGCAGGTTCCCAAACACCACTTTTTCTCACGGAAGGCGATTCCGGCTCTCTACCGGCATGTGGAAGGCAATGTCTTGGCCTCGCTGGACAGGGCGGTCAGCGGTAAGGTGCATATTACCACTGACTCATGGTCCAGCAGGCATGGACAGGGACGTTACCTATCTTTCACGGCGCATTGGGTGACTCTGCTGGCAGATGGGAGGGATGCAGGACAAGGTGCAGTAGTGTTGGAGGTTGTTCCGCCACCATGCCTCCAAAATGTTACTACTGGTGATTCTGACACACCTCTCTCCTCCACCCCCTCCTCTTCTTCTTCCTCCATGGCCTCTACCTGTGCTTTGTCCTTGGAACCAGCGGTGCTCCGTAGGCGTTCAAGGGGCTATGCAAGTACGCAGGCAAAAAGATGCCATGCGGTGCTTGAGCTGGTGTGCTTGGGGGACAGGAGCCACACTGGGGCAGAGATTCTGTCAGCTCTGCAGGGGCAGGCCCAGAGTTACTGCCACGCAAGCTTAAGCCAGGAATGGTGGTTTCCGACAATGGCACCAACCTCCTCTCCGCCCTCCGACAGGGACAACTGACCCATGTGCCCTGTTTGGCTCGCGTCCTTAACTTGGTGGTGCAGCGGTTCTTGGGCAGGTACCCGGGCTTACAGGAGGTCCTGAAGCAGGCCAGGAAACTCTGTGGGCATTTCCACCGGTCATATAATGCCAGTGCTTGGCTGGCTGACCTGCAAAAGGATTACAACCTGCCCAAGAACCGCCTAATCTGTGACATGCCCACCAGGTGGAACTCTACGTTGGCCATGCTGCAGTGGCTGCACACGCAGCAGAGGGCCATCAATGAATATCTGTTGCAATATGGCACCAGGACAGTGTCATGGGAGCTTGGATTTTATTCCCCACACCAGTGGGCCATGATCAGGGATGCATGCACTGTCCTGGCACCATTTGAGGAGGCCACGAGGATGGTGAGCAGTGACGGTGCATCCATCAGTGACACTGTCCCTCTTGTCCACCTGTTGGAGCACACGCTGCATGGCATAAGGGACAGGGAATTTGACGCAGAACAGAGGCAGGAAGAGGAGGACTTCCTTACCTCTCAAGGCCCCCTTTATCCAGACAGTGTTCCTGCTGGCCCGGCTATCACACAGGAAGAGGATGAGGAGGAGGAGGATGATTATTGTGTCAGACTCAGCATCAGCAGCAGTCTTCAAGGGATCAATTACAGTCCCAAGACACCCATGGACTTGTACGTGGCTGAGAGGGGGTGGCTGCGGATCATGTCGTCCTCAGTGACCCAGAGGACTCTGCACCGAATGCCTCAGCAAACCTACACTGCATGGCCTCCCTGATTCTGCAAAGTCTGTGGAAGGATCCTCGTATTCGTGCGATCAATGAGAGGGATCATTACTGGCTGGCAACCCTCCTTGATCCACGTTACAAGGGTAAGGTTGCGGACCTTATCTTGCCGTCGCAGAGGGAGCAGAGGATGAAGCATCTTCGGGAGGCCTTGCTGAAAGGTCTGTGCAGCGCGTTCCCAGAGACTGGGAGGTTACAAATTCCTGGTCCTAGACAACGTGTTGCTGAGGCTCCGGTCAGTCAAAGAAGGAGCGGTGGAGAAGGTGGCCGTCTGACCGATGCGTTTAGACAATTTTTTTAGTACGCAGCCCCAAGGTATGATCGGTTCCAGCAACCATCGCCAGCGTCTGGTTTACATGGTGCAGGAATACCTAGGGGCAAGATCAGACTTGGACACCTTTCCCACCGAAAATCCTCTGGGTTACTGGGTCTTGAGGATGGATCACTGGCCAGAGCTTGCACAGTATGCAATTGAGGTACTGGCCTGTCCTGCATCCAGCGTTCTTTCGGAACACACATTCAGTGCTGCTGGAGGTTTTGTAACCGATCACAGGGTGCGCCTGTCCACCGACTCGGTCGATCGACTGCCCTTCATAAAAATGAATCAGTCTTGGATCACCACCAGCTACCAAGCACCTGATGCTGATGTAACCAAATAATTTTTTGGGAAATGTCAGATCCCTTCAAGACTGCCTATGCTGATGCTGAGTGACTATCCTGTTATGCTGAATGACTATCCTCTTCCTCCTCAATAATCATGCTGATAGCTTGAAAGAACATTTTTGGTTCTGGGCACCGCCACCAGTGGCTAAGGCCCAATTTTTCAGCCCCTGTTTAACAGGGGCGTGTATTTACAATTTTTGATGCAATGCTTTGCAGCAGGGCTCATTGCTGTGCTCCAACTACAGTATCTGTGAGGGGTTGCAGTGTTGTGGCACCAGCACCAATGCCTAAGGCCCAATTTTTCTGTCCCTGTTTAACAGGGGGGTATAATTACTAGACATGTGCACACTGAAATATTTCGTTTCGGAATTTCGTTTTCGTCCGAAAAATAAATGTATTTAGTTACTCCTGAAATTCGTTTTTATTTATTTCGTTTTTCGTTAGAAATTGCATTCGTCCGAAAATCTGAATTAATTAAGGTCGAATCTGTCATTGAAGGCTTATGGTGTCTGTCGAATGTTCAAAGAAGATTCGACGGAGCAGTGAAACTGTACGACGCTGCAATCATACATTTCCGGTCGAATGTTCCGCCCACAAGCTATAGAAGAATTCTAATGTTGTATGACTAGTAATAATTATATTTATTCATTACTATTACTAGTCAACCAACATTAGAATTCTTCTATAGCCTATGGGCGGATGCATTTGACCGGAAATGTACGATTGCAGCGTCGTACAGTTTTGCTGCACCGTCGAATCTTCTAACTTTCGATGCTTTGTCGAATCTTCGTCATTCTAGCTATTTTACTGCTCCTCCTCTTTGGTTACAATCAGCCAATAACATTCATCATCAACTTTATTTTACTTCCCCCACCCAATTCCAGCAGTGATCTTTTCTCTCTATGTCGAATCTTTTCTCTCTATAATAACAAATCTTTTCTCTCCTATGTCGAATCTTTTCTCTCCTATGTCGAATCTTTTCTCTCTATAATGTCGAATCTTTTCTCTCCTATGTAGAATAATCTTGGACTAATAGAGTTAAGGTACATTCGACCACAGGTTCGATAGACACAGATTGTTATTGTCAGCGTCACGTCGAATCTCCTATCTATATCGAACTGTTGTAGCAACGAAAACGAAAATAAAGCATTTGTTTATGTCGGATCTTTCGGTTTTCGGATTCTGTGCTTTCGTTTTCGTTTGTTAAAACGATAACGAAAATAGCTGAAATTCGGACGAAAATGCATTCGGACGAAAACGAATGCACATGTCTAATAATTAAAATTTTTGATGCAATACTTTGCAACAGGGCTCATTGCTGTGCTCCAACTACAGTATCTGTGAGGGGTTGCAGTGTTGTGGCACCAGTGCCTAAGGCACAATTTTTCTGCCCCTGTTCAACAGGGGCATGTAATTACAATTCTTGATCTAATATTTAACAGCTGGGCCCATTCCTGCGCCCACCAAGAGTAACTGTGAGGGCTTACAGTGTTGTGGCAACACCACCACCACCACCACCACCAAAGGCCCAATTTTTCTGCCCCTGTTCAACAGGGGCATGTGATTACGATTCTTGATCTAATATTTCACAGCTGGGCCCATTCCTGCGCCCACCAAGAGTAACTGTGAGGGCTTACAGTGTTGTGGCACCAGCACCACCACCACTACCAAAGGCCCAATTTTTCCTACCACTGTTCAACAATTCTTGATATAATAGTTCACAGCAGGGCGTTCCAGCGCCCACCAAGAGTAACTGTGAGGGCTTACAGTGTTGTGGCAACACCAACACCTAAGGGCCAAATTTCTGCAGAGTATGTACGGCAGTCCCCTACTTTCAAACATCCCACTTACAAACGACTACTACTTGCAAACGGAAGGAGACAACAGGAAGTGAGAGGAAATCTACCCCTAGGAAATTCTCTCCTGTAAGAGTTAATATGGGAAAAAGGTGTCTCATATCTACTGATGCTTTATCACCAATCCTTGTTTCAATAAAAAACCGAAATTTTCAAAAAACATTTGTCATTGGGACGGAAAGTGAGGTGAAATGTTCCGAACAGGTGCACAGACAGCAAAACAAATGTTACAGGGGTGATAACCCTTCCCTATGTTTTCCAAAAAGCTTAAAAATAGATTTTTTTGGCTGGAGCTACACTTAAACAATGTACCTGTTCCAAATTACAAACAGATTCTACTGAAGAACAAACCTACAGTTCCTGTCTTGTTTGCACCGCCTGTATACTGCTGTTCAGAGTATATAGGGCCTTTTTTAATTTGGGTGCAGGGTTCCCCTTAATATCCACACAAGACCCAAAGGGGCTGGGGGGTGGGGGGGTACCCATGCCATTTTTCTCAATGATTTTCATCCATATTTCCAGGAGCAGCCATTACATTAAAGCCGCAAGCAGTTTTAAATGACCTTTTTTCCTTTTAGAAATGTAATTTTGTGCAGGGAAAGTTCTAAACACGGGAAATGCATGCCACTTCATGTACGATATTTAAAGGAATATTTCACTTTTTTTTTTTCACTTTTTGCATCATTGAAATCACTGCTCCCGAAAAAACTTCAGTTTTCAAAACTTCTTTTTGCATTGATACATGTCCCCTGGGGCAGGACCCGGGTCCCCAAACCCTTTTTAGGACAATAACCTGCATATAAGCCGTTATAATTATCACTTTTGATTTCGAACGTTCGCGTCCATTGTATTTAATAGGGTTCTAAAGTTTGCACAAACTTTCGGTCTGTTCGCAGGTTCTGGTGCGAACCGAACCAGGGGGTGTTCGGCTCAACCCTACTTGTAAAGAAAAAGCTGTATATTCCAGAACTAGAAGGCAGCCTTCTATCAGTGAAAAGTCTTGCAAACAACGGTCTCACAGTTAAAGGGGTTGTAAACCCTTTTGTTTTTTCACCTTAATGCATCCTATGTATTTCATGTTTGTTATTTAAAAAAATAAAAATAAAGGTTTACAATCCGTTTAAGTTCCAGGGTGATGAATGCACAATTTACAATAATAAGCGATTCCTCGCAAAAGGAAAACTGGATGATCACCTATACAGGCTCATCACCAAAGACCAGCAAGCCAATATAGTCTCTAATGACCCACACAGCAAATGTATTCACTTATGGCTAGGGCCCAGAAGTCCAGAAGCTATACAGGACAAAGAGAGGCTTATCAGAAGATTTGACAATAGCACCTTGCAAAGTGCTCATGAAATGCAAGTGCTGTATTGAAGCAAAAGCCACACACACTCCCCTTCCACAGGCATCTAAAAAAAAAAAAACTACCCACCCCCTGCAGCTCATACACCGTGACATATGCGGTCCAATGAAACTCCCACGTCAGCTGGGAACAAATATCTACTGGCTTTTTTTGATGATTATTTCAGGTACACAACCACTTATCTAATGAAACACAAGAATGAAACATCAGAGAAACTTCAAGAGTCCGTTGCCATGTCTAGCAACAAATTCCAACAGAAACCAGGAATAATATGCACTGACGATGGGGGAGAATACATAAGCAAAGAAGTGGCCTCATACCTGAAGAGACTAGGAATAGTACATCAGACAACCACACCATACACTCCTGAACAAAACGGTGTAGCAGAAAGGAAAAATCGCACACTCATAGAAATGGTTAGATGCATGTTGTTAGATGCCCACCTACTTCACAAATACTGGGGAGAAGCAGTCATGACTGCAACCTTCCTACAGAACAGACTACCCTCGAGCCATTAAAAGTACTCCATTTGAAATGTGGCATGTATCAAAGCCTAGCATAGGGCACATCAGAGTGTTTGGATGTAAAGCATATGCCTTTATTCCAAGTGAGAAGCGATCCAAGCTGGAGAACAGAGCCATAGAGGGCATTCTAGTAGGCTACAGTGAGCAAACTAAGGGTTACAGAATCCTACACCCGAAGACTGACAAAGTGACAATAAGCCGTAGTGTTTATTTTGATGAGAGCCCATCACAAGAAACACCAATCCCTGAAAGCTGTGAAGTAAATATGCCAAGCAAACCAGAAGAAAAGGTCGACCAAAGTGAACCTGTGCAGGAGTCAGAACAAGAGATGGAACTCACATTGCCTAAATCAAGTTCCCCACCAGATCCTGCTGAACTGCTTGAAATCAGAAGATCCACTCGGACTACAAAGGAGTTACCACCCCGCAAGCTGTCATACACTGTCAAACACACAGCATACTTGAACCAACATCCTGGGAAGACATAGAAAAACTACCAAAACGTGAAGCCAATAAATGGAGAAAGGCAGCAGAAGAAGAATTAAAGTCACTTTAAGAAAATAAAACCTGGACACTCACAGAGCTCCCTCATAACTGCAAACTATAGGAAGTAAGAGGACTTTCAAAGTAAAGTCAGATGCAGAAGAGAATATCCACAAATACAAAGCCAGACTAGTTGCCAAGGGTTGCTCACAGAAATTCATTGAAGATTACGATGAAACATTCGCTCCCATCGTTAAACACTCCACCATCAGTGTTCTTCTTGGCGTTGCAGCCGGGAAGGGCATGCAAGTGAAACACCCAGACGTTAAAACTGCTTTTCTATATGGAGACATTAAGGAAGATCTCTACATGGAGCAACCACCAGGGTTTGAGCAAGGAGATGACCTTGTATGTAAACTTCAGATGAGCATCTACGGTCTTAAGCAATCTGCAAGGATGTGGAATGAGAAAGTGAATGAAGTGCTTACCATAGAGGGGTTCTCAAGAAGTAGAGCAGACCCCTGTCTCTCTACTCCAAGAATCAAGAAGACAGAAGGGTATACATCCCTATCTATGTTGATGACATTGTAATCCCCTTCTTGTTCAAAACAGGTTATAATCAGATAGTTCCCCACCTGAAAGAAAATTTTGAAATCAAAGAGCTAGGGAACATTAGCTACTATCTGAGAATACAAATAGAGAGAGAAGATTGAAGTTATCTTCTCAACCAATCTCAGAAAATCTCAGAAATCTTGGAACAATTCCATATGCAAGATGCAAAGGAAGTGAAAACTCCTATGGAACCAGGCAATCAAAAGAGCAATGAAACCGAAAACTTGTTACCCAACAATGGCATGTATCGCAGAGCAATTGGTAAGCTGATATATGTTGCCACTGTGACAAGACCAGACATACTATGCAGGAAAGTCTCAACTCCCTGTCAGCGTGACTTTAACGCAATAAAAAGAGTGATGCAGTACCTCAAAGGAACAATTCAGACGAAGTTACAGTTACCAGCAACATCAAATCCAAAATCCAAAACTGCTCGGATATGTGGATGCTGATTGGTCTGGGGACTGCACAGACCGCAAATCCACAAGTGGATTCATCTTCCAGTATGGGGAAGGAACCATAAGTTGGTCTATGATAAAGCATTCAACTTACTAGGATGAATGAGCATAACAAAAGGAGTTGGGACTTTGTACGAGGCACAGGGCATGTAGAGCCATGCACCTCCATCTCCGATACTTGAAAAAAAGGAGAATATGGATGGGACTTTAAATGAAGCATACATCTCAGGAGATACCCGACAAGAAATAACTATGGCAGTATACTGTTGCACTGGAACTTGAACCGTTAAATGAAAGCATTGCATAACAATTGGCAGTCATTACTTTAATTGGATAATAAATATGACAACAACAAAAAATAACACAGCATACCTAGTATATTGGTTAAAAGTTGGGATGTACATAAAATACAACAATAATGGTAGCATGGTATAATAACATGATCAGTTCATAATAAAAACATTACAACAGAGCCAGTTCGTGGGGTGTCTACGTGGTAAGTAGGTAGGGCCTAGACACGTTGGTACAGTCCGATTGATATATAGAAATTATTAAAAATTTTAGGATACTTACCACAGGAGCTTCCCCCCCCCTGGGGACTTCAGTCTAACTGGCATTCCAGCCTTGCACATTGGGGCCAATCCACCTCAGCTCCCGGTGGCTGATACCTTCCCGACCAGCCTCCTGCCCTCCACGCCTTTACCCTTAGTTATGGGCTTACTTGTAAGTATTTTTTTGGGGAATCATCATTGCCCTTTTGTTCCCCCCTCTCCATACCTTGACCCAAAACCTTATATTTAGTTTTACCATTTTACTGTTTTAACATTTTAGACATTCATCTCATACTTGCCCCTGAAGAGTGGTAATGGCCACGAAACGAGTGTCTGTGTATAAATAGTCAATAAGTTTGTTAGCTCTCACATTTATGCAGTAAGCAGGCTAGACACTGAGCCATGAGGAGGTAGAAAAGAACAGTCAAAAGAAAAGTATATGTTTGACCATCTGTCCAGGTCGTGAATGTGGCTCAAGTAAAGGTACCCCATATGTAGTGAGGTGACCCTGTACAAAGTGCCTAGCATAGCCCAGAAGAACCCACCCCAGGGTAGATCTCTCATGTGACCCTTGCTTGGCACCCAAAGAGGAGGGAAAACATGGAGGAAGCGTCACCAACCTCCCCGACCCCCTTACTCTTACATTTTGGCACCCAATGTGGGGCTACGCCTTCCTCATGTACCTGAAGACCACCTTAGCTAGTTGTCCAGGCTTTCCCAGCAATACTCCATGTAGCACTAATTAATATATATATATATATATATATATCAGTGTTGCCAACCCCCTGAAGTGAAATTTACTGGCAAGGATGCCAAAATTTCTGTACGGCACCAATTTCTTACTGGCAAAATTAATGAAGATTACTGGCAGAGCCGCATTTTTTACTGACGCTGAAAAAAGTACCTGAAATTACGGTTTTTAGTACTAAACAGTGCAAATATCAATATTTGAACTAAAAACACATAACTGATGCTAATATCAATGTGTTTAAGTTAAACAAAAGTAAAAAAACATATTTCTCAATTCACATGAAGGTCAGGATACTATAACCCAGCCAGCACAGAGTTCCCTCTTACATCAGAGTCTGCAGGATGCCCCCTTACAGTGCAAGGGAACTCTTATGTAAAGGGGAACGCTGCAGATCATGATGTAAGGGGGAACTCTGATGTGGGGGGAGGGGCTCTGGTGAATAGAGACCACCTTCCACAGAGTGAATACACTAAGGTAAAGGGGGGGTACTAATATAAGGGGGAAACCTTTATATCAGTGCCCCCTTACATTATTGTATTCATTCACCTCCTTACATCAGACAGTGACCCCCCCCCTCAGACTGGCCTGGCGGCACTGTCACTTACCTCCTCTCGGGTGCACAGTGTGGGGCTCAGTCAGACGGCTCCAGCTTGGTGGCTCTGATCTCCTCTTCCCAGTCCACACGTCTGTTTCTTCCTGGGCCGTAACCCCCATCCCGGCGGCACACCCACTCTTGACTCCTTTCTAGGATCCCCTCAGAGACTGTAGACATGACAAGAGATGGTCAGAGGCTGCGGACACACGATACAGGAGGGGGACAGAGGCTGCGGACATACTACAGGAGGGGGACAGAGACTGCGGACACACTACAGGAGGGGGACAGAGGCTGCGGACACACTACAGGAGGGGGACAGAGGCTGCGGACACACTACAGGAGGGGGACAGAGGCTGCGGACACACTACAGGAGGGGGACAGAGGCTGCGGACACCACCATATTACTTCTGCACATCATCTGTGTGCTGTGTCCTCCTCCTGTGCCCCTTTCACCACTCCACAGGTCAGGGCAGCACTGTGCTGCCCTGACCTGTGAAGAGGTGAAAGGGACACAGGAACCAGAGGAGGATACAGCACACTGATGACGCTGTCCCCTTGTATCCCCCCCTGTTTCACTGACCTTGAGTCCGTCCTCCTCACTCCTGGCTGGGCCCTGTCAGTGCTCCGAGTCCTCCACAGACCACCTATGATGAGTGCATGGCATGCACTCACTGCAGGTGTCCCGCCACTGCCGCCAGCCACTGTGGCCTTTTCAAAAATGGCGCCAGCGGCGCCATCACGTTACTGCGTGTGCGCCGCCGCCGCTCGGCCGAGTTCCGAATGCGCTCGGCCGGCGCATTCGGAACGGCGCATGCGCAGTTGTGTCTTTTTTATGGGCGCCGGTGCCCATAAACGGACTTTTACGTACAGCCCGAAAAAGGGGTTAAATCGCGGGCTGTACGTAAATCTACGTACGGTTGGCAACACTGATATATATATATATATATATATATATATATATATATATATATATATACACACACACACACAAACAGACCATTCGTGTGTATGCTTTCTCGTCGAGAAAACTGGCCAAAATCTCGACGAGAAAAAAGACGACCTCGTCTTTTTTCTCGTCGGAGTCTCATTTTTTCTCGCCGTGATTCTCGTTTTTCCGAGTCTTCAAAAACCCTGCATGGTCAGACTCAAGTATGAGACGGGAGCGCACCTTCTTGTAAAACTAGCGTTCGTAATGGAAATAGCACATTCGTCACGCGTTAACAATTTTTGCATCGTTTAAATGCTGCACATTAAAATCTTCTTTAGAATGGTACAATGATGAGCAAATATGAGCTTTTTTGGCTGCAGATATTCACACAGATTTCTGACTAATTTTTTGCAACAGTTCTGAATGCAGATCTCATGAATATGTTATTTTATTTTCTCGAGCAAGATGTCATTTTTTTTTTTTAAATTTGTAATAATTTTTTCAGATATGCATTTTAAAATATTATGTAATTTCTAGTGATCTCCATTTTTTTTTCTCCGGTGTAAATTTAACACAATTTGAAAAAAAATTATCTTCTATTTTTTGTCCTTCAATGCGTTTTTTTGGTGTTATCTGTCCCATTTAAAATCTAGCTTTCTAATTTTTGTAAATTACCTGCCTACTCACCAGCTAAATATTTAGCTTCAACAAAAACACATAGGCAAGTATTAACTGTAAAAAAAAAAAACATTTATTCTGGTATACAAAATAGGAATAACCAAACTAGAAGGCAGCGCTGGAGAGCCTGCTGCAATTTGTGCAACTGTGGGGACACCAAAAATGGGACCTTGAGAAGCACATACAGTAGTGAGCCCAATCTGGTCTTGGACTCCCAGAGGTCAGGAACAGCAGCAGGTTAGATACATGTCCCAAGTCTGTGGAACTACAACAGGCTGCCTTCTGTCTGACCACATTGCAGCAAGGGAATCACTTCCTGGTCTTCTTGCTCCGCTTCCCTGCAGCCTTCTTGGTAGGCTTCCCTGCAGCCTTCTCTGCAGCCTTGTCTGCAGCCTTCCTTGTCCGCCTGGCTGGAGGCTGTGCCTCAGGAGGTGTACTCATGTCAGGAGGTGGAGGTGGAGAAGAAGGAGGTGGAGCTGGAGAAGGAGGAGGAGGAGGAGGAGGAGGAGGAGGAGAAGAAGAAGAAGGAGGTGGAGGAGAAGAAGAAGGAGGAGGTTGTGAAAAAGGAGGTGGAGGTGGAGAAGAAGGTGCAGGAGGATGGCCGTGGTCACAAATAACAGTGGTCTCTGTGAGTCTGCCCCTCAACCCTTTATTTAAAAGGGACATGAGCAGGGCCTCACAAAGTAGCTGTTGTTCTGGTTGAATCTGGGCCATTTTCATGCCGACCAATGCCGCATAACCCTCATCAGGGGTTGGGGGCTGCTGGAGGGTGGCATGTGCCTCTTTAATGAGGGCCAGTACTGCCACACTCACAGACCTATCCCTCCTGGCCCTTCTTGGTGGCATGCAGATTGGAGGCACCTGACACCTTGTCCTACTACTTGGACCAGCCACCTCCTCTCTGCCACTTGGACCAGCCACCTCCTCTCTGCCACTAACCCCAGCCTCCTCCTGCCTGACATTTTCCGACCTGTCATCCTGGCTGACCTCCTGTGTAAAAAAAAGGGACATATTTTAGAGTTTTGTTTTCATCAATCACACACAGGGGGTTATTTAGTAAAGGCAAATCCACTTTGCACTACAAGTGCAAACTACAAGTGCACTTATAATTGCATTGAAAGTGTACTTGGAAGTGCAGTCGCTGTAGATCTGAGGGGGACATGCAAGGCAAAGAAAAATCAGAAATTTAGCTTGCACATGATTGGATAATAAAATCAGCAGAGCTTCCCCTCATTTCGGATCTACCCCTCAGATTTACAGCGACTTTACTTCCAAGTGCAATTTTTATTGCACTTTGCACTTGTAGTTTGCACTTGTAGTGCAAAGTGGATTTGCTTTTAGTAAAGAACCCCCACAATGTTCAGCTCATTGACTGTTGCAAATAATTCTAATTTTCTTTTTATAATACTCTCATTATGCCCCCATCATTTTGCATTCTTCTCCCAAACTTTTTTGCCCACTACTGTCTATTGCTATGTCAAACACTTTTTCTTGATTGACTAAATTTGTTCCCATCTTAAGATCTCTTTTACATCATTAATTTTTTCACAATAAATGTTTTGAAAATACTATACCTGGCTCTAGACGGACAGATCTGGGTCCTCATCCAAGATGGAAGGCTCCTCCTGATCCTGAGAAGGATCATCTTGGCTGGAGGGAAGGCTAGAAAGTGATTCCCTCTGTGTAATGTGGTCATTCGGAAAGGCCAACCTGTCGTAGTACCACAAATGTGGGACATATACCTCCCCTGCTGCTGCTCCTGACCTCTGAGAAGCCAGGACCCGATTGCGCGCAGTCCTATATGTGCCTCTCAAGGTCCCAATTTTGATGTCCAGCTGCTCAACGGTTGCATTGGGCATCCTGGTGTGCACAAATGCGAGCAGGCTCTCCAGCGCTGCTTTCCTTACCCCTTTTTTTTGTGCTGGGGATTTTGTCTCCCACAGAGCGGGCAGCTCCCTTAAGCGATCTATAAACTCTGAAAGGAATTCTTTCTCTAGAAACGCATTCATTGTTTCTGCAAGACAAAACACCAGACAAAAATACAAATGTCAATCACACTCTAAACTCGAGTAATGTTTATGCCCATATATGCCTCAACAATCTCTATGCAGTATAGGCCACTGATGTACCAAGTATTAAATCATACCTTCGGTCTTACGTTCGGCGCTCTTAACTCCTTCCTCCGCACACAGAACGTAGGTACGCCACACGTGTGTTAGCTTTATATACACTACGCATGCGTGACACACATCGCCTGCCCATGACGTTCTTTATCGATGTTTCCCCGCCCCTTCTCTTTCCGCGCACAGGCGACATGGCGGAGTCACAGCAGGTGTCTGGGAATTCAGAGAATTCTAATGAGGAGACAAGTCCAGAGCGGGAAACGTCACGAACAAGGAGGCGCTACAAGGCATCTAATATGTCCTTTGAGGAGATGGCGGAGATGGTGGCCATATTGAACAATTTTGATTATGATGCAAAGCATGGGCCGTCTTCCCACCCTAATCTTCGGAAGGACAAAATTATGAAGCAAGTAGTGAAAAGTCTGAAGAAGAATTTCGGTGTGAAAAGTTCCAAGGAGCAGCTCAGAAAGAGGTGGTCTGACCTCAAACTGAGGGAGCCGGAGCAGTTAAGGAGCATTAACAGAATGCTTAAAAAAAGTAAGTACTTCTCCTGTGTCCCTATTGTTGTATTTCACAACTTGCATGTTGCTCCCTGTTGTAGTTTTTAAAGATTTTACATTCTAAAATGACATCCTCTACAATTTAGTGGGCACAGTAATCGGTCGATATAGACACATCGTTTGCACACTACATACGATGATTTGTCAATATCCGTTCAATGTAAAGGAGAGGACACTCAGCAGTTGTTTACACATCTGCACTTACAGGAGCACTATAGCATGGGCCACCAGAACAACCTTTTTAGGGTGACCACCACAGGTGCTACAGTGGGTTCTGGGGGGGGGGGTGCCCATGTGAGAAAATTGTCACAAAAAGGACATTATTCCAGCTTTGTTAAGTTCTCCAATCTGGTCTTTAGCTTGGAACTGTGCCAAAACAGACAAGTGTACCCCACCTGCAAGCAATGTTTCATATTCCTAGTTATGACTTCATATATATGTGTGTGTTAAGTGTACCATTTGTTTGATTCTCATAGGGGAGAGAAGACTGGGAGGACACCACTCCTCGGAGCCCAGGAACCCCACACATTCTAAAGAACCCCAACCTCCCCAATAAGCCCAACCTGAGGATGTGGAGGAAGTAGAATTGGATAAAGGAGAGGTGGAGGAAGGAGAGGTGGATGAGGTGGTGGACCTTGTCACTACAACAGGTCAGTATCTGTCACCACAGCTTCAGGTAAGAGATGTAGGCCTGGAGATTTTTATTTTTTTATTTTTATTTTAGGGGATGAATATGTTGCTTAAATTCCACGATTCTCCAGTGATAGTGCACAAAGACTCATCCAACAAATAATGGATTGTAGTACTCAACTGGACTTCATGAAGAAAAGGATTAATGATATGGAGAATACATTTAAGGACATCATTGATGTGTTGGGGCCGAATAGAATAAAACCCCCCTTTTTTTTCCTAGTTTTTGTTCTCTTTTGTAGCACTTTTTCTAAAACTCAAATTTTGAAGATGCACACAGTGGGTCAACATGTGCTATCTGCCATCACGGGATCTCCATGTACGTGTTTTGGGGATGCAACCTCTTCCTCACAACTCAAGTAGGTGAAAGAAAGAAGGGGTTGCCCCCCAAAACATGTTGAATGATCCCCCATGATGGCGGGTAGCACATGTTGATAATAGGGATGAGGAAGTAAATAACCTTTTTTACCCACCCTAAAATTGTGTGCATCTTCAAATGTTGTCTTGTTCAGGGGTGACAACACTCCATCTTTAATGAAGGGCAAATAGACATTTGTTTTTTTAAAAAAAGGTCTGAGATCTTGCCTAGACGTTAACATTGTTGTATTTTGAGGTATGTTGAGGAGAGTTTTTGTAATTTCATTAGCACTAAAAATTGCCATGTTAGGTGAAAACCGAAAAATGTGTTTCTAAAATGTAGACAGGGCCGGATTTCCCACAAGGCCAACAAGGCCAGGCCTCGGGGCGGCACTGTGTGAAAGGGCGGCGCCGCGGAGGAGACAAGTCCTCCTAAAATTCATTTACTGTGTCCCCGGCCGCCTGAAGCTCCGGCCGCCATTTTTCAAAGTCCGGCGCACTGTGATTGGGCCATGGGGGTCATGTGCGATGTGGGCCTGGCCTGTCCATGATCCTGAACTCCCCCCTCTGCACATGACCTCCATACGCCCAATCGCAGTGCCCGGGACACTGAACAAACATGGCGGCCGCCTCCTCCTATCCTCCGGACCTATGTCCATGATGCAGGAAGAGCAGGTGAGGAGGAACACAGACTGGGGAGAGAGACGGGAGGCAGAGACAGAGTGGCAGAGGCAAAGAGAGAGTGAGGCAGAGAGACAGAGGCACTGAGAGAGAGAGACAGAGGCACTGAGAGAGAGAGACAGAGGCACTGAGAGAGAGAGACAGAGGCACTGAGAGAGAGAGACAGAGGCACTGAGAGAGAGAGACAGAGGCACTGAGAGAGAGAGACAGAGGCACTGAGAGAGCGAGAGAGGCAAAGAGCGAGAGAGGCAAAGAGCGAGCGAGGCAAAGAGCGAGCGAGGCAAAGAGCGAGCGAGGCAAAGAGCGAGCGAGGCAAAGAGCGAGCGAGAGAGAGGCAAAGAGCGAGCGAGAGAGAGGCAAAGAGCGAGCGAGAGAGAGGCAAAGAGCGAGAGAGAGGCAAAGAGCGAGAGAGAGGCAAAGAGCGAGAGAGAGGCAAAGAGCGAGAGAGAGGCAAAGAGCGAGAGAGAGGCAAAGAGCGAGAGAGAGGCAGAGAGAGACAGGCAAAGAGAGAGACAGGCAAAGAGAGAGACAGAGGCAAAGAGAGAGACAGAGGCAAAGAGAGAGACAGAGGCAAAGAGAGAGAGAGAGGCAAAGAGAGAGAGAGAGACAGAGGCAAAGAGAGAGAGAGAGAGACAGAGGCAAAGAGAGAGAGAGAGACAGAGGCAGAGAGAGAGAGAGAGACAGAGGCAAAGAGAGAGGCAAAGAGAGAAAGAGAGAGAGAGAAATAGACAGAGGCAAAGAGAGAGGCAGAGAGAGACAGAGGCAGATGGAGAGTGAGAGACGGGGGCAGAGAGTGCAAGTGACATTCCCATGTAGTGGCAGGCAGCGTGGTAAGTGACATTCCCATCTGGTGACAAGCGACGGTGGCAAGTGACACGCTCAGGGCTCCCACTCATTCTGCTTTATGGTGAGTTGAACTATTTCTTTTTATATTACAATGTAATGATAGAAACAATGCATTTCATCCTGACACCATAACAACCTTGGTGCCGGAATGATTGAAGCACCAACACCAGTCATTGTCTGCGAAAAATCGATTACCCCCCCTGCGCGTCGCCCCCCGCCCCCCCCCCCTATGTGATGGTGGGGGGGGGGCGGCATTGAAGGACCCGGCCTTGGGGCGGCAAAGGGAGTAAATCCGGGCCTGAATGTAGAGACAAAAAAATGTACAAAAAAAAAACATATGTGTGATTGTGCACAGAGTAAAATACAAGAAAACTAAAAAAGTGTGGCTGCTCATTTTTTTAAACACTATAACCTTTTTTGGGTTTAGTTTTGTTGTTAGCAGTGAAATGTTTTGAGTTTACTAAGGAAAATACACTTGGCACTACAAGTACACTTTGAAAAAGTAGCAGACAGCTCAAATATAAACAAAGCAAAAACTACAAAATTAAAATTCAGATATTTTTTATGTTTTTTTTGGTAAAAGATAAAACAACTAGGAATGATTCTCTGGCATTGGAATGGCCCCCCTACCCATGAAATAATCCACATATTTCTGCCGTATTGCACGGGCACTTTGGGGGGGCAAGCCAGCATGGACATGTTCCATGCCCGGCAGGGCATTGTCCGCAGCAAGTCCGGCCTCGGGCCCAACTGTGGCCATATAAGTAGGAGATTTCATAAAAAATTGTGCAGAACACAACAACAAAAGATTATATAGTTCAATTTGTACTCCGCCATGTTAATAGTAGTTAAAAATAGACGGAACCGGCTGGCCATTATCCCAAAGGCATTCTCCACAACTCTTCGGGCTCTGGCCAGCCGGTAGTTGAAGACCCTCCTCTCCGGGGTGAGGGTCCTCTGGGGGAAAGGCCTCATGAGATGCCGACCCAGGCCAAAGGCTTCATCAGCCAAAAAGACAAAGGGAAGTCATTCCACATTCGCTGCATCCGGTGGCAATGCAAGGTCATCAGTCTGTAGAGTAAGAGCAAACTCCGTCTGTGCTCCCCCATCCGACATCCGGCCATTCTTCCCCACATCCACATAGAGGAATTCATACTGTGCTGACACCACCGCCATTAGCACGATACTATGAAACCCCTTGTAGTTATAAAAAAAAGGAGCCCGAACGGGGTGGTGGCACGATGCGGATTCCCACCGCCTGGCAAACTCCGGTGCCACAGTCTGCCATTCCTGTGGTGTGGAAGGAAGCTGGGGAATCAAACAAGATAAAAAAATCTTAGTACTTTTGCAAATAACATTGCAAGCAGAATATACAAAAACATTTGTGGCCAACATAAGTATAACATTTTGTTTAAGGATTCTTAAAAATAGAAAAACAAACTCTCAATTCTCACATTGCTCACCCCCCTCTGATGGCCCATTGTTTTTCTTTGGGGGGGGGGCTAGATGAGTGTGGGACCCCCCAAAAATCACATTCTGGAAAATGTCTAAACCATTTGGGGGGGGGGGCTACACTGGAGATGAAAAAATACATTGTTAACAGACTGGGCTAGATGTGTTTGGGCCCAGGAGAGCATGCTGGAGAGGTAAGTGAAGGGAAAAATGCATGTAGGCCAAAAAATGACTTAAAAAAATTACAGCATGCATGGGGACAAAGGGGACATTCTCAGCATATTACAATCATGCTAATTAGGGAAGGATGAAAGAAATACAATACATTATCATACATAAAATACATAGAATTTTAGAAAACTTACCCTCATATAGTCATCCTGCAGGACTTGGATGATGGCAGAACAGGTCTCTGGGACTATGACGCCCAGAGCCTGGGGGGAGATGCCTGTGGTGAACTTCAGGTCCTGCAGACTTCTCCCTGTCGCCAGGTAGCGTAATGTGGCGATGAGCCTCTGCTCAGCACTGATGGCTTCCCGCATAACGGTGTCCTGCCTGGTAATATAGGGGGACACCAAAGCCAACAGATGCTGAAAAACGGGGTCCGACATCTGCAGAAAATTCCTGTAGTCCTCAGGATTATTCTCCACGATCTCCCGCAGCAGAGGCATGTGAGAGAATTGGTCCCGCTGGAGCAACCAATTCTTGGTCCATGAACTCCTCCTCACCCTGTTCATAGACTCGTCTTGGTCCAAGACAAGAAGACCAACAGAAACACAAAGTCGGTGCACAACACGATCTCTACGATGAGAAAGTATCCGAAACATGGCTAAAAAATGGTCGTCTGATCAGAACAAACTAAACAGAACGCACTGAAGTACATCAAGGCCTATGAAGAACGACCTGAAAATCAGAAACGAGTGGACAAGAACGCACTGAAAAACAGATACGACCTGACTACTCGCCCTGAAAGACAAGATACGAACCCACAAGCACCTACTGAACCGCAGAAAACAAACTGAAAGCACGAAGTCTGAAAAGCGCGAATCGTCTCTTCCCAAACTTTAACTAACACGCGGCAACACGAGATTAGCAAAAGCAGCCCAAGGGAGGACGCCATGAGAATGGAACTTCCCCTTTATACTGCCGTCGTACGTGTTGTACGTCACCGCGTTTTTAGACCGACGAGATTTTGGATTGACAGTGTGTATGCACTGAAAGCTTCACAAGAATCTCGTCAAGCTTGACAAGAAAACCGTCGAGAAAAACAAAGTTTTTTTTGCGACGAGAAACTCGGCCGTGTGTACGAGGCTACAGTGTGTGTGTGTGTGTGTGTGTATATATATATATATATATATATATATATATATATATATATATATATTGTGAAGGGGTTAACTCAGCAGCGGGTGTGTGTGACCCCCTGGATGGGTTCACCACACAAAAAACAGGCACAGCAGACAGTGGTAGGAGAAAACAAAAGGGTGTGGTTTTATTTGAACTAAATACAGACAAAAAAATACAGCAAAAACAAAAGAAACAGGAAAATAAATCCTGGTCAACTTGACCACTCACTACACACGTTGGTGTCCCTAACTAACAACTGGGTACAGCCTTGTGCTGTCCCAGTCCCTAGCTCCCTGCTTTTATGAGTTCTAAGTAATAACCACACAGGCTTTGGCTCACCGCACAGAGATCACACTCCCCAGACTATCCACACAGATCTGGTTCCAGGTTGGAGCATCTCCCTTAGCATGCTGGGAGTTCTTGTAGAGGCCCTAACGAGCCCACTTACTTCAGCTGGGCTCATTAACTCTTCCCCTGCAAGACTCCCAGCACTCCCCCTAGTGGTATAAATCGGCATAAAGCCTGAATCTAGGACATATATATCTCCCATCCTGGATGCAACCTGGTGACTTTACCTGCCTGCTGCTACAATATATATATATATATATATATATGAATACAGTGGGGAGAACAAGTATTTGATACACTGCCGATTTTGCAGGTTTTCCTTCTTACAAAGCATGTAGAGGTCTGTAGTTTTTATCTTAGGTACTCTTGAACTGTGAGAGACGGAATCTAAAACAAAAATCCTGAAAATCATATTGTATGATTTTTAAATAATTAATTTGCATTTTATTGCATGACATAAGTATTTGATCACCTACCAACCAGTAAGAATTCCGGCTCTCACAGACCTTGAACTTCTTCCATTTTCTAATAATTGCGCCAACAGTTGTTGCCTTCTCACCTAGCTGCTTGCCTATTGTCCTGTAGCCCATCCCAGCCTTGTGTAGGTCTACAATTTTATCCCAGATGTCCTTACACAGCTCTCTGGTCTTGGCCATTGTGGAGAGGTTGGAGTCTCTCTGATTGAGTGTGTGGACAGGTGTCTTTTATACAAGTAACGAGTTCAAACAAGTGCAGTTAATACAGGTAATGAGTGGAGAACAGGAGGGCTTCTTAAAGAAAAAATAACAGGTCTGTGAGAGCCGGAATTCTTACTGGTTGGTAGGTGATCAAATACTTATGTCATGCAATAAAATGCAAATTAATTACTTAAAAATCATAGAATGTGATTTTCGGGATTTTTGTTTTAGATGCCGTCTCTCACAGTTGAAGAGTAGTGATGTCGCGAACATAAAATTTTCCGTTCGCGAACGGCGAACGCGAACTGCCGCAAATGTTCGCGAACGGGCGAACCCGGCGAACCGCCATAGACTTCAATAGGCAGGCGAATTTTAAAACCCACAGGGACTCTTTCTGGCCACAATAGTGATGGAAAAGTTGTTTCAAGGGGACTAACACCTGGACTGTGGCATGCCGGAGGGGGATCCATGGCAAAACTCCCATGGAAAATTACGTAGTTGACGCAGAGTCGGGTTTTAATCCATAAAGGGCATAAATCACCTAACATTCCTAATGTGTTTGGAATAACGTGCTTTAAAACATCAGGTATGATGTTGTATCGATCAGGTAGTGTAAGGGTTACGCCCGCTTCACAGTGACAGACCAAACTCGGACAGACCAAACTCCCCGTTTAACGCACCGCAAACAACTGCAAACAGTCCATTTGCACAACCGCAAGGCTTTAATGATCACCTTAGATGATCACAAAGAAAATTTATGTTTTTTCTATGCAAAATTATCAAGCCGATCGCTTTTGGTCTGTTCACAATGAAGCAACGACCTTACCATCTGGGGTGTGCCAACAACGCCATTGCCAACACTCATAGAGGTGGTCGCTTCATTGTGATACGCAAGCCCCTTCACCACAACAAGGTAATGATCACGAAGGGGAATTGACACAGGTATGTGTTTTTTTGTTTGTTTTTTTTGCAGCCACAGTGCAGCACCAGAGGCCAGAAAAATTAGGCATGTACACATGCCTGTAAAATTAGGTATTGTTGCAGCCGCTGCTGTAGCAGCGGCCAGAAAAAATTATGTTTTTCAGGCAGAAAGTGCCCTAAAACATTGCGGCTTGTGGACCATTTTTAGCCCAAGGCAGCTCATCTCATCAGGCCTTTTTTAGTCAAATGTATCGCCCACTGTCAGTCCCTTCGGGATCCATGCCTCATTCATCTTAATAAAGGTGAGGTAATCTAGACTTTTTTGACCTAGGCGACTTCTCTTCTCAGTGACAATACCTCCTGCTGCACTGAAGGTCCTTTCTGAAAGGACACTTGAAGCGGGGCAGGCCAGAAGTTCTATCGCAAATTGAGATAGCTCAGGCCACAGGTCAAGCCTGCACACCCAGTAGTCAAGGGGTTCATCGCTCCTCAGAGTGTCGATATCTGCAGTTAAGGCGAGGTAGTCTGCTACCTGTCGGTCGAGTCGTTCTCTGAGGGTGGACCCCGAAGGGCTGTGGCGATGCGTAGGACTTAAAAAGCTCCGCATGTCCTCCATCAACAATACGTCTGTAAAGCGTCCTGTCCTTGCCGGCATGGTCGTGGTAGGAGGAGGATTACTTTCACCTCTTCCCCTGTTAGATTCCCGTTGTGCTGTGACATCACCCTTATACGCTGTGTAAAGCATACTTTTTAATTTATTTTGTAACTGCTGCATCCTTTCCGTCTTCCTGTAATTCGGTAACATTTCTGGCACTTTCTGCTTATACCGGGGGTCTAGTAGCGTGGCCACCCAATACAGGTCGTTCTCCTTCAGCCTTTTTATACGAGGGTCCCTCAACAGGCACGACAGCATGAAAGACCCCATTTGCACAAGGTTGGATGCCGAGCTACTCATGTCCTGTTCCTCGTCCTCACTGATCTCACTGAAGGTCTGTTCTTCCCCCCAGCCACGTACAACACCACGGGTACCAGATAGGTGACAACGAGCACCCTGGGATGCCTGCTGTGGTTGGTCTTCCTCCTCCTCCTCAAAGCCACATTCCTCCTCTGACTCCTCTTCCTCAGACTCCTCTTCCAGCGTTGCCGCAGGTCCAGCAAGCGATGCTGATAAGGCTGTTTCTGGTGGTGGTGATGGTGACCACAACTCTTCCTCTTCCTCTTCACGCTCATCTACGGCCTGATCCAGCACTCTTCGCAGGGCACGCTCCAGGAAGAAAACAAATGGGATGATGTCGCTGATGGTGCCTTCAGTGCGACTGACTAGGTTTGTCACCTCCTCAAAAGGACGCATGAGCCTACAGGCATTGCGCATGAGCGTCCAGTAACGTGGCAAAAAAATTCCCAGCTGCGCAGAGGTTGTCCTAGCACCCCGGTCATACAAATACTCGTTGACGGCTTTTTCTTGTTGGAGCAGGCGGTCGAACATTAGGAGTGTTGAATTCCAACGTGTCGGGCTGTCGCAAATCAAGCGCCTCACTGGCATGTTGTTTCGCCGCTGGATATCTGAAAAGTGCGCCATGGCTGTGTAGGAACGCCTGAAATGGCCACACACCTTCCTGGCCTGCTTGAGGACATCCTGTAAGTCTGGGTACTTATGCACAAAGCGTTGTACAATCAGATTTAACACATGTGCAATGCACGGCACATGTGTCAACTTGCCCAAATTCAATGCCGCCAACAAATTGCTTCCGTTGTCACACACCACTTTGCCGATCTCCAGTTGGTGCGGAGTCAGCCACTGATCCACCTGTGCGTTCAGGGCGGACAGGAGTGCTGGTCCGGTGTGACTCTCTGCTTTCAGGCAAGTCAACCCCAAGACAGCGTGACACTGTCGTATCCGGGATGTGGAATAGCCCCTGGGGAGCTGGGGGGGTGCTGTTGATGTGGAGCAAGACGCAGCAGCAGAAGAGGACTCAGCCGAGGAGGTTATCGAAGAGGATGGAGTAGGAGGAGTAGAGGAGGTGACAGCAGGCCTGCCTGCAAGTCGTGGTGGTGTCACCACCAACTCCTCTGCAGAGCCACGCATTACATGCTTGGCAGCCGTCAGCAGCTTTACCCAATGAGCAGTGTAGGTGATATACCTACCCTGACCGTGCTTTGCAGACCAGGTATCAGTGGTCAGATGGACCCTTGCCCCAACACTGTGTGCCAGACATGCCATGACTTCCTTTTGCACAATAGAGTACAGGTTGGGGATTGCCTTTTGTGAAAAGAAATTTCGGCCGGGTACCTTCCACTGCGGTGTCCCAATAGCTACAAATTTTTTGAAGGCCTCAGACTCCACCAGCTTGTATGGTAAAAGCTGGCGGGCTAAGAGTTCCGACAAGCCAGCTGTCAGACGCCGGGCAAGGGGGTGACTCTGTGACATTGGCTTCTTACGCTCAAACATGTCCTTGACAGACACCTGACTGTGGGCAGATGAGCAGGAACTGCTCAAGGCGAGAGACGTAGTGTCAGATGGTTGAGAGGGGGCAAGGAGGACAGCAGTGGTTGACGTGGCTGAAGATGCTGGACCAGGAGGAGGATGGTGGCTTTGAGCTTGTGTGCTGCTTGTACTCGTCATCATGTGTTGATCCCATAGGCGTTTGTGATGTGAGATCATGTGCCTTCGCAAAGCAGTTGTACCTAGGTGGGTGTTGGATTTCCCACGACTCAGTTTCTTTTGGCACAGGTTGCAAATGGCATCGCTGTTATCAGAGGCAGACACACAAAAAAAATGCCACACTGCTGAGCTTTGCAATGGCGGCATTCTGGTGGTGGCAACAGCATGCGTTGATTGGCGTGCTGTCTGGCTGACCCCGGGTGCCGATACATGCTGTCTGACTGTGCCACTAGCTCCTTGCGACGACCTACCCCTCCTTCCAACTCGTCTCCTCCTCCTCTCTGTCTCCCCATCTGAACTTTCCCCCTGTTCTCCTTCTCTTCGAGCGGGCACCCACGTGACATCCACATCGTCATCATCAACCGCTTCACTTGTATCTGACAACTCAGCAAAGGAAGCAGCAGCGGGTACAACATCATCATCATCACACCGTACATCCATGTGTGTAATGCTGCCTGACTGAGACATATCCCTTTTATCTACATCCTCTGGCAATAATGTTTGCGCATCACTCATTTCTTCCAACTCATGTGTAAATAACTCCTCTGACAGATCAAGTGAAGCAACTGTGGTGCTAGTGTTGGTGGTGGCGGCAGGCGGGCGAGTGGGAACTTGAGAGGTGCCCAAAGCTGAGCTGGAGAAGGATGGTGCGTCAAGGTTCCGAGCGGAAGCTGTAGAAGATTGGCTGTCCTGTGTTAGCCAGTCAACTATGTCCTCAGAACTTTTCGAGTTCAGGGTACGTGGCCCCTGAACACTGGGCATTATTCTTGGGCCAAAGGGAATCACAGCACCACGACCACGACAGCCCCTGCGGGGTGGCCTGCCTCTGCCTGTCATTTTTTTTAGATTAGTTTAGTTGTACTATGCGTGCAAGCTACTGTGACACCAGATATGAGTGGCACTGTGCACTGGCAGAAGTTGGCACAGTAGACACTGTAGGTCTGACACACACGCTGGCAGGCAACTGACTGCTCATCTACTGCAGTCAAAACTGTTGTGGTTTTTTTTATGTAAGCTACTGTGCCGGGGAAAAAAAACAAGCAGACTGGTGTTTTACCAGCCCTAAAAAGGGCTTTTTGGGGTGCTGTCAGGACGCTGTGCTTACAGCAGAGATCAGATGAGTCTTTCAGGAGTGGAGTGAACACTGAATACACTTGCCTATAGCTTTCCCTATAAAATCAGCAGCAGCTAAACTGTCCCTCCTCTGGCTAACACTGCAGCTTAAGTACAGACTGAATCTAAAATAGATGCTGTCCAGGAAAAAACAAAAAAGCAGACTGGTGTTTTACCAGCCCTAAAAAGGGCTTTTTGGGGTGCTGTCAGGACGCTGTGCTTACAGCACAGATCAGATGAGTCTTTCAGGAGTGGAGTGAACACTGAATACACTGGCCTAGCCTATCTTTCCCTATAAAATCAGCAGCAGCTAAACTGTCCCTCCTCTGGCTAACACTGTAGCTTAAGTTCAGACTGAATCTAAAATAGATGCTGTCCAGAAAAAAAACAAGCAGACTGGTGTTTTACCAGCCCTAAAAAGGGCTTTTTGGGGTGTTGTCAGGACGCTGTGCTTACAGCAGAGATCAGATGAGTCTTTCAGGAGTGGAGTGAACACTGAATACACTTGCCTATAGCTTTCCCTATAAAATCAGCAGCAGCTAAACTGTCCCTCCTCTGGCTAACACTGTAGCTTAAGTACAGACTGAATCTAAAATAGATGCTGTCCAGGAAAAAACAAAAAAGCAGACTGGTGTTTTACCAGCCCTAAAAAGGGCTTTTTGGGGTGCTGTCAGGACGCTGTGCTTACAGCAGAGATCAGATGAGTCTTTCAGGAGTGGAGTGAACACTGAATACACTGGCCTAGCCTAGCTTTCCCTATAAAATCAGCAGCAGCTAAACTGTCCCTCCTCTGGCTAACACTGTAGCTTAAGTACAGACTGAATCTAAAATAGATGCTGTCCAGGAAAAAACAAAAAAGCAGACTGGTGTTTTACCAGCCCTAAAAAGGGCTTTTTGGGGTGCTGTCAGGACGCTGTGCTTACAGCAGAGATCAGATGAGTCTTTCAGGAGTGGAGTGAACACTGAATACACTTGCCTATAGCTTTCCCTATAAAATCAGCAGCAGCTAAACTGTCCCTCCTCTGGCTAACACTGCAGCTTAAGTACAGACTGAATCTAAAATAGATGCTGTCCAGGAAAAAACAAAAAAGCAGACTGGTGTTTTACCAGCCCTAAAAAGGGCTTTTTGGGGTGCTGTCAGGACGCTGTGCTTACAGCACAGATCAGATGAGTCTTTCAGGAGTGGAGTGAACACTGAATACACTGGCCTAGCCTATCTTTCCCTATAAAATCAGCAGCAGCTAAACTGTCCCTCCTCTGGCTAACACTGTAGCTTAAGTTCAGACTGAATCTAAAATAGATGCTGTCCAGAAAAAAAACAAGCAGACTGGTGTTTTACCAGCCCTAAAAAGGGCTTTTTGGGGTGTTGTCAGGACGCTGTGCTTACAGCAGAGATCAGATGAGTCTTTCAGGAGTGGAGTGAACACTGAATACACTTGCCTATAGCTTTCCCTATAAAATCAGCAGCAGCTAAACTGTCCCTCCTCTGGCTAACACTGCAGCTTAAGTACAGACTGAATCTAAAATAGATGCTGTCCAGGAAAAAACAAAAAAGCAGACTGGTGTTTTACCAGCCCTAAAAAGGGCTTTTTGGGGTGCTGTCAGGACGCTGTGCTTACAGCAGAGATCAGATGAGTCTTTCAGGAGTGGAGTGAACACTGAATACACTTGCCTATAGCTTTCCCTATAAAATCAGCAGCAGCTAAACTGTCCCTCCTCTGGCTAACACTGCAGCTTAAGTACAGACTGAATCTAAAATAGATGCTGTCCAGGAAAAAAAAAAAAACAGACTGGTGTTTTACCAGCCCTAAAAAGGGCTTTTTGGGGTGCTGTCAGGACGCTGTGCTTACAGCAGAGATCAGATGAGTCTTTCAGGAGTGGAGTGAACACTGAATACACTTGCCTATAGCTTTCCCTATAAAATCAGCAGCAGCTAAACTGTCCCTCCTCTGGCTAACACTGTAGCTTAAGTTCAGACTGAATCTAAAATAGATGCTGTCCAGAAAAAAAACAAGCAGACTGGTGTTTTACCAGCCCTAAAAAGGGCTTTTTGGGGTGCTGTCAGGACGCTGTGCTTACAGCAGAGATCAGATGAGTCTTTCAGGAGTGGAGTGAACACTGAATACACTGGCCTAGCCTAGCTTTCCCTATAAAATCAGCAGCAGCTAAACTGTCCCTCCTCTGGCTAACACTGTAGCTTAAGTTCAGACTGAATCTAAAATAGATGCTGTCCAGAAAAAAAACAAGCAGACTGGTGTTTTACCAGCCCTAAAAAGGGCTTTTTGGGGTGCTGTCAGGACGCTGTGCTTACAGCAGAGATCAGATGAGTCTTTCAGGAGTGGAGTGAACACTGAATACACTTGCCTATAGCTTTCCCTATAAAATCAGCAGCAGCTAAACTGTCCCTCCTCTGGCTAACACTGCAGCTTAAGTACAGACTGAATCTAAAATAGATGCTGTCCAGGGAAAAAAAAAAAGCAGACTGGTGTTTTACCAGCCCTAAAAAGGGCTTTTTGGGGTGCTGTCAGGACGCTGTGCTTACAGCAGAGATCAGATGAGTCTTTCAGGAGTGGAGTGAACACTGAATACACTGGCCTAGCCTAGCTTTCCCTATAAAATCAGCAGCAGCTAAACTGTCCCTCCTCTGGCTAACACTGTAGCTTAAGTTCAGACTGAATCTAAAATAGATGCTGTCCAGAAAAAAAACAAGCAGACTGGTGTTTTACCAGCCCTAAAAAGGGCTTTTTGGGGTGCTGTCAGGACGCTGTGCTTACAGCAGAGATCAGATGAGTCTTTCAGGAGTGGAGTGAACACTGAATACACTTGCCTATAGCTTTCCCTATAAAATCAGCAGCAGCTAAACTGTCCCTCCTCTGGCTAACACTGTAGCTTAAGTACAGACTGAATCTAAAATAGATGCTGTCCAGGAAAAAACAAAAAAGCAGACTGGTGTTTTACCAGCCCTAAAAAGGGCTTTTTGGGGTGCTGTCAGGACGCTGTGCTTACAGCAGAGATCAGATGAGTCTTTCAGGAGTGGAGTGAACACTGAATACACTTGCCTATAGCTTTCCCTATAAAATCAGCAGCAGCTAAACTGTCCCTCCTCTCGCTAAGACTGCAGCTTGAGAATGAATCTAAAATGGATGCTGTCCAGGAGGTGGGAGGGTCTGGGAGGGAGGGTATGCTGCTGATTGGCTGGAATGTGTCTGCTGACTGTGAGGTACAGGGTCAAAGTTTGCTCAATGATAATGAATAGGGGGCGGACCGAACATCGCATATGTTCGCCGGCCGCGGCGAACGCGAACAAGCTATGTTCGCCGGGAACTGTTCGCCGGCGAATAGTTCTGTACATCTCTATTGAAGAGTACCTATGATACAAATTACAGACCTCTACATGCTTTGTAAGTAGGAAAACCGGCAAAATCAGCAGTGTATCAAATACTTGTTCTCCCCACTGTATATACACACACAGTATATAACAAAAGTGAGTACACCCCTCACTTTTTTGTAAATATGTTATTATATCTTTTCATGCAACAACACTGAAGAAATTCTCGACTCGTTAGTGTTACAAGGTCTCAGGTGTCAATGGGGAGCAGGTGTGTTAAATTTGGTGTTATCGCTCTCACTCTCTCATACTGGTCACTGGAAGTTCAACATGCCACCTCATGGCAAAGAACTCTCTGAGGATCTAAAAAAAAAAAATTGTTGCTCTACATAAAGATGGCCTAGGCTATAAGAAGATTGCCAAGACCCTGAAACTGAGCTGTAGCATGGTGGCCAAGACCAAAGACGTTGAGTGCACATGCTCAGCGTCATATCTAGAGGTTGTTTTTGGGAAAGAGACATATGAGTGCTTCCAGCATTGCTGCAGAGGTTAAAGGGGTGGGGGGTCAGCCTGTCAGTGCTCAGACCAAATGCCGCACACTGCATCAAATTGGTCTGCATGGCTGTCATCCCAGAAGGAAGCCTCTTCTAAAGATGATGCACAAGAAAGCCCTCAAACAGTTTGCTGAAGACAAGCAAACTAAGGACATGGATTACTGGAACCATGCCCTGCGGTCCGGTGAGACCAAGATAAACTTCAGAGGGTGTCAAACTTGTGTGGCAGCAACCACGTGCGGAGTACAAAGACAAGTGTGTCTTGCCTACAGTCAAGCATGGTGGTGGGAGTGTCATGGTCTGGGGCTGCATGAGTGCTGCCGGCACTGGCGAGCTACAGTTCATTGGGGGAACCATGAATGCCAACATGTACTATGACATACTGAAGCAGAGCATGATCCCTCTCCCTTTAAAGACTGGGCCGCAGGGCAGTATTCCAACATAACGACCCCAAACACACCTCCAAGACGACCACTGCCTAAAGAAGCTGAGGATAAAGGTGATGGACTGGCCAAACATGTCTCCAGACCTAAACCCTATTGAACATCCGTGGGGCATCCTCAAACGGAGGGTGGAGAAGCGCAAGGTCTCTAACATCCACCAGCTCTGTGGTGTCGTCATGGAGGAGTGGAAGAGGACTCCAGTGGCAACCTGTGAAGCTCTGGTAAACTCCATGTCCAAGAGGGTTAAGGGAGTGCTGGAAAATAATGGTGGCCACACAACATATGGACACTTTGGGCCCAATTTGGACATTTTCACTTTGGAGTGTACTTACTTTTGTTGCCAGCATGTTAAGGCATTAATGGCTGTGTGTTGAGTTATTTTGAGGGGACAGCAAATTTACACTGTTATACAAGCTGTACTCTCACTACTTTATATTACAGCAAAGTGTGATTTCTTCAGTGTTGTCATATGAAAAGATATAATAAAATATAGAGATACTAACTATATACTGTGTGTGTGTGTGTTTGTGTATATATATATATATATATATATATATATATATATATATATTAACCACTTGCCGCCCGCCCTATAGCGGATTGACGTCGGCAAAGTGGTTGCAGAATCCTGACAGGACGTCATATGACGTCCTCAGGATTTTGAGCCGCTGCGCGCCCCCGGGGGCGCGCATCGCGGCGATCGTTGCTGCGGGGTGTCAGTCTGACACCCCGCAACACCGATCTAGGTAAAGAGTCTCCGACAGAGACTCTTTACCACGTGATCAGCCGTGTGCAATCACGGCTGATCACAGTGTAAACAGGAAAAGCCGGTCATCGGCTTTTCCTCACTCGCGTCTGTCAGACCCGAGTAGAGGAGAGCCGATCGGCTGCTCCTCTGACAGGGGGGGTTTGTGCTGATCGATTATCAGCACAGCCCCCCCGAGGATGCCCACTGGACCACCAGGGATGCCACTAGACCACCAGGGATGTCACTAGACCACCAGGGAAGCCCACAATAAGGTATGCCACCCTAGACCACTAGGGATAATGGATGCCAATCAGTGCCCCAATAGATGCCAATCAGTGCCCACAATGGGCACCACTGATTGGCAGGCATTATTGTTTGGCACCCATGCCACCTATCAGTGCCCACCCATGCCCACCCGTGCCACCTATCAGTGCCCATCCATGCCGCCTATCAGTGCCCACCCATGCCCACCCGTGCCACCTATCTGTGCCCACCCGTGCCGCCGATCTGTGCCCACCCGTGCCGCCGATCTGTGCCCACCCATGCCGCCGATCTGTGCCCACCCGTGCCGCCGATCGTTGCCCATCCGTGCCGCCGATCGTTGCCCATCCGTGCCGCCGATCGTTGCCCATCCGTGCCACCTCATCGGTGCCCATCCGTGCCGCCTTATCCGTGCCCGTCAGTGCAGCCCCATCAGTGCCCATCAGTGAAGGAGAAAACTAACTTATTTACAAAGTTTTGTAACTGAAACCAAAAGAAAACATTTTTTTTTCAAAATTTTCGGTCTTTTTTTTATTTTTTAGCAGAAAATAAAAATCACAGAGGGGATCAAATACCACCAAAAGAAAGCTCTATTTGTGGGAACAAAATTATAAAAATTTAGTTTGGGTACAGTGTACCATGACCGCGCAATTGTCATTCAAAGTGCAACAGCGCAGAAAGCTGAAAATTGGTCTGGGCAGGAAGGTGTTTAAGTGCCCAGTATGGAAGTGGTTAATTTTATATTTATTTTTTAGTACGCAATTGTTTTATTGAGGTGAACACCATTTTCTATTAACTGAACTGCATTAGCATTCACTTTATTAAAAGTGATTGTAAAGGCAGGTTTTTTATTTAATTCATTCTATGCATTAAGATAAAAAGCCTTTCTGTGTGCAAAAGCCCTCCTCAGCCCCCCTAATATTTATCTGAGCCTCATCTAGATCCAGCGATGTTGTAGGATTGTCTCAGCTTCCCCAGACTCCCAACCTCATTGAAACAGCAGTGCAGCCCCATTGGCTCTCGCTGCTGTTAATCAAAGTCAGTCAGCCAATGAGGAGAGATAGGGGGCGGGGCCAGGCAGAGGCTTTTGTCTGAATGGACTCAGGTAGCTGTGGCTCAGCTCAGGTACCTCCATAACAAGCTGCTTTCAATGGGGGCACACAACAGGAGGAAGGGGCCAGGAGCACAGAAGAGGGACCTGAGAAAAGGAGGATCCAGGCTGCTCTGCGCAAATCCCCTGCACAGGGCAGGTAAGTATAACATGGTTGTTATTTTTAACTAATAAAAAAAAAAAACGAGACTTTACAATCCCTTTAACCACTCACCCAATAGGCAATTAAGCCCCCTTCCTAGCCAGACCAATTTTCAGCTTTCCGTGCTCTCACACTTTAAATGACAATTAGTCATGCAACATTATTCCCATATGAAGTTTTTTCCACACAAATAGAGATTTATTTTGGTGGTATTTGATCACCACTGTGTTTTTCATTTTTTGCGCTATAAATGATAATGATCACACCTGATGTACTGACAGCCTATCTAATTTCTTGAGACACTAACAAGCCAGGAAAGTACAAATTCCCCCCAAATGACCCCTTTTTGGAAAGTAGACATTCCAATGTATTTAGTAGGAGGCATGGTGAGTTTTTTGCAGTTGTAATTTTTTCCCACATATCTTTGCATAATTAAGATTTATTTAAATTTTTTATTTTTTTCTTCACAATATTGTCATATTAACAGGTTCTTTCTCTCAGTTGCACGAAAAAACTGTTATGCCACGTACACACGATCGGAAATTCTGATAACAAAACCGTGGATTTTTCTCCAACGGAATGTTGGCTCAAACTTGTGTTGCATACACACGGTCACACAAATCTTGTCGGAAATTCCAAACGTCAAGAACGCTGTGACGTACAAGACGTACGATGAGCCGAGTTCAATTAAATTCAATAGGCAGTTCGGCTCTTCTGTTTGATTCTGAGCATGCATGTTTTTTTGTGCGTCGGAACTTTTCTTGTCGGAAAATTTGGGAACCAGCTCTCAAATTTTTGTTGTCAGAAATTCCGACAGCAAATGTCCGATGGAGCCTACACACGGTCTGAATTTCCGACAAAAAGCTCACATCGAACATTTGTTGTCGGAATTTCCGATCGTGTGTACGCGGCATAAAGGCCCGTACACACGGTCAGACTTTTGCCCAAAAACTTCGTTTTAAGCAAGTTGGACCAACAATCCGACCGTGTGTACGCTCCATCGGACAAATTTTTTTGAGTTTGGTTTTGTTTTCATCGGACAAAAGTTGGGTCTGCGAACGGACAAACTTTTGCCCAACAAAAGTCCTATGGAGCAAAGTCCTACCGTGTGTACAGAAAACCATAGGACTTTTGTCCGATGGACAAAACAACCAATGTTAAAATCAACCAACAATAGCAGAAGTTGACCAAAGGGTGGCAGTAAAGATCAGACAAGAGCAGAAAAAACAAGTGATGTTGTAAGAAGTTTTAAGAAAGTTTGCAGAAAAGTCCTGTGGTGTGTATGCTATGGGTGTTCCCGACCAACTCCGTTCGGACAAAAATCCACGGAAAAGTCCGATGGAAGTCCGACCGTGTGTATGAGGCTTAAGTGTGTACCCAGTTTTATTCTATCCAAAATGAAAAAAAAGTTTTACCTATAGTACAACTTTAAGCAGCTAATCTTGACTTATTAGTAATCAAAATGTGGCTCACTAGCTGATAATGGGGAATGGGAACTAGTGATTTTATCCATTGTGTTTTTCCCTGTGGCAGGTTTTGGAACAATAAAGAGCCAAATAACTTTGGAAATAATGAAGACTGTGCTGAATTGTCCATTGCTGAAAAATGGAATGATTCTCCGTGTGATAAAATCCAATATGCTATCTGTGAGAAGAGGATGATATGAGACTGGCTTCACGCAAACATGAAGGAATTACAGCCCAACTTAGGATTTTTTTTTTTAGCTTTTAACAGAGTAGGGAGCACCAAGATCCTCTGCCAGATCTTCCTGCGTTCCTTTTACTAAGAATTCAAATTTGTAATTGTTCTGTCTCATTTTCCCAACAGGTAAAAAACTTGACAGAGGTTCTAACTCTTCCTCAGTTATCATCTGTCAGTGAGCTTCCCCACTGACAGATGAATGTAAAGATAAAGAATGCCGGCAATTGCCCGGAAATAGATTTTTTTTTTAAAAACAGCATGGGGTCCCCTCCAAAATCCATACCAGACCCTTATCCGAACATGCAGCCTGGCAGGTCAGGAAAGGTGGGGGGACAACGAGTGTGTGCCCCCCCCTCCTGAACCATACCAGGACACACGTATAAAGGATAAAAAACTGCGTTGGCAAAAATGAATAAATTAACTAACATAAAAAACATAAAAAAATGCATAAAAAAGGCAGCAGTAATGGTGTGACAACACCTGGAAGCAAATGGAGAGGAAAAAACTGCGCCAACCCCCTTACCCTTAATCCAAACCCAGTCCCAACAGGGATACTAGGCTTATTAAATGCACAAGATAAAAAAGAACCAACAGGTATTTCACCAAGATAGTCCAATAGATATTATTCAATTGGTCTAAGAAAAGTCCACAAATCCTTATGGCAGGAAAACCAGGAGTATCACACCACAGTGACTAATCCAAACATATTGTGAGGTATCTACCACCAAAGGAAGGGGAAGCAGCTTACCAGAGGGCAAGCGGTGTGGGACATTCGACTGTAACCCAGCCGCGGCCTTTAGTGCTGTAGTAGCAATCCTCCTCTGGTGAACCAGTATACTCAGTTCAGATGGTCCACATATCCATACATTCGGATCAAAGTCACCAACTTGAAGAATTTGTGTTGTGGATAAACTCAGATATTTGCAGGCTTCCAGTTCTTGTCTTGTAGGCCAGACTGTTGGAACCTTCTTGCTCTCACAAACCAGCGTTGTCTGTGTTTCCCAGGCTCTGCCAGGGAAACACAGACCAGGCCTATTTTTTACACTTGGTGTTTACAAGTTAAAATCATTTTTTTTTTTGCTATAAAATTACTTAGAACTCCCAAACATTATATATATTTTTTCAGGCACCCTAGAGAATAAAATGGCAGTCGTTGCAATACTTTGTCACACCGTATTTGCACCGTATTTGCACAGCGGTCTTACAAGCGCAATAAAAAAAAAAAGGAAACAGTAAAGTTGGCCCAATTTTTTTCATTATGTGAAAGATAATGTTACGCTGAGTAAATTGATATCCAACATGTCATGCTTCAAAATTGATCCTGCTCGTGGAATGGCAACAAACTTTGAAACTTAAAAATCTTCATAGGTGATGTTTAAAAATTTCTACAGGTTACCAGTTTTGAGATACAGAGGAGGTCTTTTGCTAGAATTATTGCTCTCGATCTAACGATCACGGCGATACTTCACATGTGTGGTTTAAACACCATTTACATATGTGGGCGCGACCTACGTATTCTGTGCGCAAGCACATAGGGACGGGGCACTTAAAAAAATATATTATTATTTCTTTTACTTTTTATTTTTACATTGTCCCTTAAAAAAAATATTTTTGGATCACTTTTATTCCTATTACAAGGAATGTGAACATTACTTGTAATAGAAAAAAGTATGACAGGACCTCTTTAATGTGAGATCTGGGGTCAAAAAGATCAATAAAAAAAATTGTCTCTTTAAGGCCGTTGGGGAGAAGTTTGACATCGCTTCCGTCATCCAATGCCATTGAGTCGAGTGTAGGCCATCATTCCCCCACTCGACTTCCTGCCTCTCAGGGGACAGCATTGGATCGTCTCCGCCACTACCGACGGCTTCGGTAATCGGCGGAGACGACCAGGATTCGTCAGGAGGGGGGTGGGCACCTCTCCGGCCACCGATAAAAGTGATCTTGCGCCAAATCCACCGCAGAGACCACGTCAATCCTAATGCAGACCACCCACAGTTAAAAAAAATACCGGGGTTATGGCATCTACTGTCATAACAACGGTATTTAAGGTCAAAGGACCGACGTATATTGACGGCGGGCGGTCGGGAAGTGGTTAAAAAAAAAAGAAAAAAAAAAGTGTCCCTCGATGTACATTCATCATGATGGCCACCGACCCTAAAAAAAGAAAAATGGCAAAAAATGCTTCACCTCCTAAGAGGCTACCCGCCGACTGCCCTCTCTTCGGCTTTGACAGTTCTTATATAGGCAAGGGGTGGGGCCACCTGGTTACACCGCCCCTTCTAACATCACAAGACGTCAAGAGGCCCTGGTCCCTATCAACATGGCACCCAACCCCCTATGTTAAGGGCATGTGGCCTGGTATGGTTCAGGAGGGAGGGGGGATGCTCGCTCACCCTCCTCCCTTTCCTGAATTGCCAGGCTGCATGCTCGGATAAGGGCCTGACATGGATTCTGGGGAGGACCCTATGCTGTTTTTTTTTTTAATTTGGCGTAGGCATCCCCTTACAATCGATATCAGACCCGAATGGCCTGGTATGGACTGGGGGGGAACCGTACACAATTTTTTTAATGTTTTTTTTTTTATTGCCGGGCAATTGCCAGCATTCTTTATCTTTATATTCATCTGTCAGTCATGGTTGTTAAGGACGCAGGCGGCTGGCTTCCCGGCCCGCTGCTTAACAACCAGCTAGTTCTTCACACAGAATTAGAATCGGTCGATCGTTTTTCGACCGATCCGAATTCTAATTCTTCTGAATATTTGGATGGAATTCATTGGAAAATTAATAAACAAAACAAATTTTAACAGATTTAAACAAAATTTGTTACTATTCGTTACTATTTCATTCAGAGATTTGGATACATCCGAATCTCCGAATAACCAAAAATTTGTCTGAATTTGCATTTGGACCAAAACAAATTGCACATGTCTACCCCTAAATGGGACCCTTCCAAAGGGTCAACCCATTTACAATGGCCCTGCTGTACAATAATATTGTCCCAGGATGCTTAGTGATAACCATTGTACTAGAAAATTCCTAATTGTTAGAAGTCTAAAATGTACACACTTGTTTATTGACCCTTTCTCTGCTGCCATATGTGGAGACCATGTACTCAGGATAAATAGGAGAAAATACTGTAAATTTGTTCAAATATTTTTGAAAATTTTAGAATAGTAATAATGATACAAAATTCTTAACACTTTAATCAAACGCTTTAATCAAACTCCTAAAATAAAATTCTGAGCAGGGTATTAATCAAAGTTTTGTGTCAAATAAAAGCATTATATGTCAATAAAACATGTAAAAATATTTTTGGTAGGTAAAATAGTTATTGGTAATTGAAATCACTAAATGTGACCTCGGCAGTGGGCAGGTTCGAATGATACCTAGACATTGAAAGGGTTAAAACAGGTATTGTTTTAACCCTTCTCCGGTTGGACTTTTCCAAAAAACTCCATTTGTTGGTACTCGCCAATGTGGCCTAAATCAGGAAGGCTAACCGCTTTGTCATAACCTTTCTGTCTGTACAGTGCAGAAAATGAGTGGCAGTATTAAGATTGACTGTAAGGAAATACAAATCCTTTGGCAGATAGCATAGTAAAAATGTACTGCATATACTGTATTTTAACTATGTACTGTTTGCAAAAAGTTTAGTTTTGATCATGTTCTTTCATGGTTTGCAATGATATTAAAAAGGTTTAGTGCACTCTAGAAGTCTTCATACTGAGAAGTGATTTATAGATTGTGTGATTTTTCCCTCTTTGCTATTAGTATCCTCTCAGCTATTTTTGAAGGCCACTGGATACTATAGAATGATCAGGCATATAATTATATGTGAACAGAGGTGTCTATACCCCCAATTATGGGAATTCAAATGCATATTATATCCTAGTCCTAGAGCCTTTTCCTCCCTATGCCTCCCTTGAGTCCCGAATCAATTTTTATTTCTTTTCTGAGCTTTGGTCTGAGGTTCTGTACTTTATTACATCATTTATTTCCCCACCAAGACAAAATATAAATTTAGTTTGTTAGCAGATTTGGCACATTTGAATTCTGGCACGAGCAGTGAGACTGGTAAGTATAAATTGTTTCCTTGTGTAGCGGGTATATACTTTTAAATTCTGGTGAAGACACCGGTGATGTATAGTTCCCTGCGGCCCAGCAGGTGGCGCTGTCACTTTGGGCCGGGGTTGAACCATCGCTGCAGTGCCGTACCCTTTGTGGCCTCTCGCAGCGGTTGTACGGCGGGGCGGGGAACCCGCCGTGCATCCTGGGAGAGGGTATAAAGGGGGCGGACATCTTCGCCAAAAGGTTCGAGTCCCAGGCACCTTCAGCCTGAGGGCTGCTGTTCGCGGTCAGGGTCCAGGCGGCCTAGGCCTGGACACCTGGAGTTCATGTTCCATCCCAGACACCTTCAGTCTGGGGCCCAGTACCTTCCGCTGGGTCCCGCGAGGGAGGGATTGTCCTAGGGGGCCCCGGGAGTGGGGCACCCGAATCCAGCGGCGTAAGGGACCGGAGGAGGGACTCATCCGAAGACCTGGTGCAGCAGATTGCCAGTGCCGGATGAACCTCTGGAGACCGCCCGGAGGGATATCTTCCCAAACAGGGGCCAAGTTCAGAGAGGAAGGTGGTTCACGTTCTATGACCGGTGGCAGCGGTCCAGCTATTCAACTCAGGTCAGTGGCAGAGGCCTGCTATTAGGCCTGTGGCAGGGGCCTCAGCGGTTCATCCGGTCAGTGGCAGCGACCAAAACGCACGGTCAGTGGCAGAGACCGTGCGCCCGGCCTATTCGCTAGCAAAGGAATAGGAGAGTTCAGTTGTGCCTGGGCCTACTTGTATCCACACCCCTGTTTGTTCATTACTGAAAGTTCAACTGATTGTGTTCACCCTGCAAGAAAATAAATAAAGGAGTGTTAGACTTTCGATTGGTGTGGGTCTCGATTGGTATTGGCAGACACATCTCCACAGAACAACTAAGGCTTCGTATGCAGTGAACAGACCCGGAGGTAATTCAAGTAACTCTGCTCAACCCTCATACACATACGAGGGGAGAGCTTGGCGTAGTGTTCCTGCACTCTCCTCTCCCAGGTACCCCTAGACACAAGCCATTCACAATAGGCGAGAGGGGGAGTGAAAGCCACTTTAGGATTGGCACACCTCTTCCACTGTTATTGGTAAATTTTGTGACGATAGCTAATAAAGATCTTACTGCACATGGCAAACAGCATTTACAAAACATAACTTGAATATTTATTGTGACAATAAGAGCATTACTGTTCTCATCCGATCTGGGTGCAATTGTGAAAATATGCATTAACCCATTCGAGAGAATTTTTTTCTGCTCTGTGCCAGTTTCCCTCTTATGTGAACATTCAGTTTACCTTTCTGAGATAACAAGCAGGGATAACTTTCTGAGATAACAAACAATTATTCTTTTAGCACAAAGTATTGTAGGCAAAGGACACACCCCGTCACAGACTTCCCCCTACCCCAGTTATGTTTATCATTCTACGGACCTTGCCTTAAAAGCGAAATATCGCCTTTTTTTTGCCGAATCATACTTACCTAGGTGGATGCAGTATTAGTCCGATGCTGCATATGTCCCCCGCCGGCTCTAACACTGAGAACTGAGGGCTCCCTGAGCAGAGAGCTGTCTGCTCTGCAACTCCCCCCCCCTCTCTCATTGGAGTGCTGGGCTGTGGATGGGCGGGAGCAGCTGGCTCAGGCTCTCCCGCTGAGCCGGGTGATTGTGAAGACATATGGGTGGATTCCAACTTTATTGTCATGCTCTTGCCCGAGCCTGGACCAGCTGTGTGACGTCAGCCGACAGCGGGCTGCCACACGTTGTGGATTGTCACTTGCTATGTGACTTGCCTTGTACAAGGTGCGGATTGTCACTTGCCACGTCACCTTGCCACCAGATGCAGATTGTCACTTGCTGTGTCACTTGCCACGTCACCTTGCCACCAGATGCAGATTGCCATTTGCTGTGTCACTTGCCACCAGATGCAGATTGTCACTTGCTGTGTCCCAGTGTGAAGGCAGGCAGCAGAGAGATGATGAGGGCAGGAGAGCGATAATGCAGGGCGGGCGGTGAGAGATGATGTCAACTCTCTGCTGCTCCGCCCGCCTGCTCACCTGCCGACTGGCCTGTTCGGCCGATCACCCGCCGGCACGCTGACTGATCCACTAGCCGGCCCGCTAACTGATCCGCCGCCCCCGCTAACTGATCCGCCGGCTCACATGCCGTCCCCGCTGACTAATCCACCTGCCTGCCTGTCACTAATTTCTCGGGGGGGGGGGAATTGCCCCGTTCCCTGCCCTTGGATCCGCCCCTGGCCCTAACCCTCCTTTTTATGAGTTTATTGTGCTCTAATAAACTCTTTCATTGTACTAAATTAACTGGCACCAAAAACAAGGATTCCACCCTGAGGTTTGAAATGCCAGCCCACGGAGCCACTTTGGGGTCCTCCTCATCTGACCAGGGGTAGGAGGGTGCCACCCCATGAGAATTAAATATGCAAAAAAATATTAGGTATGTTTTTTCTTTACCGCTACTTTTCCTTTAGAGGGGGAAAAAGAGACAAAGGGAATAGATTCCAAAAGAGGAATAGTTCCTTGAAATACACATAGGGATATGGTCCTAAAAGGGAGCAGTCCCTTCAAGTAATGCCGCGTACACACGATCGGTTTTTCTGATGAAAAAAGACCGATGGACTTATTTCATCGGAAAAACCGATCGTGTGTGGGCCCCATCGGTCTTTTTTCCATCAGTGTCAAAAAATAGAACATGTTTTAAATTTTACCGATGGAAAAAAAATATCAAATTCTGATCCTCTGTGGGGAACTCCATCTGAGAAAAATCCACGCATGCTCAGACTAAATTACAAGATGGGAGCGCTCGTTCTGGTAAAACTAGCATTCGCAATGGAGATAGCACATTCGTCATGCTGTAACGGACTGAAAAGCATGGAGACTGAAAAGCGCGAATCGGCTAACACCAAACTTTTACTAACACGCGGTAACACAAAATCAGAAAAAGCAGCCCAAAGGGTGGCGCCGTTGGATTTGAACTTCCCCTTTATAGTGCCGTCGTACGTGTTGTACGTCACGGCGTTTTGGACGGTCGGAATTTGTCTGTTGGTGTGTAGGCAAGACTGATGAAATGTGTAATGGGGTGAATCTCCCTAGGCTGTATCAATATATAAGTGCTAACACACTTAGCCAACAAAACATTAATGGGTGTATACATATGCTAGTCATCAAAAAGAAGCTATGGCGCATATATTAATGAAAAAAAGTGATGGTGCTGCAAATAAAAAAAATTGCTGGAATATTCAGCTAAAAACACATGTGAAAAAATACTAATAAATGCGCAACCCTGTGAATAGCAAACAAAGTGCCAAAAGCAACAAAATAAATGTACGGTATATATGTAAAACTTAAAAATACAAACAATCCTGATTAACATCTAGGGTAAGGTAAAAATATAATAGGTGAATAGGTGTGTAGCGCCAGCTCCTCACACTCCCCTCTTTGTCTTGTCTTTCTCTTGTCTAGGGGTATCTTAGAGGGGAGGGAGCGGGGACACTACGCCTGGCTTCCACCACAGATGTTAGTGCGGTATAAGCAACAGTTCTGTATTACCTTCGGGTCAGTGTTGTGCACCTAGATCCTCCCTCCAAGAGTCACCGCGAACCATGTCTGTCAGAAAATGAGCTCCACACCATTAAAGTACAACACTCCTTTATTCTCCTTGTCTGAACACAAACAGTTGAACTCCCTTGATAGAACAGAACAGAAAATGAGGTGTGGATGCGAACAGGCCCAGACACAATGTAAGCTGCCACTTCCCTTCCTAGAAGTGTGTCCTGGTCTCCGCACGAGGGTAGATTTCCTTCCAGGCGGTCTCCGACGAGAGACTCACTTGTCACCGGCAATATGCTGCACCGGGTCCTCAAATGAGGAGCTCCCCCCGGTCCATTGCGCCTTCCGGATTCGGGTACCCGATCCCTGGGTACCCTAGGATCTCCTTCCCTCGCGGAACTCAGTGTTGGGCACTGAGCTCCGGACCTCCATCCAAGTACCTCACCCCAGGCTAAAGGTGCCTGGGATGGAACTCGACCTCCGCTGTCCTCTAGGCCTAAGCCACCCAGAGGAGCGACGACACCCACCGTCTGCAAGCTGAAGGTGCCTGGGACGTCCACCCTTTGACAAAGATGGCCGGCCCCCTTTATACCCTCTCCCAGCAAGCACGGCAGGTTCCCCGCCCCACCATACCGCTGCCGAGGGAGGACAAAAAGGAGGCGCAGCACACAGCAATGATTCAACCCCAGCCCAGGGCGATAGCGCCACCCAATGGGCTGCAGGGAATTACACATCACTGATGTCTCTGCCAAATTCAAAATTACACCCGGGAAAGTACATACCCGCTACATGTGTAAAATGAAAGTCTATATATTTCCACTGCCAAATAGTGTCACATCAAGAAATAAAGGCAATAGGTTCACATAAGCAAAGAAGTGTCCATTGATGAAGCACACAATCAATATATGACAGAGGATTGTAGATCTTCAATGCAAACTTTGGTTTCAGCAGAAATGTACAAACAGGGGGCTTACCAGAGCAGATGGGTCCCTGTCACGGAGACCAAACGAGCTCAGCAACTATACCAAAACTCGGGTATCAGCGATGTGGTCCTTTAGTTCCTCACTGTTTGGCGGCTATCGGCGCACCTTCCAACCGTAGGAACCCTCGTGTACCGTAGTATATACCAGGTTCAGAGGGAGAAATAAAAGAACTTCATGGTGCAGTATAGTAGGTAAAAAAACGAGTACCCTTTATTGTAAAAAACGGGTAAGCTGACATCCACATGAAGGTAAAAACAAAACTTTCAAAGCAGCACTAAACCCCGCCGCGGCTCGAGCCAATCAGCTGGGGGCGTGGTGACGTCAGGATCCTGAGCTCCGCCCTACGCTGCGTTTCTCCGTAAGAGGCGTCGACTGGGAAAGGAGGCTGGTCCGGGACGTCACTCACCACACTTTATATAGGAAGAGCAGGAGAGTGACACCGGAAACCCGATGGAGCTAACAGCTCCTCAGTTCCGCGGCGCACAAGACTTATAACATAGCAAGCATATACTCGAAGAACAAACAACGCAATACACGCTGGCTATGTGTGTCTTATCTAGCATGAATGTACATATGTTCAAATGTCAATCTATATTATAAAGATGTTTATCACCGTAATGGCTGAAAGAACAAACAAAAAGACAAATGTAACATATACACGTGTAGCACCCTCCTCACTCCCCTCTTTGTCTTCAGCTCGTCTCTCTCTTGTCTAGGGGTGTCTTTCAGAGGGGAAGGGAGCGGGGACACTACGCCTGGCCTTCACCACAGGTGTCAGTGTGATGCAAGCAAAGTTCTTTTACCTTCGGGTCAGTGTTGTGCACCTGGAGCCTCCACCGAGAGTTACCTTGAACAATGTCTGTCAGGAAATGAGCCCCACACCAGTAAAGTCCAACACTCCTTTATTCTTCTTGAATGAACACAATCAGTTAAACTCCCTTGGTAGAAACAGAACAGAAAAGGAGGTGTGGATGCGAGTAGGCCCAGACACAATGTGTTCTCCACTTTCCTCCCTGAAAGTGGGCTGCGGTCTCCGAGCGAGGGGGAATTTCCTTCCAGGCGGTCTCCGATGAGAGACTCACCCGTCACTGGCAATCTGCTGCACCAGGTCTTCGAGTAAGGAGCTCCCTCCGGTCCATTACGCCTTCCGGATTCGGGTACCCACTCCCGGGGTTCCCTAGGATCTCCTTCCCTCGCGGAACTCAGTGTTGGGCACTGAGCTTCAGACCTCCATCTGAGTACCTCACCACAGGCCAAAGGTGCCTGGAATGGAACACGACCTCCGGCTGTCCTCTAGGCCTAGGCCCGCCTAGAGAACTGACATGAACCACCGTCCACAGGCTGAAGGTGCCTGGGACTCGACCCCGTGACAAAGATGGCCGGCCCCTTTATACCCTCTCCCAGCAAGCACGGCTGGTTCCCCGCCCCACCATACCGCTGCCGAGGGAGGACAAAAAGGAGGCGCGACACACAGCAATGATTCAACCCCAACCCAGAGCGACAGCGCCACCTGCTGGGCTGCAGGGAATTACACATCACTAATATCTCTGCCAAGTTCAAATTTACACCCGGGAAAGTACATACCCGCTACACTCTCCCCCTGGTGGTTTGACACTGGTCCCCAGTGTCTGGAGTAAATCATGCCCTCAACGGCTGACATAATCCAATCCAGAGACCGACTAACAATTGTACAAAAATAAAACTTTTAGAAAAAAACTATCCAACTAAAACATTGTGTCTGAGCCCTGTAATAAAAAAGGGAATACAGAAAGAATAAAACAACAGCATTAAACCATACTTCAAATCACATATTTGCATTTTACTTTTCCCACCCATCCTGACTAAGAACCACCCCATACTCAGTGGTCTTGATGGGATGCTCTCCTGCAGAAGGAAAAGAAAGGATTAACACACATAATCCTGACACACGTATTCGTGTGAGGGAAAAGAAACTTCTCCTGGAAGAAATCCCTTTTCTCCAAAGAGTGAGTGCGTGAAAAGTGTTTAACATTGCGCAACACTGCCACCTGGTGACAGCACTGCGGTAACTGCACTCGTGGAACTTTCCTCTTCTCTTTGGCCCTATCTACCCAGAGTCCATGATCTCTTGTAGGAAAGGTGAAGAACAACAGGAACAGTCCTTCATTCCTCTGGGCACAAAAGCAACGGGCCCCAGAAAGTTCAGCAGCATAACCAGAACGGAGTCTCTTCTCTCCTAAAGGTAAAAACGGGGATGCGGCAGAACAAGTGGCTTTAAGTGTTGATCCATGGTCTCCAGATGATACTCCACATCTTCTCCTTCCTTGCGCCGGATCAACATCTTGTCTGCATGGATGTGCCGTACCAACATCCACTCTGCCTTGCAGTTTTTAAAATGTTGAGAGGCCTTTGGAGAGCATGCCAGGTACCTACGGGCGTGGGGAACCTGAAGGTGGGTCCACACAAAGTCATTGTACCAGCGCTCCCGACACACTTCCACCGGGGTGTTCCTTCGACAAGTATGGATACTCCCATCCGTACTCTGCAGCAACCTTCTGGCCAAATAGGCGCTGTAGTCTCGCCAAAGGAGGCATGGTAGCGTTGTCCCCTTCGCCAGGCAAAACTATTGAGTCCGGGTGGCGAGGGACCTTGATCACATCTGATCTGGGCATTGGTGCCCGCAGTAACAGTCTCTTTTCTCCTGTCTTTGGTACAGATGGCACCGGAGATGTAGAGGCAGGCTGGGGATGGGACCTCTCTTCAGGCGCTGGAGCCTCCACCCGGGGTGTACTTTCCCCTGTAGACATGGGTGGATCCCTGGTCCTCCGGAATGAAGCGAGAGGTACTTTGTCCCAGCCCTTTTCTGCAAACAGTTCATCTATCGCAACGTCGTCTCCCATGTCCGAGAGCGACTCTAGGTCAGAGGTGTCACACTCCTCCGCAGGCAGGTACCCTGTAGTGGAGACCGAGCTTTCACCTCTTCCCACACACCAATCTCTCCGCCTGGCTTACCTCGGCCTTTACTTGAAACGGGACGTCCGGAACTCTTGTCGACGGATCCATCCGGGCCGGGCGTAAGCAGGCGAGACGGTCCACTACAACCGCTGGTCGGGGCTACCATGCCGGTCTTTCTCTTTGGTGGTGGACGCTGCGAGATCGTGGTGACCGAGTCAGCATCCTCGGATTTCTCCCGTTGAGTTTTTACGACCTCCTCCGCGGTCGCTGCAGTGTGCGCAGGGATGGCTGTTACAGCAGTGATTCCTCCTCTCTGAGTGGTGTTGCCTGTAGCACAGCCGGGGTAGATGGTTCTCGGCTTCTCAACCGCCAGGACCAATTCGAACAGGAACTCCCCACAGGCCTCACATCGCCCGAATGGCTTCAGCTGGCACACCAGTCCCGAACAGCCGGGAAAAATCACACCCAGGGCCTCAACGTCCATGCACGAATACAGGGCGAATCGACCCCTTGGCTTTAGCCGGATCCCCGTATCTGTTACCGGAGCAGCAGCAGTCAATGTCGTGGTGGAAGGGTGAACTGGAATCCACAATGTATGTCCAAACATGGCGACCTGCAATAGAAGCCGTCAGTGCCACAATAGAGATCCCTCAGTATTGGAAGTAGTGGGCATAGAGAAATATGTCCCACATTGGAGAGGGGATAACTTGAAACGTCAAATTTCACGCAGAGAGACTCAGTGGATTTTTGACATGCAGTGTTATAGCCCTTGGGGGCCTTAACATTGAATGGGACATAAACTGCTACATTAATAATAGCTGATACTTCATTGGTTCCATCATAACCACCTGCCCTACTTATAGTGTCCTCTCCTTTTTGCCTCTCTATATTTATTAATTTATGTATAATTTTTCCTCTCTTTCCCCTACCTAGTATCTCCCCCTCCCCCCCCCCCTTTTTTTGTGCTTAGATGTACATTTGGTTTGAACTAGGGGGTTTTTGAGTCGGGTAATATATATACGACAGGGGTCATATCCTTTGTGGGCGATTTAAATGTATATATTTTTATTTTTATTTTTAAAGCCAATATTTTATTAAAAATATAAAATTTACATATATATATATTTTTTTATATATTGATATATTGGGCAATCTCAGTTTTTTTGAGATACTGATATATATATGGTTCTGTATGTATAGGCTAATGTATAACCCTTCCAGTGCCCGTTTGTATTACTGACACTGGCTGGGTGAGCAGGTAGGAATTTGAATAATATTGAATTCTTCCCAGTTTACTATATATTTTTAATAATGTTTGTCAATGACATATCCATATTTTAACCTTGATTGATACCTGGAATATGGTTGCAATTATGTTTAGGGGTGTATGTGTTACATTTGTCTTTTTGTTTGTTCTTTCAGCCATTACGGTGATAAACATCTTTATAATATAGATTGACATTTGAACATATGTACATTCATGCTAGATAAAACACACATAGCCAGCGTGTATTGCATTGTTTGTTCTTCGAGTATATGCTTGCTATGTTATAAGTCTTGTGCGCCGCAGAACTGAGGAGCTGTTAGCTCCATCGGGTTTCCAGTGTCACTCTCCTGCTCTTTCTATATAAAGTGTGGTGAGTGACGTCCTGATCCAGCCTCCTTTCCCAGTTGACGCCTCTTACGGAGAAACGCAGCGTAGAGCGGAGCTCAGGATCCTGACGTCACCACGCCCCCAGCTGATTGGCTCGAGCCGCGGCTGGGTTTAGTGCAGCTTTGAAAGTTTTGTTTTTACCTTCATGTGGATGTCAGCTTACCCGTTTTTTACAATAAAGGGTACTCGTTTTTTTACCTACTATACTGCACCATGAAGTTCTTTTATTTCTCCCTCTGAACCTGGTATACACTACGGTACACGAGCGTTCCTACGGTTGGAAGGTTTGCCGATAGCCGCCAAACAGTGAGGAACTAAAGGACCACACCGCTGATACCCAGATCTGGTATAGTTGCTGAGCTCGTTTGGTCTCCATGACAGGGACCCATCTGCTCTGGTAAGCCCCCTGTTTGTACATTTCTGCTGAAACCGAAGTTTGCATTGAAGATCTACAATCCTCTGTCATATATTGATTGTCTGCTTCATCAATGGACACTTCTTTGCCCATGTGAACCTATTGCCTTTATTTCTTGATGTGACACTATTTAGCAGTGGAAATTTATAGACTTTCGTTTTTACACCTATTCACCTATTATATTTTTACCTTCGCCTGAATGTTAATCAGGATTGTTTGTATTTTTAAGTTTTACATATATACATTTATTTTGTTGCTTTTGGCACTTTGTTTGCTATTCACAGGGTTGCGCATTTATTAGTATTTTTTCACAAGACTGATGAAAGTCAGCTTCATCGGAATTCCGATGGAAAAATCCATCGGATTTTATTCCATCGGAAATCCGATCGTGTGTACAGGGCATATGAGATCTTCAGAAATTTTACATAAATAGCAACCAAAAACAAGATAGAATTATTTGACATTGCAACACTCAGGACTTTCCCAGCCCCACCGGCTCTGCATAGTTACATTATGATTGTTATTTTAGTTGACAGTTCTGCTGAGGGAGTTGTGTGCGTTTCTGACCTTCACGAGAGGCTTTAATTGACAGATTCAGTCAACCGAATCGATATGCTTCTGCATTTGTACACACAAGGCATAATTTACTATTGTAACTAAAGAAGCAAAGAAAATCTTATCCTCTATACACACATGACATATGACTACCATCATGTGCTAATTTTGTGAATAGAATTCCTTTGAATTCCTTTGAGTAGAGATAAAAGTTGAATGTGTGTGTGTGAGTAAAAATTTACGTGAGTAGATCTAAAGGCTTTATTCAAAAAAAAAAATTCTGAACCTTTGATCTAGTTTAAAGCTTTAGGCTGGGTTCACACCTAATATGGATGCGACTCGCAGCATGGATCTGGTGCCTCCCTGTTCTCCATTTCAGGGATGAATCAGCGTTCCTGTGCAAGCCGCTCCGCAGCCACAACGGATATATGTGAACCGGCTCTCCTGTCATGCGAATTGGATGTGGGGAAAACCGCATCCAATTTGTATAGGTGTGAACACAGCCTGAAAGTAAAAGTGTCACTTGAGAGCAGACACCATGCCTGTTGTTAGCCTTATTACTTTTTTTTTTTTTTATTATCTTTTTTATTAATTTTCCAACAACATATAACACACATTACTCCCCCTTCCCTCTGTGTGTTAATTTACAGTATGTGTCTCTTATCACAATTGGTAAACGCTAGTGCCCCGTGAATAATTTATCCTAAATTCATTAAGATCCCTCTCTTAGTGTATCTGTTGTTAGCCTTATTACTAAGGAAAGTCTTTTCTCTGTTCCATCTAATGTGTCTTCACTTGGTTACAGAGGCCCAATTTCGGCTTTTTTTTTAAAGCTTTTGTTCACTTCAAATGGGTTTTGCATTTCCATACAAGGGAACTGCTGGTCAGATGCTTCTGTCAAAAATTCTAAATCGGGGTCAGCAAACCATCAATCGGGGCTACCTGTTGACCGCGGGTAGGTGACAGGTAGAGTGGGAGGAGGTCTGCGCCACCGACCACGCCTCCTACTGCTAGCTGCTGTTTTTTCCTCCGCCCCAGCCTCCTTTGCCACGCTTTTGGTACTTCTCTCTCCCTCCCCTCCACCCACCTCTGCCGCTGTCATTAGTGAACAGCAGGGGGCGGGAGGCAGCACAGCTCAGGACAGAAGGTGGGGGGAGGAGCTGGCCAAATCAACTTTTCAAGTTACCCGCTAGTGATTGGTTGTTATGTCCTAAGCAACCAATCACCAGCTTGCTAATATCAAATTGTAACGAATCTATAGCGGCGCTGCACAGGCTCTTTTAATCCTTTTTTAACCCCTTCCCACCCAAATAGCACCACCAAAGCACCGCTATAACAGTGGTAAAACGCTGCTAAAACTAGCAGCGCTTTACAGCTACCGCCGGAGCGCGCGTGCATCTGCTGCATCACTGGGGACCCGATCCGCGTGCCCGGCGGCCGCGATGTCCGCCGGACACCCGCGATTGCTCGTCACAGAGCAGGGACGTGGATCTCTGTGTGTAAACACAGGGATCCACGTCCTGTCAGGGAGAGGAGACCGATGGTGTATCCCTTGTACATAGGGACACCGATCGGTTACCTCCCCCAGTCAGTTAGAATTACTCCCTAGGGAACACATTTAACCCCTTGATCGCCCTCTAGTGTTAACCCCTTCACTGCCAGTCACATTTATACAGTAATCAGTGCATATTTATAGCACTAATCGCTCTATAAATGTGAATGGTCCCAAAATAGTGTCAAAAGTGTCCGATCTGTCCGCCGCAATATCGCAGTCCTGACAAAAATCTCAGATCGCCGCCATTACTAGTAAAAAAATTAAAAAGGCCTTAATTCTATCCCATATTTTGTAGACGCTATAACTTTTGCACAATGCAATCAATATACGCTTATTGCGATTTTTTTACCAACAATATGTAAAAGAATACATATCGGCCTAAACTGAGGAAAAAAAAAGGTTATTTTTTTTAAAAAATGGGATATTTATTATAGCAAAAAGTTATAAATATTGTTATTTTTTTTTAAATTGACGCTATTTTTTTGTTTATAGTGCAAAATATAAAAACCACAGAGGTGATCATGACCGCACAATTCTCATTCAAAGTGTGACAGCGCTGAAAGCTGAAAATTGGCCTGGGCAGGAAGGGGGTGAAAATGCCCGGTATGGAAGTGATTAAATAACATGCCTGGGGATGCTTTAAACACTTAAGGGCCGCTCTATAGCAGTTTAACTGCTACAGGACAGCACCTCTGCGCCAAATAATGTGTGTATATATATATATATATATATATATATATATATATATATATATATGTACGTGATCTGGCTCTGCTGGGTAGGGGGCGTGCATGAGCGGCCCAATTGGCGGGTACGGCGGGCTCAATATCTGTCGGCACCCACCGATGATCCAGCAGAGAGACAGAACGGCGGTCTGCTTATGTAAACAAAGCAGATCGCCGTTCTGTCAGTAGGGAAGGCATGGATCTTGTGTTCCTGCAAATGTCTTCCCCTAATAAAAAAAGCACCTCCCACACTGTAGAAAAACACAGGCTAGACAGTTAACCCTTTGATTGCCCCCGATGTTAACCCCTTTCTAGCCAGTGTCATTAGTACAGTGACAGTGCATGTTTTTAGCACTGATCACTGTATTAGTGTCACTGGTCCCCAAAAAGATTCAAAAGTGTCAGCTATTGTCCGAATGTCCACCGCAATATCGCAGTCCCGCTATAGGTCACTAAACGCCGTTATTACTAGTAAAAAAAAAAAAATTCATAAAAATATCTCATAGTTTGTAGATGCTATAACTTTTCGCAAACCAATCAATATACACTTATTGGGATCTTTTTTTACCAAAAATATGTAGCAGAATACATATTTACCTAAATGTATGAACATTTTTATTTTTTTTACAGTTTTTTTATTGGATATGTTTTATAGCAGAACGTAAAAAATACTGCGTTTTTTTCCCCCACAAAATTGTCAGTCTTTTTTTGTTTAAGCGCAAAAAAAAAAAAAAAAAATGCAGAGGTGATCAAATGCCACCAAAAGAAAGCTCTATTTGTGGGGGAAAAAAGGCATACATTTTATTTGGGTACAGTGCAATTGTCAGTTAAAGTAACGCAGTGCCCTATCGCAATAAATGGCCTGGTCACGAAGGGGGTAAATCTTCCGGAGGTCAAGTGGTTAAAGCTGTTTTTCAGCAACTGTTTACACTGGCAGTGCATATTTGGCTCTACAATGTATTATTTTCTTTTACAATTAGTTTGACTTACATACAGCAGCAGCATCCCAATCTGATGCATTTCAGTTTAACAAAAGGTCTTTTGTCAGATAGCCTTAGCAGTTACACTTGCTTTTTCATCAAGTGGTAATAGACCTGCTCCCACTGGCGAAAAACTATCAGTAGATGATGCAGCAGTGTAAATTTGCCAGCAGCAGGGCAATTTTTAATGGTAATGCTAGGTCCAAAGTTACAAAATACAAAGAGCACAGACTGGGGCTTTGCTACACTACTACTCTACTACAAGAATTAAAATACTGCAGATGATAAATCAATGTAAAACTAGCCAATAGACAAAGAATATTTCATAGGAGTTAATAGCAGTTGCAGGCATCATCCCCTTATAATTTTTTAAAGATAATGGTTGGCTCTCTTGTAAAAGCAATCTTATTGGCTAGCTAGAGGCTGGATCGCTTTTACAAGCAGTGGGAAAAGATGCAATTAATTTGTATTGTTAAAATATTTTCTTGTTTTGAAACGACACTGACTATTTTGTAAGAACCAGGGGGTGCAGTTTGCCTTTTTTGCCCTGGGCACCGGATGACCTTGTCCCGGCACTGATACTAGGCATGGATTCAGCTACAAATTTGTGTGAAGGGTCAGTTGTTTAAAACATTTCAGAACTCTAAGGCCCCATGCACACGAGACGCTGTTATTTGCTGTTAAACGCGCGTTCAGAGGCAGTTGGACACTTTTTTCAACTGCTCCTGAACACATTCAATGTTATCCTATGTGTCCATGCACACAGTCTCGTTTATTGCCGTTTTTAGGCAGTTGCGTTTAACCTCGTTTTTCCAGAAGCAAAAAAATGGGTTCAGACGCAAACGTTTTCCACGTTTCAGACGCAAAACGCCGCTAAACGCGGCAAAACGCGGTACCGGCGTTTTGCCGCGATTTCGTTTATTAGCGTTTTTAAAGGTGACCTATTTTTTTACATTAGAAATCTCAAAAATGATGGCAAATGATGAAAAACCATCAAAAAAATATGAAAAAAAACTGTAATTGCTTGCATTGCACTGTAGACAATCCACAACTTGTGGCAGGTGACGTGGCAAGTGGACAATCCACAACTTGTGGCAGGTGATGTTGCCAGGTGACGTGGCAGGTGGAAATCCACAAATTGTGGCAGGTGACGTGGCCAGGTGACGTGGCAGGTGGAAAGCCACAAATTGTGGCAGGTGACGTGGCATGTGACGTGGCCAGGTGACATGGCAGGTGACGTGGCAGGTGACGTGGCAAGTGGACAATCCACAACTTGTGGCAGGTGACGTGGCCAGGTGACGTGGCAGGTGGAAAGCCACAAATTGTGGCAGGTGACGTGGCATGTGACGTGGCCAGGTGACATGGCAGGTGACGTGGCAAGTGGACAATCCACAACTTGTGGCAGGTGACGTGGCCAGGTGACGTGGCATGTGACGTGGCCAGGTGACATGGCAGGTGATGTGGCAGGTGACGTGGCAAGTGGACAATCCACAACTTGTGGCCAGGTGACGTGGCAGGTGGAAATCCACAAATTGTGGCAGGTGACGTGGCCAGGTGACGTGGCAGGTGATGTGGCCAGGTGACGTGGCAAGTGGACAATGCACAACTTGTGGCAGGTGACGTGGCCAGGTGACGTGGCCAGGTGACGTGGCAGGTGACGTGGCAAGTGAACATTGCACAACTTGTGGCAGGTGACGTGGCAGGTGACATGGCCAGGTGACGTGGCCAGGTGATGTGGCAAGTGGACAATCCACAACTTGTGGCCAGGTGACGTGGCAGGTGACGTGGCAAGTGGACAATTCACAACTTGTGGCAGGTGACGTGGCCAGGTGACGTGGCAAGTGGACAATGCACAACTTGTGGCAGGTGACGTGGCCAGGTGACGTGGCCAGGTGACGTGGCAGGTGACGTGGCAAGTGAACATTCCACAACTTGTGGCAGGTGATGTGGCAGGTGACGTATCAGGTGACGTGGCAAGTGGACAATCCACAGCTTGTGGCAGATGATGTGGCAAGTGCTACGCTAAATACAAGTACACTGCTGCTCTCTCAGCTGCTGGTCTCCCAAAATGGCTGAAATGGTTAAATAATAATGTTTTTTGAGCTTAGGGAGGGTCTTATGATGTTTCTTAACTAAACGCCTATAGACGCAAACGCGGTAAAACGCGGTAAAACGCCGCTAAAATCGCGGCAAAACGGGCGTTTTTAAACGCCGGTTTTAGCCTTTAAAAACGTGTGTTCAGCAGAGTTTGCACCGGCGTCTCGTGTGCATGGGGCCTAATGCCTTGTACACACGATCGGATTTCCAATGGAATAAAATCTGATGGAATTGTTTCATCTGAAATTCCGATCGTGTGTGGGCCCCATCGGACTTTTTTCCATCGGAGTAAAAAAATAGAACGTGTAAAAAATCCGATGGGAAATTCCAATCGTCTGTGTGGAATTCCATCAGAGAAAAATCCATGCATGTTCAGAATCAAATCGAAGCATGCTCGGAAGCATTGAACTTAATTTTTCTCGGCTCGTCGTAGTGTTTTACGTCACCGCGTTTTGTACGGTCGGAATTTAGTCTGACAGTGTGTATGCAAGACTGATGGAAGTCAGCTTTATCGGAATTCCGACGGAAAATTCCATCGGATTTTATTCCATCGTGTGTACAAGGCATAACATGACCGTGGTGCATATCTAATGTACTGTATCTATTTATGTGGTTAATAATGTGTAGAGTTTCATCACGAAAACCATCAGTATTGAAAATATTGGTGATACAGTGGAAAGCCCTTACTGAAGGATCAGCTCAGACCCAGTTGTCATTAGAAAACAAAAAACAAGAGATTTATAAATCGGCAGTGCCTAATCACCTGTTGGGTGTTGTGAAATAACCAAAAAAAGCATATACAAAAAAGAAAAAGTACCACCTAGTTGAGGGATAACCAAGCGGTTAAAAAGGCAAACTAGGCTTGCCTAGGCTGTACCCTCAAATAGCTGGTAACTTTTTCTTTTTTATACCAGTTGTCATTAGGACCGCTTATACACCCTTATAATAATCCAAATGAATAAATTACTTTTTTAGACATTAGGATAATCTAAATTTTTGGAAGACTTACAATAACAGTGCAACCAAACATATCGATTCACAGTGGCGGCTGGTGCTCCATTTTTTTGGGGGGGGGCGGCAAAACCACCTGACACACTCACCCCGCGCGGTCGGTAGGTCGGTCTGTCTTATCCCCCCCCGTTGTTCGATCGTCAGCCCACCAGCCCCGCACTTACCTCATCTATGTCACGGGCAGCGCTTCCTCCTCGCCGGCTTTACCCAGCACCTCCTTCTCCTCGGCTTCACGGCGGCTTCCCCTGCTTCTTCTCCTCCTTGGCAGCCAATACGATCACTTCTCCTCTCGGCCAATCAGGTCTCAGGACCCGCTTTCTAAATGGCCGGGAGGAAAATAAGGAAGACAATAGGGAATATATTGTCACACAACTGGGTGGGCTCATGGCGCAGTGCTCTGTGCCCCAAACCTACCCTTTTTTAAGCCAATTAGAGCCTCTGGCTTTAATCATGTGTTTCTAAAAAAAAAAAAAAAACATGCGTCCGGTGCCCTGCATGTAGATTAGGAGCCGGACGCATGGATGGACGGGCCGTCACTGTCAATTCATCTATTTTTATGTGTGACGAAAACACATTCTAATAATAGAATTTGGAAAGGTTTTTACAGGACATTCACCAGACAAATGATGAGAGTGGGCAAGGTTAGCATACACGTGGAAAGAGGCAAGTTTCTTTTTCGTTAAGGTCCATTGAAAGTTTTGTTGTGTAACGTCACATTAACGTGAGCTCACCTGTTGAAAAGAATCCCTTTGAACAGAGATAAAAGGTGTGTGTGTTTGTGTAAAAAAAAAATCAGTGCATCGTTCTAACAGCTACAGTATGTTCAAATTCTGATCCCTATTTTTACATTATTAAGTAAAAGTTTTGCTTAAGGCCCCTTTCACACGGGCGGACCGTATGTCCGTTTTTCACCCATCCGTTTTCGGATGAAAAACGGACATACATGTATCCCTATGGGACAGCGGATGTCAGCGGATGAACATCCGCTGACACCCGATCTCACCCGTGTCCGCTACGCTCCATTTTTCAGGATAGAAAAATTTCTATTTTTCTATCCGTCTGCGGAGCGGATCGGATGAACACGGACAGACGGTCCGTGTTCATCCGATCCCCCCCTAAGGCTTCTTTCACACGGGACGGATCAGTCATGATCCGCCCCGTGAACCTCCGCTTGCTCAGCGGGGATCGCTCCGTTGATCCCCGCTGAGCCGGCTGATGACTGGGCGGTCCCCGCACACTGTGCAGGGACCACCCTGTCAGATCTCCGCTCTCCCCTATGGGGGATCGGATGAACACGGACCGTCTGTCCGTGTTCATCCGATCCGCTCTGCAGACGGATAGAAAAATTTCTATTTTTCTATCCTGAAAAACGGAGCGTAGCGGACACGGGTGAGATCGGGTGTCAGCGGATGTTCATCCGCTGACATCCGCTGTCCCATAGGGATACATGTATGTCCGTTTTTCATCCGAAAACGGATGGGTGAAAAACGGACATACGGTCCGCCCGTGTGAAAGGGGCCTTAGAGCAGAAATGAAAAGGTGTCTTTTGTTACCCTTATTACAGATTACAGTCTCTTCTGTGACCTGTCTGATTTGTTTTCACTGAGGTTTGATTTTGTGCCTTCATTGACAGAGATTTTTTTCCTTCAAATGGGTTTTACATTCCCATACAATTTTATGGGGATCCAAAACCCACTTGAAGCAAGTCAAATGCATGTATGTCACAAAGATGTCAACTGCAGGTTGAACGCACATGTCAATGAATTCTGAATGATCTCATAACTATCTAAAATGTTATGTCTCTTCATGAAATTGTATTTTTGTTTTATTTATGCATCACTGTCACAGTCACAGTTCATTAGAACATTTCAGTACATTTCTAATTTTTTTTCATGCTTTCTTTATGTTTTTGCAGCAATATAATTAGGTACACGAAAATAACAGTTTGGTTTACAACCAAAATGGAGATCTCAGTCAAGCAGAGTATGTCACCATTCAATATATGTAATCATGCTATAATATTAGAGGCAATGTAGGTAAAGTAACATAGAGACCAAAGGTTAGGTGGATAATGTTGTTCGAAAGTTCCCCTTAAAAAGGGAAAAAGGAGAGAAGGTTAGCAGGAGAAACTCTGGTCCATGTGGTATTAGTCATCTGTTTTTGGATACCTATTGGAAGAAGCGTGTCAGTAAAAAGAAGTGGGGAGAGGGCTATTGCAGGTTTGGGGAGGAAGATGGGGGGATGTCCATAATCCATTATGTCATTATTCCAAAAGTTTAAGGACACCTCACTGATTAGAATATTACCAAACAATTGGCGTAGAGCAAAGTGTGGTGCGACCATCAAAAAAGGGTTGAAATGCATGCGAGGAAGCCACTGGCCAGTCAGTCTAACATCAATAGCATGTATTTGAGGGATTAGTAATTTTTAACAATAATGATATTATGAGTAGCAACCAGTGTAGTTTTCTAAAATGCAATGCCAAGCTGCAGCTAACAAAGCTAGGAAAATACACTTGGAAATTTAAAAGGGTGTTAAATCAAGAGGTAAACCATTAATTTTACCTCTTTACAAAAAACTCTGGCTCAACCTCATCTTCAGTTTTGTTTACCAATCCACAGGAAGAATGTCCTCAAACTAGAAACTAGTCCTCGAACTAGAGTTCAGTGAAGGGTAACAAAATGAAGTGGGGTTGGAGGACCTTAGCTATGTGGGATGATTTCTAAAATGACACTAAAGCCCTGTACACAATGGCTGAATTTTGGAAGACATTGGCCGCTTCATAAAGAACCAGCTGACATTTGGCCCGTGTATATGTCAGACTGTCCAACAGAAGCCAACTGTTTTGCCGGCTTATGTCGGACAAGCATGCTGGAAAACCAGCAGCTGACCGATTCCCGATCAGCACTCTCAGCCAATGGCAGAGAGTATACATGTGATGTTCATTTCATTCTGAATTAATATTCAGAAAATTTTTAATTATTCTGAGATTTGGAGATTATATGTCAGAATACTCAAATTACAGTATAAACAAAGTTTACCAAATGCTCCGAATACAAATTTCGTCCGAATTTCCGAAATTCAAATTGAAATTAGAATCAAATTTTTTATCGAATTCCATTCGAATTTAAACTGTAAACATATTTCTGAAATCAAAGACTGTAAATAATGCTGTTTTTGTTAAGCCAAAGGTGATTTTAAGAGTCCTTGTAATCATTTTATGAAGATTTTTCTTTTGTTTGTTTACTTTGCCGCATTCGACCGATTCAAAATTTATCAATTTGAACGTTTTGAATAAAAAAAAACGACAGTAAATTCGAAGAAAATTTGAAAAAAGACAAAACTAATTCTGAATACCAATTCCGAATTTAACGAAACTAAATAAATAGATTAACGAATCTAAACGAAACAAAACAAATTTTTTCATCATGCACATGTCTAATGCCCCATACACACGATCATTTTTAATGTCATTTTTAAAACTGACGTTTTTCTCGTCATTTTTTTTCTTGTTTCCTCTCAAGCCTGTCTTGCGTACACACCATCATTTTAAAAAATGTTCAAGAAAAGCGCAGTGACGTACACCACGTACGACGGCACTATAAAGGGGAAGTTCCGTTCGAATGGCGCCACCCTTCATGTTAGTAAAGTTTGTTGAGAGACGATTCGCTCTTTTCAGTCTAGTGCTTTTCAGTCCGTTACAGCATGACGAATGTGCTATCTCCATTACGAACGCTAGTTTTACCAGAACGAGCGCTCCTGTCTCATACTTGATTCTGAGCATGCGCATTTTTTTTCACGTCGTTAAAGCATACACACTATCGTTTTTCACGTCGTTAAAAAAAACGACATGAAAAACGACGTGAAAAAAGAGAGCATGTTCGAAATTTTTAATGCCCGTTTTTCACGTCGTTAAAAATGCTCTGGAGCATACACACGATCATTTTTAATGGCCATTTTTTTTAATGGCATTTTTAACGGCATGAAAAATGATCGTGTGTATGGGGCATAACAGAGAGCGCTGATCGGAGTGTTTTGGTGGGGGGCTGTCCCCCTGTCAGAACACAACAGCTCAGCAGGGGAGATCACTGCACTAACTTCACATAGTTAGTACAGCGGCTCCGGCCAGCGCTGTTCGTTTTTTTTTTTTTAAACCCAGCGGGTTCAGCGAAAAAAATCATACTGTGTACCAGGCTTTATTCACCCTGGAAAAGAGGTGCTTAGGAGGGGATATGATTGTGTAGCAGGGCTTTAAAATCTAAGGGAATGTTTGAGTGGTAGTTGTACTCAAACACATTATTTGATAGGGTTCTGTAAACCATTCTTTTACTGCAGGTGGGATGCTGGTGTATAGTTCCCTGTGGCCTGTTGATGGCGCTGCCATCAGAGGCCAGGGTTGAACCGCTGGTACAGTGCTGTGCCTTGGATGTCCCCTCTCGGCGGTGGTATGGTGGGCGTGTCGGCCTGCTGTGCATCCCGGGAGCGGATATAAAAGGGGCAGACCCTGTCTGTAGGTGTGAGTTCCCAGGGGTCCGACCCCGGGAGCGTGTGATTCTGTTTGTGGCCACCCCAGGCACTGACACGTACCTTGGAGGTGAGCCTGACGTGCAGAGGGAGACCTCTCGTACAGCCCTGGTTCCCAGGTCACTGGAGTTGGGACAGTGGCCGAAGGAGCACAGTGGGGTATGAGTGCCTGTTAGGTTCTCCTGGACTAGATGAGAAGCCCGCTATGGACAGCTGAAGATGCAGGTCAGGTGATGCAGGCCAGCGGGTGCAGGTAGCTGGGGATGCGGCTGGAAGGTGCAGATCAGCTGATGCAGGTAGCCGAGGATGCGGGTGGATACGGATACAAGCAGCAGGCAGGAGAAAGGTCAGACAAGCCAGGTCATGCACAGCGGATCAGATACAGACAGAAGGGTCAGGCAGCGGAGGGTCACGTTCAGGCTGGATCAGGCAACAGAGAATCAGGCAGGCAGATGAGCAGGACTGGGTCTAGGAAGCCAAAGGTCAGGACTGGAGACAGCAGCAAGGTCAGGAAGCCAGGTCAAAGTAACAGCAGGTGCAATTCAGGATCAGGTCACCGGATAACTGCAGATCAGACAGCAAGAGTCTGGACAGAGGAAGCCCCTTTTAAAGGCCACTGGGCGCCAAGACAGTGTTACTGTGTGTGCGCGTGCGTGTGCGCGATTGGCGCACGCAATTGGCGCACACGCGTGCGCGATTGGCGCACGCGCATGCGCAATGGAAAACTTCTGTTTATACTTGGAAGCCTACTGGGCCTTGTTGTGGGTACCAGAGGCATACGTCCATGACAGGCACCTTTAGCCCTGGGGTGGAGTTCCTGGTTCGGTACACTGGCATATCAGTCCCAGGCACCTTTAGCCCTGGGGCTGCAACTGAAGGCCTTGGGTCCAGCACCTTCGGCTGGAGCCCACGGAGGGAGGAGGAATCCCAGGGTGCTGCCTTGCGAGGAGACCCGTATCTGGAAGAGGAGGCCGGGGGAGGACCGTTCCGAGGGACTGGTGAGAGATCACAGTGAAGGAAGGGGCCCGGTAACTCTCTGGAGGGATGTCATCTTCCCGTTAGAGGCCTAAAATCAGAGTCAACGTTCACTAGGTCTGTGGCAGAGTTGTGCAGGGATTGTGTGTGTAACCTAATTTGAGCATCATTCCGGCTTCTAGGATCCACTATAATAGGAGACTATCCGGATGAGCTGAGACTACCTGAAGATATGGGTAGGGAATAAGTATTAATTTGTGCCTGGACCTACTCCAACACCTCTTGCTGTCCTGATCTTCCTCCAACCTTTCCTGTTCAATGATTATGCATAAGAGAGAAATAAACTCTACGTTGGAGTTGCAATTGGTGTGGACCTTGGAGTTATTGGGGAATAGAGACTTGTCTTTATTGCAGTGAAGACGGGAGCCATTCTCTGGGGAACCTGACCATAGAGACCCAGGTACATTACACCGCTCAACCTCTTCACACAGGAGGGTACGGGCATGTGGCATGGTGTGCCCCTTTTCCTATAAGTGAGCCAAAGGGAAGGAACAAGGGGTGTGTGTGCTACGCTGTGGTGTAGCGTGGGTTGTCAGCGCCCAGGGCAGGGCAAGAGATTTGCGCCCCCTAACCCGGGGATTTTTAGCACTCTAAAAGAGTCCCTTCTGCTAGTACAGTAGTACTGACCAACCTGATACCTACACCGACCTACCTGACCACTATACTAACCTACCTGATTCCTATACTGACCTGCCTGATTCCTACACTGACCACTAAACTGACCTATCTGATTGCTATACTGACCACTACACTGACCTACCTGATTCCTATACTGACCACTACACTGACCTACCTGATTCCTATACTGACCACTACACACATTATTATTGCTCACTGATTGGTTTCTAGATGATACTGCACATAATTACCGATTACCCATTGTTTGCTAGAGGTTACTGCACATCATTACTACAAACTGATTTGTTGCTAGAGGTTTCTGCAAGTTATTATTGCTCACTGATTGCTTGCTAGAGATTACAGCAGATCATTACTGTTCATTGATTGGTTGCTGAAGGTTACTGCACATCATTAACACTCACTGGTTGCCAGAGGTTACTGCATATTAATGCTCCCTAATTGGTTGCTAGACATTGCAGCACATAATTAAGGCTCACTGATTGGTTGCTAGAGGTTACAGCACATCATTACAACCCACTGATTTGTTGCTTAAGGTTACAGCACATCATCTCACTGCCTGCACACCACAGACTGTAGAAGTGACGGGACCCACCAATAGACAGAAAATAAAAACTAGAACAAATTATTAGCAATGATGGTTGGGGGGTGCGCTGTGTATGGAGTGCAAGGCTGAGAGATGCGATTTGAACGGAATGCAGGGTTCAGAGGTGCGCTGTGTATGGAGCGCAGGGTTGAGGGGGTGTGCTGTGTGCAGCGTGCAGGGTTGAGGGGGGCACGCTGTGTGCAGCCTGCAGGGTTGAGGGGGGTGCGCTGTGTGTGGCGTGCAGGGTTAAGGGGGGTGCACTGTGTGTGGAGTGCATGGTTGAGGGAGTGCGCTATGTGTGGCTTGCAGGGTTGAGGGGGGTGTGCTGTGTGTGGCTTGCAGGGTTAAGGGGGGTGTGCTGTGTGTGGCTTGCAGGGTTGAGGGGATGCGCTGTGTGTGGCTTGCAGGGATGCCTCATCCTCTTCCTCCTGGCCCCAGTTTCCTCCAGTCCTGGGGTAGTCGATGCAGGGTCAGAGTGCCAGGGCCACGTAGTAGCACACTGACAGGCACAGGCAGGACTCAGGAGCAGCGGTGGTGGTCGGAAGTCCGGGCTGTGGGGCGGGCTAAGTGGACAGACAGCATGTTGCACGTGGACCTTGTGTGTGGGGAGTGGCGTGTAATGGATAGGATGCCTCGTGAGTCACCTGCCCTCCTCCTTCCCCCCAGTCTCTGCACAGTCACAATCCCTTGGATAATCATGGATGGTCTTTAGTGTTCATTTACTCACTGCTGGAGCCTAAGCTGGGACTGCACCGCAACTTCTTCCTCATAGTGAAGCGGAAGAGCTCACATTTTTCTAGACTGCACAGCACAGGAGAAGAGCTGCAGGTAACCTGCCACCTGCTGCTGCGCCCCTCTAAATTTTGCGCCCGGGGCGACCGCCCCCTGGCCCCCCTACGCTACGCCACTGGTGCTACAATAACAATATAAAATACACTATATTACAAAAAGTATTGGGACACCTGCCTTTACACGCACATTAACTTTAATGGCATCCCAGTCTTAGTCCGTAGGGTTCAATATTGCGTTGGCCCAACCTTTGCAGCTATAACAGCTTCAACTCTTCTGGGAAGGCTGTCAACAAGGTTTAGGAGTGTGTCTATGGGAATGTTTGACCATTCTTCCAGAAGCGCATTTGTGAGGTCAGGCACTGATCTTAAACAAGAAGACCTGGCTCACAGTCTCCGCTCAAATTCATCCCAAACGTGTGTAGCACACGGACCTTTTTCTCACCTGGCTCACTTGTAAGATAAGGCACACCGTGCTATATGCCCATACCCTCCTGTTTGAGGAGGTTAAGCAGTGTTCACAATTGTTGGGTTCCACAGCGAGTTACCTCTTCTGGGCTGGTTCCTTTCCCTAGAGTGTAGGGAAAAGTCTGTTGTTTGTGTATCAATAAGGCCAATGTCCAGACAGGGTTAAACCTCAATGACTGAAGGTTTATTTTCTTTATGCTTGAAACCGGACAGGAAAGTTGAAAGTGAAGAATAGAATAACAGGGAGGCAGGTTCAGGCACTTAATATCACCACTCAATCCTAAGTGGACTCTGCTCACCCAGATAGTTCCCTCTCACGGTCCTAGCAGCCGGAGTGATGCACAAACTTTACTTTCCCAGGGATACGATTGGAACCCCTTTTGCCTAATTCCAAACTTCCTGGCACTTGTAGCATAAGGACCTAGGTGCAAGTTGAAGCACGCTACAAGGCCTGTGGCGGACTTGTGGAATCCCTCTGTAGGTGACCAGGCCTCATCCGAGGTGGTGACTCCCTTCACCGGTAACCCTGGCTCCCTCTCCAGAATGGGTCACCCTTGAGTGCCCTGGAATTCCTCTTGGATGGTAGGCCAGCTAAAGGTGCTGGGCCTACATGAAGAGTTGCAGCCCCAGGCTAAAGGTGCCTGAGACTGATCCACCCATGCGCTCTCCCATGGCCTGGAGGGCCACGAGACGCAGATGAGCTGCTCCTCTGTACTGCTCCTCAGCACCCCTCCTTCTCTCTCCCTCCTGAGATGGCGCCTGCCCCTTATGTATCCTCTCCCAGCATGCACAGTGGGCCGACCACGCCCCCATACAGCCACCTGGAGAGGACATCCAAAGGTACAGCAATGTCACTAGCGGTTCAACCCTGACCTGTTATGGCAGTGCCACCCACAGGCCACAGGGAACTGTACACCAGCAACACCACTTGGCAAAAGCAAAAGATCAAAACCTAACAATTGAAGCGATCTGGGTCTGGCTACTAACCCAGATCAACCCCTAAATTTAGGTACCTAGCTCCCCTAAAAGTAAAGGGGCGCTACACGTGTTCTATCGGGTTGAGGTCAGGACTCTGTGCCAGCCAGTCAAGTTCCTCCACCCCAAACTCGCTCTTCCATGTCTTTATGGACCTTGCTTTGTGCACTGGTCCAAATCATTTGGTGGAGGGAGGATTATGGAGTGGGGTTGTTTTTCAGGGGTTGGGCTTGGCCCCTAGGTTCCAGTGAAGGAAACTCTTAAGGCGTCAGCATACCAAGACATTTTGGACAATTTCATGCTCCCAACTTTGTGGGAACAGTTTGGGGATGGGCCCTTCGTCTTCCACCATTTCTGCGCACCAGTGCACAAAGCAAGATCCATAAAGACATGGATGAGCGAGTTTGGGGTGGAGGAACTTGACTGGCCTGCACAGAGTCCTGACCTCAACCTGATAGAACACCTTTGGGATGAATTAGAGCGGAGACTGTGAGACAGTCCTTCTCGTCTACATCAGTGCCTGACCTCACAAATGTGCTTCTGGAAGAATGATCAAACATTCCCATAGACACACTCCTAAACCTTGTGGACAGCTTTCCCAGAAGAGTTGAAGCTGTTATAGCTGCGTATGTTTATGTATACGCATAAACATAGAATAAACCGGATTGACCTGTGTCATTTTGTTTTCGACCTTATCAACCAGCAGTGCAAAAAGACAGATCTGAGGTTTTATGTGTGATGCACACATTCCTATTTATTAGTAGAATTTGGACAGAACATTTTTTACAGAGCATACGTTAGACAAATGATGAGGCATGGGCAAGGTTCGTGTACATTTGGAAAGGGTAAGTATTTGAAAATAATTTCAAAACCGTCAACAATTTTCATTAAGGTCCAGTAAAGCGTTCGTTGTTTAATTTAATACCATATTGAAATAACCTATGTACTTGATAAGAACTGTCACTGTTAAAATTACTTTAACAATTCCATGCTGACGGAAGATGTTACTATAAAATAAACCAAGGTTTTAACTCTGAGTTCAAAGACAGCAAGGAATGTCATTGTGCTTAAGATGTCAGACCTGTGACTTGAGTGCTTTGCTGTACAATAACAGTAAAAAGAAAACATTTCAGTTTTGAAAAAGATACTTTAACGATCGATAAGATGATAGATACTGAGAAGTGATTAAATCTCTTTAATACTGAGAGATTTAACTGTTTGTTGACAGTTATTTCACTAGTTGGGATGAGCAGGATGAGAGTTTATTGTTTCCCCAAAAATGGAGGTGAAAACCCGGAGATTTTGGCACTATTTTACAATTTTGGCAAAGTGGACTGGAGTCATGGGGAAAGTGAAACTGAGGTGGTTATTTGGTGTTTTTTTTTAGTGGCCCAATGAGCTTTCAATGACTGGTTAGGCCCTGTTTACATCTCATGTAACGGGAACTCCCATTCCAGCTCACAATGTTTTTAGCACAATTTACACCTGTTTCTGAGTGTCACACATAGGGCAGCCAATTTACTTGAATGGTCTTCCCCGTGTGTGTTTGTTGTGACAACAGAGTTTAAGGACTAAATTTTGACATTGAGCCATGAGCATCTTTTTAACTACTTGCTGCCCGCCCGCCACATTTGTACTGTGGCACGGCTGCGTGAATCTACGTACCTGTACATCGTTTCGTTCACTAGCCGGTGTGGGCGCGCGCGCTGATTGGCCAGAGGGGGAGCCAATCAGTGGGTCCGGCAGATGCGATGTCCGCCGGCCACCCTGGGAGGACACAGAGATCTTGTCTTCCTGCTAAGCAGGAACACAGATCTCTGTGCTGTTCCAGTCAGTCCATCCCTCACACAGTAAGAAAACACTCCCAGGGAACACACTTAACCCCTTGATCACCCCTGGTGTTAACCCCTTCCCTGCCAGTGTCGTTAGTACAGTGACTGTGTATATTTTTAGCACTGATCACTGTAAAAATTTCACTGGTTCCCAAAAAAGTTTCAGCAGTTAGTGTCAGATTTGTCTGCCGCAATGTAGCAGTCCCGCTAAAAATCGCTGATCACTGCCATTACTAGTAAAAAAGTAAATAAATAAAAAATTCCATGGACTTCCGGCCGGATGTGATCGAGGCAGCACACTGCACTCTGCAGCTCCGTTACTCCTGCCAAATCTCTGGTATATTGAGGGTTTAGAACCTGCCCTGGATTTGCCATTAGACAGGGGAGTGTGTCCTGAACCTGGTGATGCCTTCCTCTGCCTCCAAGAAGAAATACAAGGCACGCACGGACCAGCGCCAGACCCGCTCTATTAAGACTGGCGCAGTTGGCCCCGTCCCCGCCATCTTGTCTTCCCCGGCGAAGTAACAGCGTGCCAAGTCTGCAGCTGCGACGATGGCACAAGCCGCGGAAGAGATGGATGCTGCGCTGGAGCCGGCGCCTGTAGTGGACGCTGAGGCCATAACTAAGCCAATCTTGGAGGCCATCAGAGCTAGTAAAGCTGAGCTAATGGGGCGGATTGACCACCTCTCCTCTGAGTGCAATCTCATTAGGCATGATCTGGACAAGATCCGGGGCCGACTGACCACGGTGGAAACACGGGTATCTGATGTGGAGGATGTGTCATATGACCATGGAGCCCAGATAGCTGAACTTAGAGACCAGGTCAGAGCCTTGCAACTCAGGGCCATTGACACCGAAGACCGCCAAAGGAGAAATAATATCCGGGTGGTGGGGCTTCCTGAGGGGGACAGGCTTGCTCTGTTTGCGGAAGACTTCTTTAAAAAACTGCTGCCCTTACAAGATATGTCCCCTTCCTACGTTGTGGAGAGAGCACACAGGGTCCCTACTGGCAACAGAGCCCCGGGTGCCTTTCCGCGGCCTTTCCTGGTTCGCTTTCTGAACTACCGCGACAGAGATACGATTTTGACCCAAGCAAGGAAACTTCAGGAGCTGTGCCATGATAATGCGCGGGTCATGCTCTTCCCGGATTTCTCGGCGGCAACACAGCAGAAATGACGATCTTTTAATGAGGTAAGGAGACGCCTGAGGGAGAAGGAAATCAAATACAGCATGCTGTACCCTAGCAAGCTCAGGATTCAATACAAAGGGTCGGTGAAATTCTTTGAACACCCAGAGGAAGCCTGTGAATGGATGGATAAAGAATTCTAGGGTCCTGTGTCCTGCTGGCGAAAGTGTATCTGGAACTGGTATGTTTTCTCATGACCCACCTATACTCTGACCCGGCTCTCGGAGCTTTAGGGGAATCTTATGCTTTTGACAGTTTTTCCGCCATGTTTGCGTTGAGGTGACGGTTTTCCCTACATCCCTGAAAGATAGTCGCCTGTGGTTTGCCTTTTTTTTCTCATTCCCCCCCCCCTGCTTGGTCATATTTTCTGCTGCACCTTTGGGGTATGGGGGGGAGGGGGGGTATGTGGAGGAGATGAGTACTACGGTTCAACGACTGTGCTTGAACTCTACATGTGCCCACAATACAACAGTAATGATCTCCTCATGGCCAGATCTGGGTACGCGGACTTCTGTCCGGCCTCACAGCCCCCCCCCACCCTCACATGACGTGAGACTATGGCGATTTTTTTCTTGTCCCTTTTTCCTTTTTCTTTTATTTTCCTGTTTTTTCCATTTACTTGTTGTACCAGATATCCAGATCACTCCCTTATGAAGAGTGGCTTCATTATTCCTCTGTTGGAGCATGCAGAGGCTGAACAGGACTACCTACGGAACTGCCGAACTTTCGATTGCTGCGGCGGGATGTTACCGCTTTTCTTTTGTTTTTTGGTTTAGGGATTAAGCTATATGCCGGACTGGGTTTGTTTGTTTCTGGTATAAAAGCAAGGGTGGGTTTTTCTCGAGTCACAGCTCGATCTTGGGGTTTTTGTGTAGATTTCGTTTTCCTGATAGTCAGGGTGCATGTTATACTTGGGGGTAAGTCTCTTCTACAATTGCTCCTATGGACAATATTTGACAGTACAAACGGTGATGGCGGATGATATTAAGATAGTATCTTGGAATGTTCGGGGCCTCAATCATAAACTTAAGAGGGCCTAAATATTCCAATATTTGAAACAGTCTCGCCCACATATTGTGTTCCTGCAAGAGACACACCTGGATGGTAGCAGGGTCCTTGCTTTGCGTAAACCATGGATCCAAAGGGCTATGCATTCCACCTAATCTACATTTGCTAGATGGGTCTCTATTTTAATTAGTAGAACTATACCCTGCACAATCCATCAGGTGCTCTCTGATCCGGGAGGAAGATATGTGGCGGTAGTCATGGATGTGAATCATAGGAAAATGATGGTAGTGAATGTCTATGTGCCCCCCCTTTTCAGGTGAAATTGCTGTATGATATACTGTCGAGAATTGCACCATATGCCCACCTCCCTGTGGTCTTGTTGGGAGATTTCAATGCTATTCTTGATGCAGCGTTGGACTCTTCAAACCCAGGCAGGGGGGGATCCGCTGACCTGAATGGTTGGGTGTCCATGGCAGGGCTTAGGGAATTGTGGCGCTGGAAACACCCCACCGACAGATGCTTCTCGCATGTGTCGACTTCCCACAGGTCCGCGGCCAGGTTTGACCTGGCCTTTGGGAATGATCTCCTGCTGCCATATGTGAAGGATGTGGCCTACCTGGCTGGGGGTCTGACTGACCACAACCCCCTTGCTGTTACCTTAACAGTTGAGTCAGGAGCAAGGGGGGGGGGTTGGCGGCTCTCACCCGGATGGTTGCAACATGAGCAGGTCTCTGCTCAGCTGGAGGAGGCCATACAGTCATATTGGTCTTCTAATGCTGATACAGCAAACCCTCAGGTCGTATGGGATGCCTTTAAGGCAGTAACACGGGGGGAGTGTATTTCAGCCATTAAGACTGCTCGGGTACAGGATGGTGAGGAGACTGAACGTTTGCAGCAGCGGGAACTGGAGTGTGTGAAGACTCATGCAGACTCCCCCATGGGAGCCTCGTATGAGGCCTTGTTGAAGGTGCAACGTACTCTATCCCTGCATTTTACAGGCCAGTCCCATTCAGAGATGACAAAGAGGGCTCAGACAGTATTTGCGGAGGGGGACAAAAACGGAAAGCTCTTGGCCATGCTGGTGGCTGACTATCACCCACCTACCAGTATCCCGGTTATTAGAGACCAGGGTGGTAATTTGGTTGGAGAACCCGGACTTATTATGCAGGAGTTTATCAGGTTTTACTCCTCCCTATACTCCCCCATTCCGTCCTATGGTCATTCAATGTTGGACTCCCTTTTGGGTGACTTGCCCATACCGAGACTTTCGGAGGATGACATGACTACCCTAGATGCCAAAATTATGACGAAGGATATCCAGTGGGCGATTTTTACATTCCCCCCGAATAAGGCCCATGGCCCGGATGGCCTCCCTGCTGATTTTTACAAGGCTAATGTTGAAATACTGGCCCCTAGACTTAATTTACTTTTGTAATATTGCCATGAACATGATACCCTGCCAGACTCTATGTTAGAGGCTTACATGGTTCTGTTATTAAAACCAGGAAAAGACCAGACAGACTGTGCATCGTATAGGCCAGGGATATGCAATTAGCGGACCTCCAGCTGTTGCCAAACTACAAGTCCCATGAGGCATAGCGAGACTCTGACAGCAGCAAGCATGACACCCAGAGGCAGAGGCATGATGGGACTTGTAGTTTAGCAACAGCTGGAGGTCCGCTAATTGCATATCCATGGTATAGGCCAATAGCTCTTTTGAACATTGACCTAAAAATTCTGACCAAGATACTAGCTCTCAGATTAGCTAATATACTCCCCTCTATTATCAACATAGACCAAACGGGTTTTATGCCGGGCAAGTCAACCGACACAAATCTCAGGAGACTCTTCAGCCATCTACAGATTCGCTCACAGGATGTTAGCTCTAGAGTAGTAGTCTCTATAGATTTTGAAAAGGCATTCGACTCTGTGGATTGGCTGTATATGTTCAAGGTCTTGGAGACTATGGGGTTTGGCCCACAGTTCAGGATATGGGTGTCCATGCTTTACAGGCACCCGAGAGCAGCAGTTAGGCTGGGATCCGCCACCTCTGAATTTTTTGAGGTGGGGAGGGGCACTCGGCAGGGATGTCCATTATCCCCTTTTTTGTTTGCCCTTGCCCTAGAGCCTCTGGCAGTTGCACTTAGGTCCTCCACAGAAATACGATCCATCCAGGTGGGTTCCATAGATGAGTCCCTGGCGTTGTATGCGGATGATATGCTGCTGTTCCTGGATGACCCAGGGGACTCCTTGAGAGCGGCTCTGGGGATCATTGATCGCTTTGCCACTTTCTCCGGGTTAAGAGTAAATTTGGGTAAATCCTCTATCCTGCCTATAGATGCTGGGGCTAGGGATAAGGCTGACCTGGACTTGCCGCTACAGTGGGTTACTTCTCTCAAATACCTGGGAGTTTGGGTTACTGCGAATGTTCAGGACTATATTCCCCTCAATTTGCAACCATTGGTAACGTTACTGAAGTAAAAGGTACAGGCATGGGCAAAGCTCCCACTGTCCCTGATAGGCCGAATCAGTCTGCTGAAAATGAAGTTTCTCCCTGTCATCCTATATTTCCTGAGACATGCACCTCTCTGGGTTCCGAAATCCTATTTTTGGAAAATAGACAGTATCGTCTCATCCTTTATCTGGTCGCCTAAGTCTCCAAGAATTGGTCTGAAAGTACTGCAGGAACCGGGGGATCACGGGGATTGGCACTGCCAGACTGGCAAAAGTACTATCTAGTAGGACAAATGGTTTTTGCCCGTAGATGGTTGATAGCAGAAGACGGGGACGCGGCTACGGTGATGGAGGCAGCCCATCTAGGGTCGTATGACAGCCTTAGATTTGCCCTGTTTAGGGGCCTCAGATCTGATCTACCATTAACGCTAACAATGAAAGCCACGATTGAGGCATGGGGGATGGTGGTGAAAATGGCATGCCCTAGCTATGGGGGGGTGTCGCCCTCGACCCCCATATGGATGAACCCGGGCCTTGCCTCAGTTCTACAACTTACCGGATCCTATGATTTGGGCGGTTAAGAGTATCAAGATGTTAAAGGACATTACGTGTTATGGTGAGCTGTTGACCTTCTCCCAATTGCAGTCGAGACATGGTCTTCCCAATTCGTACTTATTTAGATTCTTGCAGGTTAGGCATGCCTTTCAGGTGCAGTTTCGGGAGGTGAGGGTGGAATCCTTGCCCTCAGCTCTTGAAATTCTATTGTCAAGTGAGGACTTGGCCAAGCCTCTCTCGGCAACGTATAAATAATTTTTTAAGGCAACTCCGTCGGCTCTCACCAGGTGCAGGGAGCGGTGGGGAGAGGAGGTTCCCGAGGTGTAGGGGGAGGACTGGGATGATTTATGGACACAACCATTTACACATCTGGTGTCGGCAAGGGATAGGCTGATCCAATTCAAATTCTTACACATGTAACGGGTATTTAAATTTAGGGGGAGCATCTGGGTGGTAGTATGACCCAGATGCACTGATTGTTAGGGAATTCAGGACCTTTTTTATTCGTGGAGGACTTCAGTGGTGTTCAGTTCCCTGCGGCCCCTGGGTGGCGCTGTCGCCTGGGGCTGGGGTTGAACCATCACTGCAGTGCTGTACCCTTTTTGTCCTGTCTCGGCGGCAGCGGTGGCGGCGGGGCGGGGAACCTGCTTGACCTGCGGAGACGAGGAGATAAAGGGGACAGACACCTTCAATGTGGGGTCAGTCGTCAGAGGAGAGAGCCGCACCCAGGCACCTTCAGCCTGGGTGCTGGCGTTTCAGAGTTCCAGGCCCAGGCGCCCTTGGCCCGGCCGGAGCGGGAGATGGAGTCCATCCCAAGCACCTTTAGCCTGGGGTGAGGTACTATGGAGGAGGCCTGGGACCCAGTACCTTTGACTGGGTTCCGCAGGGGTGGAAGAGTCCGAGGGACCCTAAGGTGTTGGGCGCCCGAATCTGAGACGAGGAGGCCAGAGAGTGTAACCCCTCCGAACAGTCCGGTGCAGCATTACTGGTGACGGCAGGGCCTCTGGTAACTCTCTTGTAAGGATGTCTTCCCTCTGACAGGGGCTGCACTTAGCGGAGGTAATTCTGTTCTTGTTCTACACAGTCGGTGGTAGCGGCTGTGTGTAATAACCATTGGTGACACTACAATGGTTAGTTCAAATTGAGGATTGTGGGGGGGCGTGGCCGGGATGTGAGCGAGGAAGGACGTGTGCAGCATAGGCTCCCGCCATCCGTCCAGTTAATCCGCCTTAATCCTTCTATTCCCCTGCCATCCTGCTCAGCAAACACCGGGCTGTGGTCTGGGGGGACACCCCGGTCCTCCCCATGACTGGAAAACGTAAATTGGCTAAGAAGGCAGCAGCGAAATCCGGCCATCTCTCGCCGCCTGTCACTCGTGCGGTGGCCATCTTGCCTGCCATCTCCCTGTCTCTGAGCTCTATTGCGGTACAGAAGGACCCAGGGATGGCGGCTCTCGGGACATCTGCTCTGGAGGGAGCCTCGGCAGCATCTCGTGAGGATCCGGAACCCTTGGGGGAGCAGTCCACCGCGGCGATCCTGGCGGCCATTGCAGACAGTAAGGCCTCTGTGGAGGGTAAGATTGATACCCTAGCCATAGAGTGTGGGCTTATTAGGCAGGACATGGACAAGTTCAGGGGCCGACTTACGGAAGCAGAACACCGCATATCTGCTGTGGAGGACACCACTGCCACCACATTGCGCTCCGTGTCTGAGCTGCAGCAGCAGGTTAAAGTCCTTATGGCGCGCACTGAGGACGCCGAGAATCGCCTCAGGCGCAATAATGTACGGGTGGTGGGGCTCCCTGAGGGTGCGGAGGGCCCCAACCCTGTTGTATTTGCAGAGACTTTTTTTAAACAACTCCTTGGCCTGCAGCACCTGTCACCAGTATATGTTGTGGAACGTGCCCATAGAGTGCCCACTGGTCGGAGGCCTGCCGGCGCATGGCCGCGTGCGTTTCTGGTCTGCCTGCTCAACTTCAGAGACAGGGATCTGATCCTGGCGGAGGCCTGCAAGCATCAGGAATTGAAACATGATAATGCTATCATACATCTCTATCCTGACTTTTCTCTGGATTTACAGAAGAAAAGGCGCTCTTTCACGGATGTCCGCAAGCGATTGAGGGAGAAGAACCTGGTCTACAGTATGCTGTAGTCGTCTAAAGGTTATTCATCGTGGCTCTTCAAAATTTTTTGATTCCCCTGTGGAGGTGGTGGAATGGCTAGACTCCATTGCCTAGAGATGTGTGCAAGTGGCAGGTTGGTTGTGAATCCTGACTCTGGGACTGCGTGTCCCCTTGCTGGGACAAGTGGTTGTTGTTTCCCACATGAATATCCGATACTGTGCGGTCATCTAGCTGCAACTATCTTTTTTGGGGGGAGGGCACTGTGTCTACTACCCGGGGTCTTTGGTCCGTTCATCATCGGGAGCCCTGCTGGATGATACTACGTGTCCACTGGAAGTGACCCCCTACTGAGTGGATGAACTCTCTGAACTATCCACTACTGTTTCTCTGGTTTTTGGGAACAAAGTTTCTCGGACGTGTTTTTGGTTTGGTTCGCCTAGAGCAAACAGGGCGTTGGGATGTTGAACTGTTAAGTTTTTGGACTGTTTTGTTTTTTTTCTTTTTCCTTTTTCTTTTTTGTTGTTTGGGGTTATTTTTTTTTACCCCGCTTGCGCCCTGCTTCACAAGCTGGTGCAGATGGGTGGGTACCTTGCCTAGTATGGTTCCTATTGTGCAACTGCTGTCATATGGTGGTCCGTGGCTCTCTGTGTTCAGGTTCTCCCCCCTCCGGCCTCCCCTGTCTGGTGCTCTTCTCCTTCCCCCATATTGTATTCTCTCCAACGTGATGAGTGACCTAACACTTATCTCATGGAACGTCCGTGGGTTAAACTCTAAATTTAAACGCTCGCTGGTCCTGCAATATCTTAAAACCCTTGGTCCCCACATTATCCTTTTACAAGAGACCCATCTCATAGGCTCTAGGATACTGTCCCTTAACAGGACCTGGATACAGAGGGCCATACACTCCACCTACTCCTCCTATGCGAGAGGGGTGGCTATTTTAATCCATAAGAAACTGGTATGTAACATTGAACATGTGGTGACGGATCCGGGTGGCCGTTATGCTATTGTGGTCCTAACTGTTGAGTCTCAATTAATTGCAATAGTTAATGTCTATGTCCCCCCTCCCTTTAAAAACAAGGTTCTCTATCAGGTCCTGGACAAGGTGGCCACATTTGGCCCCCTGAGGCTATTTGTGGCTGGGGATTTTAATAATATTCTTGATTACTCCTTGGATTCCTCAAATCCAAATAGGGCGCGGAACCTTGACCTGGGGCTTTGGGCAGATGCGGCGGCTTTAGAGGAGGTCTGGCAGTGGAAACATCCTGGTGAAAGAGGTTACTCCTATCTTTCCCACGTCAGTACCTCCTCTTCCCGTATTGATTTGGCATTTGCCAACCCTGCTCTCTTGCCCTACGTTGAGGAGGTCCGTTATCTGGCCGGGGGTCTTTCTGACCACACCCCTTTGTGGGTGGCAATGACTTGTGCTGCTCGGGGCCGCAGGAGGGTATGGAGGCTACACCCTGGTTGGGTGGACGAGCCCTCCGTCGAGGCCCTGGTTTCACCTCATTTGCAGGAATATTGGCAGCATAATGAGGGCTCAGCGGGTGGGCCGGTGGTGTGGGACGCGTTTAAAGCGTCCACACGAGGGGCATATGTGTCGGCCATAAAGGCTGCTAGGATGGAGAAAAACTCAAAATCTGAGGAGTTGCAGGCCCATGAACTTCTGTGCGCACAGACGCATGCCAATGCGCCTTCCCCCGCTTCTCTGATTGAGCTGCAAATGGCCAGGAGGGCCCTTCTGGTACATTTTCAGGACTTGGCCCACTGCACTCGCAAGAGTAGGGCTGAAGAATTGTTTGAGAGGGGCGATAAGAATGGGAGGCTGTTGGCGTACCTCTCTGCGGACACTAGGGCGCATGCCGTCGTCCCGTGCGTCTCTTCCCCAGATGGGACCATAATAAGAGATAGTGGGGGCATAATGCAGGCCTTTGTGTCCTACTATTCGGAACTTTATTCAGCTATCCCGCCATATGACAACCAGGACCTGACTGACCTGCTGGGTCCCCTTCAGATCCCGGAGTTGTCCGAGGAGGTGGTGGCCAGTCTGGAGGCCCCCTTCACGGACAAAGAATTGGCGTCTGCCATTGCATTGTTCACCTAATTCTAAGTCGCCGGGCCCGGATGGACTCCCGGCAGAGTGGTATAGGCAGTATTTAGATGTTTTATCCCCCAGACTCTTAAAACGATATAGTGACTGTTTTGACTTAGGGGACCTTCCGGCATCTTTCTATGAGGCGCATGTTGTGTTACTCCCCAAACCCGATAAGGACCCTCTCTGCTGTTCTTCCTATAGACCCATAGCGCTCTTAAACATGGATCTGAAAATCCTCACCAAAATGATAGCTAATAGACTGATGGAAATTATACACCTCTTGGTATCGCCTGACCAGACTGGATTCATGCCCCAGAAAGCCACTGATATAAATCTGAGACGGGTGTTTACTCACACACAGTTGGGGGTTGGGGTGTCTTCAGGGGGGGCTCTGGTGTTCTTTGACCTGGAGAAGGCCTTTGACTCCATTGATTGGGGTTATATGACCTATGTCCCGCAACGCATGGGGTTCGGGCCCCAGGTTCCTTAAATGGATTTCGTTGTTGTATGACCACCCGGTTGCGGCCCTCCGCTTTAATGGAGGGGTGTCTGGTACTTTTCCGGTGTCCAGGGGCACCAGGCAGGGGTGTCCGCTTTCACCCGGCCTGTTTGCTCTCATCATGGAGCCTCTGGCGATTGCGCTACGTTCTTCCTCCCAAATCCAGGGCATCTGCGTGGGCACACTAACTGAAACCACAGCACTTTATGCGGATGACTTAGTGTTGTTTATCAGAGATACTGGGCCTTCTCTACGGGCGGCGTTGTCACTTTTGGAAAAATTTGCTGCAGTCTCTGGGCTCCGGGTTAACTGGACTAAGTCTAAGATACTTCCCCTGTGTTCCCACCCCGTCCCTGATCGGGCTGATCCTGACGTTCCTTTGCAGTGGGTCTCCCAAATTAAATACTTAGGGCTTCAGATCACTAACTCTGTGACGGACTTTGTTAATCTCAATATCTCTCCGCTACTCATTGCAATATCTAAAAAATTTCAGGCTTGGAAAAATCTCCTATTGTCCCTCATAGGGAAAATCAATCTGATTAAGATGAAAGTTCTGCCACTATTGCTATATACCCTTAGAAATTCTCCAGTGTGGATTCCCAAGTCCCTTTTTAAATCCATTGATACCATGATTTCCTCCTTTTTGTGGCAGGGAGGCGTCCCTCGTCTTAAATTGGCGATTTTGCAGCAGCCATGTGGGGAGGGAGGGCTTGCAGTCCCTAACTTCCACAAATATTTTTTGGCTGGGCAATTAGCGGTGGCCCACCACTGGTTAACTGTTCCTCCGGATGATACGTCTGTATCCCTGGAGGCTGCCTGTGTGGGCTCTTATGAGGCATTGTCTCATTTGGTCTACAGGGGCCTGAGGGCTCCTTACCCTTTGACACACTCCATGCGCTCAGTGATGAGGGCCTGGGCTGTGGTCCAGGGATTGCGGTCACCTAGCTCTACTAGATTATCGCCTAGTCTCCCCTTGTGGAAGAACCCCAACCTACCACATTTTTTCTGCTACCCGGATCCGGCGGTTTGGACGGGGTGTGGAATTAAGCTTTTGGCCCATGTTGTGTCGGATGGTACCCTATTGTCCTTTGATGAACTGAAACAAAAGTATGATTTACCCAACTCCCACTTTTTCAGGTATCTGCAGTTGAGGCATGCCTTTCACTCGCAGTTTGGGGGGACCCTTAGCCTGGAGCCCAGTGATCTTGAGCTATTGGCGCGCAGCGAATCTCTATCAAAACCAGTTTCCAGTTTTTACAAAGACCTGTTCCCGGAAACTACTTTCCTACTCAGACCCTGCAGAGATGCTTGGGAAGCTGTGGCCCCGGGGTTGGACAGAGATGATTGGGATGACATGTGGGGGACGGCTTTTCAATGTTTGGTCTCGAGTAGGGACAGACTGATCCTGTATAAGTTTCTGCACAGAGTTTATCTTACTCCGGCAAGACTGGCAAGGATGTATGGGACGCAGAGCTCTCTCTGCTGGAGATGCTCTGCACCCTTAGCCACCTTTATGCACATCTTTTGGGAGTGTCCTCCAATCAAACACTACTGGCAGGCCGTTGCTGACTGTATTAGGTCGGTCACATCCATATCTATCCCCATATCTGTTGAGGTTTGTCTCCTACATTTGGTTGAACCCCTGGCCACTACCAGGGCTATACGAACCTTACTCATTCTTTTGTTATACTACGCTAAAAAGCGCATCATCCTATCATGGAAGTGTTCTGTAGCTCCTACTGTTGACGCGTGGAAAGCGTTGGTCAATAAAGCAATACCCTTTTATAAAGCCACTTATTTGAGTAGGGGGGCACTGACTAAATTTGACAAGGTTTGGGGGGGTTGGATGGCTACTATAGATACGGCATCTGATTGATCTATTAAAATTGTAGGGATGGGGTAGTGTCTCCTTTCCTGAGGTCCTGTGTCTGGGTGGGGGGGTTTGGGGGCGAGGGGGGAACTGTTTTCATAAGCTTTATCTAACTTGTTTTTACAGGGAGCTACTGGACTGTACTTCTCAATCATGGCGGGCCGCCTCTGGTGGCTGGCCCGTGACATCTGTGTTCCTATCTAGGCAGGGGGGGGGAGGTATACTTTGTTGGTTTTGGGGGGGGTTGGGAGTGTCACAGGTTTAATGTGATAATTTGTGTTCTGTTTTATGACTGTATACACCGGCAAATTTTGTGGCTGGCTGTCTCCACGCTGTGTGGAGTGTTGTTTTCTGTACTGTGAAAAAAACAATAAAAACATAATTTACAAAAAAAAATTGAGGATTGTGCCTTGACCTACTTCCCACTTATGCTGAACTGTTCTTTGGGTCACAACCTGTCTGCTGTTAAAAGACAATTTGTTTCTGTCAGAGAATAAATAAGAGTTGGACCTTTTCAGTGGTGTGGAACTCCAGTTACTGGGAACAAAGGGGGGTCATCTGCAGAACGGACTTGGCTCTGGGTTATGCACACAGCCCGAAGGTAAACAGGTGTTGGCTTTCACCTCTACACATTAGAGGACATAGGCCGTAGTGTACCGCATCCCTCCTCCCTGATCCCCCTAGACCAGACAACAAGCCGAGAAGAAGAAGGGGTGAGAGGGGTGAGGCCGCTACACGTGGAGGCTCGTCCGGGATGTGTGTTATACAGATGGAGCTGAGAATGTCTAGATTTGAACTTTGTTGCCCGGAGGAGTTCCGAGTAGGTCGGCCATGTTGGCCAGCGCGCCACGAGGCACACCATAGCTGCGCAGTTCGTGGGCGGGGAGAAGAGAAAGCCCGCAAACAAGTGCAGAGTATGGGAGGAGTCTGGCCATGTGGAAGGACACACGTGGAGATTCTGTCGCAAATTGGTCAGTGCGCAATGGAGCAGCAGACAGTCGGGATGACCTCAAGTGCCCCGTGGATTCCGGGTTCCTTCCACCACGAGAATGACTTCCTTTGCTGCTCCGATCACAGACACGGGAATAAGACTAAGGCCCTGAGGACGTGTGGCTCTGTACACATGCAGAGACATAGAGGAACTCGTGTGATCTGTCCCGGCTGTTCGGGACTGGTGGTCCACTTGAAGCCGTTCGTGCGATGTGAGGCCTGCAAGGAGTTCCTTTTTGAGGTGGAGCCATCCACGGAAAGGCCTCGCGCCTTCCACCTCAACTGCCTCACAGGTACCGCCACTCCGGAGGGAGAGATCAGAGCCTATGCGGACATTCCTGCGCGCACTGACCGGGGCGAGGAGAAGGCCCCAGCGGAGACTGAGAAAGAGAAATCCGAGGATGCTGCCTCCGTCACCACAAGTTCCCTGCTCACACCGCCGAAGAGGAAAGTCGGCCTGGTAAAGGCATCCTGTGGTCGTGGGAGAGCTTCGCCCCGTCGATTGCCTGGCCTGGATGGATCCGGAGGGAAGAGCCCTGGACATCTCTGTTCTGCTAAAGGCCCAGGTGAGCCAGGGGTTGGGACTGTGTGTGTGGTTGGAGGTGTTGGGAGTCCACAGTCGGTGGAGCCCGTTGAGGGGGGTGATTCTGTGTCTACTGGGAATTACCTGCCCGTGGACTTCTATGACACCTCCGACCTAGAATCATTATCTGATGCCGGTGATGACGGGGAAATAGATGAGATTTTCCACAAGAAAGGTTGGGACAAGATGCGGCTGCCCTCGTCCAGTGCAACAAGGGACCCACCCATATCTATTGGGGATAGTGCACCCCGAGTGGAGGCCCCGGAGCCTGAAGAGGAGTCTGTACCCCTGTCTGCCCTTTCACCCCTGGAATCACCTGTTGTTTCATCTGCTCCTGTCACTGGAGTGCAACGTGCATCACTGCGGGCTCCTAAGCCCAAATCTGCAGAGGTAGTTAAAGTACCTCGTCACCCTGAATCCATTGTTCTGCCTGGAGAAGGAGATCGTGCCACAATGCCACCTTTGGCCAGGCTACAGCGACTCTTTTGCCAGAAGGTTGCCCGTGAATATGTAAAGGTTTGTGTTACCGGCGCCAAGATACTTATACTAAAAATCAATCTGCTGCAATTGAATAAACCATACAACCATATAAGTTGAATGAGAAAAAATGAAATAGGAAGTGAATTGCGCTGAATTGTGTATACACCTCTATCCCTGTGTTAATCAAAACAATTAAAGATGTGTGTCATGTGAACTTTGTGCTCTAAACATAACTATATATATATATATATATTACGTGCCATCAATAACAGATTCCTGCTGCAATTCTTAAATTGCTGCTGCGATTTTTAAATTGCCGCTGCAATTTTTAAATTGCATTTACAATATGCAAAAAAAATTGTGCAATCCAATATGCAAAAGCACCAAACAACTTGTGTGCAGTTCATTAAGTCCTTCCAATGTGCTGTATAGAAAAAATGATAATATATATATTTATAGGTGTACAGAAAATATATCTCCAAAAACATATTTTTCCTGCGAAAACAAATGCTCAAATGTTCCTATATAAACAATTGCTTCAATCCCGAGTGACTTGCTGAGCTTCCACGTTCACCACATATGTGTCTGCACCACCACCGAATAGATTGGCCACTCACCAGATTGGCTAGATTATGCGCCTTTGGTTCATAAGGATAACCACTCCGTCATCCAGACTTGTCAGCGGTTCCTCCCAATGTACTGATGGTGGATTGTGGATTTAAGAATTGCAGCAGGAATCTGTTATTGATGGCACGTAATATATATATATAGTTATGTTTAGAGCACAAAGTTCACATGACACACATCTTTAATTGTTTTGATTGCCCGTGAATATGGGTGGGAATACCCGTATTTACCCTGAGAATTGCTCTATGAGGTGGAGGTCTTGTGGCAGCGGTGGTACGATGAATTCATCTGGACACAACTTAAAGTGCCCCACGCTTGCAGATACCTCTCGTGCTCACCTACAGCTTCTGAGAAATTCAGAGACTGTAAGGCGGAGTGGATGCTAGGGAGGCATATCCATGCGGACAGGGTGATTATCTGTCGAAAGGATGGAAAGAATGTTGAGTATAATGTGGCAACCTTTGATAAGCACTTAAAGCCCCTGTTACTGCCGCACCCAAAGTTTTACCTCTAGGATGAAGAGACTCCTTTGTGTTTTTTTCTCATTACTGGACTTTCCGGAGTGCCTTTGCCGGAACCCTGGAACTGTGCCCTAGTAGCATGGGTGTTTTACTCTTTGGAGAAGTGGGAGCTGTTGCTATTGTTTGTTCTCCCTCCTCTCCTCTCACCACAAGGAACATAGAGACTTTGGGGTGTAGCCAGCGTAGGGCCACAGCACAGAGAAATAAAAGTTTCATCTGGATTTGACCAAGTGTCTTTACCACGGCACTACCACCAGGTGGTGGTGTTGCGCAACGACTGTTTGTTTTTGTTTTTTCATTTGCACCATACTTATTGGAGCGAATGGGTTTATTTTCGGATAGACTCATTCATTCCAAGACACACACATTGTGATAGGATGTATGTTTTCTTTCCCCTCTGCAGGAGATTCATCTATCAAGGCTGCTGAGAATGGGGTGGTCCTTAGATAGCAGAGAGGGAGGGGATGTAAATGTGTAAAATATCTAGAGTATATTTGATAAGAGTTCATTGTTTTGTATTCTTGTTTTCCCTTTCTCATTTTAGGTCCTGGCACAATTCATGGTTAGTTTGTAAGGTTTGGTCCTATGAGTAGTTTGGTCTCTGGGTTGAACTTATGTTACCACTCTTTAGAGACATGGGTTTGCACCAGACACTGGGGACCAGTGTCAAATCACCAGGGGGAGAGTGTAGCGGGTATTTAAATTTAGGGGGAGCATCTGGGTGGTAGTATGACCCAGATGCACTGATTGTTAGAGAATTCAGGTCCTTTTTTATTCGTGGAGGACTTCAGTGGTGTTCAGTTCCCTGCGACCTCTGGGTGGCGCTGTCACCTGAAGCCGGGGTTGAACCATCACTGCAGTGCTGTACCCTTTTTGTCCTGTCTCGGCAGCGGTGACGGCAGGGCGGGGAACCTGCTTGACCTGCGGAGACGAGGAGATAAAGGGGACAGACGCCTTCAACGTGGAGTCAGTCGGAGGAGGAGAGAGCCGCGCCCAGGCAACTTCAGCCTGGGTGCTGGCGTTTCAGAGTTCCAGGCCCAGGCGCCCTTGGCCTGGCCGGAGCGGGAGATGGAGTCCATCCCAGGCACCTTTAGCCTGGGGTGAGGTACTACGGAGGAGGCCTGGGGCCCAGTACCTTTGACTGGGTTCCGCAGGGGTGGAAGAGTTCGAGGGGCCCTAAGGTGTTTGGCGCCCGAATCTGAGACGAGAAGGCCAGGGAGCGTAACCCCTCCGAACAGTCCAGTGCAGCATTACTGGTGACGGCGGGGCCTCTGGTAACTCTCTTGGAAGAATGTCTTCCCTCTGACAGGGGCTGCACTTAGCGGAGGTAATTCTGTTCTTGTTCTACACAGTCGGTGGCAGCGGCTATGTGTAATAACCATTGGTGACACTACAATGGTTAGTTCAAATTGAGGATTGTGCCTTGACCTACTTCACACTTATGCTGAACTGTTCTTTGGGTCACAACCTGTCTGCCGTTAAAAGACGATTTATTGCTGTCAGAGAATAAATAAGAGTTGGACCTTTTTAGTGGTGTGGAACTCCAGTTACTGGGAACAAAGGGGGGTCATCTGCAGAACGGTTATGCACACAGCCCGAAGGTAAACAGGTGTTGGCTTTCACCTCTACACATTAGAGGACATAGGCCGTAGTGTACCGCATCCCTCCTCCCTGATCCCCTTAGACCAGCAACAAGCCGAGAAGAAGGGGTGAGAGGGGTGAGGCCGCTACACACAGAAGTTACTATACCCCGGCTAGGCTGGCCAAGATTTTCCCTACTGCCTCGGCTGAGTGTTGGAGATGTTCTCTGCGGACGCTAACCACATTTTCTGGCACTGCCCTCTTGTTCAGAGACTCTGGGCGGATATTACATCTTGTATTTCTGACTTACTATCAGTACCGATACCATTAACTGTCAGGGTCTGTCTGCTGGGCCTAGTAGATGATGTGGTACCTTCACGTGCTATGCGGACTATGCTGAATGTCCTTCTCTTCTACGGAAGAAAGGCTATTTTGCTGGTCTGAAAAAAGCCCGGGAGCGCCGAGCATCGCCTCCTGGAAGGGCCTGGTGAACTCCATGCTCCCCTACTTCAAAGCTACATCAGAGGCCAGGGGCTGTATGAAAAAATTTGACAAAGTGTGGCAAGCATGGTTTAATTCTAGTGCTACAGTGGGGTGAGGAGTGATGCATGCTAGCTATTTTAGATGGAAATGGATTACTATGTTTTGTAGAAGTTTCATGCACTCCAACGTACCTGATTGAGGGAACTTTCCCCAAAAGCCATTAACGGTCTGTGCCTACACGCTGACTATTACTATGAATAGTGGAAGGAAAACTGCCGGATCCTCTTATTCTGTCGAGCTGTGACTCATGGGAGGGGGGAGGGGGGGAGGGATGGGACGTTAGATAGTTAGCCTTTGTTAGATAGGGCTTTGGGCCATGTTGGCCGTGTATGGATGGTGTCCGATTGACACGTCCAATTGTTGTATTTTATACATGCATAAACCAATAAATAGAATAAAAAAAAACTTAAAAATTCCATAATAATATCCCAAAGTTTGTAGACACTATTACCTTTGCACAAACCAATCAATATACACTTATTGGGATTTTTTTGACCAAAAATGTAGCAGAAAATATATTGGCCTAAATTGATGGAAAATGTTGATCTTTTACATTTTTTATTGGATATGTTTAATAGCAGAAAGTAAAAAAAATATATATTTTTTAATTGTCGGTCTGTTTTTGTTTATAGCGCAAAAAATAAAAACCGCAGAGGTGATCAAATACCACCAAAAGGAAGCTCTATTTGTGGGGAAAAAGGGACATAAATTTCATTCGGGCACAGCGTCGCACGACTGAGCAAGTGTCAGTTAAAATAACGCAGTGCCATATTGTAAAAAATGGCCTGGTCAGGAAGGGGGTAATCCCTAAGTGGTTAAATGCGTTTTGGCAATCACGACAAAATTGCAAATGCGTTTTGGGCACCATTAGGAATGAATGGCACCCAAACACATGTATGTTTTGCTGTGATTTTTCACACCAATTCTGGTTCTGATTCTAAATCTCTAAACTGTGATCAGGGCCCTAGTGAAGCACTTTTCAACTATCCTGGACATATTCTTTTGCCCAAAAATGGCTTTTCTTTAGTCACATTATTTTTAATTGAGAGAAAAAAAAACAGCCAATGAAAAAAGTAAAACAAAGTAAAACAAAACATTAAAATAACAAGTTACAAAAAAAGGAAAAAACAAAACCCAAAATACAAAAACACCCCCCAAAAAACCTAAACATTTTTGATGCGATATGCCAATTCTGCCACGATTCCAAATCTCTAAATTATGAACGGGGCCTTAGGGAAGCTCTTTTCAACATCTTCTTTTGCCAAGAAATGGCCTCTCTTTAGTTGCATTATTTTAGAGGAAAAAAACAGCCAATGAAAAAAGTAAAACAAAACATTGAAATGACAATTACAAATAAACAATGGGTGAAATTACTCAAAGGAGCAAAAAAGGAGATCGGACTTTACAGGCAACACATACAACAGAATAGAAAAAATATATAGCTTTAATTGACAAATACAGATTAAACAATGTTCGGAGAATTAAAACCATACAGAATACAGGACAGTAGGAGTTGAATCCCTTGAACGTCTACGTCGACGCGTTTCGCCGTGAGGCTTCATTGGGACGGACGACAAGAGGATACAGGGAATAAAACAAATCTCACTGTCTGAAATAGAATATATTCACATTAGATATATACACACATATAAAATAGAGAAGATTAAGAAGTAATCCATTTCGTTACTGGGTAAAACCACAAACACGCTCTCCAAGTGCATCAAGATCAAATTGACAAAGGCATCCATAACAAAACAAAAAAACTGAAATAGTTAATAAAACAAAATAGGATATAGGTACCTCGCATGTAGTCCAAACTGTAGAGACTTTATAACAAAGTGATAAGTTCCATAGAGATAGTACTCAATAGAGGCATACACATATAGATTCTGATAAAGAAAAAATGAAGAAATATTGAATAGAGATCCCCAGACAAACAATATGTGTCGGTCATAGTACATGCAGGTGGTCCTACCTGGAATTGGCTGAGAACAAGACTATGTTGTCCTTGAGGCCACTAGTCTAGTAAGCATGGAATTGGCTGAGAACAAAATGATGTTATCCTTATAGATGCAGCAACCATTTAAGCAAACATAAGCAGCTATGCACTCCCGAATCTAGGAATAACATATAGAGATGTCACATCTAATTATTTAACTTCCTTAGCGGTATTCCCGAGTCTGGCTTGGGGTGATTTTTTTATGCTAAGAGCGGTAACCCCGAGCCAGACTCCGGCTGCATCGCAGTATCCAGGGGAAGTTACTTACCTTGTTCCCTGGATCCTGCGATGTCCTCCCGCAGTGTCTGCGAACCGTGTCTCGCTTGATCCTCACTGCCGAGTGCCGAGCTCCGTTCCCTGCGACGTTGCGGCGCACGGGAGCGGAGTTCGGCGCCAAATTCAAAAAGTGAAACACATAGTATGCATACAGTATACTGTAATCTTACTGATTACAGTACTGTATGTAATAATTACACACCCCCTTTGTCCCTAGTGGTCTGCCCAGTGTCCTGCATGCAGTTTTATATAATATTGCTCAAGAGCAGAAGAAATAGGGGTTACCATAGTAGGAGTTCCCAAGCAGTACTGTGGGGTAACCCAACTGGGGGAAGATAACTTGCCAAAACTGTCCAAAAAGGAGTTGAGATCTGACCAATTGGAAGACCCCATGGGGAGATTGGTCCTAGAGGCCCTGGAGAATCAGGATCCGAATAGACTCCTATGTCACCCTTCAAAGGAAGCTCGCCTGTTGAGGAAGGAGTGGGACAGGTTGCAGGTGCATCAGGGAGTGGTCTACCGAAGGGGCCCCTCTGATGACCTGGAAGACAAATGGCAATTGTTCCTGCCCGAGAAACATAGAGAGACTGTCATGGTTGCTCTGCACGACAACCATGGCCACCTAGGGGCGGAAAGGACCTTCCAACTCGTTAGGAACCGTTTCTATTGGCCCTGCATGAGGGCTGCGGTTGAAGAATACTGCCACTCATGTGCACGATGCATCCAGAGAAAGACTCTACCCCATGAAGCTGCCCCAATGGGTCATCTGCAAAGTCAAAGCCCACTTGATCTGGTATGCATTGATTTTCTCTGCCTCAAACCCAACCTGAGTGGACTAGGAAATGTTCTGGTAGTAACCGACAATTTCACCCGGTATGCCCAGGCCTTCCCAACCAAAGACCAGAAGGCCTCCACTGTAGCCAAAGTGCTTATGGAGAAATACTTTGTACACTATGGGCTACCACAACGGCTTCATTCAGATCAGGGAAGGGATTTTGAAAGTCGGTTGATCCGGAAGCTCCTGGATTCCTTGGGGATCAAGAAGACAAGAACTACCCCCTATCATCCACAAGGTGATGCTCAGCCGGAGAGGTTCAACCGAACCCTGCTCAACATGCTGGGGACCTTAAGCAGTGAAAAGAAGCAGCATTGGAGCAACCACATAGCGGCAGTTGTGCATGCATACAACAGCACCACCAGTGACGCTACAGGGTACTCACCCTATCGACTTATGTTCGGAAGAGAAGCAAGACTACCAGTAGATCTGGCCTTTGGCACTTCCATAGACCATTGTTCTGCCACTTCCCACAAAGGATATGTTAATAGACTCAGACATAATTTGAAATTAGCCTATGAACAGGCCCAGGCGGCCTCAGAACAAAGGGGGGCCCGCAACAAGAAAAACTTTTATCTGAAATTTCGGATTCAAGATTTACAACCTGGAGACAGAGTGTTGCTACGGAATTTCGGGGCCCCTGGAAAACACAAGCTTGCAGACAGATGGAGACTGGGACCCTATGTTATCTGCAAGAGACTACCGGGCTTACCCGTTTACAGACTTAAGCCAGAAGGGAAGGTGTGGCCCTTAAAGACCTGGCATCGGAACCACCTACTCCCACTAGCTGAAGCAGTTCGGATACCCCCTGCGATGGATTCCCCTGAGCCAACTTCCATCTTGGATACTCCCAGACCAAACACTCGGTCCCAGACCCCTCAGATTGGGGATACTGAGACCTCGGAGCTAAGTGAAGATGAGGGAGAAGAACTTGATTGGCTTTGGCCTTCCCAGGCCCCAGAAACTTCTGCTATTGATCTTCCACCTGAAGAAGACACCATAGATAGAACACTGAATGCAGAAGCTACTGAGTTCATCCCGTCCAGTCCTTTGTCAGATTCTTTGGAAAGTGCCTGTGACTTACTCCCAGGAGAGGATCCAAGAGATTCCATGTACCTCCCTGCTTCGGAGTCAAGTGTTCCAGAACCAGTGGAAACTCCCAAGTCGGTTCCAGAAGGGGAACCTGTTTTAGCTGAAACAAAAAGCCCAAGAGGACGAAGGATGCGAAGGACCATAAAGCCTCCCAGAAGATTAACTTACCCACAGATGGGGAGGAGCTCGGAAGACACTGTGGTCACTGCCAGAAGGAGTATGGAAGACCCTAATCCCTCCACTGTTCATTTGGTGGGGGGCAACCCCAACTCACTCTCTGGCACATTTAGGCAGGACACTAATGATAGTGTGACCTGTGGGCAGGGAAGTTCACCGCCTTGTTTTTGGTGGGAATTTCCTCTGCCAAAATCATACGCAACTTTGGTTGATGTTGTGCGTACTGTAATTTAATGTTATCTTTGGGGACCAAAGAGTTTAAGTGGGGGGAGTGTGTAGCGGGGTCTCCTTTAAGGCCCCGGGACTACGTTACCCAGAACCCCGTTCGTCACCCAGGGTGCATTTTGCCACCGCAGAGACTCATGGGAGGGGCTATATAAGAAGAGGGCGAGGCGGAGCTCGGCCTCTTTGGGACACTGCGCTGCAATTAACAGGTCTTCCTGTGCGGATCTGCTGCAGTGCAGGGCCTGAAGCCAGGGGCCTTGCACAAACTTTCAGAGAGCCTTCCACCCCACTGCGGAGCCTGGGTGGCACCTGACTTGTCGAGTTTGGACATCAGTTGGATCGGGGACCCGGCCGTTGCGGACACTGTGTGCGGAGACACAGTAGGTGGAAGTCCCGGACTGGGATCGCGTCCTGAGTGGTGAGCGAGCACTTGCTCACTTCATTACCCTGTTACTTTGTTGGGCCTAGTGACTGCCTTGGCCAACCTTGTTTATTTACTACCATTGGATTACAAATGTTGTTTCCTGAAAGTGCACCACCGTTCAAGTTGCATGCGAAGAATTGTTCTCATAAGGGACTGAGCTTTAATCTGGGTCAGGCCTGACCAGGGTGGGGGTTAAGACTTTGTTGCTGCCCCAAATTGCGCATAAGGAAAGGGGATAGTTGCACATGGCGGGTGATCACTCTGCACTATCATTGATGAATATGTTTATTGCTGCAGGGCTCTGCATGTATGCTATGTGATGTGCTGCTCATTCATATAAACTGTACTTTAGCTAGGCCTAGAGACTGCCTTGGCCCTCCTGGTTCTATTTTCTGTCCCACAGGAGACTAGTGGCGGAACTGAGTTGAGTAGTCTCCTGTAAATGGTTCATTCTCCCTTTTAATTTTCCTACCCATTGGACTACAAATCACTGTTCCTGTTGTGCACCACCAGTCAAGTTGCATGCAAAGAAATTGATCTTCCAGAGACTGAGTCTAAAGCTGGGTCAGGCCTGATCCGTAGGTAGAACTTTTGTTGCTGCGCCATAAGGGCGCATAGATAGAGATAGCTGCACTTGGCGGATAATCGCCTGTATTATACTTTCTGTCTGCAGGGCTCTGCCGACATATATGTGTTATGTGTTAACCTTGTGCCTTTTATCCAAAGTAAAGAAACGTTATATTTTATCACTTGCTATCAGTGTGTTATCTTCATGCAAAGAGGTTACCCTTGCAATACAGATAGATTGTGTGCATATACTGTTAAATTGTGATACGAGAACAATCCCTAGACTAGCTGTGCCAGAGTGGGTCGAGTAGATTGCCGGGGGTTGGTGGTGCTGTACACAGGGCCCGAAAACAAATCCAGCGGCTCTCTTAACTGGGGGTAGCGCTACATTATAATTTATGATTTTGTGTTTCAAACTTTATCATAACCGGGATGTCTACTAGACTCTTGTTTGGTCAGGTCTAAGTAAGTAATTACTAAGAATCGCAGGCCTACAATACATAACACCAAATTTCCATGCAAAATAATTGTACCGCTTTTGGTACATAATTCCAGACAGAATCATACCGCCAGGGAGGTTAAGGAAACCAAATTAAACTCGGGGCTAGTGACCCAGATGAAAAAAAGCAAATTACCCAATATATTCCAGAAACACACATATAACAGGGGTAGGACGTCCAGCAAAAAAAAGGGATCACCGTATCACATAGATAGGGACACTCCAAGTTGCAAGAGGGCAAATCGGATGGATCAATAAGCAGAAGTATTTCAAAGTCCATATCTAGGCAGAAGGTGAATGTTTGGGATAAGAGTTTGTTGTCAAATCAAATAGAAAAAGCTAGATCCACAAGCAAAGTAAAGCGAGAGTACTTACAAGACCAGCGGACATGTGCAGTATGACTTCTGGGAGACAGCCGCGCTGTACACAGGGTCCATATGCAGAAAGCAGTGTATTTATACTGCAGAGTGCCGCGTAGAGAGCGTGCAGCGTAATGGCGTCATCATCGCGCGCCTTGTGCTGGAGGTGAAACGTCACCCTATCGCAGTGCTGGATAATATCGCGTGGAGAGGAAGAGGCGTGTTGACATCATTGTCGCACTCAGAGCGGAAACAGATGTACTGGCGGAAGTATGGAAATCTCCATAACACAATGGGGAGAATCGCATACCAGGGTAATAACACCATATTGTTAAGCACGTACCGCGGCGAGTGCACCCGTCAGAAAGTATAGCAATATGCACATCAAAAGCATATTTTTTTTTGTTTGTTTTTTGTCCTTTGTTTCTTGTTTTTGTTCTATTTTCTGTTTTTGTTTGGCTTTTGATGTGCATATTGCTATACATCTGTTTCCGCTCTGAGTGCGAGTTGTGCGGCAATGATGTCAACACGCCTTAGATGTGACATCTCTATATGTTATTCCTAGATTTGGGAGTGCATAGCTGCTTATGTTTGCTTAAATGGTAGCTGCATCTACAAGGGCAACATAATTTTGTTCTCAGCCAATTCCATGCTTACTAGACTAGTGGCCCCAAGGACAACATAGTCTTGTTCTCAGCCAATTCCAGGTAGGACCACCTGCATGTACTATGACCGACACATATTGTTTATCTGGGGATCTCTATTCAATATTTCTTAATTTCTTCTTTATCAGAATCTATATGTGTATGCCTCTATTGAGTACTATCTCTATGGAACTTCTCACTTTTTTTTTTCTTTGTTATGGATGCCTTTGTCAATTTGATCTTGATACACTTGGAGAGCGTGTTTGCGATTTTACCCAGTAACGAAATGGATTACTTCTTAATCTTCTCTATTTTATATGTGTGTATATATCTAATGTGAATATATTCTAATTCAGACAGTGAGATTTGTTTTATTCTCTGTATCCTCTTGTAGTCCGTCCCGACGAAGCCTCACGGCGAAACTCGTAGACGTTCAAGGGATTCAACTCCTGCTGTCCTGTATTCTGTATGGTTTTAATTCTCTGAACTTTGTTTAATCTGTATTTGTCAATTAAAGCTATATATTTTTTCTATTCTGTTGTATGTGTTGCCTGTAAAGTCCGATCTTCTTTTTTGCTCCTTTGAGTAATTTCACCCATTGTTTATTTGTAATTGTCATTTCAATGTTTTGTTTTACTTTTTTCATTGACTGTTTTTTTCCTCACACTGGTGCCCTTGAAGTGCTCAGGGATTTCCTGTTTCCACTCCACTAACGCATAGGTATGGGAGGTCCCTTGGTCTGTTTTTACAGCGATCACCCACGCCTTCTTGTCTGGGGACAGTGTCTTCATTGCTTGACATATCTGTTCCTCACCCCAGAACTCTCCTTTAATTTCAATCACCACGCTGAAATCTGGGCAGGCATTTTCTTCCTCACACCACTGGATAGCAGCAGCAGAGTCCATCTTGGTGTCCTCTGGGGGTTCCCTCTAGGGGGGGTTTGATTGCAGAATTGCAGAAATCCCGGACGAGCCCCCACGTGTAGAACTACCCCCGTAGGAGCTGCTGGTTATATTTTTGGGTCTGCACTCTGCCTGTCAACCCCTAAAGTTCGGCTCGATACCCTCCTCGGCACAATAATATGATTGTGGAGCCCAATGGCAATAGGGGACCACAATAATACCACACAGTAATATATATATATATATATATATATATATATATATATTGTAACAGCAGGCAGGTAAAATCACCAGGTTGCATCCAGGATGGGAGATACAGGTCCTTCTCAAAAAATTAGCATATTGTGATAAAGTTCATTATTTTCTGTAATGTACTGATAAACATTAGACTTTCATATATTTTAGATTCATTACACACAACTGAAGTAGTTCAAGCCTTTTCTTGTTTTAATATTGATGATTTTGGCATACAGCTCATGAAAACCCAAAAATCCTATCTCAAAAAATTAGCATATTTCATCCGACCAATAAAAGAAAAGTGTTTTTAATACAAAAAAAGTCAACCTTCAAATAATTATGTTCAGTTATGCACTCAATACTTGGTCGGGAATCCTTTTGCAGAAATGACTGCTTCAATGCGGCGTGGCATGGAGGCAACCAGCCTGTGGCACTGCTGAGGTGTTATGGAGGCCCAGGATGCTTCGATAGCGGCCTTAAGCTCATCCAGAGTGTTGGGTCTTGCGTCTCTCAACTTTCTCTTCCCAATATCCCACAGATTCTCTATGGGGTTCAGGTCAGGAGAGTTGGCAGGCCAATTGAGCACAGTAATACCATGGTCAGTAAACCATTTACCAGTGGTTTTGGCACTGTGAGCAGGTGCCAGGTCGTGCTGAAAAATGAAATCTTCATCTCCATAAAGCTTTTCAGCAGATGGAAGCATGAAGTGCTCCAAAATCTCCTGATAGCTAGCTGCATTGACCCTGCCCTTGATAAAACACAGTGGACCAACACCAGCAGCTGACATGGCACCCCAGACCATCACTGACTGTGGGTACTTGACACTGGACTTCAGGCATTTTGGCATTTCCCTCTCCCCAGTCTTCCTCCAGACTCTGGCACCTTGATTTCCGAATGTACTTTGGACCACTGAGCAACAGTCCAGTGCTGCTTCTCTGTAGCCCAGGTCAGGCGCTTCTGCTGCTGTTTCTGGTTCAAAAGTGGCTTGACCTGGGGAATGTGGCACCTGTAGCCCATTTCCTGCACACGCCTGTTCACGGTGGCTCTGGATGTTTCTACTCCAGACTCAGTCCACTGCTTCCGCAGGTCCTCCAAGGTCTGGAATCGGTCCTTCTCCACAATCTTCTTCAGGGTCCGGTCACCTCTTCTCGTTGTGCAGCGTTTTCTGCCACACTTTTTCCTTCCCACAGACTACCCACTGAGGTGCCTTGATACAGCACTCTGGGAACAGCCTATTCATTCAGAAATTTCTTTCTGTGTCTTACCCTCTTGCTTGAGGGTGTCAATGATGGCCTTCTGGACAGCAGTCAGGTCGGCAGTCTTACCCATGATTGCGGTTTTGAGTAATGAACCAGGATGGGAGTTTTTAAAAGCCTCAGGAATCTTTTGCAGGTGTTTAGAGTTAATTAGTTGATTCAGATGATTAGGTTAATAGCTCGTTTAGAGAACCTTTTCATGATATGCTAATTTTTTGAGATAGGATTTTTGGGTTTTCATGAGCTGTATGCCAAAATCATCAATATTAAAACAAGAAAAGGCTTGAACTACTTCAGTTGTGTGTAATGAATCTAAAATATATGAAAGTCTAATGTTTATCAGTACATTGCAGAAAATAATGAACTTTATCACAATATGCTAATTTTTTGAGAAGGACCTGTATATATGTCCTAGATTCAGGCTTTATGCCAGTTTATACCACTAGGGGGAGTGCTGGGAGTCTTGCAGGGGAAGAGTTAATGAGCCCAGCTGAATCAAGTGGGCTCATTGGGGCCTCTACAAGAACTCCCAGCATGCTAAGGGAGATGCTCCAACCTGGAACCAGATCTGTGTGGATAGTCTGGGGAGTGTGATCTCTGTGCGGTGAGCCAAAGCCTGTGTGGTTATTACTTAGAACTTCTAAAAGCAGGGAGCTAGGGACTGGGACAGCACAAGGCTGTACCCAGTGGTTAGTTAGGGACACCAACGTGTGTAATGAGCGGTCAAGTTGACCAGGATTTATTTTCCTGTTTCTTTTGTTTTTGCTGTATTTTTTTGTCTGTATTTAGTTCAAATAAAACCACACCCTTTTGTTTTCTCCTACCACGGTCTGCTGTGCCTGTTTTTGTGTGGTGAACCCATCCAGGGGGTCACACACACCCACTGCTGAGTTAACCCCCGTCACAATATATATATTTAAATATTGTTAGCTCTGTGCTGGTCACCTGCCCCACAGCTGCATTAGACAGAGTCCCACACTCGATGTAGCTTAACCAGTGGTAATGTGTTTACTTGGCAAAATAATAAAACAATGGTTACACAGACAAAATTGACTACACACAGCTCCCTGCAAAAGTCAATGTGACACAACTGGTCAGATCTGAGTGAGTGTATGGTGGAGAAATCTCCCAATGCAATGGCACCAGCACTGGGACACCTCTCCACCAAGTCCCACACAACTCACCCAAACAGCGAAATAACAAAGTGATGCAAACAGTTATACTAAACATATAAGATCATAAGCTATATGGCTCCCCCTAGTGGACAGTTCAACTGGTGCATGTCCCGTTGTAGAACTTTTCGGAAATAAAGTAAGCGGATGACTGTTCCTTTAAATGTCAGTTAGTCTTCTGCTAGCTTTGTTGGTGCACTTATCTATTTGTATTCCAATAAACAGGGTGAAGATAAATGACAATCACTTGATGCAAGTAGTGTATGGGCAGAACAAACACTAGTTCTTCCCAGCCGCTGTATCACTCTCAGGTGTAACGTATCCCTACTTGCGGCACTGCAGATGCCAGCAAGTACACGTAGAACTATGGAAACCACCTTCCTGCGACCCAGTTAACTATGTTGATAGGCAAGTGCCTTCTCATCAAATGAGGCCTCGCCTCACTGGTACACGCCGTCTGGAACCTCTCCTTGTTCTCAGTCTCTCTGTGACACGAGGCCCCTGGTCCTCCGTGCAGCCGTTCACAAGGTGCCGGTGGATAGGTGACTCCGGATGCTGTGAAGTGTAGACCGGTCCCTCTCTGGCTCGATCAGCAAAGCTGTCCACAAGGATCCCTCCATCAGGTGATCCTCTCTCTCTGTAACTTTAGGCCCAGGCTTCTTCGGCCTAGGCGCGCACACAGCAGGCCTCTTGCCTGTGAAGATGGCGTCCCGAGAGAACAGGCCGAGGCCCCACCTCTCTCTTAAATCAGTTCTCCCAGCAGGCTGTGCGTGGCGCACTGCACTTTGGTAGCACACTGGGGTTTGTGGGTATTGTAGTCTCAATCCAACCCACGGCAATAGAGTCTCTGCCTCTTGTACTACAATGCCCACCATGCTTTGTCCTTAACATGACGGAACCAAACAACTTCCAAATTATAACACAAACGAGCACCAGAGGGAGCCAAGTTCCCCATTAGGCATCAATTGCAGTCTGTTAAGATACGGTCTATAACAACACCTTGCTACACACTCCCCCCACTTTAAATCTTTGGTCCCCAAAGACAGCAGCAGCTTGTGACCTGTTACATGCTTTGTTCAAATACAAGAGGAGGAAAAGACCATTTAGTGTATACAAGAAATAAGGCAGTTTGCATTCTCATAAGAACCAGGCAGAGGAACCCCCCACCATGCTTTGGAAAGGAGGTTGTCCTGCCTACAGGCCACTTTGACTGGGATGGCCCAGCCAGATGTGCCAGGGGGTGAACAGGGGTTGTCCTCCACTAAATGTGAAGTGGAAGAGCCAGGCGTTTCAATTGTCCTTTTTGAGGTAAACACAGCTTCTTAAGATCTTTCACCCAATTGGTCATAAGTCAGTCTCTTGGGTGGGTGAATAGCCCTTCTCTCTTTCTGCTCTTTTGGCTCTGGTGTTTCCGGCACGCTGAACTCTGTTCCTTCCACAGCTTCTTCCTCCTCCTGCTCAGACACACTGGATTCTGTTTCTTCTACAGCTTCTTCTCTCTGGATATCAGCTTCCAGTTCTCGTTCTATAAAGGATGAGACTTCTTAAGGGCCTCCTATTGACACAGAAGCTTGGTCGTCCTCCAGCTCTTCAGACAGCAAACTCTAAGGCACAAACTCAGGGGCCTCGGGTCGGAGGACTCCAGTGTCCGTCGCTTCAGGTGGGGACAAAGGAGGGGTCGTAGATCCAGGTAATTGAGATGACCACAGCCAGTCTAATTCCATCTCTTCGTCCTCACTGTTATCATCATCTTGAGGCACTGACTGTGACCTAGTGACTGGTCGAGACCTTTGAGAGGCTGAGGAAGTCATCTGTGAGTCTGACAGTGGTGACAGACGAACTGCTTCTGATTAGGGATGAGCTTCGTGTTCGAGTCGAACATACGTTCGACTCGAACATCGGCTGTTCGATCGTTCGACGAAGATCGAACGATTTGGGCCGTTCGCGCCAAATTCGAGTGACGCGAACGGCCCACAATGCACTACGCCATCGCAGTGTCATCCAGGCGCTGTGATTGGCCAAGCATGCACTGTGACCCCGCATGCTTGGCCAATCACAGCGCCGGCAGCGAGGAGAGCAATGATTGGCCACAGGCAGGATGCCTGTGGCCAATTATTGCTGAGGGTGTTTAGTACACGCCCCACACTATAAAAGGCCGCCAGCACGGCGGCCTAGTGTAGTGTGTTCCGGAGCAGGGATAGAGCAGCATAGGCAGGGACAGTGACTTTTATTTCTTTCTTGCTTAACCTGGATTCCTTTAGTTTAGGGAAAGAGAAGGATAGGTAGGGAGAGTGTCAGTGTGTTTTGTGCTTGTGCTATAGTGTGCTTAAAAAAAACATTTTTTCTAGGGACAGAAAACTGTAGGTAGGGAGAGTGTCAGTTTCTTTCACTGTGCAAGTCCTTGTTTCCAGGGACCTGGAAGGACAGTGAGTGAATTCTCCTTGTGCTATATTGTGCTTAAAAAAAACATTTTTTCTAGGGACAGAAAACTGTAGGTAGGGAGAGTGTCAGTTTCTTTCACTGTGCAAGTCCTTGTTTCCAGGGACCTGGAAGGACAGTGAGTGAATTCTCCTTGTGCTATATTGTGCTTAAAAAAAACATTTTTTCTAGGGACAGAAAACTGTAGGTAGGGAGAGTGTCAGTTTCTTTCACTGTGCAAGTCCTTGTTTCCAGGGACCTGGAAGGACAGTGAGTGAATTCTCCTTGTGCTATATTGTGCTTAAAAAAACATTTTTTCTAGGGACAGAAAACTGTAGGTAGGGAGAGTGTCAGTTTCTTTCACTGTGCAAGTCCTTGTTTCCAGGGACCTGGAAGGACAGTGAGTGAATTCTCCTTGTGCTATATTGTGCTTAAAAAAAACATTTTTTCTAGGGACAGAAAACTGTAGGTAGGGAGAGTGTCAGTTTCTTTCACTGTGCAAGTCCTTGTTTCCAGGGACCTGGAAGGACAGTGAGTGAATTCTCCTTGTGCTATATTGTGCTTAAAAAAAACATTTTTTCTAGGGACAGAAAACTGTAGGTAGCGAGAGTGTCAGTTTCTTTCACTGTGCAAGTCCTTGTTTCCAGGGACCTGGAAGGACAGTGAGTGAATTCTCCTTGTGCTATATTGTGCTTAAAAAAAACATTTTTTCTAGGGACAGAAAACTGTAGGTAGGGAGAGTGTCAGTTTCTTTCACTGTGCAAGTCCTTGTTTCCAGGGACCTGGAAGGACAGTGAGTGAATTCTCCTTGTGCTATATTGTGCTTAAAAAAACATTTTTTCTAGGGACAGAAAACTGTAGGTAGGGAGAGTGTCAGTTTCTTTCACTGTGCAAGTCCTTGTTTCCAGGGACCTGGAAGGACAGTGAGTGAATTCTCCTTGTGCTATATTGTGCTTAAAAAAAACATTTTTTCTAGGGACAGCAAACTGTAGGTAGGGAGAGTGTCAGTTTCTTTCACTGTGCAAGTCCTTGTTTCCAGGGACCTGGAAGGACAGTGAGTGAATTCTCCTTGTGCTATATTGTGCTTAAAAAAAACATTTTTTCTAGGGACAGAAAACTGTAGGTAGGGAGAGTGTCAGTTTCTTTCACTGTGCAAGTCCTTGTTTCCAGGGACCTGGAAGGACAGTGAGTGAATTCTCCTTGTGCTATATTGTGCTTAAAAAAAACATTTTTTCTAGGGACAGAAAACTGTAGGTAGGGAGAGTGTCAGTTTGTTTCACTGTGCAAGTCCTTGTTTCCAGGGACCTGCAAGGACAGTGAGTGAATTCTCCTTGTGCTATATTGTGCTTAAAAAAAACATTTTTTTCTAGGGACAGAAAACTGTAGGTAGGGAGAGTGTCAGTTTGTTTCACTGTGCAAGTCCTTGTTTCCAGGGACCTGGAAGGACAGTGAGTGAATTCTCCTTGTGCTATATTGTGCTTAAAAAAAACATTTTTTCTAGGGACAGAAAACTGTAGGTAGGGAGAGTGTCAGTTTCTTTCACTGTGCAAGTCCTTGTTTCCAGGGACCTGGAAGGACAGTGAGTGAATTCTCCTTGTGCTATATTGTGCTTAAAAAAACATTTTTTCTAGGGACAGAAAACTGTAGGTAGGGAGAGTGTCAGTTTCTTTCACTGTGCAAGTCCTTGTTTCCAGGGACCTGGAAGGACAGTGAGTGAATTCTCCTTGTGCTATATTGTGCTTAAAAAAAACATTTTTTCTAGGGACAGCAAACTGTAGGTAGGGAGAGTGTCAGTTTCTTTCACTGTGCAAGTCCTTGTTTCCAGGGACCTGGAAGGACAGTGAGTGAATTCTCCTTGTGCTATATTGTGCTTAAAAAAAACATTTTTTCTAGGGACAGAAAACTGTAGGTAGGGAGAGTGTCAGTTTCTTTCACTGTGCAAGTCCTTGTTTCCAGGGACCTGGAAGGACAGTGAGTGAATTCTCCTTGTGCTATATTGTGCTTAAAAAAACATTTTTTCTAGGGACAGAAAACTGTAGGTAGGGAGAGTGTCAGTTTGTTTCACTGTGCAAGTCCTTGTTTCCAGGGACCTGGAAGGACAGTGAGTGAATTCTCCTTGTGCTATATTGTGCTTAAAAAAAACATTTTTTTCTAGGGACAGAAAACTGTAGGTAGGGAGAGTGTCAGTTTGTTTCACTGTGCAAGTCCTTGTTTCCAGGGACCTGGAAGGACAGTGAGTGAATTCTCCTTGTGCTATATTGTGCTTAAAAAAAACATTTTTTCTAGGGACAGAAAACTGTAGGTAGGGAGAGTGTCAGTTTCTTTCACTGTGCAAGTCCTTGTTTCCAGGGACCTGGAAGGACAGTGAGTGAATTCTCCTTGTGCTATATTGTGCTTAAAAAAAACATTTTTTCTAGGGACAGAAAACTGTAGGTAGGGAGAGTGTCAGTTTCTTTCACTGTGCAAGTCCTTGTTTCAAGGGACAGAGAAGGACACCTGAAGGTAGCCCTTATTGCTTTTTTCCCATCTCCCTGCAGGCCATCTATTAGAATGTCTGGAAGGCAAACAAGGAGAGGCAGACAGTCAGGAGGCAATAAAAGAGGGCAAGCAGGCTCTGTGTCTGGGGGCAACAGTGCTGGTCGTGGACGCGGTGCATTGTCATCAGCACATGGCCATGGGACACGCTTGTCCTTCTTTTCGGCAGCTGGACATGTTGAGCCACATCATGCCGAAGACTTGGTAGAGTGGATGACCAAGCCCTCCTCCTCCTCCTCATCCTCTCTCACCCAGGCTCAGGGTACTGGCAAAGCAGCTGCCAAAGCGTCCTCTTCCCTGGTATCAATGTCAGACTCATCATCAGTCACTCCTTCCCTAGACCCACCATGTCCTCCTCCTGAGGAGTCCCCCGAACTGTTTGAGCACAGTGTTGGGTACATGCTCCAGGAGGATGCCCAGCGTTTCGAAGGGTCTGATGATGAAACCCAGCTACAGGAAGGCAGTAGCGTGAGAGCAGACAAAGGGGATGCTCAAGAAGGACACCAATCTGGCAGTCATGTTCCAGCAGCTGCAGCATACTGCCAGATTGGCTCCAGTGATGAGGAGGGAGGGGATGATGAGGTCACTGACTCCACGTGGGTGCCTAATAGGAGAGAGGAGGAGGAGGATGAGGAGGAGGCACATCTCCAACGAGACAGGATGCCCTTTGGTGGCCAGCGTAAGGGCAGTACACCGACGGAATCACACCGCAGAGCTCCGCCTGTGCAGGGCGCTGCCTCTGCCCGTCATTCAAAAAGTTCCTTGGTGTGAGCCTTTTTTGAGGCTAGTGCATCAGATCGCACAGCTGCTGTTTGCAACATATGTCTCAAGCGTATATCGCGTGGCCAAAACATCAGCCGCTTGGGTACCACATGCCTGACCAGACATATGTTGACCTGCCATGCAGCTCGTTGGCAAGCCTACCTCAAAGACCCACACCAAAGAACAAAGCGGACCTCTCCTTGCACCGCATCAGCTGGGATCTCCAACCCCACTATAACTTCAGTCCTCTCTGAAACATGCACTGAGAGGAATGAAGGTGTAGAATTAGGCGTGTCACAGCCAAGTACTTGCGGCCACTCTGCTAGCAGTACACCGACGTCCGATTCTAGCAGGCAAATTTCCCTGCCCCAGCTGCTGGACCGTCGAAAGAAGTTCACTCCCAGCCATCCACATGCCCAGCGGTTGAATGCTAGCTTGGCTAAATTGCTAGCGCTTCAACTGCTGCCTTTTCAGTTGGTAGACTCGGCCCCCTTCCGTGAGTTTGTGCAATGTGCGGTTCCTCAGTGGCAGGTTCCCAAACGCCACTTTTTCTCACGGAAGGCTATTCCGGCTCTCTACCGGCATGTGGAAGGCAATGTCTTGGCCTCGCTGGACAGGGCGGTCAGCGGTAAGGTGCATATTACCGCTGACTCATGGTCCAGCAGGCATGGACAGGGACGTTACCTTTCTTTCACGGCCCATTGGGTCACTCTTTTGGCAGCTGGGAAGGATGCAGGACAAGGTGCAGTAGTGTTGGAGGTTGTCCCACCGCCACGCCTCCAAAATGCTACTACTGGTTGTGACACACCTCTCTCCTCCACCCCCTCCTCTTCTTCTTCCTCCATGGCCTCTTCCTGTGGTTTGTCCTATGAACCAGCGGTGCTCCGTAGCCGTTCACGGGGCTACGCAAGTACGCAGGCAAAAAGATGCCATGCCGTGCTTGCGCTGGTGTGTTTGGGGGACAGAAGCCACACTGGGGCAGAGGTCCTGTCTGCTCTGCAGGGCCAGGCCGAGAGGTGGTTGACGCCACGCCAGCTTAAGCCAGGAATGGTGGTTTGCGACAATGGCACCAACCTCCTCTCCGCCCTCCGACAGGGACAACTGACCCATGTGCCCTGTGTGGCTCACGTCCTTAACCTGGTGGTGCAGAGGTTCTTGGGCAGGTACCCGGGCTTACAGGATGTCCTGAGGCAGGCCAGGAAAGTCTGTGTGCATTTCCGCAGATCTTATAATGCCAGTGCTCGCCTGGCTGAGCTGCAAAAGGAGTTGAACCTGCCCAAGAACCGCCTTATATGTGACATGCCCACCAGGTGGAACTCAACGTTGGCCATGCTGCAGCGGCTGCACACGCAGCAGAGGGCCATCAATGAGTACCTGTGCGACTACGGCACCAGGACAGGGTCAGGGGAGCTTGGTTTTTTTCTCCACGCCAGTGGGGCATGATCAGGGATGCATGCACTGTCCTGGCACCATTTGAGGAGGCCACGAGGATGGTGAGCAGTGACAGTGCATGCATCAGTGACACTGTACCTCTTGTCCACCTGTTGGAGCACACGCTGCATGGAATAATGGACAGGGCACTTGAGGCAGAACAGAGGCAGGAAGAGGAGGACTTCCTTGCCTCTCAAGGCCCCCTTTACCCAGACAGTGTTCCTTCTGTCCCACCCATCGCACAGGAAGAGGAAGAGGAGGAGGAGGAGGAGGAGGAGGAGGATTGTGTCAGCATGGAGGTGGAGGCTGGCACTCAGCATCATCAGCAGCAGTCCTTTAGGGATGATTTACAGTCCCAAGAAACCAGTGGACTTGTACGTGGCTGGGAGGAGGTGACTGCGGATCATGTCGTCCTTAGTGACCCAGAGGACTCCGGAGCGAATGCCTCAGCAAACCTACGCTGCATGGCCTCCCTGATCCTGCAAAGTCTGCGGAAGGATCCTCGTATTCTTCGGATCAAGGAGAGGGACCATTACTGGCTGGCCACTCTCCTTGATCCACGGTACAAGGGTAAGGTTGCGGACCTTATGTTACCGTCGCAGAGGGAGCAGAGGATGAGACAACTCCAGGAGGCCTTGCAGAAAGGTCTGTGCAACGCGTTCCCAGAGACTGGGAGGTTACAAACTCCTGGTCCAGGACAACGAGTTGCTGAGGCTTCGGCCAGTCAAAGAAGGAGCGGTGGGGAAGGTGGCCGTCTGACCGATGCGTTCAGACAATTCTTTAGTCCGCAGCCCCAAAGTATGATTGGTTCCAGCAACCATCGCCAGCGTCTGATAAACATGGTGCAGGAATATCTAGGGGCAAGGTCAGACTTGGACACCTTCCCCACCGAAAATCCTCTGGCTTACTGGGTCTTGAGGATGGATCACTGGCCAGAGCTTGCACAGTATGCAATTGAGCTACTGGCCTGTCCTGCATCCAGCGTTCTTTCGGAACGCACATTCAGTGCTGCTGGAGGATTTGTCACGGATCACAGGGTGCGCCTGTCCACCGACTCGGTTGATCGACTGACTTTCATCAAGATGAACCAGTCTTGGATCACCACCAGCTACCACACACCTGATGCTGATATAACAGACTAATTGATTTTAACATGTCACGTCCCTTCAAGACTGATGCTGATGCTGAGTGCCTGTGCTGTTATGTTGACTGGCTATCCTCCTCCTCCGAGTCCTCAATGATACGATTGATGATGATAGCTTGGAAGATCATTTTTGTTTATGGGTGCCGCCACCAGTGGCTAAGGCCCAATTTTTCAGCCCCTGTTTTACAGGGGCGTGTACTTACAATTTTTTTAGCAATAATTTGCCATAGGGCTCATTGCTGTGCTCCAAGTACAGTATCTGTGAGGGGTTGTAGTGTTGTGCCACCAGTGCCTAAGGCCCAATTTTTCAGCCCCTGTTTAACAGGGGCGTGTCATTACAATTTTTGAAGCAATACTTTGCAACAGGGCTCATTGCTGTGCTCCAAGTACAGTATCTGTGAGGGGTTGTAGTGTTGTGCCACCAGTGCCTAAGGCCCAATTTTTCAGCCCCTGTTCAACAGGGGCATGCAATTACAATTCTTGATGTAATAATTCACAGCAGGGCCCATTCCTGCACCCACCAAGAGTAAGTCTGAGGGCTTACAGTGTTGTGGCAACGCCACCACCACCACCACCACGAAAGGCCCAATTTTTCAGCCCCTGTTCAAAAGGGGCATGTAATTACAATTCTTGATCTAATAATTCACAGCAGGGCCCATTGCTGCACCCACCAAGAGTAACTGTCAGGGCTTACAGTGTTGTGGCACCAGCACCACCATCAAAGCCCCAATTTTTACTACCACTGTTCAAGAATTATATGTAATTAAAATTCCTGATATAATAGTTGACAGCAGGGCGTTCCAGCACCAACCAAGAGTAACTGTGAGTGCTTACAGTGTTGTGCCAACACCAACAACTAAGGGGCCTATTTCTGCAGAGTATATACGGCAGGTCCCTACTTTCAAACATCCAACTTACAAACGACTCCTACTTGCAAACGAAAGAAGACAACAGGAAGTGAGAGGAAATCTACCCCTAGGAAGGAAAATTCTCTCCTGTAAGAATAAATATGGGAGAAAGGTGTCTCCTCTGTACTGATGCTTTATCAGCAGTCCTTGTTTCAAGAAAAACACCACATTTCAAAAACAGTTGTCATTGGGACGGAAAGTGAGGTGAAATGTTCTGAACAGGGGCACAGACAGCAAAACAAATGTTACAGGGGTGATAACCCTTACCTATGTTTCCCAAAAAGTTTAAAAATAGATTTTTGGGCTGGAGCTACACTTCAACAATGTACCTGTTCAAAATTACAAACACATTCTACATAAGAACAAACCTACAGTCCCTGTCTTGTATGCACCGCCTGTATACGGCTGTTCAGAGTATATAGGGCCTTTTTTATTTTATGTGCGGGGTTCCCCTTAATATCCATACAAGACCCAAAGGGGCTGGTAATGGGCTGGGGTAGGGGGGGGGGGGTCATGGGGTAGCTATGCCATTTTTCTTAAAGATTTTCATCCATATTACCGGGACCAGACATTACATTAAAGCCGCAAGCAGTTTTAAATGGCTTTTTTTTCCTTTAGAAGTGTCATTTTGTGCAGGGACAGTTCTAAACACGGGAAACACGTGGCACTTCACAGGCATACTTTAGACACCCCCCAGGTACAATATTTAAAGGAATATTTGACTTTTTTTTTTTCACTTTATGCATCATTAAAATGACTGCTCCCGAAAAACGACCGTTTTTAAAACTTCTTTTTGCATTGATACATGTCCCCTGGTGCAGAACCCGGGTTCCCAAACCCTTTTTAGGACAATAACATGCATAATAGTTGTTATAATTAGCACTTTAGAATTCGAACGTTCGCATCCATTGTATTTAATAGGGTTCTAATGTTCGTACGAACTTTCGGTCCGTTCGCGGGTTCTGGTGCGAACCGAACCCGGGGGTGTTCGGCTCATCACTACTTCTGATAGGGGCAGTAGATAATTGCGATGCCAAGTCTTTAGCGGGCCTACACTCCCTTCTGGCCTGATCTGGTACACTGGGAGCCCTGGTAGCTGCTTGCAAATGACATAAGGCTGTGACTTCCAGCGGTCAGCTAACTTGTGCTTCCCAGGAATGCCCAGATTTCTTAACAGTACTCTGTCTCCTGGTTGTAAATCCTGCACTCAGACTTTTAAATCAAAGTTCTTCTTGTTTCTCAGTCCCCTCCGGTCTGAAGTAGCTTGGGCATTGTCATAGGCGGTCTTCAGGCTTTTCTATATACCTTCTGTGGGAATATGCTGAGGTATGGTCCAGGGATGTGCCAAAGGCCAGGTCTACTGGAAGCCGGGCCTCTCGTCTGAATATTAGGCGATAAGGAGAGTATCTTGTGGCATCGTTTGCAGTATTGTTATAGGCATGTACAATGGCGGTTACATGTTTGCTCCAATGTTGCTTCTTCTCTGAGTTCAAAATCCCAAGCATGTCTAGAAGAGTTTGGTTGAACCTCTCTGGTTGAGGGTCCCCCTGAGGATAGTACGGGGTGGTCCTAGACTTTTTGATGCCTAACAGGTCTAATGCCATGTACACACGATCGGTTTTACCGATGAAAACAGTCCGATGGACTTTTTTCATCGGACAAACCGATCGTGTATGGGCCCCATCGGTCTTTATTCCATCGGTGATTAAAATAGAACATGTTTTAAATTTATCCGATGGAAAAAGACGATAGCAAATTCCGATCGTCTGTGTGGAACTCCATCGGAGAAAAAACACACGCATGCTCAGAATCAAGTCGACGTATGCTCAGAAGCATTGAACTTCATTTTTCTTGTCTCGTTGGAGTGTTTTGCGTCACAGCGTTTGGGACGGTCAGTTTTTTGACTGATGGTGTGTAGGCAAGACTGATGGAAGTCAGCTTCATCGGATTTCCGATGGAAAAATCCATTGGATTAGAATCCATAGGAAATCCGATTGTGTTTACAGGGCATAAGAGTCTTTTAATAAGGCTGCTCTCGAAACCTCTCCCTTGATCTGAGTAGATACGTTGAGGCAGGCCATAGTGCACAAAGAACTTCTCCACTAAAATCTTGGCTTGTTGATCCTTTGTGGGGAATGCTTGGGCATATCTAGTGAAATGGTCAGTCACCACCAGAATATTTCCCTGCCCACTCAGATCAGGCTCCAAGCACAGAAAGTGAGGCAAGGTCTTCCTTTGAATACATTGAATACAGGAGTGACAGTAACCCTCGACTTTAGCCTGCATGCAGGGCCAGTAGAATCGGTCCCCCACCAAATGAAAAGTCCTCTCAGGCTCTAGATGGCCATGGTTGTCATGAAGGGCAGTTAACACTGTCTCTCTGTGTTTTCTGGGTAGAAACAGCTGCCATTTCTCTTCAAGGCCATCAGAGGGGCCCCTTCGGTAGACCACCCCTTGATGCAGCTGCAGCCGATCCCACTCTCGGTGCAGTAGACGGGCATCCTTTGGGAAGTTGGTGAGGAGCATGTCAGAACATTGACTCTCCAGAGCCTTTAGAGCCAAGTTACCCAGGGAGTCTTCCAACTAGTGATGAGCCGAACACCCCCGGGTTCGGTTCGCACCAGAACCCGCGAACGGACCGAAAGTTCGCAAGAACATTAGAACCCTATTAAATACAATGGATGCGAACGTTCGGATTCTAAAGTGCTAATTATAACGACTATTATCCATGTTATTGTCCGAAACAGAGTTTGGGAACCCGGGTTCTGCACCAGGGGACATGTATCAACGCAAAAAGAAGTTTTAAAAACGGACGTTTTCCGTGAGCAGTCATTTTAACCACTTGACCACTGGGCACTGTGACAGCAGGAAGGTAAAGTCACCTGGTTGCATCCAGGGGGGTAGGTATATTTCTCCCAGATTCAGGCTTTATGCCGACTTATACAACTAGGGAGAGAGTTGATGAAGCCCAGCTGAGGCTAGTGGGCTCATGGATGATTCATACCTCTAGGGAGAGTGCTGGGCGTCGTGCAGGCAGGGAGTTGATGAGACCAGCTGAAGCTTGTCAGCTCGTTTAAGGCCTCTATAAAAACTCCCAGCTTCATTAGGTGTTTGCTCATGCCTGGACCCAGACCTGTGTGGACTGTCTAGGGAGAGTGAACCCCTGTGCGGTGAGACAAAGCCTGTGTGGCTATTTGTTTGGACATTTACTAAACCAGGGACTTAGGGACTAGGACAGCACCAGGCTGATCCCAGTTGTTAGTTAGGGAAACCTGCATGTTTAGTCAGAGGTCAAGCTGACCAGGATTTATTTTGTTTATGTTTCTTTTTGCTTTGCTGTGTTTTGTCACTGTAAATAGAGAAATAAACCGCACCTTTTGATCTTGAAAACCACAACCTCCGTCTGCTGGGCCTGTTTTTGTGTGGGGAGCCCATCCAGGGGGTCACACACACCCGCTACCGAGCTAACCCCCTCACAGTTGGTGGAGAATGCGGGCAGTTTTTTTTTAAGCCAGCATGGAGGAGATACTGAAACAGCTGGCTCTAGCAAATGCCAATCAACAGCAGACAAATGCAGGTTTGCAAAAGAGCCTTGCAGCTCAACAACAGAGCTTCGCAGCCCAGCAACAAGCCCAGCAGCAATCTGAGGCCCGCTTCATAGACCTGTTGCAGAAGCAAGAGCAGAGACTACAACAACAGATGGAAGCAGTAATGCAGCAACGTCCGCAGACCAGTGAGGAAAGCCGTCCCACTAATACCGCGTCCTTTGGGGTGAGTCGTTTATTGACAAAAATGACTGGAGAGGATGATCCAGAGGTATTTTTGACCACATTTGAAATGACTGCTGAAAGAGAAAAGTGGCCTGAGGAGCAGTGGGCTGGACTGGTGGCTCCTCTGTTAACTGGTGAATCGCAGAAAGCTTACTATGACCTAGAGCCTGACCAAGCAAAAGACTATGTGATGCTAAAAGCTGAAATATTGGCAAGGCTGGGTGTCACCCTGGCTGTCCGGGCTCAGCGTGTGCATAACTGGACTTTCCAGCTTGGAAAACCCCCCAGGTCTCAAATGTATGATCTCATTCACCTGAGCAGGAAGTGGCTACAGCCAGAGACTTTGTCCGCACCGGAGATTGTGGAACGTGTTGTGATGGATCGTTTCTTGAGAGCTCTTCCTACCGCCATTCAAAAGTGGGTAAGCCATGGAGACCCAGAAACGGCCGGTAAACTTGTGGATCGTGTAGAGAGATACTTGGCTGCAGAGAACCTGACGGCCTCTTCCAGAGACTCTCGGACTTTCCACCCTAAGACCAGACCATCCCCAGGGGCGGATAAGATGATTCCAAGGGGTGAGGGTGGAGAGAGTGAGAGGGTGGGAGCTCTGCCCAGGGTTTGGCGAGAACAGCCTGGGAAGTCGGGGGCTCAAGAGGCAGCCAAAAGGACTGTTTGCTACCGCTGCCGGCAAGCGGGACATATTGCAGCAAATTGCCCGGTTGTGGAGGAACCCATGCAATGTGACTTTCTGACGGACAGGCGACAGTCGCATGCACTGCCGTTCGGGGAACTGAGAAACATTTATGCAAAATGTGTATTAATGGTAGAAATGTTGTGGTATTACTGGATTCAGGTAGCCTTGTGACCCTGATAAAGGCTGAATTAGTTAAAACAGAGGTCTCTGGGAATAGCAAGGTAGCTGTTATTTGTGTGCATGGGGACACCCGAGAGTATCCAGTGACTACAGTGTGTTTCAAGACCCCCAAAGGTACCCTCTCTCATCCAGTGGGGTTAGTATCTCAACTACCGCATGATGCCATTGTGGGAAGGGATTTTCCGAAGTTCTGGGAACTGTGGGATGATCCTGAGCCCCCCACTGGTGCCCCTATGTACCAGGAAGGTGATAGCCAGAACTCCTCTGAGAGTGGTGAGGACTCTCCAGAATTTCCCTTGTCAGTATTGGCAGGCGAGACTCAAGAAACTGGAGAGGAGCCCACCTCCTCAGACGAAAACCTACCGTCTGTGGAGTTTTCTGATCTTGAGGTTCACAGGGAAAATTTTGCCACAGAACAGTTAAAAGACCCCGCCCTAATAAAGGCACGGGAAAACGTAGTGGAAATAGATGGCGAGTTAGTGAACCCAGATAATACCTGCACTTACCCATACTTCAGCGTAGAGAAGGACCTACTGTATCGGGTGGCAAAAAGGGCAGAAGAAACCGTTGAGCAGCTTGTGGTGCCCAAACCTTACAGGAAGTTGGTGTTGGAGTTGGCCCATGGGCACATTCTTGGAGGTCATCTGGGGACAGAGAAAACCCGAGAGAGGGTATTACAGAGATTCTATTGGCCTGGGGTGATGAAGGACATAAAAATTATTGTTCCTCCTGCCCTGTGTGTCAGAGGTCGGCCCCGATGCCACATTTCCGTAGCCCGCTGGTCCCTCTACCCATCATTGAGGTCCCGTTTGAGAGGATCGCAATGGATTTGGTAGGTCCTATAATCAAGTCCGCTAGGGGGCACCAGTACATATTAGTTATAATGGACTATGCCACCCGTTATCCAGAAGCGATCCCTCTCCGAAATACCTCGGCCAAAACCATAGCCAAAGAGCTATCTCTTGTTTTTAGCCGGGTGGGTATTTGTAAAGAACTGCTTACGGACCAAGGTACACCCTTTATGTCCCGGGTTATGAAAGAGCTGTGTAAATTGTTCAAAGTGACGCAATTGCGTACGTCTGTGTATCACCCCCAAACCGATGGGCTGGTTGAAAGATTCAACAAAACCCTAAAACAAATGTTGAAGAAAGTGGTGGATAGAGATGGAAAGGATTGGGACTGTCTACTTCCTTATTTGATGTTTGCTATTAGGGAGGTGCCCCAATCCTCTACGGGATTCTCCCCCTTTGAGTTACTGTATGGGAGACACCCAAGAGGGCTGTTGGATATTGCCAAGGAAACTTGGGAAAGTGAGAGTTCTCCCCACAGGAGTGTGATTGAGCATGTCGCCCTGATGCAAGATCAAATTGCACAGGTAATGCCCATCGTGAAGGAACATTTGGCCCAAGCGCAGTTGGCACAGCAGAGAGTGTACAACCGTGGAGCCAAGACCCGTACCTTTTCCCCGGGGGATAGGATATTGGTACTCGTCCCTACGGTTGAAAGTAAATTCCTTGCCAAATGGCAAGGCCCCTACGAGATAATGGAAAAAGTGAGCGAAGTGAATTACAAGGTCAGACAACCAAGAAGGCGAAAGCCCGAACAGATCTATCACGTTAATCTGTTGAAAGCCTGGAGGGATAGAGAGTCCCTAGTCGCAGAAACTTGGTCACCAGCTCAAACTGGTTGCGTGATTCCGGAGGTTGGAATAGCAGCCACCTTGTCACAACCCCAACAACAGGAGGTTAAGGAGTTTGTGCTTCACAAAAAGGAGGTGTTCTCTGAGCTGCCGGGACAAACATCTGGGGTAGAGCATGATATTATTACCCCGCCCGGTGAAAGGGTGAAGTTAAAACCCTATCGGATCCCAGAGGCCCGACGGGAGGCAATACGGGAGGAAGTACAGAAAATGCTGAACTTAGGGGTGATAGAGGAGTCCCAAAGTGATTGGTCTAGTCCCATTGTGTTGGTGCCTAAACCGGATGGGAGCTGGCGATTTTGTAACGATTTTCGTCAGTTGAACAAAGTTACAAAATTTGACACCTACCCCATGCCACGTATAGATGAGTTGATCGTCCGGCTGGGAACAGCCCGATACATGACGACTCTTGACCTCACAAAAGGGTATTGGCAAATTCCCCTGGCCAAGCCGGCCAAAGAGAAAACCGCATTTGTAACCCCAGACGGGGCGTTCCAATATAAGAGAATGCCGTTCGGGTTACAGGATGCGCCGGCCACATTCCAGCGGAAAATGGACCAGATACTGAGGCCCCATCAGAAGTATGCTGCGGCTTACCTGGATGACGTAATTGTCCATAGCACAGATTGGGCCTCACATCTGCCAAAAGTGCAAGCAGTCCTAGACTCTATCCGGGAAGCGGGGTTTACGGCTAACCCCAAGAAGTGTACCATTGGGCAGGAGGAGGCCAAATATCTTGGGTACACCATTGGCAGGGGAGTAATAAAACCCCAACTCAACAAAGTCGAGGCCATCCAGAGTTGGCCACGTCCCAACAGCAAGAAGCAGGTACGAGCCTTTCTGGGAATCGCGGGTTATTATCGGCGCTTCATTCCCCACTTTGCTTCTAAGGCTGTGCCCCTAACCAACCTGACGAAAGGGAAAGGGTCGGTCATGAGTAAATGGACCCCCGAGGCTGAGGCAGCATTCCAATTCTTGAAACAAGCCTTATGTAGCCAGCCAGTGTTGTACTCACCCGACTTCTCTGCGTCAGATGTGGGGTTAGGAGCAGTATTGTCCCAGGTCTGGAACGGGGAAGAGCACCCAGTCATTTACCTCAGCAGGAAGTTGAAGTCCCATGAGGTAAATTACGCCACGGTTGAAAAGGAGTGTTTAGCGGTGAAGTGGGCTCTAGATTCCCTTCGGTACTATCTGCTAGGTAGGCACTTTGACATGGTTACGGATCACACTCCGTTAAAGTGGATGGCTCAAAACAAGGAGACAAATAGAAGAGTAAATAGGTGGTTCCTGGCCCTACAGGAATTCAACTTCACAGTAAAGCATCGCCCTGGCGTTCAAATGGGGAATGTGGATGCTTTGTCTCGAGTACATGAATGCCTGATTGCTGGTGTTCCAACCCCAAGGTTAAAACAAGAGGGGGGGGTATGTGACAGCAGGAAGGTAAAGTCACCTGGTTGCATCCAGGGGGGTAGGTATATTTCTCCCAGATTCAGGCTTTATGCCGACTTATACAACTAGGGAGAGAGTTGATGAAGCCCAGCTGAGGCTAGTGGGCTCATGGATGATTCATACCTCTAGGGAGAGTGCTGGGCGGGGAGTTGATGAGACCAGCTGAAGCTTGTCAGCTCGTTTAAGGCCTCTATAAAAACTCCCAGCTTCATTAGGTGTTTGCTCATGCCTGGAACCAGACCTGTGTGGACTGTCTAGGGAGAGTGAACCCCTGTGCGGTGAGACAAAGCCTGTGTGGCTATTTGTTTGGACATTTACTAAACCAGGGACTTAGGGACTAGGACAGCACCAGGCTGATCCCAGTTGTTAGTTAGGGAAACCTGCATGTTTAGTCAGAGGTCAAGCTGACCAGGATTTATTTTGTTTATGTTTCTTTTTGCTTTGCTGTGTTTTGTCACTGTAAATAGAGAAATAAACCGCACCTTTTGATCTTGAAAACCACAACCTCCGTCTGCTGGGCCTGTTTTTGTGTGGGGAGCCCATCCAGGGGGTCACACACACCCGCTACCGAGCTAACCCCCTCACAGCACTTAAACCCCCTTAATAACCAGACCAATTTTCAGCTTTCGGTGCTCTCACATTTTGAATGACAATTACTCAGTCATACAACACTGTACCCATATGAAATTTTTGTCCTTTTTTTCACACAAATAGAGCTTTCTTTTGGTGGTATTTAATCACTGTTGGGTTTTTTATTTTTTGCGCTATAAGAGAAAAAAGACTGAAAATTTTGTAAAAAAATGATTTTTTTTTCGTTTCTGTTATAAAATTTTGCAAATTACTATTTTTTCTTCATAAATTTTGGCCAAAATTTATACTGCTACATATCTTTGGTAAAAATAAGTACAAATTGGTGTATATTATTTGGTCTTTGTGAAAGTTATAGAGTCCACAAGCTATGGTGCCAATATCTGAAAATTGATCACACCTGAAGTACTGACGGCCTATCTCAATTCTTGAGACCCTAACATGCCAGAAAAGTACAAATACCCCCCAAATGACCCCTTTTTGGAAAGAAGACATTCCAAGGTATTCAGAAAGAGGCATTGTGAGTTTTTTGAAGTTGTCATTTTTTCCCACAATTCTTTGCAAAATCAAGATTTTTTTTTTTCTCTTTTTTTTTTTTCACAAAATTGTCATATTAGCAGGTTATTTCTCACACACAGCATATGCATTCCACAAATTACACCCCAAAACACATTCTGCTATTACTCCCGAGTATGGCGATACCACATGTGTGAGACTTTTACACAGCGTGGCCACATACAGAGGCCCAACATGCAGGGAGCACCTTCAGGCGTTCTGGAGCACCCAGGCCAATTCTGACATTTCTCTCCTACATGTAAAAATCATCATTTGTTTGCTAGAAAATTACATAGAACCCCAAAACATTATATATGTTTTTTTAGCAAAGACCTTAGAGAATATAATGGTGGTTGTTGCAACTTTTTATCTCGCACGATATTTGCGCAGCAATTTTTTTAACGCGTTTTTTATGGAAAAAAAATGTTTTGTGCTTAAAAAAAAAAAAAAACAGTAAAGTTAGCCCAATGTTTTTGCATAATGTGAAAGATGAAGTTACGCCGAGTAAATAGATACCTAACATGTCGCCCTTAAAAATTGCACACACTCGTGGAATGGCGCCAAACTTCGCTACTTAAAAAATCCCCATAGGCGACGCTTTAAATATTTTTACTGGTTACATGTTTTGAGTTACAGAGGAGGTCTAGGGCCAAAATGATTGCTCTCGCTCTAACGTTCGCAGAGATACCTCACATGTGTGGTTTGAAAACCGTTTTCATATGTGGGCGGGACTTACGTATGCGTTCGCTTCTGTATGCGAGCTCACGGGGACAGGGGCGCTTTAAAAAAAATAAAAAAATGTATTCTTCATTTTACTTTATTTATTTTAGTTTGACATGTTTTTCCGCCCTAAACATTTTTTTGATCACTTTTATACCTATTACAAGGAACGTAAACATCCCTTGTAATAGGAATATGGCATGACAGGTCCTCTTTACAGTGAGATATGGGGGGGGGGTGTCAATAAGACCCCACATCTCACCTCTAGGCTGGGAAGCCTGAAAAAAAAACAAAAAAAAAAACAACAATCCTGGCTTTGATCGTAGCGGTGAGTCGGTAGAAGCACCGGAGGGCGGGGGGGGGGGGACACATCCCCTCTCGCCTCCCGTAAGAATGATCAAGCGGCGGAACAGCTGCTATGATTGTTCTTATGGTGTAGGCAATCGCCGGCTGAAAAAGCTAATATCTGAATGATGCCTGTAGCTGCTCCCATCATTCAGATATCCCCGCACAAAGTCAAGGACATCATATGACGGCCGGAGGGCGGGAAGTGGTTATTGCGGAGTATTGCTGGGCATTGCGGAGTATTGCCGGGCATTGCGGAGTATTGCAGGGCATTGTGGAGTATTGCGGACTATGGCAGGGTATTGCGGTGTATGGCAGGGTATTGCGGTGTATGGCAGGGTATTGCACGGGTATTGCACAGGGTATTGTGGAGGGTATTGCACAGGGTATTGTGGAGGGTATTGCAGAGTATTGTGGAGGGTATTGCAGAGTATTGTGGCGGGTATTGCAGAGTATTGTGGCGGGTATTGCAGAGTATTGTGCAGGGTATTGCAGAGTATTGTGCAGGGTATTGCAGAGTATTGTGCAGGGTATTGCAGAGTATTTTGCAGAGTATTGCGCAGGGTATTGCAGAGTATTTTGCAGGGTATTGCAGAGTATTTTGCAGGGTATTGCAGAGTATTTTGCAGGGTATTGCAGAGTATTGTGCAGGGTATTGCAGAGTATTGCACCAGGGTATTGCAGAGTATTGCACCAGGGTATTGCAGAGTATTGCAATAGGGTATTGCAGAGTATTGCACCAGGGTATTGCAGAGTATTGCACCAGGGTATTGCAGAGTATTTCGCAGGGTATTGCAGAGTATTGCGCAGGGTATTGCAGAGTATTTCGCAGGGTATTGCAGAGTATTTCGCAGGGTATTGCAGAGTATTTCGCAGGGTATTGCAGAGTATTGCACCAGGGTATTGCAGAGTATTGCACCAGGGTATTGCAGAGTATTGCACCAGGGTATTGCAGAGTATTGCACCAGGGTATTGGCAGGGTATTTTGCAGAGTATTGGCAGGGTGTATTGCAGAGTATTGGCAGGGTATAGCACAGGGATGGCTGAGCAGGGATGGATGGATGGCTGGATCTGTGACTGCAATTGTCACAGATCCAGCCCACAGCGCTGCTGCCATGATCTGCTCCCTCCCCTCTCCTCTCACACTGTACCGATCGGTACAGAGAGGGGAGGGAGGAACCGGCGTCATCAAATGACGCCGGTCTGTTTACAAGTGATTGCTCCGTCATTTGACGGAGCGATCACGTGGTAAACGGACGCTATCAGCGGCGATTTACCGCGATTCGTGATCCGCCGGGTCCTCTGGACCCGGCGGTCACGGAGTTTCCCGTGTGCGCGCCCCGGGGGGCGCGCGGGAGCGCGATTCTGGGAGGACGTTATATAACGTCCTCCCAGAGTTAAGCAACCACCTTGTCGACGTTATTTGTCGGCAGGTGGTTGTTAAGTGGTTAATGATGCATAAAGTGAAAAAAAAAGTCAAATATTCCTTTAAATATTGTACCTGGGGGGTGTCTAAAGTATGCCTGTGAAGTGCCACGTGTTTCCCGTGTTTAGAACTGTCTCTGCACAAAATAACATTTCTAAAGGAAAAAAAGCCATTTAAAACTGCTTGCGGCTTTAATGCAATGTCTGGTCCCGGTAATATGGATGAAAATCTTTAGGAAAAATGGCATAGCTACCCCATCAACCCCCCCCCTACCCCAGCCCATTACCAGCCCCTTTGGGTCTTGTATGGATATTAAGGGGAACCCCGCACACAAAATAAAAAAGGACCTATATACTCTGAACAGCCGTATACAGGCGGTGCATACAAGACAGGGACTGTAGGTTTGTTCTTATGTAGAATCTGTTTGTAATTTTGAACAGCTGCATTGTTTAAGTGGAGCTCCATGCCAAATTCCTTTTTTTTTAGCTTTTTGTAAAACATAGGGAACGGTTATCACCCCTGTCACATTTTTTTTGCTGTCTGTGCCCCTGTTCAGAACATTTCACCTCACTTTGCGTCCCAATGACAACTGTTTTTGAAATGTGGTGTTTTTATTGAAACAAGGATTGGTGATAAAGCATCAGTAGAGAGGAGACACCTTTCTCCCATATTAATTCTTACAGGAGAGAATTTTCCTTCCAAGGGGTAGATTTCCTCTCACTTCCTGTTGTCTTCTTCCGTTTGCAAGTAGTAGTAGTTGTAAGTTGGATGTTTGAAAGTAGGGACCTTCCGTATATACTCTGCAGAAATTGGCCCCTTAGGTGTTGGTGTTGGCACAACACTGAAAGCACTCACAGTTATTCTTGGTGGGTGCTGGAACGCCCTGCTGTCAACTATTATATCAGGAATTGTAATAACATATAATTGTTGATCAGTGGTAGTAAAAATTGGGCCTTTGATGGTGGTGCTGGTGCCACAACACTGTAAGGCCTGACAGTTACTCTTGGTGGGCGCAGCAATGGTCCCTGCTGTGAATTATTAGATCAATAATTATAATTGCATGCCCCTGTTGAACAGGGGCTTAAAAATTGGGCCTTTGGTGGTGGTGGTGGTGATGGTGGTGCTGGTGCCACAACACTGTAAGGCCTGACAGTTACTCTTGGTGGGCGCAGCAATGGGCCCTGCTGTGAATTATTAGATCAATAATTATAATTGCATGCCCCTGTTGAACAGGGGCTGAAAAATTGGGCCTTAGGCACTGGTGGCACAACACTGCAACCCCTCACAGATACTGTACTTGGAGCACAGCAATGAGGCCTGTTGCAAAGTATTGCATCAAAAATTTTAATTACACGCCCCTGTTAAACAGGGGCTGAAAAATTGGGCCTTAGCCACTGGTGGCGTCACCCATAAACCAAAATGATCTTCCAAGCTATCATCGTTAATCATATCATTGAGGAGGAGGAGGAGGATAGCCAGTCAACATAACAGCACAGGCACTCAGCATCAGCATCAGTCTTGAAGGGATGTGACATTTTAAAATCAATTAGTCTGTTATATCAGCATCTGGTGTGTGGTAGCTGGTGGTGATCCAAGACTGGTTCATCTTGATGAAAGTCAGTCGATCAACCGAGTCGGTGGACAGGCGCACCCTGTGATCCGTGACAAATCCTCCAGCAGCACTGAATGTGCGTTCTGAAAGAACGCTGGATGCAGGACAGGCCAGTAGCTCAATTGCATACTGTGCAAGCTCTGGCCAGTGATCCATCCTCAAGACCCAGTAAGCCAGAGGATTTTCGGTGGGGAAGGTGTCCAAGTCTGACCTTGCCCCTAGGTATTCCTGGACCATGTATATCAGACGCTGGCGATGGTTGCTGGAACCGATCATACTTTGGGGCTGCGGACTAAAGAATTGTCTGAACGCATCGGTCAGACGGCCACCTTCCCCACCGCTCCTTCTTTGACTGCCCGAAGCCTCAGCAACTCGTTGTCCAGGACCAGGAGTTTGTAACCTCCCAGTCTCTGGGAACGCGTTGCACAGACCTTTCTGCAAGGCCTCCCGGAGTTGTCTCATCCTCTGCTCCCTCTGCGACGGTACGATAAGGTCCGCAACCTTACCCTTGTACCGTGGATCAAGGAGAGTGGCCAGCCATTAATGGTCCCTCTCCTTGATCCGAAGAATACGAGGATCCTTCCGCAGACTTTGCAGGATCAGGGAGGCCATGCAGCGTAGGTTAGCTGAGGCATTCAGTCCGGAGTCCTCTGGGTCACTAAGGACGACATGATCCGCAGCCACCTCCTCCCAGCCACGTACAAGTCCACTGGTTTCTTGGGACTGTAAATCATCCCTAAAAGACTGCTGCTGATGATGCTGAGTGCCAGCCTCCACCTCCATGCTGACACAATCCTCCTCCTCCTCCTCCTCCTCCTCCTCTTCCTGTGCGATGGGTGGGACAGAAGGAACATTGTCTGGGTAAAGGGGGCCTTGAGAGGCAAGGAAGTCCTCCTCTTCCTGCCTCTGTTCTGCCTCAAGTGCCCTGTCCATTATTCCACGCAGCGTGTGCTCCAACAGGTGGACAAGAGGTACAGTGTCACTGATGCATGCACTGTCACTGCTCACCATCCTCGTGGCCTCCTCAAATGGTGCCAGGACAGTGCATGCATCCCTGATCATGCCCCACTGGCGTGGTGAAAAAAACCCGAGCTCCCCTGACCCTGTCCTGGTGCCGTAGTCGCACAGGTACTCATTGATGGCCCTCTGCTGCATGTGCAGCCGCTGCAGCATGGCCAACGTTGAGTTCCACCTGGTGGGCATGTCACATATAAGGCGGTTCTTGGGCAGGTTCAACTCCTTTTGAAGCTCAGCCAGGCGAGCACTGGCATTATAAGATCTGCGGAAATGCACACAGACTTTCCTGGCCTGCCTCAGGACATCCTGTAAGCCCGGGTACCTGCCCAAGAACCGCTGCACCACCAGGTTAAGGACGTGAGCCATACAGGGCACATGGGTCAGTTGTCCCTGTCGGAGGGCGGAGAGGAGGTTGGTGCCATTGTCGCAAACCACCATTCCTGGCTTAAGCTGGCGTGGCGTCAACCACCTCTCGGCCTGCCCCTGCAGAGCAGACAGGACCTCTGCCCCAGTGTGTCTCCTGTCCCCCAAACACACCAGCGCAAGCACGGCATGGCATCTTTTTGCCTGCGTACTTGCGTAGCCCCTTGAACGCCTACGGAGCACCGCTGGTTCCGAGGACAAACCACAGGAAGAGGCCATGGAGGAAGAAGAAGAGGAGGGGGTGGAGGAGAGAGGTGTGTCACAACCAGTAGTAGCATTTTGGAGGCGTGGCGGTGGAACAACCTCCAACACTACTGCACCTTGTCCTGCATCCTTCCCAGCTGCCAAAAGAGTGAACCAATGGGCCGTGAAAGAAAGGTAATGTCCCTGTCCATGCCTGCTGGACCATGAGTCAGCGGTAATATGCACCTTACCGCTGACCGCCCTGTCCAGCGAGGCCAAGACATTGCCTTCCACATGCCTGTAGAGAGCCGGAATCGCCTTCCGTGCGAAAAAGTGGCGTTTGGGAACCTGCCACTGAGGAACCGCACATTGCACAAACTCACGGAAGGGGGCCGAGTCTACCAACTGAAAAGGCAGCAGTTGAAGCGCTAGCAATTTAGCCAAGCTAGCATTCAACCGCTGGGCATGTGGATGGCTGGGAGTGAACTTCTTTCGACGGTCCAGCAGCTGGGGCAGGGAAATTTGCCTGCTAGAATCGGACGTTGGTGTACTGCTAGCAGAGTGCCCGCAAGTACTTGCCTGTGACACACCTAATTCTACACCTTCATTCCTCTCAGAGCAGGTTTCAGAGAGGAGTGAAGGTATAGTGGGGTTGGAGATCCCAGCTGATGCGGTGCAAGAAGAGGTCAGCTTTGTTCTTTGGTGTGGGTCTTTAAGGTAGGCTTGCCAACGAGCTGCATGGCAGGTCAACATATGTCTGATCAAGCATGTGGTGCCCAAGCGGCTGATGTTTTGGCCACGCGATATACGCTTGAGACATATGTTGCAAACAGCAGCTGTGCGATCTGATGCACTCGCCTCAAAAAAGGCCCACACCAAATAACTTTTTGAATGACGGGCAGAGGCAGCGCCCTGCACAGGCGGAGCTCTGCGGTGTGATTCCGTCGGTGTGCTGCCCATACGCTGGCCACTCAAGGGCATCCTGCCTCGTTGGAGATGTGCCTCCTCCTCATCCTCCTCCTCCTCTCTCCTATTAGGCACCCACATGGAGTCAGTGACCTCATCATCCCCTCCCTCCTCATCACTGGAGCCAATCTGGCAGTATGCTGCAGCTGCTGGAGCATGACTGCCAGATTGGTGTCCTTCTTGAGCATCCTCTCTCTCTGCTCTCACGCTGCTGCCTTCCTCTAGCTGGGTATCATCATCAGATCCTTCCAAACGCTGGGCATCCTCCTGGAGCATGTACACAACACTGTGCTCAAACAGTTCGGGGGACTCCTCAGGAGGAGGACATGGTGGGTCTAGGGAAGGATTGACTAATGAAGATAATGATACCAGAGAAGAGGACGCTTTGGCAGCTGCTTTGCCAGTACCCTGAGCCTGGGTGAGAGAGGATGAGGAGGATGAGGTGGGCTTGGTCATCCACTCTACCAAGTCTTCGGCATGATGTGGCTCAACATTTCCAGCTGCCGAAAAGAAGGACAAGCGTGTCCCATGGCCATGTGCTGATGACAATGCACCGCGTCCACGACCAGCACTGTTGCCCCCAGACACAGAGCCTGCTTGCCCTCTTTTTTTGCCTCCTGACTGTCTGCCTCTCCTTGTTTGCCTTCCAGACATTTTAATGGATGGCCTGCAGGGAGATGGGAAAAAGAGCAATAAGGGCTACCTTCAGGTGTATACTGTGCAGGAGGCTTAGCAACAATGACACTGACACTGTCCCCTGCCTATCCTTCTCTGTCCCTAAACTCAAGGATTGAAAATATGGTTCAGCAAAATAGTTTTAGAACAGAATAGCACACTGACACTTTCCCTCACTGTCCTACTCTGTCCCTCCCTACAAACAAGATTTAGCACAGAATAGCACACTGATAATTTCTACGAGTGTCCTTCTCTGTCCCTAAACTCAAGGATTGAAAATATGGAACAGCAAAATTGGTTTAGAACAGAATAGCACACTGTCAGTTTCACTCACTGTACCTGTCTGTCCTTAAACTCAAGGATTGAAAATATGGTTCAGCAAAATAGTTTTAGAACAGAATAGCACACTGACACTTTCCCTCACTGTCCTACTCTGTCCCTCCCTACAAACAAGATTTAGCACAGAATAGCACACTGATAATTTCTACGAGTGTCCTTCTCTGTCCCTAAACTCAAGGATTGAAAATATGGAACAGCAAAATTGGTTTAGAACAGAATAGCACACTGTCAGTTTCACTCACTGTACCTCTCTGTCCCTAAACTCAAGGATTGAAAATATGGTTCAGCAAAATAGTTTTAGAACAGAATAGCACACTGACACTTTCCCTCACTGTCCTACTCTGTCCCTCCCTACAAACAAGATTTAGCACAGAATAGCACACTGATAATTTCTACGAGTGTCCTTCTCTGTCCCTAAACTCAAGGATTGAAAATATGGAACAGCAAAATTGGTTTAGAACAGAATAGCACACTGTCAGTTTCACTCACTGTACCTCTCTGTCCCCAAACTCAAGGATTGAAAATATGGTTCAGCAAAATAGTTTTAGAACAGAATAGCACACTGACACTTTCCCTCACTGTCCTACTCTGTCCCTCCCTACAAACAAGATTTAGCACAGAATAGCACACTGATAATTTCTATGAGTGTCCTTCTCTGTCCCTAAACTCAAGGATTGAAAATATGGAACAGCAAAATTGGTTTAGAACAGAATAGCACACTGTCAGTTTCACTCACTATACCTGTCTGTCCCTAAACTCAAGGATTGAAAATATGGTTCAGCAAAATAGTTTTAGAACAGAATAGCACACTGACACTTTCCCTCACTGTCCTACTCTGTCCCTCCCTACAAACAAGATTTAGCACAGAATAGCACACTAATAATTTCTATGAGTGTTCTTCTCTGTCCCTAAACTCAAGGATTGAAAATATGGAATGCAAAATTGGTTCAGAACAGAATAGCACACTGTCAGTTTCACTCACTGTACCTGTCTGTCCCTAAACTCAAGGATTGAAAATATGGTTCAGCAAAATAGTTTTAGAACAGAATAGCACACTGACACTTTCCCTCACTGTCCTACTCTGTCCCTCCCTACAAACAAGATTTAGCACAGAATAGCACACTGATAATTTCTACGAGTGTCCTTCTCTGTCCCTAAACTCAAGGATTGAAAATATGGAACAGCAAAATTGGTTTAGAACAGAATAGCACACTGTCAGTTTCACTCACTGTACCTCTCTGTCCCTAAACTCAAGGATTGAAAATATGGTTCAGCAAAATAGTTTTAGAACAGAATAGCACACCGACACTTTCCCTCACTGTCCTACTCTGTCCCTCCCTACAAACAAGATTTAGCACAGAATAGCACACTGATAATTTCTACGAGTGTCCTTCTCTGTCCCTAAACTCAAGGATTGAAAATATGGAACAGCAAAATTGGTTTAGAACAGAATAGCACACTGTCAGTTTCACTCACTGTACCTCTCTGTCCCTAAACTCAAGGATTGAAAATATGGTTCAGCAAAATAGTTTTAGAACAGAATAGCACACTGACACTTTCCCTCACTGTCCTACTCTGTCCCTCCCTACAAACAAGATTTAGCACAGAATAGCACACTGATAATTTCTACGAGTGTCCTTCTCTGTCCCTAAACTCAAGGATTGAAAATATGGAACAGCAAAATTGGTTTAGAACAGAATAGCACACTGTCAGTTTCACTCACTGTACCTGTCTGTCCCTAAACTCAAGGATTGAAAATATGGTTCAGCAAAATAGTTTTAGAACAGAATAGCACACTGACACTTTCCCTCACTGTCCTACTCTGTCCCTCCCTACAAACAAGATTTAGCACAGAATAGCACACTGATAATTTCTACGAGTGTCCTTCTCTGTCCCTAAACTCAAGGATTGAAAATATGGAACAGCAAAATTGGTTTAGAACAGAATAGCACACTGTCAGTTTCACTCACTGTACCTCTCTGTCCCTAAACTCAAGGATTGAAAATATGGTTCAGCAAAATAGTTTTAGAACAGAATAGCACACTGACACTTTCCCTCACTGTCCTACTCTGTCCCTCCCTACAAACAAGATTTAGCACAGAATAGCACACTGATAATTTCTACGAGTGTCCTTCTCTGTCCCTAAACTCAAGGATTGAAAATATGGAACAGCAAAATTGGTTTAGAACAGAATAGCACACTGTCAGTTTCACTCACTGTACCTGTCTGTCCCTAAACTCAAGGATTGAAAATATGGTTCAGCATAATAGTTTTAGAACAGAATAGCACACTGACACTTTCCCTCACTGTCCTACTCTGTCCCTCCCTACAAACAAGATTTAGCACAGAATAGCACACTGATAATTTCTACGAGTGTCCTTCTCTGTCCCTAAACTCAAGGATTGAAAATATGGAACAGCAAAATTGGTTTAGAACAGAATAGCACACTGTCAGTTTCACTCACTGTACCTCTCTGTCCCTAAACTCAAGGATTGAAAATATGGTTCAGCAAAATAGTTTTAGAACAGAATAGCACACCGACACTTTCCCTCACTGTCCTACTCTGTCCCTCCCTACAAACAAGATTTAGCACAGAATAGCACACTGATAATTTCTACGAGTGTCCTTCTCTGTCCCTAAACTCAAGGATTGAAAATATGGAACAGCAAAATTGGTTTAGAACAGAATAGCACACTGTCAGTTTCACTCACTGTACCTCTCTGTCCCTAAACTCAAGGATTGAAAATATGGTTCAGCAAAATAGTTTTAGAACAGAATAGCACACTGACACTTTCCCTCACTGTCCTACTCTGTCCCTCCCTACAAACAAGATTTAGCACAGAATAGCACACTGATAATTTCTACGAGTGTCCTTCTCTGTCCCTAAACTCAAGGATTGAAAATATGGAACAGCAAAATTGGTTTAGAACAGAATAGCACACTGTCAGTTTCACTCACTGTACCTGTCTGTCCCTAAACTCAAGGATTGAAAATATGGTTCAGCAAAATAGTTTTAGAACAGAATAGCACACTGACACTTTCCCTCACTGTCCTACTCTGTCCCTCCCTACAAACAAGATTTAGCACAGAATAGCACACTGATAATTTCTACGAGTGTCCTTCTCTGTCCCTAAACTCAAGGATTGAAAATATGGAACAGCAAAATTGGTTTAGAACAGAATAGTACACTGTCAGTTTCACTCACTGTACCTCTCTGTCCCTAAACTCAAGGATTGAAAATATGGTTCAGCAAAATAGTTTTAGAACAGAATAGCACACTGACACTTTCCCTCATTGTACCTCTCTGTCCCTAAACTCAAGGATTGAAAATATGGTTCAGCAAGATTGGTTTAGAACAGAATAGCACACTGACACTTTCCCTCACTGTACCTCTCTGTCCCTACAAACAAGGATTAGCACAGAATAGCACACTGTCACTGACACTCTCCCTACCTATCCTTATTTGTCCCTAAACACAAGGAATCCAGGATTAGTAAATCTTAGCTTCTCTTTCCCTGCTCCGGAACACACTACACAAGGCCGCCGCGCTGGCGGCCTTTTATAGTGTGGGGCGTGTACTAAACCCCCTCAGCAATAATTGGCCACAGGCATCCTGCCTGTGGCCAATCATTGCTCTCCTCTCTGCCGGCGCTGTGATTGGCCAAGCATGCGGGGTCACAGTGCATGCTTGGCCAATCACAGCGCCTGGATGACACTGTGATGGCGTAGTGCATTGTGGGCCGTTTGCGTCACTCGAATTTGGCGCGAACGGCCCAAATCATTCGATCTTCGTCGAACGATCAAACAGCCGATGTTTGAGTCGAACGTATGTTCGACTCGAACACGAAGCTCATCCCTACTTCCAACTGATCCATTCTAAGGTCCTTCTTTGACAGTTTTGGCAGGCCTTCATCCCTGACTTGGGTTACATTGCAATAACACTTGGGAACACCAGCAGCAGAAACTCCAATGTCTTCAGCCCTGGATCCTCCCCAAGCTTGATGTTCGGCTCCCTGATACAAGGCTCGCACTCCTTCAGGTGTCAGCTGGGTCCACTCTTCCATGGCGTCACTAGAACCATGAGGCCTTCTGGACAGGGCACCCGCATCTCTGTTCCCAACCCCCGGTCGATACTTCAAGCTGAACGTGAACCCCGATAGGGCAGATTGTTGTCTGTCTTAATCACGAATTCTGCCCTGTAGAGATAGTCCCCTAATTTATCCACCACAGCCCTCTTAATTTATCCACCACAGCCAACTTCAAGGCCAGGAACTCGAGTTTTTTTTTTTTTTAAATCCTTTTATTTTTTATTTGCTCAATCAATACATGTGATTTGTGCATTTAGTCTTACACATTGATATATAAACAAAAGCATATTAAAATTCCTGTCCATACAAAAAAAAAAAACCTAATCAATTTACAGTACAACAGTGACATTTTAATTTTTCCCTTTTTACCCTTTTATAAAAAGGGTCCAAGGGTATAGGTACCTGGGCCACTCTTGTGATGTTCTGGGAAACCTCCTCCCAGTATCTGTGGAGTTTTGGGCACCTCCAAATTAGATGTATAAAGTCCCCTTGCTGTACTTTGCACTTTGGGCACAAGGGGGAGTCCCTTCCTCCCCACTTGTAAAGCTGTACTGGTGTTCTATAGGCCCTATGCAGAATAAATAATTGTGATAATTTGTGGGACGCTGATACAGATACCGCCGGAATAGAGTCCAACGCCATATCCCACTGGTCCCCATCTATATCTCCGATGTCTTCTGCCCATTTACTACGACATCTAAGGGAGGCATAGTCCTGTATTGAGGATAGTAATTCCGCATATGTTTTTGATATTAGTCCTCTCCGGGTATCCGCCTGGAGGACCTCCATCAGCAGACGTGACGATGATATTACTAAGGATTGTGTCATTTGCTGTGCCTGCAGAGCATGCCGAAGCTGAAGATATTGATAAAAGCCCCTTGGGGCTAACTGGAATTCCTGGCACATCTGTTCGTATGTTTTTAACACTTCTCCCTCGTACAGTTGCGGAAAAAAACAAATCCCTCTCTCTTTCCAGGAGGTAAAGCCCTCTAGGTCCTGTAACTCTGGGTATCTAGGGTTTTGCCATATCGGGGTAAAGGGCAGTGGGCCCCTTAACCTCAAAGCCTTCCGGATCTCCCCCCAGACCTTTTTAAGGAGGATACCCGTAGGTGCAGAGTGTGGTATACTAGGCAAGTCCATCTCCAAATGAGATGCTGCCTTTAGTGTAGGAGCCACCGTAGTCACCAGGATACTTGTAGGATCCTCTTTTTCTTCCCTGCCCCATCCCGCCAACTGCTGCAACTGTGAGGCCAGAAAATAAATTTTGGGGTGGGGTACTGCCAATCCCCCCCTGTCCTTACTATATTGCAGGGTGGTTAAGCTTATCCTGGTTATCTTTTTTTTCCATATCAAATCCCGCATCAGGGTATCTATTCGTTTGAACCATTTATTTGGGATCCACATAGGGGAGTTGTATAAAACATATAATAACTGTGGGGCCCATACCATTTTTATTAAATTTGCCCGTCCCACCACTGACAGAGGGAGCTTGCACCAGCTATTGCATTTCCCTCTCTGTCTTTCCAGTAGTGGGCCCAGATTCAGCTGAAGATATTCCGCTGGATCCGGGGATACCACTACCCCCAAATATTTAAAGTTCTTGGTTATGGCGATCAGCTCCGCACCAGCTGGTAGTGGTTCTGTCAACGGATCTATGGGCATTATTGTTGATTTAGACTAGTTTATAGTGAAACCTGAAAAACCTCCGAAATCTCCTATGATACCCATCACTGTTTGCAACGACGCGGCCGTATCCCCCAGATAAATAAGTGCATCATCCGCATATAAGGAGATTTTTTCCTCCCTTTGACCCCTACGAAATCCGACCACCTCCGACGCAGTACGAATCAAGATAGCCAGGGGTTCGACCGCCAAAGCAAACAGCAGTGGGGATAACGGACACCCCTGCCTGGTACCTCTATGTACCTCAAATGAGGAAGAAAGATTGTTATTGATACGGAGTAGGCTTGTGCAATTCGTTTCGTAACGAATCGAAATTCGTCCGAATTTAGCAACTTTCGGACATTCGGAAGCATTCGAATTTCCGAACAAAGCAATTACGAATAAAACCGAATCCGAAATAAATTATACCGCAAAATAGCGAATGCCCGAATGTCTTCGGCATAATTCGTTATGAAAAAAGTTACGAATGTACGAATCCATTCGAAGCACAATAACACTCACTCTGCTCTCTGCTTCTCCCTCACCGTGCTGAACTCCCTCTCAAAATGGTGTACAGGGGCGGAGGCTATAGCCGCATGAAAAAACGAAAGTAAAATACGAGATTTTGAATCCATTCGAAGCACAATAACACTCTGCTCTGCTCTCTGCTTCTCCCTCACCGTGCTGAACCCTCTCAAAATGGTGTACAGGGGCGGAGCCTATAGCCGCATGTAAAAAACGAAAGTAAAATACGAGATTTCGAATCATTACAAATAACCGCTATGTATTTAGAAAAGTACAAATCCATTCGAAGCACATTAGGCATAATAGGCAGCGTCGTTGTGAGAGAGACACGGAACATTACGAATCAACAAACCCCAAAAAAGTTACGAAAGTAGGAGTTGTGTCCAGAATCAACCAAAAACAATGTACTCTACCGAAAGTACGAATTATAAAGCAACAAAAAATTCAAAGAAAAATGTCGCTTGCGAAAATACGAATTAGTCTGAACACGAAAAATCCCATCTAGCAAAATTACGAATGATTACGAATCAACAGGACCGGTAAGAAACGAACCGAAACGGAACAAATTTTTCCGTTGTGCACAAGTCTAATACGGAGTCTGGCTCTCGGTTTGGAGTAAAGCACCTTCACCCATGTTATGAATTTCTTCCCCAATCCAAATCTTGTCAGGATTTCCAGGAGGTAGGGCCACTCCACACTATCGAATGCTTTAGCAGCATCCAGCGACAGAATGGCCCTACCCCCCGGGTTATCCACCGGCACCTGTAAATTCAAGTACAGCCGTCGTATATTATCTGCCGTTGAACGTGTTGGTATAAATCCAGATTGATCTCTATGGATCAGCTTATCAATCACCTTGGATAGTCTCGTAGCCAGAACTCTAGCCAAAAGCTTGACATCCGTATTCAATAAAGAGATCGGGCGATAAGAGTCTAGCTGGAGCTTGTCTTTTCCTGGCTTGGGGAGTACTATTATTATAGCTTCTTGCATACTATCTGGCAGGCTACCTGTCTCCGCTGCCTCTGATATGGCCTCCAGTAAGGGTGGAAGAAGAATCTCTCCATACTGGGAGTACACCTCTGCCGGTAATCCATCCGAGCCTGGGGACTTATGGTGCGGGGCTTCATCTAGGGAATCTTTCAATCCTGTCAATGTAATAGGGAGGTTTAACATCTCCCTATCTACCTCTGACAGCTGGGGGAACGGGCAAGTTTGCAAAAACCGGGCCAGTTCTGACTCCGTATAATTAGTTTTAGAGGAATATAAATCCCTATAAAACTGATGGAAGTCATCTAAGATTTCAGAGCCAAGAGTGTATGTTTCCCCAGACCCCACTCTTATAGCCTGAATGCCAGAAGAGTCCCGCTGTTCCCTAGCCACCAAGGCAAGAAGATGACCGGTTTTTTCCCCTTCCTCAAAATAACTCTGCTGTTGGAAATATCTCCTCTTAACAAAACAGAGTTGTATAAAGATTGCGCCTCATTCCAGGAGTCATGATTAGCTTGGGAGGGGTCTGCTACCAGTGCCTGTTCTCTAGCTTTCATTTCATCTTGTACTTTGTTCTCCCATTTCCTAGAGCCTTTTTTAATACCTGTAATTTCTCTAATGAGACGTCCCCTCAAGAAAGCTTTAAGTGAGTCCCATACAACCGCTGCACTAGCCGATCCCCTGTTAAAATATAAGAATTCCTGCAATGCCCCCACGGTCTCATCTGGGGACGGGAACAGGGTCAGCCAAAAAGGGTTCACTTTCCACAGTGGGCGGCCCGATGTAGCAGTAATATCTAGCTGTACCCAAAATGGAGAGTGATCTGACAATAATCTTGGCTCATAGGCGGAGTCCCTTACCCTCTGCATTAAAACCTTGTTTCCTAGACCCATGTTGATCCGGGAGAGTCCACCATGTGAAGCGGAATGGCACGAATAGCATCTCTCCCCATCATGTCACTCCCGCCAGACATCGTGTAGTCCCAATTCAGAGAGCAAGGAGGCAAAGGCTGTCCTACCGACTGTGGACCTTGCCCCTCTAGAAACCAGTTGCATTCTATCCAGTCCTGGATCTAGGGTATTATTATAATCCCCCAACGCTAACACCGGGACCTCTGGGAATAATGCCATAAGTTGCGCCAACTTTCTAAGAGGCGCCTCCGAAAATGGCGGAGGAATATAAATCGCAGCAACAATACATAGTAACCTGTTAAGCTTACACAGCAAAAAGACGTATCTGCCCTCTCTGTCCACCTGTTGCTGAATGCATTCAAAGGGGACATTAACAGACACCAGAATACTGACTCCCCTGGAGTAAGAGGAGTACATGGAATGATATTGCGTCGGGTATTTTCGTGAACGCAACAGGTGGACAGAATCAGGTCGCATGTGTGTTTCCTGGAGACAAATTATCTGCGGTTGCAACAGGAACTCGAGTTTATGTGTGGGGTAGTACCTTTCAGCTGGGCCCAAACTTCGACTCACATAGGCAACAGGCTGTAGGTGACCATCATGTTCTTGATACAACACTCTCCCCAGCCCATCTCAACTGGCATCGACATGTAATTCATAGGGCTTGGCTGTATCTGCATAGGCCAGGACTGGGGCAGTCGTTAGGCTCCATTTCAGCCGCTTAAAGGCCTCTTCACACTTGGTAGTCCACTGGTCCTGAATGGACTCTCTGGGTTTTCTGACCCCTCATGCTGGTCTCACAGATTTGACCGAGTCTAGGACATCATCCTCTCCTTCGCTTCTCAGTAGCTCATTAAGTGGGAGAGCTATCTTTGTGAATCCCTCTACAAATCTTCGATAGTAAGAACAGAACCCCAGGAAAGACCGAAGTTTAGTCACATTAGTGGGTCTTGGCCAAGAGGTGACGGCGTCCAGCTTCTCTGGGTCTGTGGCCACTCCTTCCGCAGACACAATGTGGCCCAGGTAGTGGCCCCGAAGGCTGATAAAACTGACACTTCTCTATGGAGAGCTTCAGCCCTTCTTCATAAAGTCTCTTCAAGACCTTTTCCAGCCTCTCTTCATGCTCTTCCAGAGTCCTGCCAAACACTATGATGTCATCCAGGCACACCAACACCTCGATCAGTTTCATGTCACCCACTGTCTTCTCCATTAGCCTTTGGAAGGTGGCCGGGGCCCCAGACAGGCCTTGAGGCATACGAGCAAACTAAAAGAATCCTACTGGGGTAATGAAGGCAGTTTTCTCTTTATCCTCAGGATGCATGGGGATTTGGTAATACCCACTCTTCAGGTCCAGTACACTGAACCACTTGGCCCCTGACAGGCTCTGCAAGGCGTCTTCTATCCGGGGAGTGGTGTACTGGTCAGGGATGGTTCTTCTGTTCAGCGTTCTGTAGTCAATGCACAGCCTTAGTGACCCGTTTTTCTTTCGCACCACCACTATCGGAGAAGCGTATGGACTCCTGGACCTCTGATGATCCCTGCTCTTTTGAGTTCTGCCAATTGCTCACGCAGGTCTTCCTAGTCTCCCAGAGGTACCCATCGGACCCTTTCTCTAAACGGCTTGTCCTCTTGCAGACAAATCTTGTGTGTGGCACTCTTGGCACACCCCACATCGAATTCACTCTTGGAGAATGAGGCCTGCCATCTTGAAAGCTGAGTTTTAACTCTTTCTCTCCATTCTGGAGGGAGAGTAGTGTCCTTCGGATAGAATTCCTCTACTGAGACTTCACCCTTCTTTTCCCTCATCAGGTCAGACGGTGCAACCGGGGTAGCCGTGCTCACTTGGCCTATCAACATTCGAGCTGGTATCTTCACAGGTGAGGTGGTTGTGTTGTGAACACTCACCGAGACCTTCCCATGATTCCTCTGTAAGGCCTTCAAAGGGACCACTTCAGGAATTATCTCTATTCCCTTGTCTTCCTTCTGTTGGTCAGCTTCGAGGACGATAAAGGGGCCTGGTTGCTTCCAAGTAAGCTTAACAGACGCCCTCAAGCAGGCCACTTCCCCTGGCTGTAGCACTCTCTCTCTCCTGTCCAAATGCCAGATTTTTCCCACTCCTTCAGCTGGTACCTTCTGTTCTTGTACCAGGCGCTGGTAAGCCCGTCTCAGAATGGGGTGCACACCTGAAGTTGAAGCCTTTTGTCCCTGAGCCAGAGGTGTTAGTAGTCTCCTGACCAGGTCAGTGTTGGTCCATATAATGAGGGAACTTTTGCTAGTCCCTGGTGGGCGAGGGCAGATCACTGCCAAAGTGTCAAAAGTCTCTGCTTTTCCAGCCACCGAGGGGTCAAAAGACAGCTTGACTGATAGGTAGCCATCATAGGGGAAGCTCTGAGTCCCAATGCCCCATATCTCCAACTCTTCTAACTTCTGCAACGGCAAGTGTCTCAGGTGCTTGTCATAGAAATCTCGGTATAGTAGAGTCACCTGGGCGCCAGTATCCAGGAGGGCCTTGGTGTAAATCCCTTCTACTTGGACAGGGACAACTGGAGAGGGCCCCACTAAGTTGGCAGGAAACTTTTGGAGAAAGGCCTGTTTGGCTTGTTCAGTGGTTTGGATCCTCACTCCTTTTTTTCCATTCTAACCTCGGGTTTGACCGCTGTTGGGTCTGGTGTGCACTGACTCTCTGCCCCCGAGCATATTGGATCAAAGGGCGTGGTTCACTGGGTCGCTCAAGGGCAACAACGGGGGCCCTTTGCAAGGGTCTGGACCCCCGAGGCTGTCTCCTTGTGTCGTTGATTTTTAGGGAGTTAGCTGAAGTTGGGGGGCACCCGGTTGATTCCTTCAACGGGGCCCTCTGGAGTTTTCCAGTTTTCCACCGGCTTTCGGTACTACGCCGCAGCTTTCTCTGGACTTTGGCATACTTCTTGAAAATGTCAGACTCCTCCACAGTTGAAGCAGGTCAACAGTTTCCTTTGCTTTTGCACTTGGGCAACAGTAGAACTAGGAAATTTCTTGGGTTCCTCTGAAACTGTTTCACTGGACAGAGCAGTGGGTTGGCTGGTCAACAAGGACATCATCTCTATCAGCTGTTGCACTTGGGTCTTTAGGAACTCGACCTGAGTGTCACAGTCATTGGCATTTATTTTCCTGACACCGGAAGCGGGTTCAGGCTCTGACTCTTCTTCTTACTGTCCAGCCTGACTTCTTCCTCCCTGACTATCCGGATTAGCTCTGGATTCTTCAGGTTACCACCATCTTGCCGGGTTCTCAACAGAAGGGTAATAGGGTCTAAGGGTTGGGCCCCCCTCAGAACTTGCTTGGCTCTGATCTCATCCACCTTCCGAGGGTCTAGACCCTTCTTCAGCAGGATCTGGTGTATGATCTTGTCCAGACGCCTCATGTATTCCGACAACCTCTCTCCTTCTTTTTGGTAGGGGTGTTCCATCCTATAGATGAGGTGAAACCTTCTCGGTGCACCCAAATACATCCTGTAAAATGTTCAAGTAGTCCTGAGCAATACAGTCTCGCTTACTGAGTTTCAGGTTGCAAATGGCTTCCAAGGCAGGTCCCTTCAAGCTCTCTGTGATTCTCTGCTTCTTATGAGCTTCTGGGATGTCCCATTCATCCAAAGGTTGTGTAGCCTGGTCCAGCCACTCTTCAAAACTGTCTTCTGCTGAAGGTACTGGTTTCCTTCCAGAGAAAACTCAAAGTTTCCTGTAACCAGCTGCTGAGTATGCTGGAAGGTCCCTCTGGCATTTTGCCACAAATTCTCCAAGGACAGCACAGAGCTCTGGCCCAATGGTGGCCAGAGGTGCCAGGGCAGGAGCTTTTTGTTTACTGGAGTCAGCTTGGCTGGTTGAGGTAGGGCCTTCTTTTGGGGCCTCTGGGTTCTGTCTTGTTGGCCAATTTCACACTGGTGCCCTTGAAGTGCTCAGGGATTTCCTGTTTCCACTCCACTAACGCATAGGTATGGGAGGTCCCTTGGTCTGTTTTTACAGCGATCACCCACGCCTTCTTGTCTGGGGACAGTGTCTTCATTGCTTGACATATCTGTTCCTCACCCCAGGACTCTCCTTTAATTTCAATCACCACGCTGAAATCTGGGCGGGCATTTTCTTCCTCACACCACTGGATAGCAGCAGCAGAGTCCATCTTGGTGTCCTCTGGGGGTTCCCTCTGGGGGGTTTGATTGCAGAGTCGCAGAAATCCCAGACGAGCCCCCACGTGTAGCACTACCCCCGTAGGAGCTGCTGGTTATATTTTTGGGTCTGCACTCTGCCTGTCAATCCCTAAAGTTTGGCTCGATCCCCTCCTTGGTACAACTGGACAATAATATGATTGTGGAGCCCAATGGCAATAGGGGGGCCACAATAATACCACACAGTAATATATATATATATATATATATATATATATATATTACTATTTTTTTTTTTAAATATTGTTACCTCGGTGCTGGTCAACTGCCCCACAGCTGAAATAGACAGAGTCCCACACAAGATGTAGCTTAACCAGTGGTAATGTGTTTACTTGGCAAAATAATAAAACAATGGTTACACAGACAAGATTGACTACACACAGCTCCCTGCAAAAGTCAATGTGACACAACTGGTACAGACTGTCTCTGCTCCCAGACACAAATAACGTGACCTGGGGTCAGATCTGAGTGAGTGTATGGTGTTGGAATCTCCCAATGCAATGGCACCAGCACTGGGACACCTCTCCACCAAGTCCCACACAACTCACCCAAACAGCGAAATAACAAAGTGATGCAAACAGTTATACTAAACATATAAGATCATAAGCTATATGGCTCCCCCTAGTGGACAGTTCAACTAATGCGTGTCCCGTTGTAGAACTTTCTGGAAATAAAGTAAGCGGATGACTGTCAGTTAGTCTTCTGCTAGCTTCGTTGGTACACGTTGGTACACTTATCTGGTACACTTATCTATTTGTATTCCAATAAACAGGGTGAAGATAAATGACAATCACTGCAAGTGTGTATAGGCAGAACAAACACTAGTTCTTCCCAGCCGCTGTATCACTCTCAGGTGTAACGTATCCCTACTTGCGGCACTGCAGAAGCCAGCAAGTACATGTGGAACTATGGAAACCACCTTCCTGTGACCCAGTTAACTATGTTGATAGGCAAGTGCCTTCTCACCAAATGAGGCCTCGCCTCGCCGGTACACGCCGTCTGGAACCTCTCCTTGTTCTCAGTCTTTCTGTGACACGAGGCCCCTGGTCCTCCGTGCAGCCGTTCACAAGGTGCCGGTAGATAGGTGACTCCGGATGCTGTGAAGTGTAGACCGGTCCCTCTCTGGCTCGATCAGCGAGGCTGTCCACAAGGATCCCTCCGTCAAGCGATCCTTTCTCTCTGTAACTTTAGGCCCAGGCTTCTCCAGCCTAGGCGCGCACACAGCAGGCCTCTGGCCTGTAAACATGGTGTCCCGAGAGAGCGGGTCGAGGCCCCACCTCTCCCTTAAATCAGTTCTCCCAGCAGGCTGTGCGTGGCGCACTGCACTTTGGTAGCACACTGGGGTTTGTGGGTATTGTAGTCTCAATCCAACCCAAGGCACTAGAGTCTCTGCCTCTTGTACTACAATGCCCACCATGCTTTGTTCTTAACATGACAGAACCAAACAACTTCCAAATAATAACACAAACGAGCACCAGAGGGAGCCAAGTTAGGCATCAATTGATTGCAGTCTGTTAAGATACGGTCTATAACAACACCTTGCTACACATTTAATGTATCAGATTGTCTTTTTATTTCTTTATGATGGTATTTTGAATTTGTACATTTACAATTTGCACATTCATGTTTTTTAGCACAACGTGCTATAATTAGAGTTGAGCGGACACCTGGATGTTCGGGTTCGACGGGTTCGGCCGAACTTCGGAAAAAAGTTCGGGTTCGGGACCGAACTTTAACCCGAACCTGGACCCGAACCCCATTGAAGTCAATGGGGACCCGGACTTCTAAGGACTAAAAAGGCTCTAAAAAGGTAATGGAAAGGGCTAGAGGGCTGCAAATGGCAGCTAAATGTTGTTAAGAGCATGGCAAGTGTTCTGCAAACAAATGTGGATAGGGAAATAACTTAAAATAACATAAAAAAATAAAAATAAAAAATAATAATCTTGACCTAGGAGGACGAGGTCCATATGGAGTAGGAGGTTGAGGTGGCGGTGGATGTGGCTGTGTAGGTGGAAGCGGCGGTGGAGGAGGACGAGGTAGCCAACACTGATTCAAAAATACAACAATGGCTGGGTAAGGCCGGTGATGTGTCGAATTCTGTCCCCCGTCAAATAGTGTCCACCCTGTACTGCGCTTGCTCAGTATGTAGGACAAGGGGATTTCGAAAATCTCCCAAGACGAACGGCGCCTGCGTGGTGAGTTCAGGTGAAGGCCACACCATCCGTGGTTCAAGCCGAGCCAAGTGAGGCCGTGCCCGAAACGTGGCGATCGAACCGAGCCCGTGAGGGGCCCTGTTACTATGTGCTACCGTATGTCCACTTGGATGGTGGGGCTTGAACCTGCACTCACAGCGCAGGCGCCGTTCATCTTCGGAGATTTTGTGAATCTCCTTGTCCTCTGTACTGCGCAAGCGCTGCGCCTTCGCAGTATGGGCCGGACACAATCCGATGGCCGGACAGTTTTTGTCACAACACCGGTATACATGTCTATTCTGCACAAGGTACGGACAAGTCCTGTGGGATCCATGCCTGGTTCATTTTAATGAACGTGAGCTTGTCCACATTGGCTCTGGACAGGTGGCTGCGCTTGTCTGTGATAACGCCCCCTGCCGTGCTAAATACACGTTCAGATAATACACTGGCTGCAGGGCAGGCCAGCACCTCCAAGGCATAAAGGGCAAGCTCAGGCCATGTGCCCAATTTGGAGACCCAGAAGTTAAAGGGGGCAGACCCGTCATCCAGTACGTGTAGGCCTGTGGACACATACTGCTCAACCATGTTGGTGAAATGCTGCCTCCTGCTAAGACGTTCCATCTCAGCTGGTGGTGCTGGTTGTTGTGGCGTGCTGACAAAGCTTTTCCACATTTCAGCCATGCTAACCCTGCCTTCTGAGGTGCTGCCGGTGCCCCGGCTGTGTTGGTGACCTCTTCCTCCTCCTCTGCCTTCGCCTTGTGCTTCCACCGTATGCCCGCTGTCAGGTGGGAATGCCACCAGCAGCGCGTCTACCAGCGTGCGCTTGTACTCGCGCATCTTACGATTCCGCTCCAGTGAGGGAATTAAGGACGGTACGTTGTCCTTGTAACGGGGATCCAGCAGGGTGGCCACCCAGTAATCAGCACCAGTTAAAATGTGGGCAACTCGGCGGTCATTGCGGAAACACTGCAGCATGTAATTGCTCATGTGTGCCAGGCTGCCCAGAGGCAAAGAAAAGCTGTCCTCTGTGGGAGGTGTATCGTCTGTGTCCTCTGTATCCCCCCAGCCACGCACCAGTGATGGCCACGAGCTGGTCTGGGTGCCACCCTGCTGTGAAAATGGCTCCTCCTCCTCCTCCTCCTCCATCTCCTCCTCCACCTCATCATCCTCCAGAACTGTGCCCTTTCTGCCGGACAATTGTGTACCTGGCGTTTGTTGGTGCAGGAACCCACCCTTGTAGCCACTTGTGAAAGACTGCCCTGAAAGCCTTTGAAATGATCCCGCTTCCTCCTCCTCCTCCTCATCCTCCTGTGCCACATCCTCTTCCATCATCGCCCGAAGCGTTTTTTCAAGGAGGCATAGAACTGGGATAGTAACGCTAAGAACGGCGTCATTGGCACTGGACATGTTGGTGGAGTACTCGAAACAGCGCAACAAGGCACACAGGTCTCGCATGGAGGCCCAGTTATTGGTGGTGAAGTGGTGCTGTTCCGCAGAGCGACTCACGCGTGATTGCTGCAGCTGAAACTCCACTATCGCCTGCTGCTGCTCGCACAGTCTGGCCAGCATGTGCAAGGTGGAGTTCCACCTTGTGGGCACGTCACATATGAGGCGGTGAGCGGGAAGGCCGAAGTTACGCTGCAGTGCTGACAGGCGAGCAGCAGCAGGGTGAGAACGCCGAAAGTGCGCACACACAGCCCGCACTTTCTGCAGCAGCTCTGGCATATTGGGGTAATTTTTAAGGAACCTCTGGACCACCAAGTTCAGCACATGCGCCAGGCAAGGGATGTGCGTCAAACCGGCTAGGCCCAGAGCTGCCACGAGATTTCGCCCATTATCGCACACCACCAGGCCGGGCTTGAGGCTCATTGACAGCAACCACTCATTGGTCTGTTGTTCCATGTCCCTCCACAACTCCTGTGCGGTGTGGGGTTTTTCCCCCAAACAGGAAAGTTTTAAAACAAGGAAGCGGAGTAGGAGGAGTTAGCAACAGGAGGCAAACTGAAGCGCCCTGCAATCCTCGGTGGTGGAAGGACATGCGCCAAACTGCTATCTGCCTCAGGCCCAGCCGCCACTGCATTTACCCAGTGTGCTGTTAGGGAGATATAACGTCCCTGACCGTGCTTACTGGTCCACGCATCCGTAGTTAGGTGGACCTTGCCACAGATGGCGTTGCGCAGTGCACACCTGATTTTGTCCCCCACTTGGTTGTGCAGGGAAGGGATGGCTCGCCTGGAAAAATAGTGGCGGCTGGGCACGACGTACTGTGGGACAGCCAATGCCATCTGGCTTTTAAAACTCTGCGTCTCCACCAGACGGAATGACAGCATTTCAAAGGCCAGGAGTTTTGAAATGCTGGCATTCAGGGCCAGGGATCGCGGGTGGCTAGGGGGGTACTTCCTCTTCCACTCCAATGTTTGGGAGATAGAGAGCTGAACGCTTCCATGGGACATTGTGGAGATGGTTGGTGACCCAGGTGGTAGTGTTGCTGGCAGATCCTCTGTTTGCGGGGTGGCAGGTGCCACTGTCACTACAGAGGTGGATGAAGAGGCCGAGACTGCAGCAGAAGAGGAAGCAGGAGGAGCCAGAGACCTTTCTTGGTTTTTGAGGTGTCTACTCCACTGCAGCTCGTGCTTTGCACTTAGATGCCTGGTGTGACAGCAGGAAGGTAAAGTCACCTGGTTGCATCCAGGGGGGTAGATATATTTCGCCCAGATTCAGGCTTTACGCCGACTTATACAACTAGGTGGAGAGTTGTATAAGGCTAGTGGGCTCATGGATGACTCATACCTCTAGGGAGAGGGCTGGGCGTCGTACAGACAGGGAGTTGATGAGGCCAGCTGAAGCTTGTCAGCTCATTTAGGCCTCTATAAGAACTCCCAGCTTCATTAGATGCTAGCTCATGCCTGGAACCAGACCTGTGTGGACTGTCTAGGGAGAGTGAACCCCTGTGCGGTGAGACAAAGCCTGTGTGGCTATTTGCTTGGACATTTAAAACCAGGGACTTAGGGACTAGGACAGCACTAGGCTGATCCCAGTTGTTAGTTAGGAAACCTGTATGTTTAGTCAGAGGTCAACTTGACCAGGATTTATTTTGGTTATGTTTCTTTTGCTTTGCTGTGTTTTGTCACTGTAAATAGAAAATAAACCGCACCTTTTTTGATTTTGAAAACCACAACCTCCGTTTGCTGGGCCTGTTTTGTGTGGGGAGCCCATCCCGGGGGTCACACACACCCGCTGCCGAGCTAACCCCCTCACAGTTGGTGGAGAACCAGTGGCAGTTTTTTTTAAGCCAGCATGGAGGAGATACTGAAGCAGCTGGCTCTAGCAAATGCCAATCAACAGCAGACAAATGCAGGTTTGCAAAGGAGCCTTGCAGCCCAGCAGCAATCTGAGGCCCGCTTCATAGACCTGTTGCAGAAGCAAGAGCAGAGACTACAACAACAGATGGAAGCAGTAATGCAGCAACGTCCGCAGACCAGTGAGGAAAGCCGTCCCACTAATACCGCGTCCTTTGGGGTGAGTCGTTTATTGACAAAAATGACTGGAGAGGATGATCCAGAGGTATTTTTGACCACATTTGAAAGGACCGCTGAAAGAGAAAAGTGGCCTGAGGAGCAGTGGGCTGGACTGGTGGCTCCTCTGTTAACTGGTGAATCGCAGAAAGCTTACTATGACCTAGAGCCTAACCAAGCAAAAGACTATGTGATGCTAAAAGCTGAAATATTGGCAAGGCTGGGTGTCACCCAGGCTGTCCGGGCTCAGCGTGTGCATAACTGGACTTTCCAGCTTGGAAAACCCCCCAGGTCTCAAATGTATGATCTCATTCACCTGAGCAGAAAGTGGCTACAGCCAGAGACTTTGTCCGCACCAAAGATTGTGGAACGTGTTGTAATGGATCGGTTTTTGAGAGCTCTTCCTACTGCCATCCAAAAGTGGGTAAGCCATGGAGACCCAGAGACGGCCGATGGTCTTGTGGATCGTGTGGAGAAATACTTGGCTACAGAGAACCTGACGGCCTCTTCCAGAGACACTCGGACTTTCCACCCTAAGACCAGACCATCCCCAGGGGCGGATAAGAGGATTCCAAGGGGTGAGGGTGGAGAGAGTGAGAGGGTGGGAGCTCTACCCCAAGTTTGGCGAGAACAGCCTGGGAAATCAGCGGCTCAAGAGGCGGCAAGAAGGATCGTTTGCTACCGCTGCCGGCAAGCGGGACATATTGCAGCCAATTGCCCGGTTGTGGAGGAACCCATGCAGTGTGACTTTCTGACGGGCAGACGTCAGTCGCTGTGTGCGACAGTCGCATGCACTGCCATTCGAGGAACTGAGAAACATTTATGCAAAATGTGTGTTAATGGTAGAAATGTTGTGGTATTGCTGGATTCAGGTAGCCTTGTGACCCTGATAAAGGCTGAGTTAGTTAAAACAGAGGTCTCTGGGAATAGCAAGGTAGCTGTTATTTGTGTGCATGGGGACACCCGAGAGTATCCAGTGACTACAGTGTGTTTCGAGACCCCCAAAGGTACCCTCTCTCATCCAGTGGGCTTAGTATCTCAGTTACCGCATGACGCCATTGTGGGAAGGGATTTTCCGAAGTTCTGGGAACTGTGGGATGATCCTGAGCCCCTCACTGGTGCCCCTATGTACCAGGAATGTGATAGCCAGAACTCCCCTGAGAGTGGTGAGGACTCTCCGGAATTTCCCTTATCAGTATTGGCAGGGGAGACTCAAGAAACTGGAGAGGAGCCCACCTCCTCAGACGAAAACCTACCGTCTGTGGAGTTTTCTGATCTTGAGGTTCACAGGGAAAACTTTGCCACAGAACAGTTGAAAGACCCCGCCCTAATAAAGGCACGGGAAAACGTAGTGAAAATAGATGGCGAGTTAGTGAACCCAGATAATACCTGCACTTACCCATACTTCAGCGTAGAGAAGGACCTACTGTATCGGGTGGCAAAAAGGGCAGAAGAAACCGTTGAGCAGCTTGTGGTGCCCAAACCTTACAGGAAGTTGGTGTTGGAGTTGGCCCATGGGCACATTCTTGGAGGTCATCTGGGGACAGAGAAAACCCGAGAGAGGGTATTACAGAGATTCTATTGGCCGGGGGTGATGAAGGACGTAGAAAATTATTGTTCCTCCTGCCCTGTGTGTCAGAGGTTGGCCCCGATGCCACATTTCCGTAGCCCGCTGGTCCCTCTACCCATCATTGAGGTCCCGTTTGAGAGGATCGCCATGGATTTGGTAGGTCCTATAATCAAGTCCGCTAGGGGGCACCAGTACATATTAGTTATAATGGACTATGCCACCCGTTATCCAGAAGCGATCCCTCTCCGAAATACCTCGGCCAAAACCATAGCCAAAGAGCTATCTCTTGTTTTTAGCCGGGTGGGTATTTGTAAAGAACTGCTTACGGACCAAGGTACACCCTTTATGTCCCGGGTTATGAAAGAGCTGTGTAAATTATTCAAAGTGACGCAATTGCGTACGTCTGTGTATCACCCCCAAACCGATGGGCTGGTTGAAAGATTCAACAAAACCCTAAAACAAATGTTGAAGAAAGTGGTGGATAGAGATGGAAAGGATTGGGACTGTTTACTTCCTTATTTGATGTTTGCTATTAGGGAGGTGCCCCAATCCTCTACGGGATTCTCCCCCTTTGAGTTACTGTATGGGAGACACCCAAGAGGGCTGTTGGATATTGCCAAGGAAACTTGGGAAAGTGAGAGTTCTCCCCACAGGAGTGTGATTGAGCATGTCGCCCTGATGCAAGATCGAATTGCACAGGTAATGCCCATCGTGAAGGAACATTTGGCCCAAGCGCAGTTGGCACAGCAGAGAGTGTACAACCGTGGAGCCAAGACCCGTACCTTTTCCCCGGGGGATAGGATATTGGTACTTGTCCCTACGGTTGAAAGTAAATTCCTTGCCAAATGGCAAGGCCCCTACGAGATAATGGAAAAAGTGAGCGAAGTGAATTACAAGGTCAGACAACCAGGAAGGCGAAAGCCCGAAAAGATCTATCACGTTAATCTGTTGAAAGCCTGGAGGGATAGAGAGTCCCTAGTCGCAGACACTTGGTCACCAGCTCAAACTGGTTGCGTGATTCCTGAGGTTGGAATAGCAGCCACCTTGTCACAACCCCAACAACAGGAGGTTAAGGAGTTTGTGCTTCGCAACAAGGAGGTATTCTCTGAGCTGCCGGGACAAACATCTGGGGTAGAGCATGACATCATTACCCCGCCCGGTGAAAGGGTGAAGTTAAAACCCTATCGGATCCCAGAGGCTCGACGGGAGGCAATACGGGAGGAAGTACAGAAAATGCTGAACTTAGGGGTGATAGAGGAGTCCCAAAGTGATTGGTCTAGTCCCATCGTGTTGGTGCCTAAACCGGATGGGAGCTGGCGATTTTGTAACGATTTTCGTCAGTTGAACAAAGTTACAAAATTTGACACCTACCCCATGCCACGTATAGATGAGTTGATCGACCGGCTGGGAACAGCCCGATACATGACGACTCTTGACCTCACAAAAGGGTATTGGCAAATCCCCCTGGCCAAGTCGGCCAAAGAGAAAACCGCATTTGTAACCCCAGACGGGGCGTTCCAATATAAAAGAATGCCGTTCGGGTTACAGAATGCGCCGGCCACATTCCAGCGGAAAATGGACCAGATGCTGAGGCCCCATCGGAAGTATGCTGCGGCTTACCTGGATGACGTAATTGTCCATAGCACAGATTGGGCCTCACATCTGCCAAAAGTGCAAGCAGTCCTGGACTCTGTTCGGGAAGCGGGGTTTACGGCTAACCCCAAGAAGTGTACCATTGGGCAGGAGGAGGCCAAATATCTTGGGTACACCATTGGGAGGGGAGTATTAAAACCCCAACTCAACAAAGTCGAGGCCATCCAGAGTTGGCCACGTCCCAACAGCAAGAAGCAGGTACGAGCCTTTCTGGGAATCGCTGGGTATTATCGGCGATTCATTCCCCACTTTGCTTCTAAGGCTGTGCCCCTAACCAACCTGACGAAGGGGAAAGGGTCGGTCATGATTAAATGGACCCCCGAGGCTGAGGCAGCATTCCAATTCTTGAAACAAGCCTTATGTAGCCAGCCAGTGTTGTACTCACCCGACTTCTCTAAAGACTTTGTCGTACAAAGTGATGCGTCAGATGTGGGGTTAGGAGCAGTATTGTCCCAGGTCTGGAACGGGGAAGAGCACCCAGTCATTTACCTCAGCAGGAAGTTGAAGTCCCATGAGGTAAATTACGCCACCGTTGAAAAGGAGTGTTTAGCGGTGAAGTGGGCTCTAGATTCCCTTCGGTACTACCTGCTAGGTAGGCACTTTGACATGGTTACGGATCACGCTCCGTTAAAGTGGATGGCTCAAAACAAGGAAACAAATAGAAGAGTGAATAGGTGGTTCCTGGCCCTCCAGGAATTCAACTTCACAGTAAAGCATCGCCCTGGCGTTCAAATGGGGAATGTGGATACTTTGTCTCGAGTACATGAATGCCTGATTGCTGGTGTTCCAACCCCGAGGTTAAAACAAGAGGGGGGGGTATGTGACAGCAGGAAGGTAAAGTCACCTGGTTGCATCCAGGGGGGTAGATATATTTCGCCCAGATTCAGGCTTTACGCCGACTTATACAACTAGGTGGAGAGTTGTATAAGGCTAGTGGGCTCATGGATGACTCATACCTCTAGGGAGAGGGCTGGGCGTCGTACAGACAGGGAGTTGATGAGGCCAGCTGAAGCTTGTCAGCTCATTTAGGCCTCTATAAGAACTCCCAGCTTCATTAGATGCTAGCTCATGCCTGGAACCAGACCTGTGTGGACTGTCTAGGGAGAGTGAACCCCTGTGCGGTGAGACAAAGCCTGTGTGGCTATTTGCTTGGACATTTAAAACCAGGGACTTAGGGACTAGGACAGCACTAGGCTGATCCCAGTTGTTAGTTAGGAAACCTGTATGTTTAGTCAGAGGTCAACTTGACCAGGATTTATTTTGGTTATGTTTCTTTTGCTTTGCTGTGTTTTGTCACTGTAAATAGAAAATAAACCGCACCTTTTTTGATTTTGAAAACCACAACCTCCGTTTGCTGGGCCTGTTTTGTGTGGGGAGCCCATCCCGGGGGTCACACACACCCGCTGCCGAGCTAACCCCCTCACACTGGTCATGCAGGTTGTGCTCAGGTTGAGAACGTTTATGCCTCGCTTCAGGCTCTGATTGCACAGCGTGCAAACCACTCGTGTCTTGTCATCAGCACATTGTGTGAAGAACTGACACGCTGGTGAACTCCTTGGACCTGGCTTTGGTGTACTGGGTCCCTTGCTGCGTTGGGCAGTAGCAGACATACTGTCTAGCTGACAGACGCTCCGCTTTTGCACCCTGCTCCCTTTTCTGCTGTGCTGGTGGCTCTGTGCGACCACCGCCTCTTCCTCCAAACTACACTGGTCACCTGCATAACGTTGATTCCATGTGGGGTCGAGGACCTCATCGTCCTCCACATCATCTTCCACCCAGTCTTCACCCCTGCCCTCCTTGTCTGTCTGCACAATTGCGAAAGCAGCAGCAGTTGGCACCTGTGTTTCGTCATCATCCGAGACGTACTGCGATGGTCCTCCCATGTACTCATCATGAAACATAAGTGGTTGGGCATCGGTGCACTCAATCTCTTCCACTTCTGGGGCAGGGCTAGGTGGATGGCCCTGGGAAACCCTGCTAACAGAGTCATCAAAAAGCAGAAGAGACTGCTGCATGATTTGGGGCTCAGACTGCTTGGCTGATTTGCAAGGGGGTGAGGTGAAAGACTGATGGACATGGGTTTCAGGTGCCAACTCTGTTCTTTCATCAGAAGAGTGGGTGGGAGACAATGTGAAGGAACCGGAGGCACTGTCAGCAACCCAATCTACTATCGCCTGTACTTGTCCTGGCCTAAACATTCGTACAGCCTCATTAGGCGCGACAAAATACCGCCGCAGGCTCGGTCGCCTACTCGCACCTGAGGAAGGTGTTTCACTTGTGCGTGTATCTGGCACAGATCCACCATGTCCTCTCCCTGCAACAGGAGCTCCACCAGCAGCACCACGACCGGGGCCACCACGTCCCTTTGACCTTCTCCTCATATTTTCAAAATTTAGGATCTTGCCCTAAATGGGTGTGTAGCGACCTCCTCACCCCGCCGTCTGGTTGGCTAGGGGTATGTCACGCGACAGAGTGAGGTGCGCTACGGCCCATGTCCTCCCCATAACTGTGGGTGAGGTGAAGGCCAATACTTGATGTTTCCTCGGGCCGGTGTGTCTTGGGCATGTACCGAGTCTGTTGTGCAGAAACCACCAAACCACCCTTTGCTCCCATTAACAGAGTCCATACACCGATCACAGTCCAACTGTTAGGTTTATTTCGTATCTCCACATACAGGCAATGCGATGGCAGGATACGGTGGGATGAGCAGGTCGAGGCACTATACTGATCTGGGTCCCTGCACCCCCTGTGCTATGACCAAGGGTCGCAGGAGTCTTGACATGAATACCTCCGTTGTGTTGCAGCCCCTATCAGGGGAAGATGTCCTCCAAGGGAGTTACCGAAGGCCCATCCGTCACCGGGTTGACACTACACCGAGTCTTCGAACGGGTGACCTCTCCAGCCTCCTCACCTCAGATGCGGGTCTCCTCGCAAGGAGCACCCTGGAATCACTTCACCCTTGCGGGACCCAGTCGGAGTCACTGGGTCCCAGGCCTCCTCAATAGTACCTCATCCCAGGCTGAAGGTGCCTGAGATGGAATCCCAGCTTCATTCCGGCCAGGCCTAGGGCGCCTAGGCCGGAACCTTGAACCGCCCGCACCCAGGCTGAAGGTGCCTGGGTGCGTGAAGAGATGATCCCCGAAGACCTCGTGGCGAGGGCGTCTCCCCCTTTTATCTCCTCTCGTCGATACCACGGCGGGTTCCTCGCCCCAGCCGTACCATCTCCAGGAAGGGACAAAGAAGGGTAGCACTGTGGTGGTGATTCTACCTGAAGCCTGTAGGTACTCCGCCACCCACAGGCAAAGGAGAATATTACATCCCCCAATCCTCCACGAATAACAAAAAGGGGTCTTAACCCTGACATAATTACACACCTGGGTCACACTACCCCCAGGTGTATCCCACTAAATCTAAAGACCCCGCTACACACTCCCCCTGGTGATTTGACGCTGGTCCCCAGCGTCAGGTGCACACCCATGTCTTCCAAGGAGTGGTAACATGGAGCAAGCCCCTGAGGCTGCCCCCTAAATTTGCGAATACTAAGTGTGCCAAGACCTGCTCGAAAGGGAAAGGAAAAATATAAAACGATAAACTTTTGCATAAAACATCTATTCTGTACACATGTACAATCCCTCCCATCGCTGTCTAAGAACCACCCCACTCTCAGTAGTCTTGACCGATGAATCTCCTGCAAAAGGGAAACAAAGACAACATCCTAACAATCTGTGTTGACTTGAAATGAATAGGTCTGTCAGCCGAGAGACCCACTCACTCCAATAAGCAAAGTGATGCATGTGTAAAATTTTCAAACATTCGTTGCGCAACACTGCCACCTGGTGACAGCGCCGCGGTCATGACACTTGCCGAGATCTTCCTTCTTCCTGCTTTTCTACACTAACTTTTACCCCAAGAGTCTCTGCCTTTGGCACATGAAGAAGAGGGAGAAAAAAAACAACAGCTCCCAAGTCTCCAGTGGGTGAAAGAAAAGCCCAAATCAAAACAAAAGTAGGGCGCAGTTCTGAGCGTCTGGGAATGTTCCTTCCAGAAAATTCAACAGCAACAGAATAGGAGCTCACTTCTCCTACAAGTAAAACCTTGGATCCGGCAAAAACAGGGGCTTCAGGTGCTTGTCAAACACTTTCACCGAATATTCGACATCCTCTCCTTCTTTCCTGCAGATGAGCACCTTATCGGCATGAATATGGCGCCCCAGTCTCCAATCAGCTCTGCAGTCTCTAAACTTTTTAGATACAGGCGGCAAACATGACAGGTATCGCCGGGCATGAGGCACTTTGAGCTTTTCCCATACAAACTCGTTGTACCACCTTTGTCGCAAAACCTCGACTTCATACAATAAGTCCCGGGGCAAGTAGGGGTACTCCCACCCATACTCACGGGCGACTCTCTGGGAGAAAAGTCTCTGCAATCTGGCTAGAGGTGGCATCACATCTCGCTCGCCTTCTCCTGGCTGTACAATGGCCTCCGGGTGCCGAGGTACCTTCACCATCTCGAGTTGCTTTGCCTTTGGTGCCCGCAACGAAGCATGCTGCGTCCCCACTATCGGGGCGGGTGATGTGGTTGAAAATGGAAGGTCGGTCGGAGGACTAGATTTCCTTGGGAACTCCGGGGCCTGCGCCCGGAGCGTACTGTCTTCTATGGACATGGGGGAATCCTGCGGTTTACACAGCACAGGTAGTGGGCGTCTGTCCCAGCCCTTCCGGTGAAACAGTTTGTCTATTTCTCCGTCATCACCACAGTCTGACAATGACTCTAGGTCAGAGGTGTCATACATCTCGGCGGGAAGGTAGTCTCTAGTAGACGGAAGGCTACCCTCCCTTGCGGACTCCACCGGTTGTGGACTCCCGACACCTCCAACCAACACCACAGTCCCAGCCCCTAGCTCACCTGGACCTTCTGAAGAACTGGGACGTCCGGGACTCTCTTCTCTACCGGCGCCATCTAGGCCAGGCAAGCGGCGGGGTGAAGCTCGACCACGACCATAGGATGCCTGTACCAGGCCGACTTTCCTCTTCGGGGGTGGCAGCAGGGAATCTGTGGTGACCGAAGCAGTGTCCTCGGATTTTTCTCTCTCAGTCTCTGGTTGGGCAGTCACATCGCCCTGGTCAGCGCGTACGGGGACCTCCGCAAAGGCCTGGATCTCTCCCTCCGGAGTGGCGGTTCCTGTGATGCAGTTGAGGCGATGGGCCCGGGGCCTTACTGTGGATGATTCGACCTCAAAAAGAAACTCTTTGCACGCTTCACATCGCCCGAACGGCTTTAGTTGGACCACCAGTCCCGAGCATCCGGGACAGATCACACCGAGGGCCTCCGTGTCTCTGCATGAATACAGAGCCAACTGTCCTCGGGGCCTGAGCCTTATCCCCGTGTCTGTCAGGGGAGCAGCAAATGCAGTCATTTTCGTGGGGTAAGGTACCGGCATCCACGGGGAGCTTGAGGCCATCCCGACCACTTGCTGTTCCATCACGCGCTGACCACGCACCGGATTCTCCACGTGGCCAGACTCCTCCCACGACTTGCACGTTTTTGCGGGCTTCCGCCAGCCTCCGCCCACGAATTGCGCAGTCATGAGGTGCCTCGTGGCGCAGTGCATTAACAGTCCCCACATGTAGTACTTCACATGGCTGGACCTCTCCCTTTTTTTTACGCTCCTCCGCGTGGGCCTTTCCCGACTTAGGGTCATGTCCACAACTCCGAGCAGGGATGCACTTTGGCCAATCACATGGCCGACCTGCTCGGAACTCCTCCGGGCAGCAAAGTTCAAACACAGACGTTCTCAGTTCCATCGTTAAGACACACACTATCCCGGACGAGCCCCCACGTGTAGCGACCTCCTCACCCCGCCTTCTGGTTGGCTAGGGGTATGTCACGCGACAGGGTGAGGTGCGCTACGGCCCATGTCCTCACCATAACTGTGGGTGAGGTGAAGGCCAATACTTGATGTTTCCTTGGGCCGGTGTGTCTTGGGCATGTACCGAGTCTGTTGTGCAGAAACCACCAAACCACCCTTTGCTCCCATTAACAGAGTCCATACACCGATCACAGTCCAACTGTTAGGTTTATTTCGTATCTCCACATACAGGCAATGCGATGGCAGGATACGGTGGGATGAGCAGGTCGAGGCACTATACTGATCTGGGTCCCTGCACCCCCTGTGCTATGACCAAGGGTCGCAGGAGTCTTGACATGAATACCTCCGTTGTGTTGCAGCCCCTATCAGGGGAAGATGTCCTCCAAGGGAGTTACCGAAGGCCCATCCGTCACCGGGTTGACACTACACCGGGTCTTCGAATGGGTGACCTCCCCAGCCTCCTCACCTCAGATGCGGGTCTCCTCGCAAGGAGCACCCTGGAATCACTTCACCCTTGCGGGACCCAGTCGGAGTCACTGGGTCCCAGGCCTCCTCAATAGTACCTCATCCCAGGCTGAAGGTGCCTGGGATGGAATCCCAGCTTCATTCCGGACAGGCCTAGGGCGCCTAGGCCGGAACCTTGAACCGCCCGCACCCAGGCTGAAGGTGCCTGGGTGCGTGAAGAGATGATCCCCGAAGACCTCGTGGCGAGGGCGTCTCCCCCTTTTATCTCCTCCCGTCGATACCACGGCGGGTTCCCCGCCCCAGCCGTACCATCTCCAGGAAGGGACAAAGAAGGGTAGCACTGTGGTGGCGATTCTACCTGAAGCCTGTAGGTACTCCGCCACCCACAGGCAAAGGAGAATATTACATCCCCCAATCCTCCACGAATAACAAAAAGGGGTCTTAACCCTGACATAATTACACACCTGGGTCACACTACCCCCAGGTGTATCCCACTAAATCTAAAGACCCCGCTACAGGTGTTTTTGGAAGCGCAGAACACAACCAAAGTACGTAACCGCTGAATCGCACAGCTACAGAACTGCAGAAAATGCTATTCAAAAAAAATGTTTTTTTTTTAGTATAGCACAGTAGGAGAAAACTATATAGAAATTGTTTATTTCACACACCTGAAAATATGTATAACACACTGCAAACTTTTTTTTGTGCCGCTAAACGGCGTTTTTTGGAAGAGCAGAACACACCCACAGTACGTAACCGCTGAATCGCACAGCTACAGAACTGCAGAAAATGCTATTCAAAAAAAATTTTGTTTTTTTTGTATAGCACAGTAGGAGAAAACTATATAGGAATTGTTTATTTCACACACCTCAAAATATGTATAACACACTGAAAACTTTTTTTTGTGCCCCTAAACGGCGTTTTTTGGAAGAGCAGAACACACCCACAGTACATAAGCGCTGAATCGCACAGCTACAGAACTGCAGAAAATGCTATTCAAAAAAAATTTTGTTTTTTTAGTATAGCACAGTAGGAGAAAACTATATAGAAATTGTTTATTTCACACACCTCAAAATATGTATAACACACTGCAAACTTTTTTTTGTGCCCCTAAACAGCGTTTTTTTGGAAGAGCAGAACACACCCACAGTACGTAACCGCTGAATCGCACAGCTACAGAACTGCAGAAAATGCTATTCCAAAAAAATGTTGTTTTTTTAGTATAGCACAGTAGGAGAAAACTATATAGAAATTGTTTATTTCACACACCTCAAAATATGTATAACACACTGCAAACTTTTTTTGTGCCCCTAAACTGCGTTTTTTGGAAGATCAGAACACACCCACAGTACGTAACCGCTGAATCGCACAGCTACAGAACTGCAGAAAATGCTATTCAAAAAAAATGTTGTTTTTTTAGTATAGCACAGTAGGAGAAAACTATATAGGAATTGTTTATTTCACACAACTCAAAATATGTATAACACACTGAAAACTTTTTTTTGTGCCCCTAAACAGCGTTTTTTGGAAGAGCAGAACACACCCACAGTACGTAAGCACTGAATCGCACAGCTACAGAACTGCAGAAAATGCTATTCAAAAAAAATGTTGTTTTTTTAGTATAGCACAGTAGGAGAAAACTATATAGAAATTGTTTATTTCACACACCTCAAAATATGTATAACACACTGCAAACTTTTTTTTGTGCCCCATAACGGCGTTTTTTTGGAAGAGCAGAACACACCCACAGTACGTAACCACTGAATCGCACAGCTACAGAACTGCAGAAAATGCTATTCAAAAAAAATGTTGTTTTTTTAGTATAGCACAGTAGGAGAAAACTATATAGAAATTGTTTATTTCACATACCTCAAAATATGTATAACACACTGCAAACCTTTTTTTGTGCCCCTAAACTGCGTTTTTTGGAAGAGCAGAACACACCCACAGTACGTAACCGCTGAATCGCACAGCTACAGAACTGCAGAAAATGCTATTCAAAAAAAATGTTGTTTTTTTAGTATAGCACAGTAGGAGAAAACTATATAGAAATTGTTTATTTCACACACCTCAAAATATGTATAACACACTGCAAACTTTTTTTGTGCCCCTAAACAGCGTTTTTTGCAAGCGTACATTAAAGTGCAAATTTTTTTATTTTATTTTTTTGCCCTAAACGGGTCTTTTTTTGCACGAGCAAAATAAAATGCTTTTTTTTTTTGCCCTATGGGTCTTTTGGAAAAGAGCACAATAAAGTGCCTTTTTTTCCCCCCTAAAAGTTAGATTTTCTCTGACACTGGGCTCATGGCAGTGTAAAAAGACTGCACTGCAACACAAATAGGTAAACCTATGCAAATCGCTGATTTTAATCTCTGAATCTGGACTCCTATATAATATTCTCTCTCCCTGAAAGCACCAACACAGGAACCTGGCCCTACACTACACTATCTCTCTATCTTTTCCCTCAGATTGTAGAATCAGGACTACCTCATCTATCTTTCTATCTCTCCCTAAAAGCAGCAGCAGCAGACTAGATCCTCTCCCTATCTATTCTGAAGCAGAGTGACATGTGTGCTGTGTGCCTCTAGCTTATATAGAAGCTGGGTCACATGTTGCACTGACCAATCACAGCCATGCCATTAGTAGGCATGGCTATGATGGCCTCTAAGGGCACACCAGCTAATCAAAAGGTGATTGGCTGGCCCCTGAAGCATTTCTAAATGCGTAATTAGATTGCCGAACCCGAACCCGGACTTTTGGGCAAAGTCCGGGTTCGGGTTCGGGAAAAAGCTAAAGTTCGGTACGGACCCGAACTTTACAGTTCGGGTTCGCTCAACACTAGCTATAATGTGTTTGTTAAAAGGTTTACAACAATGCTGACTCCAGGGAGGGCAGTGTATAAGACTGACCTATGAAGGGTTGGTCAAATGGATCACCTACTCTAACAACTTTTATTGTTACCAGATTATAGAGAGAACCTCAGCAAACCTTGTCAAACCTCTAAGATTAATGTTTTATTCAGTTATAAAGGAATACATAATAATGTATTATGGTCAACACATAAATCACGCAGTGTGGGAAAACACACAAAAGTAAACATTATTTATGTCTCCTTTATTTGACATGACAGTGAAAGCATTCCAAAGTTAGGGCGAGCATCATGTGGTAAACTAAACAAGGTCACTCCAAATATTAACCAAGCAATACAAATAAAAGGAATAGTGTACAAAACTAGATTTTTTGTTTTTTCATGGCTATTTTAATTTGGTAGTAAAGGCTGATGCCTTGTACAGACGGTCGGATTTTCCGTCGGAATAAACTCCGATGGGTTTTTCCGACGGAATTCCGTTCAAGCTGTCTTGCATACACACTGTCACACCAAATTCCGACCGTCAAGAACACAGTGACGTACAACACTATGACGAGCCGAGAAAAATTAAGTTCAATGCTTCCGAGCATGCGTCGACTTGATTCTCAGCATGCGTGGTTTTTAATCCGTCGGAATTGCATCCAGACGAACGGAAATTCCGATGTTCTCTTTCCAAGTCCGTCGGAATTTCCGAAGAAAAAAGTCTGATGGGGCATACGCACGTTCGGAATATCCGATGAAAAAATTCCGCCTGACTTTTTCCATCGGAAATTCCAAACGTGTGTACGCGGCATGAGGCTGCATTCACACATGAGCGTTTTGAATCGTGGGCAGATTTTCCGCATTTCTGCCCGTAAATTCAATACGCCCAGGTGTGAACGACAAATCGCATAACACATGTAGCACTACCCCCGCAGGAGCTGCTGGTTTTGTTTGGGCCTGCCCTCTGATTCTCAACCCCTTAACTGGCTCGAACCCTCCCTTGGCACAACTGGTAGCGCAAAGAATTGTAAAACTCACCGCTATGGGGAAACACAATTCTGCATGTAAATATACCACATTAAGAACATATATATATATATATATATATATATATATATATATATATATTTTACCTTTCTCCGCTTGAGGTCCTTCAGGCCAATAAAAGTACTTCACACAGGTATATACTTAAACAAAGATAAAGTTTACTTTACCAGAGATAATAAGCAAATCAAGACAATTATATATATGTAAATAGCTTCAAATGACTCTGAAGGGCCCTGCAACAGTCAATAATAATTGTAAGATAAAGATTCTAAAATAAACTGGTACCTACTATCTATGGATAAACAATCCTAAGCTCGCGAGCTCCCCTAGTGTGCAATACCACCCCGTGTCCCGTCAAAGTTAGTTCCTGTCAGGGCTGACTCAGATTACTGTACAAGTTCCTTGAGGGTGGGAATCTTCGCTAGCAAATGTTGGTGCACTTTATAATTGTAATCCACAGGAGATTAAAGATGTGAACTAGACTCTCGCAATGCTTTTGAGAGTGAAACTAATAGTCAGTATAACGCCATCTTTAACTACACAGCTACCACACGCTGCACTATGTCCTGGTGTACGTGTAGCTCACTACTCGGGTGGTGGTGGGCCTTCAAGAGTCACAAACCTAGCAACAGTTGTAGATTCTGGGCAGGTGCCCGCTCACCCAGACAGGCCTAGTCCGCCTGACACGCTCTGCGGTCGGTACCTCGATCCCCGACCTCTCCGTAACACACAGCCTCTGGTCCTTCTCACAGCAGCTGAAGATGTTGGTTGGCGGACGACACCGGTCTGAGGGTGACACGAGCTAGTCACACTGAAAGAGACCCCTCTCTGGCGTGGTGATCCGCCGCAAAGTTATAGGCCCAGGCTTTGGGCCTAGTCGCCTCGGCAGCAAGCCTCACACAAACTTCCTGCTTGGTTGAGCGCAGAGTCCAGAGAGACTGAGCGTGGCCCCTCTTTTATGTAACCTCCCCCAGCAGGCTGTGCGGTGGTTGTAATGCATTCTGGGAGCACAACTGCACTGTGGGTACCATTGTCTATTAGGTATCCATAGCAAAGGAGTCTCTCTCTCCCTGTACCATAAGTTCCCCACACATTACTGAACATAAGTAAACAATAGTCTATAAAGTTGTAACTGGAACATAGGAGGAAGTTTGGGGTGTACACACATAACAATAGTCCATAACAGTAGAACCCTGCTACACACTCTAGGGGGGTGAATGACTCTCCTTCTTCTCTGTTCTTTGGGTGTCCCAATCTCAGGAGCACTAGGACCTGCTGTCTCTGTGGACCTTTCAGGGGCTTTCTTCTCTGATCCATGCATGCTGGGCTCTGTAATTTTAGGAGAATCTGGCTCTCCTTCAGATAGAGATGGAGCCTCTTCAGGGTCTCCTGTTAGCAAAGAGTCCAGGTTATCCTCTATTTCCTCAGTGAGTATGTTAGAGGGCACGAATTCAGGAGTCTCTGGGTGAAGAATCCCACTATCTGCTCCCTCAGGAAGTGACAGCGAAGTGGTCATGGGTTCTGGCGCTTGAGAGGGCCATAACCAGTCAGATTCCATCTCCTCTTCCTCAGAGTCTTCTTCTCCAGAGTCTTTGTCCTGTACATCTGTGAAGCCTCGTACACACGACCGAGTTTTTCGTAGTTAAAAACCCGTCGTTTTTCTTGACGCGATTCTTGTCAAGCTTGACGAGATTCTTGTCAAGCTTTCCTTGCATACACACTGTCAATTCCAAATCTCGTCGTTGTTCTGCGCGGTCACGTCCAGCATGTACGACAGCAGTATAAAGGGGAAGTCCGATTTCAATGGCGCCACCCCTTGGGCTGCTTTTGCTGATCTCGTGTTACCGCGTGTGAAGAAAAAGTTTGGGAAGAGACGATTCGCGCTTTTCAGTCTTCGTGCTTTCAGTTCGTTTTCTGCGGTTCAGTTTGTGCTTGTGGGTTCGTATTTTTTCTTTCAGGGCGTGTAGGCAGATTGTATCTGTTTTACAGTGCGTTCTTGCCCGTTCGTTTCTGAATTTCAGTTCGTTCTTCATAGGCCTGGCTGTTCTTAAGTGCGTTCTGTTTAGTACGTTCTGATCAAACGACCGTCTCCTAGCCATGTCGCGGGTACGTTCTCATCGTCGAGTTCATGCTGTGCGGGCGCTTGGTGTTGGTCTGCTTGTCTTGGACCAAGACGAGTCCATGAACGGGGTGAGGAGGAGTTCATGGACCAAGAATTGGTTGCTCCAGCGGGACCAATTCTGTCACATGCCTCTGCTGCGGGAGATCGTGGAGAATAATCCTGAGGACTACAGGAATTTTCTGCGGATGTCTGACCCCGTTTTTCAGCATCTGTTGGCTTTGGTGTCCCCCTATATCAGTGTTTCTCAACTCCAGTCCTCAAGGCGCCCCAACAGGTCAGGTTTTTAGGCTTGCCATTATTTTGCACAGGTGAATGGATCAGTTTCACTGTCTTAGTAATTACCACAACCGATTCATCTGAGGGAAATCCTGAAAACATGACCCGCTGCGGCGCCTTGAGGACTGGAGTTGAGAAACACTGCCCTATATTACCAGGCAGGACACCGTTATGCGGGAAGCCATCAGTGCTGAGCAGAGGCTCATCGCCACGTTACGCTACCTGGCGACAGGGAGAAGTCTGCAGGACTTGAAGTTCACGACAGGCATCTCCCCCCAGGCTCTGGGCCTCATAATCCCAGACACCTGTTCTGCCATTATCCAAGTCCTGCAGGAGGACTATATTAGGGTAAGTTTTCTCCTTTAACATCACATTCTATGTATTTCATGTATGCTAATGTATTGTATTTCTTTCATCCTTCCCTAATTACCATGATTGTAATATGCTGAGAATGTCCCCTTTGTCCTCATGCATGCTGTAAGCTTTTAAATGCCCCTTTTTTCTCATCCATGCATATTTCCCTTCACTAACCTCTCCAGCAGTGGCGGCTGGTGCTCAAAATGTTTGGGGGGCCACCCAAAATTTAAAAGGAAAAAAAATCAATTTCCGCGACTGTGCCTATTAAACGCCAACAGTTGTCCCCTCAAATGCAGCCAGTTTGTCCCCTCAAATGCAGCCAGTTTGTCCCCTCAAATGCAGCCAGTTTGTCCCCTCAAATGCAGCCAGTTCCCCCCCCAGCCCTGCACTTACCTTCCTCTGGTCAGCGCCGTCCTTCTTCTCTCCTCGATGTCTTCTCCCGCCCTCGATGTTGCATCAGGCAATCAGGTTACCGGTAAACAGACCCGGTAAACATGATTGGCAGAGGAGCCTGTCAGTGTTTAACCAAGGAACGCACCCCCCCTGCGTCCCCTGGTTAACTTTTTGGAAGCCAATTACAGCCCTCAGTCTGTAATCGGCAAGCCTATCAGAGCCACTGGCTCTGATAGGCACTTCCAAAAAAAAACAGCCGCTGTTATTCAGATGGCCGCCGCTAAACAGGGGGCCATCCACCTGAATAGTGGGCGGCATCGACAATACATAGGTTCATGCAAGGCATGAACCTATGTATTGTTCTGAGTGACGGGCGCAGGAGAGAGGGGGCAGCGCTCCTGCGCCCACTCTGGATGCACCGCCACTGCAATGCTATCCTGGGCCCAAACACACCTAGCCGAGTCACTTCCCAATGTATTTCTGCAGCTCCATTGTAGTGCTTTACCCCCCCCCCAATCACCCCCTAAAATTTCTCTAAATGTTAGTTCTCCTTATTTTTGAGCGTTCCCAAACTCATCTAGCCCCCCCCCAAAGCCTTCGATTTGAGTTTTTTAAAACACATTAAACGGAAACTTAGAATGATGTTGGGCTAGAATTTATTTTAGTATAATCTGCTTGCAATGTTATGTGCAAAAGTACTAATATTTTTTATCTTGTTTGACTCCACAGCTTCCTTCCACGCCACAGGAATGGCAGACTGTGGCATCGGAGTTTGCCACGCGGTGGGACTTCCCCGACTGCGGTGGAGCCATTGACGGGAAGCACGTCCGCATCGTGCCGTCACCCCGTTCTGGGTCCTACTTCTACAATTACAACAGGTTTCAAAGCATTGTGTTGATGGCGGTGGTGTCAGCACGGTATGAATTCCTCTATGTGGATGTGAGGAAGAATGGCCGGATATCCGATCGGGGATCCTTCAGCCAGACGGAGTTTGCCCTCCGTCTCCAGAGTGATGACCTTGCGTTGCCACCGGATGCAGGGAATGTTGAAGGACTCCCCTTTGTGTTTTTGGCTGATGAAGCCTTCGGACTGGGACCGCATCTCATGAGGCCATTTCCCCTAAGGACCCTGACCCCGGAGAAGAGGGTGTTCAACTACCGGCTGGCCAGGGCCCGAAGAGTCGTGGAGAATGCCTTCAGGATAATGGCCAGCCGGTTCCACCTTTTCATGACACCAATTCACTTGGCGGAGTACAAAATTAACTACGTTGTTTTCTGTTGCTGTGTGCTACATAATTTTCTTATAAGGAAATCCACAAATTATATTGCCTCAATTGTGCCTGAGGCAGGACTTCCAACTGGCAATACCCTACCGGGCCTAGAATCTGGCCGTCCTGGCTTGCCCCCCCAAAATGCCCGTGAGGTTCGCCAGAAATATCTTGAATATTTCACGGGTAGGGGGGCATTTCCTATGCCAGGCCATGTCTGAATATTTTTTGAGAAAGAACAAAATAAAAATCTGGTTTAATCTGTATTTTGTTGTTTTTTTTTTTTTTTGCTGTCTCCTAGTTTGTCTTAGTGCATTTGTAGTGCCAAGTGTATTTTCCTTTAGTAAATACCAACCATTTCACTAGTAACACCAAAAATATACACAAATAAGGTTAGAGCGGATTTGATAAAGAAGCTACACTTTGTTGTTGTTCAAACATTTTACTCTGTGCACATTCACACACATGGTAAATATAACACTATGTTATCTTTTTTTTTTGCTGCCCAGAAACAGGCCTTTTTTTTGTTGTAAGAAAATACAAAACCATCTGTAGCATCCAACAAACTACAACATTGTATACCTCTCGGCAATATGAGACATTCAATTTCACAAAAAATGTCTCTATCTGCCCGTCATAATATGGGGTATTGGCACCCCTGACCAAGCCAAAATTTGAAGATGCACACAATTTAGAGTCATTTTAAATTGGGATTTTTGACTCCTGATCCCTATTGTCAACATGTGCTATCTGCCATCAGGGGTGATCAATGGACGTGTTTTGGGGGTGCAACCCCTTCTTCATTTCACCTACTTGAGATGCGAGGAAGGGGTTGCACCCCCAAAACCCGTACATGGATATCCCCTGATGGCAGATGGCACATGTTGACACACTGTGTGCATCTTCAAATTTTGGCTTTATTGATTGTCAAAAAGCAAAAAAAAGGGGGAAGAACAATCAGAAAACAAAAATGGGGTGTTTGGTGCCTTATTCAATTTGCCCCAAAACATCGAGGATGTCCTTAAAGGTTTGATCCATCACATTAATTCTTTGCTTAATTCTGTCCAGTTCTGTACTACATTCCATTACTTGCTGGATGATTCGTAGGGCACTCTCAGCAGAGAAACGCATACTTTCTTTCACCCCAACATTTTCATCCCCTATAAAAAAAAATACAAAAGGTATTATAACTCTGCAGGCCTACATCTGTTACCTGAAGCTGTGGTGACAGATACTGACCTGTTGTGGTGACCAGTTTCACCACGTCATTCACTTCTCCTTCCTCCACTTCTCCTTCCTACACCTCTTCAACTTCCTCAACATCCTCAGGTTGGGGTTCTTGGTGAGGTTGGGGTTGTTTAGAAGGTGTGGGTTTCCTGTGCTCCCTGGAGTGGTGTCCTCCCAGTCTTCTCTCCCCTATGAGAATCAAACAAAAGGTATACTTAGCACACAGATATTTTTGTAAAAATAAATGAACATGATACATTGCTTGGAAGTGGGGTACAAGTGTCTGTTTGGGAGGAATTTCAAGCTGAAGACATTATTAGAAAAAAAAAAGATTCTTGACTATTCACCTTTAATACAAAGAAAAAAGTTGCGCTAAATTGAACGTGACACCTGAGTGACACCTAAGTGACATATAATAAAGAATATAAAATATCACCAGTATGGCAACTGATGAATAAATATATATAAATGAGCACAGCGGCTCACACAATAAATGAATAACACAAATATTTAAATATAAGTGATACAAACACGTGATGGAGAGTCACTAGTTGTGAGTGGTCCATAAACCATCAAGAAATACCTATAAACAAAAAGTCCCAGATGCAGTCCAAACACAAAAAGTTCATATACATATAAGTATAGTGCTCCTCCACCGTGCTGGTTATGATCCATTCATGTTGCACCCAGATCTAGTGTTGAATAGGACAGCCTCCACCAATAAAAATACTGCCTCTTACCGAAAGAGATGGATCCCTTATCCCAGGGGATCAGAGAAAACCTGTGGCTATTCCCCAGCCAAGGGTATGGGGCAAGCAGCGTCTCTTATCCAGAAGGTCAGCGGCTCTCAGCGGTAGAAACCATAAACCCCGTAAATAAGGAGAAGGAATATACCATAGTGTAAAACCTTTAACACATGTATTAAAAGAAAAGACGAATGCACACTTACATATATGCAGATAAAAACGAGCGAAAAAGATAAGCCGGCCGGCTCTAAGTGTAAAGCAGCCCGTATGTCTCCGGGTAGCGTGGGCGAGATCACGTCAGAACATAGCTCCTCCCTACACATTTCGTCATCAAAAGACGTGTTCACGGGATACGGGCGGCGTTCTGACGTACCGCTCTAAATAACCATCTCAATCAGCCAAGCCTCGATGTGAACCGCGGGATGTCAGAGCACCGCCATTTTGACTGAGGGAAAGGTACCGCTAGATACTATGGAAGAGTTGCAAAAATATGCAAAAAGAAACAAGTGCGCAATCACCATGAATTAAAACAACAATCCTGCAAACAGGAAAAAAATATTTAAAACATCAAGTGAAAAATAAATATATATAGTGAAAAAAAGGGGTTAATGTAGAGAATCTTCTATTATAAGGAATCTCCAAACAATATTCATTTAACGAATGTGTATAAAAAGTGTCCCAAAAAAAGAAGTTGTATATTTAAATGTTTTTAAATATTAAATAATCAGCTCCACCAATCTTCATATGGGTAAGGAATTATCCGATGTAGATCTTATTCCATATACATTCGACAGTAGGGAATAATCTTAAAGCCGCTTACCAGATCGATGGGACCTCGGATTACAGAGGTCTCAAGAGCGTGTGCATCTGCCTGCCGGCACCGAGGATATCCACCTGCTCCTTATCCCAAGGGATCTCTCCTGGCTCCACCAGCTGATCGGATGTCCAACACACAGGAATCAAGGTAAGCAGAGATAATGATTGCTCCAGGTGCACTCCTAGGAGTTGGTTCAACTCAGCAGGAAGGGATTGAATGAAAAAAACTTCATGGTGCAGTATTTCAGAAAAAAGTTTCCAAATGATTTATTGAAAAAAATCACAGCAAAGACCAAAGCAAGTTCACATCCAATCCACACTTCATAAAAAGATATATATAAAAACAGGAACACAAAAGGGTGGGAAAGGGTAAAAAAGGAAAAAATATCCGAAAAATCAGTCAGAGAGCAAACACTGACTGCTTCAATGACCAAATACGTGATAACGTTTTAGGGATGTATGCTCCACCCGACGCGTTTCCCCACAACTGGCATCAACTGGGAACGGAGGCTGATTCCCAACGTCATCACTTCACGTATATATACTCATGAGGCAGTCGTGACACCGGAAGCTAGATTTTTCAAATATAGCCTTGTAGTCACCAAATTGGTAGGCTGAATCCAACATGTTGTGGACTCAGAACATACCAAAAATATTCTCTTCAGCTCAAAAGGACAGATAATTAACATATTATAAACATTAAAAGAATATATATATAATAATGAATGTTGAAATTTAGAATTAGCCTCTAAATGCTGCATGACCAATTGTTATAATGAAGTAAAATATGCAAAAAGAATGCAGATATATATACCCTTTGCATATTACAACAAAAAACATATCTCTAAAATATTAAAAAAATGAATTAAAAAAATCCCTTTAAATTTTTTTATATATATATAAAAGATAACTTAATATTACATTATCATTAAGAGATGGTTATTTTTAATTTAAAAATGTTTTAAAAGAATTTTTCTCAAAGAAAGGCACATATAAAAAATGGGAATCAGTATGTTATTTGTTATCAATAAAACAATTTATGTCCCATTCTACGTTTAAACCCAGGGGCTGGTAACATTGAAGGTCATGTATCCACCTAGTTTCATGTCGGGATATATGTCTCTTCAGATTATCCCCCCTCCAGTGTGCAGTATATTTCTCTATGGCCACTACTGTCACCAAGGAGGTATCCCTATCATGGTGTGTACGAAAATGCTTGGATACACTGTGTCCCACAAAGCCTTGTCTGATATTCCCAAGATGCTCTCCTATTCTAATACTCAGGGCTCTTGTTGTTCTGCCGACATACTGTAATTTACATGGACAAGTTAGGAGATAAATAACCCCCACCGTTCCACAGGTGATAAAATATTTGATTTTATATGTTTTAGATGTCACCTGAGAAGTGAAGGAGGTGGTTCTGTTAGTCTGTGAGGTTTTACACATCTTACACCTCCTACAGGGGAAGAAACCTTTCATATCCCCAAATAGGCTAATTTTTGGAGGTATATCAATGGCACTGGGTGCTAACTTGTCTTTAAGGGATGAAGTTCTCCTATAAACAATGTTGGGGTTTGCCGGTAGAACTGATCCCAGCACCCTGTCCCCTTTAAGAATTTTCCAATGTTTCTTCAGTGCTGTGAAGAAAAGTTGGTTACAAATGCCCATTCAAAACCTCCGCTGTCCTCTTTATTTCTTACTTTAGGTTTCAAAAGTGTTTCTCTCTCCATATTACTAACTTTGGTAATGTCCATCTCTAGGGCACTAGGATCATATCCCTTGTCCATGAAGCGCTTCTTAATGACATCTACCTGTATTTTAAAATCCTCCATATGTGAACAATTCCTCCTTATTCGTTGGAACTGGCTCTTAGGTATTGCCTTTAACCAATTAGGGTGATGACAGCTACCCATTGGTAACCATTTTTGTCGGTAGGTTTAAAAAAAGTTTTAGTAATTAGTCTCCTATTTTCTTTCATGATCACCAGATCCAGAAAGTTCACCGAATAGATATCTGCTTCATATGTGAATCTAATACCCCATTGGTTGGTATTAATCATTTCCATAAATGATTTCAGGGATTCGAGGTCTCCTTTCCAAAGAAAAAAGGCGTCATCAATGAATCTTCGCCAGTATAATAATTTGGGACATCTCCATGAAAAAATGTGATCATTCTCCCATAAGGCCATAAAAAGATTGGCGAGGCTGGGAGCAAATTTAGCTCCCATCGCCACGCCTGTTTGTTGCAGAAAGTATTGCCCATCATAGTAAAAGTAATTATGCTCCATCGCAAATTTGAGAAGTTTCAAGACGAATTCCATCGTAGGTTTGTCCACTGACTTGTCTTTATTTAAGAAATACCTAGCCGCTTGGAACCCCAATACATGGGGAATATTGGTGTATAGCGAAGAGACGTCCGCTGTAACAAGCAGTACATCATCCTCAATGTCAAGTGTAGATATTTCATTCATTAATTGCATGGAATCCTTCAAAAAGGCTGGGGTTTTTCGTGACCACAGGCTGTAGAAAAAATCAACGTATTTTCCAACTCTAGATGTGAGAGACTCAATGCCGCTCACAATTGGTCTGCCAGGTGGATGGATTAGATCCTTATGTATTTTGGGTAGGTAATAAATAATCGGCATCTTAGGTGTCATAGGTATTAAATATTCCATTTCTTTCTTATTTAAGATGCCTTTTCTGAAACCATCCTGTACTAATCCATCCAATTGTTTCTTGTATCCTAGAGTAGGATCACGTCTAAGAATAGTATATGTATCCCGATCAGCCAAGAGTCTATTCATCTCTTCCAAGTAGTCATGCTTCCTAAGAAGCACAATGCCCCCCCTTTATCCGCAGGACGTATAATTAATTCCTTCTTTTGACACAAGGATTCCATTCCTTCCTGGATATCTTTTTGACTTTCATTTCTAAAATGTGCCTTTCGTAAATCTTCTAAAACCATCTCCTTAAAAACAGTAATACTGGCAGCTGGTTTCCCAGGGGGGTTAAAAAGGGACGCATTCCTCAAACCCGTTCCCTTGGATTTCAATATATCAGTATTTTCAGGTTTCTTCTGGGGGACAGAATTCCTCATAATGGGATCAGAGAGGAAATACCTTTTAATGCTAAGCTTCCTCATGTATTTTTGCACATCGACAACCATCTGGAATTTATTTAACCCTTGTCTGGGTGCAAACTTCAGACCTTTGTTCAAGGTAATCTGTTTTATGTCTGTCAATTCTGTCCCACTCAGATTAAAAATTCCTTCACTGTTTATCTTCTTTTTTTCCTTGGAGTTCCGTTTTCCTCTGCATCCTCTCTTAATCTTCCTTTTCTGTTCTGTCCTTTCCCTAAAAAACTATCCGATTTATTTCTAAGAGGGGCTGGGTCTCCTGATCCCTCATATGATTTAGGATAATCTTCTCGTGCAGACCCCTGTCCACTTCTTCTATATTCTCCCTCGTATTCATACTGAGGGTCATGTAGGCAACTATAGCGATTCTCTGCCCTTACATCATATTTCCAGGGACCTATAGGCGAGTTATATGGACCTTCATGCTGTTCATTCCAATATGGTCTTTTTTGCAAAGGGTCTTCATATCCTCCCGTGTAGTCCATTTGTAATGGTCTCCTCGGGGGGTACCCATATTGACTCCCATAATTTTGAGGGGTATAGGGAGGTCCATTTTCTCTATTAAGGCTGGCTTGTTGAAATCTCCCTGTATTTTTTGGATAGTTATTTGCTGAAGGATATTGGGTCTTGGGAGGGTAGTTATTTTTTTGGGGGACATTACCACCTTTTTTCTTTGTCTGCTGTATAGAGCGTCCACCTCCTCCCTTTATCTGACCCATATCCTGATACTGTGGGATCGGTGGGTTAGTCCCTCCTCTAATTTCTTGTAGGGGAGGGTGAGATTGTGCTCCATTTGAGGCCTCCATATTCTCAACCCCTAGATTCTCCATATCAGTAACATATGTGTCCCTATATAATTCCTGCCACTTAAAGACGTTATTGGTCTTATAATCTTCCACGTCTCTTAGATACTTCTTTCTCTTCTTTACCCGTTGTTCCTCCTCCTCCTCTGTCATAATATCTCTTAGTTCTTTGGTGTAGACCTGATATAAGCCCTCTTTGTTAAAAGGCATAAGTTTATCCTTAATTTCATTTATTTCTTGTTGTAATTTGGTAGCTTTATTCTGCTTTCGTATTATTAGAAAACTAATAAAGGCCAAACCCACATCATTAAAATAGACAAACCATTCTTTGAGGTCTTTGTCTGCTTTATCAGGGTACACATGCCATCGCAAACTCCTCGGGATCATCTTTTCTTTTAAATACCTTTCCAAAAAGATGATATCCCAGGTGGCATGTAGTTCAGCAATCAAAACATTTTTGAGCCTCATAAAAATCCCTCTTATATTGTCTGTTTCTAGAGTGGTCTGATCAAAGACCTCCTCCGGATTTATTTTCCTATTTTTGTGGTATTCAAAAATATCCATATCAAAAAAGGAAAAGCCGATATAAAACTAAAACAATATCTATTAATATAAATAGTTCCAAGTGAATAAAACTATTCTCAATATAAATATGTGTAAATAGTGCAAGGAAAAGTGTAAATTATTGGAAGCAGCAAAGTTGATGTGTATTTGTGTACAGATATATATATATTGGGAAAAAACCTGCGCTAAACCAAATAATATTGAGAAAAATTAATAAATACTTGATCAAAGAAAACTGTGATGCTGCTACAAGTAAAAAGCTAAAAAATACTAAAGCTCAACAAACATATGCAAAAAGAAACAAGTGCGCAATCACCATGAATTAAAACAACAATCCTGCAAACAGGAAAAAAATATTTAAAACATCAAGTGAAAAATAAATATATATAGTGAAAAAAAGGGGTTAATGTAGAGAATCTTCTATTATAAGGAATCTCCAAACAATATTCATTTAACGAATGTGTATAAAAAGTGTCCCAAAAAAAGAAGTTGTATATTTAAATGTTTTTAAATATTAAATAATCAGCTCCACCAATCTTCATATGGGTAAGGAATTATCCGATGTAGATCTTATTCCATATACATTCGACAGTAGGGAATAATCTTAAAGCCGCTTACCAGATCGATGGGACCTCGGATTACAGAGGTCTCAAGAGCGTGTGCATCTGCCTGCCGGCACCGAGGATATCCACCTGCTCCTTATCCCAAGGGATCTCTCCTGGCTCCACCAGCTGATCGGATGTCCAACACACAGGAATCAAGGTAAGCAGAGATAATGATTGCTCCAGGTGCACTCCTAGGAGTTGGTTCAACTCAGCAGGAAGGGATTGAATGAAAAAAACTTCATGGTGCAGTATTTCAGAAAAAAGTTTCCAAATGATTTATTGAAAAAAATCACAGCAAAGACCAAAGCAAGTTCACATCCAATCCACACTTCATAAAAAGATATATATAAAAACAGGAACACAAAAGGGGGGGAAAGGGTAAAAAAGGAAAAAATATCCGAAAAATCAGTCAGAGAGCAAACACTGACTGCTTCAATGACCAAATACGTGATAACGTTTTAGGGATGTATGCTCCACCCGACGCGTTTCCCCACAACTGGCATCAACTGGGAACGGAGGCTGATTCCCAACGTCATCACTTCACGTATATATACTCATGAGGCAGTCGTGACACCGGAAGCTAGATTTTTCAAATATAGCCTTGTAGTCACCAAATTGGTAGGCTGAATCCAACATGTTGAGGACTCAGAACATACCAAAAATATTCTCTTCAGCTCAAAAGGACAGATAATTAACATATTATAAACATTAAAAGAATATATATATAATAATGAATGTTGAAATTTAGAATTAGCCTCTAAATGCTGCATGACCAATTGTTATAATGAAGTAAAATATGCAAAAAGAATGCATATATATATTCCCTTTGCATATTACAACAAAAAACATATCTCTAAAATATTAAAAAAATTAATTAAAAAAATCCCTTTAAATTTTTTTATATATATATAAAAGATAACTTAATATTACATTATCATTAAGAGATGGTTATTTTTATTTTAAAAATGTTTTAAAAGAATTTTTCTCAAAGAAAGGCACATATAAAAAATGGGAATCAGTATGTTATTTGTTATCAATAAAACAATTTATGTCCCATTCTACGTTTAAACCCAGGGGCTGGTAACATTGAAGGTCATGTATCCACCTAGTTTCATGTCGGGATATATGTCTCTTCAAATTATCCCCCCTCCAGTGTGCAGTATATTTCTCTATGGCCACTACTGTCACCAAGGAGGTATCCCTATCATGGTGTGTACGAAAATGCTTGGATACACTGTGTCCCACAAAGCCTTGTCTGATATTCCCAAGATGCTCTCCTATTCTAATACTCAGGGCTCTTGTTGTTCTGCCGACATACTGTAATTTACATGGACAAGTTAGGAGATAAATAACCCCCACCGTTCCACAGGTGATAAAATCTTTGATTTTATATGTTTTAGATGTCACCTGAGAAGTGAAGGAGGTGGTTCTGTTAGTCTGTGAGGTTTTACACATCTTACACCTCCTACAGGGGAAGAAACCTTTCATATCCCCAAATAGGCTAATTTTTGGAGGTATATCAATGGCACTGGGTGCTAACTTGTCTTTAAGGGATGAAGTTCTCCTATAAACAATGTTGGGGTTTGCCGGTAGAACTGATCCCAGCACCCTGTCCCCTTTAAGAATTTTCCAATGTTTCTTCAGTGCTGTGAAGAAAAGTTGGTTACAAATGCCCATTCAAAACCTCCGCTGTCCTCTTTATTTCTTACTTTAGGTTTCAAAAGTGTTTCTCTCTCCATATTACTAACTTTGGTAATGTCCATCTCTAGGGCACTAGGATCATATCCCTTGTCCATGAAGCGCTTCTTAATGACATCTACCTGTATTTTAAAATCCTCCATATGTGAACAATTCCTCCTTATTCGTTGGAACTGGCTCTTAGGTATTGCCTTTAACCAATTAGGGTGATGACAGCTACCCATTGGTAACCATTTTTGTCGGTAGGTTTAAAAAAAGTTTTAGTAATTAGTCTCCTATTTTCTTTCATGATCACCAGATCCAGAAAGTTCACCGAATAGATATCTGCTTCATATGTGAATCTAATACCCCATTGGTTGGTATTAATCATTTCCATAAATGATTTCAGGGATTCGAGGTCTCCTTTCCAAAGAAAAAAGGCGTCATCAATGAATCTTCGCCAGTATAATAATTTGGGACATCTCCATGAAAAAATGTGATCATTCTCCCATAAGGCCATAAAAAGATTGGCGAGGCTGGGAGCAAATTTAGCTCCCATCGCCACGCCTGTTTGTTGCAGAAAGTATTGCCCATCATAGTAAAAGTAATTATGCTCCATCGCAAATTTGAGAAGTTTCAAGACGAATTCCATCGTAGGTTTGTCCACTGACTTGTCTTTATTTAGGAAATACCTAGCCGCTTGGAACCCCAATACATGGGGAATATTGGTGTATAGCGAAGAGACGTCCGCTGTAACAAGCAGTACATCATCCTCAATGTCAAGTGTAGATATTTCATTCATTAATTGCATGGAATCCTTCAAAAAGGCTGGGGTTTTTCGTGACCACAGGCTGTAGGAAAAAATCAACGTATTTTCCAACTCTAGATGTGAGAGACTCAATGCCGCTCACAATTGGTCTGCCAGGTGGATGGATTAGATCCTTATGTATTTTGGGTAGGTAATAAATAATCGGCATCTTAGGTGTCATAGGTATTAAATATTCCATTTCTTTCTTATTTAAGATGCCTTTTCTGAAACCATCCTGTACTAATCCATCCAATTGTTTCTTGTATCCTAGAGTAGGATCACGTCTAAGAATAGTATATGTATCCCGATCAGCCAAGAGTCTATTCATCTCTTCCAAGTAGTCATGCTTCCTAAGAAGCACAATGCCCCCCCTTTATCCGCAGGACGTATAATTAATTCCTTCTTTTGACACAAGGATTCCATTCCTTCCTGGATATCTTTTTGACTTTCATTTCTAAAATGTGCCTTTCGTAAATCTTCTAAAACCATCTCCTTAAAAACAGTAATACTGGCAGCTGGTTTCCCAGGGGGGTTAAAAAGGGACGCATTCCTCAAACCCGTTCCCTTGGATTTCAATATATCAGTATTTTCAGGTTTCTTCTGGGGGACAGAATTCCTCATAATGGGATCAGAGAGGAAATACCTTTTAATGCTAAGCTTCCTCATGTATTTTTGCACATCGACAACCATCTGGAATTTATTTAACCCTTGTCTGGGTGCAAACTTCAGACCTTTGTTCAAGGTAATCTGTTTTATGTCTGTCAATTCTGTCCCACTCAGATTAAAAATTCCTTCACTGTTTATCTTCTTTTTTTCCTTGGAGTTCCGTTTTCCTCTGCATCCTCTCTTAATCTTCCTTTTCTGTTCTGTCCTTTCCCTAAAAAACTATCCGATTTATTTCTAAGAGGGGCTGGGTCTCCTGATCCCTCATATGATTTAGGATAATCTTCTCGTGCAGACCCCTGTCCACTTCTTCTATATTCTCCCTCGTATTCATACTGAGGGTCATGTAGGGAACTATAGCGATTCTCTGCCCTTACATCATATTTCCAGGGACCTATAGGCGAGTTATATGGACCTTCATGCTGTTCATTCCAATATGGTCTTTTTTGCAAAGGGTCTTCATATACTCCCGTGTAGTCCATTTGTAATGGTCTCCTCGGGGGGTACCCATATTGACTCCCATAATTTTGAGGGGTATAGGGAGGTCCATTTTCTCTATTAAGGCTGGCTTGTTGAAATCTCCCTGTATTTTTTGGATAGTTATTTGCTGAAGGATATTGGGTCTTGGGAGGGTAGTTATTTTTTTGGGGGACATTACCACCTTTTTTCTTTGTCTGCTGTATAGAGCGTCCACCTCCTCCCTTTATCTGACCCATATCCTGATACTGTGGGATCGGTGGGTTAGTCCCTCCTCTAATTTCTTGTAGGGGAGGGTGAGATTGTGCTCCATTTGAGGCCTCCATATTCTCAACCCCTAGATTCTCCATATCAGTAACATATGTGTCCCTATATAATTCCTGCCACTTAAAGACGTTATTGGTCTTATAATCTTCCACGTCTCTTAGATACTTCTTTCTCTTCTTTACCCGTTGTTCCTCCTCCTCCTCTGTCATAATATCTCTTAGTTCTTTGGTGTAGACCTGATATAAGCCCTCTTTGTTAAAAGGCATAAGTTTATCCTTAATTTCATTTATTTCTTGTTGTAATTTGGTAGCTTTATTCTGCTTTCGTATTATTAGAAAACTAATAAAGGCCAAACCCACATCATTAAAATAGACAAACCATTCTTTGAGGTCTTTGTCTGCTTTATCAGGGTACACATGCCATCGCAAACTCCTCGGGATCATCTTTTCTTTTAAATACCTTTCCAAAAAGATGATATCCCAGGTGGCATGTAGTTCAGCAATCAAAACATTTTTGAGCCTCATAAAAATCCCTCTTATATTGTCTGTTTCTAGAGTGGTCTGATCAAAGACCTCCTCCGGATTTATTTTCCTATTTTTGTGGTATTCAAAAATATCCATATCAAAAAAGGAAAAGCCGATATAAAACTAAAACAATATCTATTAATATAAATAGTTCCAAGTGAATAAAACTATTCTCAATATAAATATGTGTAAATAGTGCAAGGAAAAGTGTAAATTATTGGAAGCAGCAAAGTTGATGTGTATTTGTGTACAGATATATATATATTGGGAAAAAACCTGCGCTAAACCAAATAATATTGAGAAAAATTAATAAATACTTGATCAAAGAAAACTGTGATGCTGCTACAAGTAAAAAGCTAAAAAATACTAAAGCTCAACAAACATATGCAAAAAGAAACAAGTGCGCAATCACCATGAATTAAAACAACAATCCTGCAAACAGGAAAAAAATATTTAAAACATCAAGTGAAAAATAAATATATATAGTGAAAAAAAGGGGTTAATGTAGAGAATCTTCTATTATAAGGAATCTCCAAACAATATTCATTTAACGAATGTGTATAAAAAGTGTCCCAAAAAAAGAAGTTGTATATTTAAATGTTTTTAAATATTAAATAATCAGCTCCACCAATCTTCATATGGGTAAGGAATTATCCGATGTAGATCTTATTCCATATACATTCGACAGTAGGGAATAATCTTAAAGCCGCTTACCAGATCGATGGGACCTCGGATTACAGAGGTCTCAAGAGCGTGTGCATCTGCCTGCCGGCACCGAGGATATCCACCTGCTCCTTATCCCAAGGGATCTCTCCTGGCTCCACCAGCTGATCGGATGTCCAACACACAGGAATCAAGGTAAGCAGAGATAATGATTGCTCCAGGTGCACTCCTAGGAGTTGGTTCAACTCAGCAGGAAGGGATTGAATGAAAAAAACTTCATGGTGCAGTATTTCAGAAAAAAGTTTCCAAATGATTTATTGAAAAAAATCACAGCAAAGACCAAAGCAAGTTCACATCCAATCCACACTTCATAAAAATATATATATAAAAACAGGAACACAAAAGGGGGGGAAAGGGTAAAAAAGGAAAAAATATCCGAAAAATCAGTCAGAGAGCAAACACTGACTGCTTCAATGACCAAATACGTGATAACGTTTTAGGGATGTATGCTCCACCCGACGCGTTTCCCCACAACTGGCATCAACTGGGAACGGAGGCTGATTCCCAACGTCATCACTTCACGTATATATACTCATGAGGCAGTCGTGACACCGGAAGCTAGATTTTTCAAATATAGCCTTGTAGTCACCAAATTGGTAGGCTGAATCCAACATGTTGTGGACTCAGAACATACCAAAAATATTCTCTTCAGCTCAAAAGGACAGATAATTAACATATTATAAATATTAAAAGAATATATATATAATAATGAATGTTGAAATTTAGAATTAGCCTCTAAATGCTGCATGACCAATTGTTATAATGAAGTAAAATATGCAAAAAGAATGCAGATATATATACCCTTTGCATATTACAACAAAAAACATATCTCTAAAATATTAAAAAAATTAATTAAAAAAATCCCTTTAAATTTTTTTTATATATATAAAAGATAACTTAATATTACATTATCATTAAGAGATGGTTATTTTTATTTTACAAATTTTTTAAAATAATTTTTCTCAAAGAAAGGCACATATAAAAAATGGGAATCAGTATGTTATTTGTTATCAATAAAACAATTTATGTCCCATTCTACGTTTAAACCCAGGGGCTGGTAACATTGAAGGTCATGTATCCACCTAGTTTCACGTCGGGATATATGTCTCTTCAGATTATCCCCCCTCCAGTGTGCAGTATATTTCTCTATGGCCACTACTGTCACCAAGGAGGTATCCCTATCATGGTGTGTACGAAAATGCTTGGATACACTGTGTCCCACAAAGCCTCGTCTGATATTCCCAAGATGCTCTCCTATTCTAATACTCAGGGCTCTTGTTGTTCTGCCGACATACTGTAATTTACATGGACAAGTTAGGAGATAAATAACCCCCACCGTTCCACAGGTGATAAAATCTTTGATTTTATATGTTTTAGATGTCACCTGAGAAGTGAAGGAGGTGGTTCTGTTAGTCTGTGAGGTTTTACACATCTTACACCTCCTACAGGGGAAGAAACCTTTCATATCCCCAAATAGGCTAATTTTTGGAGGTATATCAATGGCACTGGGTGCTAACTTGTCTTTAAGGGATGAAGTTCTCCTATAAACAATGTTGGGGTTTGCCGGTAGAACTGATCCCAGCACCCTGTCCCCTTTAAGAATTTTCCAATGTTTCTTCAGGGTTTTGTTAACCCACCAGTGCTGTGAAGAAAAGTTGGTTACAAATGCCCATTCAAAACCTCCGCTGTCCTCTTTATTTCTTACTTTAGGTTTCAAAAGTGTTTCTCTCTCCATATTACTAACTTTGGTAATGTCCATCTCTAGGGCACTAGGATCATATCCCTTGTCCATGAAGCGCTTCTTAATGACATCTACCTGTATTTTAAAATCCTCCATATGTGAACAATTCCTCCTTATTCGTTGGAACTGGCTCTTAGGTATTGCCTTTAACCAATTAGGGTGATGACAGCTACCCATTGGTAACCATTTTTGTCGGTAGGTTTAAAAAAAGTTTTAGTAATTAGTCTCCTATTTTCTTTCATGATCACCAGATCCAGAAAGTTCACCGAATAGATATCTGCTTCATATGTGAATCTAATACCCCATTGGTTGGTATTAATCATTTCCATAAATGATTTCAGGGATTCGAGGTCTCCTTTCCAAAGAAAAAAGGCGTCATCAATGAATCTTCGCCAGTATAATAATTTGGGACATCTCCATGAAAAAATGTGATCATTCTCCCATAAGGCCATAAAAAGATTGGCGAGGCTGGGAGCAAATTTAGCTCCCATCGCCACGCCTGTTTGTTGCAGAAAGTATTGCCCATCATAGTAAAAGTAATTATGCTCCATCGCAAATTTGAGAAGTTTCAAGACGAATTCCATCGTAGGTTTGTCCACTGACTTGTCTTTATTTAGGAAATACCTAGCCACTTGGAACCCCAATACATGGGGAATATTGGTGTATAGCGAAGAGACGTCCGCTGTAACAAGCAGTACATCATCCTCAATGTCAAGTGTAGATATTTCATTCATTAATTGCATGGAATCCTTCAAAAAGGCTGGGGTTTTCGTGACCACAGGCTGTAGGAAAAAATCAACGTATTTTCCAATTCTAGATGTGAGAGACTCAATGCCGCTCACAATTGGTCTGCCAGGTGGATGGATTAGATCCTTATGTATTTTGGGTAGGTAATAAATAATCGGCATCTTAGGTGCCATAGGTATTAAATATTCCATTTCTTTCTTATTTAAGATGCCTTTTCTGAAACCATCCTGTACTAATCCATCCAATTGTTTCTTGTATCCTAGAGTAGGATCACGTCTAAGAATAGTATATGTATCCCGATCAGCCAAGAGTCTATTCATCTCTTCCAAGTAGTCATGCTTCCTAAGAAGCACAATGCCCCCCCCCCCTTTATCCGCAGGAGGTATAATTAATTCCTTCTTTTGACACAAGGATTCCATTCCTTCCTGGATATCTTTTTGACTTTCATTTCTAAAATGTGCCTTTCGTAAATCTTCTAAAACCATCTCCTTAAAAACAGTAATACTGGCAGCTGGTTTCCCAGGGGGGTTAAAAAGGGACGCATTCCTCAAACCCGTTCCCTTGGATTTCAATATATCAGTATTTTCAGGTTTCTTCTGGGGGACAGAATTCCTCATAATGGGATCAGAGAGGAAATACCTTTTAATGCTAAGCTTCCTCATGTATTTTTGCACATCGACAAACATCTGGAATTTATTTAACCCTTGTCTGGGTGCAAACTTCAGACCTTTGTTCAAGGTAATCTGTTCTATGTCTGTCAATTCTGTCCCACTCAGATTAAAAATTCCTTCACTGTTTATCTTCTTTTTTTCCTTGGAGTTCCGTTTTCCTCTGCATCCTCTCTTAATCTTCCTTTTCTGTTCTGTCCTTTCCCTAAAAAACTATCCGATTTATTTCTAAGAGGGGCTGGGTCTCCTGATCCCTCATATGATTTAGGATAATCTTCTCGTGCAGACCCCTGTCCACTTCTTCTATATTCTCCCTCGTATTCATACTGAGGGTCATGTAGGGAACTATAGCGATTCTCTGCCCTTACATCATATTTCCAGGGACCTATAGGCGAGTTATATGGACCTTCATGCTGTTCATTCCAATATGGTCTTTTTTGCAAAGGGTCTTCATATCCTCCCGTGTAGTCCATTTGTAATGGTCTCCTCGGGGGGTACCCATATTGACTCCCATAATTTTGAGGGGTATAGGGAGGTCCATTTTCTCTATTAAGGCTGGCTTGTTGAAATCTCCCTGTATTTTTTGGATAGTTATTTGCTGAAGGATATTGGGTCTTGGGAGGGTAGTTATTTTTTTGGGGGACATTACCACCTTTTTTCTTTGTCTGCTGTATAGAGCGTCCACCTCCTTCCTTTATCTGACCCATATCCTGATACTGTGGGATCGGTGGGTTAGTCCCTCCTCTAATTTCTTGTAGGGGAGGGTGAGATTGTGCTCCATTTGAGGCCTCCATATTCTCAACCCCTAGATTCTCCATATCAGTAACATATGTGTCCCTATATAATTCCTGCCACTTAAAGACGTTATTGGTCTTATAATCTTCCACGTCTCTTAGATACTTCTTTCTCTTCTTTACCCGTTGTTCCTCCTCCTCCTCTGTCATAATATCTCTTAGTTCTTTGGTGTAGACCTGATATAAGCCCTCTTTGTTAAAAGGCATAAGTTTATCCTTAATTTCATTTATTTCTTGTTGTAATTTGGTAGCTTTATTCTGCTTTCGTATTATTAGAAAACTAATAAAGGCCAAACCCACATCATTAAAATAGACAAACCATTCTTTGAGGTCTTTGTCTGCTTTATCAGGGTACACATGCCATCGCAAACTCCTCGGGATCATCTTTTCTTTTAAATACCTTTCCAAAAAGATGATATCCCAGGTGGCATGTAGTTCAGCAATCAAAACATTTTTGAGCCTCATAAAAATCCCTCTTATATTGTCTGTTTCTAGAGTGGTCTGATCAAAGACCTCCTCCGGATTTATTTTCCTATTTTTGTGGTATTCAAAAATATCCATATCAAAAAAGGAAAAGCCGATATAAAACTAAAACAATATCTATTAATATAAATAGTTCCAAGTGAATAAAACTATTCTCAATATAAATATGTGTAAATAGTGCAAGGAAAAGTGTAAATTATTGGAAGCAGCAAAGTTGATGTGTATTTGTGTACAGATATATATATATTGGGAAAAAACCTGCGCTAAACCAAATAATATTGAGAAAAATTAATAAATACTTGATCAAAGAAAACTGTGATGCTGCTACAAGTAAAAAGCTAAAAAATACTAAAGCTCAACAAACATATGCAAAAAGAAACAAGTGCGCAATCACCATGAATTAAAACAACAATCCTGCAAACAGGAAAAAAATATTTAAAACATCAAGTGAAAAATAAATATATATAGTGAAAAAAAGGGGTTAATGTAGAGAATCTTCTATTATAAGGAATCTCCAAACAATATTCATTTAACGAATGTGTATAAAAAGTGGCCCAAAAAAAGAAGTTGTATATTTAAATGTTTTTAAATATTAAATAATCAGCTCCACCAATCTTCATATGGGTAAGGAATTATCCGATGTAGATCTTATTCCATATACATTCGACAGTAGGGAATAATCTTAAAGCCGCTTACCAGATCGATGGGACCTCGGATTACAGAGGTCTCAAGAGCGTGTGCATCTGCCTGCCGGCACCGAGGATATCCACCTGCTCCTTATCCCAAGGGATCTCTCCTCGCTCCACCAGCTGATCGGATGTCCAACACACAGGAATCAAGGTAAGCAGAGATAATGATTGCTCCAGGTGCACTCCTAGGAGTTGGTTCAACTCAGCAGGAAGGGATTGAATGAAAAAAACTTCATGGTGCAGTATTTCAGAAAAAAGTTTCCAAATGATTTATTGAAAAAAATCACAGCAAAGACCAAAGCAAGTTCACATCCAATCCACACTTCATAAAAAGATATATATAAAAACAGGAACACAAAAGGGGGGGAAAGGGTAAAAAAGGAAAAAATATCCGAAAAATCAGTCAGAGAGCAAACACTGACTGCTTCAATGACCAAATACGTGATAACATTTTAGGGATGTATGCTCCACCCGACGCGTTTCCCCACAACTGGCATCAACTGGGAACGGAGGCTGATTCCCAACATCATCACTTCACGTATATATACTCATGAGGCAGTCGTGACACCGGAAGCTAGATTTTTCAAATATAGCCTTGTAGTCACCAAATTGGTAGGCTGAATCCAACATGTTGTGGACTCAGAACATACCAAAAATATTCTCTTCAGCTCAAAAGGACAGATAATTAACATATTATAAACATTAAAAGAATATATATATAATAATGAATGTTGAAATTTAGAATTAGCCTCTAAATGCTGCATGACCAATTGTTATAATGAAGTAAAATATGCAAAAAGAATGCAGATATATATACCCTTTGCATATTACAACAAAAAACATATCTCTAAAATATTAAAAAAATTAATTAAAAAAATCCCTTTAAATTTTTTTTATATATATAAAAGATAACTTAATATTACATTATCATTAAGAGATGGTTATTTTTATTTTACAAATTTTTTAAAATAATTTTTCTCAAAGAAAGGCACATATAAAAAATGGGAATCAGTATGTTATTTGTTATCAATAAAACAATTTATGTCCCATTCTACGTTTAAACCCAGGGGCTGGTAACATTGAAGGTCATGTATCCACCTAGTTTCACGTCGGGATATATGTCTCTTCAGATTATCCCCCCTCCAGTGTGCAGTATATTTCTCTATGGCCACTACTGTCACCAAGGAGGTATCCCTATCATGGTGTGTACGAAAATGCTTGGATACACTGTGTCCCACAAAGCCTCGTCTGATATTCCCAAGATGCTCTCCTATTCTAATACTCAGGGCTCTTGTTGTTCTGCCGACATACTGTAATTTACATGGACAAGTTAGGAGATAAATAACCCCCACCGTTCCACAGGTGATAAAATCTTTGATTTTATATGTTTTAGATGTCACCTGAGAAGTGAAGGAGGTGGTTCTGTTAGTCTGTGAGGTTTTACACATCTTACACCTCCTACAGGGGAAGAAACCTTTCATATCCCCAAATAGGCTAATTTTTGGAGGTATATCAATGGCACTGGGTGCTAACTTGTCTTTAAGGGATGAAGTTCTCCTATAAACAATGTTGGGGTTTGCCGGTAGAACTGATCCCAGCACCCTGTCCCCTTTAAGAATTTTCCAATGTTTCTTCAGGGTTTTGTTAACCCACCAGTGCTGTGAAGAAAAGTTGGTTACAAATGCCCATTCAAAACCTCCGCTGTCCTCTTTATTTCTTACTTTAGGTTTCAAAAGTGTTTCTCTCTCCATATTACTAACTTTGGTAATGTCCATCTCTAGGGCACTAGGATCATATCCCTTGTCCATGAAGCGCTTCTTAATGACATCTACCTGTATTTTAAAATCCTCCATATGTGAACAATTCCTCCTTATTCGTTGGAACTGGCTCTTAGGTATTGCCTTTAACCAATTAGGGTGATGACAGCTACCCATTGGTATATAACCATTTTTGTCGGTAGGTTTAAAAAAAGTTTTAGTAATTAGTAGACTTGTGCACAACGGAAAAATTTGTTCCGTTTCGGTTCGTTTCTTTCCGGTCCTGTTGATTCGTAATCATTCGTAATTTTGCTAGACGGGATTTTTCGTGTTCGGACTCATTCGTATTTTTGCAAGCGACATTTTTCGTTGAATTTTTTGTTGCTTTATAATTCGTACTTTCGGTAGAGTACGTTGTTTTTCGTTGATTCTGGACACAACTCCTACTTTCGTAACTTTTTTTGGGTTCGTACTTTCGGTAGAGTACGTTGTTTTTCGTTGATTCTGGACACAACTCCTACTTTCGTAACTTTTTTTGGGTTCGCTGATTCGTAATTTTCCGTGTCTCTCTCACAACGACGCTGCCTATTATGCCTAATGTGCTTCGAATGGATTTGTATTTTTCTAAATACATTGCGGTTATTTGTAACGATTCGAAATCTCGTATTTTACTTTCGTTTTTAACATGCAGCTATAGGCTCCGCCCCTGTACACCATTTTGAGAGGGTTCAGCACGGTGAGGGAGAAGCAGAGAGCAGAGCAGAGTGAGTGTTATTGTGCTTCGAATGGATTCGAAATCTCGTATTTTACTTTCGTTTTTTACATGCGGCTATAACCTCCGCCCCTGTACACCATTTTGAGAGGGAGTTCAGCACGGTGTGGGAGAAGCAGAGAGCAGAGCAGAGTGAGTGTTATTGTGCTTCGTATGGATTCGTACATTCGTAACTTTTTCATAACGAATTATGCCGAAGACATTCGGGCATTCGCTATTTGCGGTATAATTTATTTCGGATTCGGTCTTATTCGTAATTGCTTTGTTCGGAAATTCGAATGCTTCCGAATGTCCGAAAGTTGCTAAATTCGGATGAATTTCAATTTGTTACGAAACGAATTGCACAAGCCTAGTAATTAGTCTCCTATTTTCTTTCATGATCACCAGATCCAGAAAGTTCACCGAATAGATATCTGCTTCATATGTGAATCTAATACCCCATTGGTTGGTATTAATCATTTCCATAAATGATTTCAGGGATTCGAGGTCTCCTTTCCAAAGAAAAAAGGCGTCATCAATGAATCTTCGCCAGTATAATAATTTGGGACATCTCCATGAAAAAATGTGATCATTCTCCCATAAGGCCATAAAAAGATTGGCGAGGCTGGGAGCAAATTTAGCTCCCATCGCCACGCCTGTTTGTTGCAGAAAGTATTGCCCATCATAGTAAAAGTAATTATGCTCCATCGCAAATTTGAGAAGTTTCAAGACGAATTCCATCGTAGGTTTGTCCACTGACTTGTCTTTATTTAGGAAATACCTAGCCGCTTGGAACCCCAATACATGGGGAATATTGCTGTATAGCGAAGAGACGTCCGCTGTAACAAGCAGTACATCATCCTCAATGTCAAGTGTAGATATTTCATTCATTAATTGCATGGAATCCTTCAAAAAGGCTGGGGTTTTCGTGACCACAGGCTGTAGGAAAAAATCAACGTATTTTCCAATTCTAGATGTGAGAGACTCAATGCCGCTCACAATTGGTCTGCCAGGTGGATGGATTAGATCCTTATGTATTTTGGGTAGGTAATAAATAATCGGCATCTTAGGTGCCATAGGTATTAAATATTCCATTTCTTTCTTATTTAAGATGCCTTTTCTGAAACCATCCTGTACTAATCCATCCAATTGTTTCTTGTATCCTAGAGTAGGATCACGTCTAAGAATAGTATATGTATCCCGATCAGCCAAGAGTCTATTCATCTCTTCCAAGTAGTCATGCTTCCTAAGAAGCACAATGCCCCCCCCCCCCTTTATCCGCAGGACGTATAATTAATTCCTTCTTTTGACACAAGGATTCCATTCCTTCCTGGATATCTTTTTGACTTTCATTTCTAAAATGTGCCTTTCGTAAATCTTCTAAAACCATCTCCTTAAAAACAGTAATACTGGCAGCTGGTTTCCCAGGGGGGTTAAAAAGGGACGCATTCCTCAAACCCGTTCCCTTGGATTTCAATATATCAGTATTTTCAGGTTTCTTCTGGGGGACAGAATTCCTCATAATGGGATCAGAGAGGAAATACCTTTTAATGCTAAGCTTCCTCATGTATTTTTGCGCATCGACAAACATCTGGAATTTATTTAACCCTTGTCTGGGTGCAAACTTCAGACCTTTGTTCAAGGTAATCTGTTCTATGTCTGTCAATTCTGTCCCACTCAGATTAAAAATTCCTTCACTGTTTATCTTCTTTTTTTCCTTGGAGTTCGGTTTTCCTCTGCATCCTCTCTTAATCTTCCTTTTCTGTTCTGTCCTTTCCCTAAAAAACTATCCGATTTATTTCTAAGAGGGGCTGGGTCTCCTGATCCCTCATATGATTTAGGATAATCTTCTCGTGCAGACCCCTGTCCACTTCTTCTATATTCTCCCTCGTATTCATACTGAGGGTCATGTAGGGAACTATAGCGATTCTCTGCCCTTACATCATATTTCCAGGGACCTATAGGCGAGTTATATGGACCTTCATGCTGTTCATTCCAATATGGTCTTTTTTGCAAAGGGTCTTCATATCCTCCCGTGTAGTCTATTTGTAATGGTCTCCTCGGGGGGTACCCATATTGACTCCCATAATTTTGAGGGGTATAGGGAGGTCCATTTTCTCTATTAAGGCTGGCTTGTTGAAATCTCCCTGTATTTTTTGGATAGTTATTTGCTGAAGGATATTGGGTCTTGGGAGGGTAGTTATTTTTTTGGGGGACATTACCACCTTTTTTCTTTGTCTGCTGTATAGAGCGTCCACCTCCTCCCTTTATCTGACCCATATCCTGATACTGTGGGATCGGTGGGTTAGTCCCTCCTCTAATTTCTTGTAGGGGAGGGTGAGATTGTGCTCCATTTGAGGCCTCCATATTCTCAACCCCTAGATTCTCCATATCAGTAACATATGTGTCCCTATATAATTCCTGCCACTTAAAGACGTTATTGGTCTTATAATCTTCCACGTCTCTTAGATACTTCTTTCTCTTCTTTACCCGTTGTTCCTCCTCCTCCTCTGTCATAATATCTCTTAGTTCTTTGGTGTAGACTAGGGATGAGCTTCGAGTTCGAGTCGAACTCATGTTCGACTCGAACATTGCCTGTTCGCCCGTTCGCCGAACAGCGAACCAATTGGGGTGTTCGCGGCAAATTCGAAAAATCTATGGGAGAAATCTAAAGTGCTAATTATAAAGGCTTATATGCAAGTTATTGTCCTAAAAAGTGTTTGGGGACCCAGGTCCTGCCCCAGGGGACATGTATCAATGCAAAAAGAAGTTTTAAAAACGGCCGTTTTTTCGGGAGCAGTGATTTTAATAATGCTTAAAATGAAAAAATAAAAGTGAAATATTCCTTTAAATTTCGTACCTGGGGGGTGTGTATGATATGCATGTAAAGTGGCGCATGTTTCCCGTGCTTAGAACTGTCCCTGCAAAAAGTGTCATTTTTGAAAGAAAAAAATGCATTTAAAACTGACTCGCGGCTATTAATGAATTGTCGGCTCCCGGCAATACATACAAAAGTCATTGATAAAAAAAAAAAAAAAAGCGTGGGGGTTCCCCAGAATTCAATTACCAGGCCCTTCAGGTCTGGAATGGATATTAAGGGGAACCCCGCCGCAAATAAAAAAAAAATTGACGTGGGGTTCCCCCAAATATCCATTCCAGGCCCTTCAGATCTGGCATGGATTTTAAGGGGAACTCCAACCCAAATAAAAAAAAAAATGGCGTGGAGTCCCCCTAAAAATCCATACCAGACCCCTTATCCGAGCATGCAACCTGGCCGGCCGCAGGGGAAAAGGGGGGGGACGAGAGAGCGGCCCCCCCTCCCTCCTGAACCGTACCAAGCCACATGCCCTCAACATGGGGAGGATGTCCCCATGTTGATGGGGACAAGGGCCTCATCCCCACAACCCTTGCCCGGTGGTTGTGGGGGTCTGCGGGCGGGGGGCTTATCGGAATCTGGAAGACCCCTTTAACAAAGAGGACCCCCAGATCCCGGCCCCCCCCCCTATGTGAATTGGTAAGGGGTAAATTGTACCCCTACCATTTCACGAAGAAAGCGTAAAAAAATGTTTAAAAAAACACACAAACACCTTGAAAAAGTCCTTTATTTAAAAAAAAAAAAAAAAAAACATTCCAGCGGTGAAATCCAGTGTCCCGCGGCGATCCCGATGTCCAGCGCTGTCCGTCATTGGTTGTGCCTGAGCGGACCTGATGGGGAACTCCCTCTCAGTATTTTAAATGTATAGACCCGCCCCTTCTAAAGTTCCCCATCAGGTCCGCTCAGCGGACCAGATGCGGAACATGAGAAGGGGCGGGTCTATACATGTATTACCAAAGTGAGAGCAGTTCCCCATCAGGTCCGCCTCCTCGGTATGTCGGACCCGCCTACGTCATTGGCTTGAGCGGGGAACTTCCTTCACTATGTAATTTAAATTTACATAGTGAAGGAAGTTCCCCGCTCAAGCCAATGACGTAGGCGGGTCTGACATACCGAGGGGGCGGACCTGATGGGGAACTGCTCTCACTTTGGTAATACATGTATAGACCCGCCCCTTCTCATGTTCCGCATCTCGTCCGCTGAGCGGACCTGATGGGGAACTTTAGAAGGGGCGGGTCTATACATTTAAAATACTGAGAGGGAGTTCCCCATCAGGTCCGCTCAGGCACAACCAATGAAGGACTGCGCTGGACATCGGGATCGCCGCGGGACACTGGATTTCGCCGCTGGAATGTTTATTTATTTTTTTAAATAAAGGACTTTTTCAAGGTGTTTGTGTGTTTTTTTAAACATTTTTTTTACGCTTTCTTCGTGAAATGGTAGGGGTACAATGTACCCCTTACCAATTCACATAGGGGGGGGCGGGATCTGGGGGTCCCCTTTGTTAAAGGGGTCTTCCAGATTCCGATAAGCCCCCCGCCCGCAGACCCCCACAACCACCGGGCAAGGGTTGTGGGGATGAGGCCCTTGTCCCCATCAACATGGGGACATCCTCCCCATGTTGAGGGCATGTGGCTTGGTACGGTTCAGGAGGGAGGGGGGGCCGCTCTCTCGTCCCCCCCTTTTCCCCTGCGGCCGGCCAGGTTGCGTGCTCGGATAAGGGGTCTGGTATGGATTTTTAGGGGGACTCCACGCCATTTTTTTTTTAAACTTGGGGTGGAGTTCCCCTTAAAATCCATGCCAGATCTGAAGGGCCTGGTAATTGAATTCTGTGGAACCCCCACGCTTTTTTTTTTTTTTTCTCAATGACTTTTGTATGTATTGCCGGGAGCCGACAATTCATTAATAGCCGCGAGTCAGTTTTAAATGCATTTTTTTTCTTTCAAAAATGACATTTTTTGCAGGGACAGTTCTAAGCACGGGAAACATGCGCCACTTTACATGCATATCATACACACCCCCCAGGTACGAAATTTAAAGGAATATTTCACTTTTATTTTTTCATTTTAAGCATTATTAAAATCACTGCTCCCGAAAAAACGGCCGTTTTTAAAACTTCTTTTTGCATTGATACATGTCCCCTGGGGCAGGACCCGGGTCCCCAAACACTTTTTAGGACAATAACTTGCATATTAGCCTTTATAATTAACACTTTAGATTTCGAACGTTCGAGTCCATTGTATTTAATAGGGTTCTAAAGTTTACACGAACATTTTGTCTGTTCGCAGGTTCTTGTGCGAACCGAACAGGGGGGTGTTCGGCTCATCCCTGGTGTAGACCTGATATAAGCCCTCTTTGTTAAAAGGCATAAGTTTATCCTTAATTTCATTTATTTCTTGTTGTAATTTGGTAGCTTTATTCTGCTTTCGTATTATTAGAAAACTAATAAAGGCCAAACCCACATCATTAAAATAGACAAACCATTCTTTGAGGTCTTTGTCTGCTTTATCAGGGTACACATGCCATCGCAAACTCCTCGGGATCATCTTTTCTTTTAAATACCTTTCCAAAAAGATGATATCCCAGGTGGCATGTAGTTCAGCAATCAAAACATTTTTGAGCCTCATAAAAATCCCTCTTATGTTGTCTGTTTCTAGAGTGGTCTGATCAAAGACCTCCTCCGGATTTATTTTCCTATTTTTGTGGTATTCAAAAATATCCATATCAAAAAAGGAAAAGCCGATATAAAACTAAAACAATATCTATTAATATAAATAGTTCCAAGTGAATAAAACTATTCTCAATATAAATATGTGTAAATAGTGCAAGGAAAAGTGTAAATTATTGGAAGCAGCAAAGTTGATGTGTATTTGTGTACAGATATATATATATTGGGAAAAAACCTGCGCTAAACCAAATAATATTGAGAAAAATTAATAAATACTTGATCAAAGAAAACTGTGATGCTGCTACAAGTAAAAAGCTAAAAAATACTAAAGCTCAACAAACATATGCAAAAAGAAACAAGTGCGCAATCACCATGAATTAAAACAACAATCCTGCAAACAGGAAAAAAATATTTAAAACATCAAGTGAAAAATAAATATATATAGTGAAAAAAAGGGGTTAATGTAGAGAATCTTCTATTATAAGGAATCTCCAAACAATATTCATTTAACGAATGTGTATAAAAAGTGTCCCAAAAAAAGAAGTTGTATATTTAAATGTTTTTAAATATTAAATAATCAGCTCCACCAATCTTCATATGGGTAAGGAATTATCCGATGTAGATCTTATTCCATATACATTCGACAGTAGGGAATAATCTTAAAGCCGCTTACCAGATCGATGGGACCTCGGATTACAGAGGTCTCAAGAGCGTGTGCATCTGCCTGCCGGCACCGAGGATATCCACCTGCTCCTTATCCCAAGGGATCTCTCCTGGCTCCACCAGCTGATCGGATGTCCAACACACAGGAATCAAGGTAAGCAGAGATAATGATTGCTCCAGGTGCACTCCTAGGAGTTGGTTCAACTCAGCAGGAAGGGATTGAATGAAAAAAACTTCATGGTGCAGTATTTCAGAAAAAAGTTTCCAAATGATTTATTGAAAAAAATCACAGCAAAGACCAAAGCAAGTTCACATCCAATCCACACTTCATAAAAAGATATATATAAAAACAGGAACACAAAAGGGGGGGAAAGGGTAAAAAAGGAAAAAATATCCGAAAAATCAGTCAGAGAGCAAACACTGACTGCTTCAATGACCAAATACGTGATAACGTTTTAGGGATGTATGCTCCACCCGACGCGTTTCCCCACAACTGGCATCAACTGGGAACGGAGGCTGATTCCCAACGTCATCACTTCACGTATATATACTCATGAGGCAGTCGTGACACCGGAAGCTAGATTTTTCAAATATAGCCTTGTAGTCACCAAATTGGTAGGCTGAATCCAACATGTTGTGGACTCAGAACATACCAAAAATATTCTCTTCAGCTCAAAAGGACAGATAATTAACATATTATAAACATTAAAAGAATATATATATAATAATGAATGTTGAAATTTAGAATTAGCCTCTAAATGCTGCATGACCAATTGTTATAATGAAGTAAAATATGCAAAAAGAATGCAGATATATATACCCTTTGCATATTACAACAAAAACATATCTCTAAAATATTAAAAAAATTAATTAAAAAAATCCCTTTAAATTTTTTTTATATATATAAAAGATAACTTAATATTACATTATCATTAAGAGATGGTTATTTTTATTTTACAAATTTTTTAAAATAATTTTTCTCAAAGAAAGGCACATATAAAAAATGGGAATCAGTATGTTATTTGTTATCAATAAAACAATTTATGTCCCATTCTACGTTTAAACCCAGGGGCTGGTAACATTGAAGGTCATGTATCCACCTAGTTTCACGTCGGGATATATGTCTCTTCAGATTATCCCCCCTCCAGTGTGCAGTATATTTCTCTATGGCCACTACTGTCACCAAGGAGGTATCCCTATCATGGTGTGTACGAAAATGCTTGGATACACTGTGTCCCACAAAGCCTCGTCTGATATTCCCAAGATGCTCTCCTATTCTAATACTCAGGGCTCTTGTTGTTCTGCCGACATACTGTAATTTACATGGACAAGTTAGGAGATAAATAACCCCCACCGTTCCACAGGTGATAAAATCTTTGATTTTATATGTTTTAGATGTCACCTGAGAAGTGAAGGAGGTGGTTCTGTTAGTCTGTGAGGTTTTACACATCTTACACCTCCTACAGGGGAAGAAACCTTTCATATCCCCAAATAGGCTAATTTTTGGAGGTATATCAATGGCACTGGGTGCTAACTTGTCTTTAAGGGATGAAGTTCTCCTATAAACAATGTTGGGGTTTGCCGGTAGAACTGATCCCAGCACCCTGTCCCCTTTAAGAATTTTCCAATGTTTCTTCAGGGTTTTGTTAACCCACCAGTGCTGTGAAGAAAAGTTGGTTACAAATGCCCATTCAAAACCTCCGCTGTCCTCTTTATTTCTTACTTTAGGTTTCAAAAGTGTTTCTCTCTCCATATTACTAACTTTGGTAATGTCCATCTCTAGGGCACTAGGATCATATCCCTTGTCCATGAAGCGCTTCTTAATGACATCTACCTGTATTTTAAAATCCTCCATATGTGAACAATTCCTCCTTATTCGTTGGAACTGGCTCTTAGGTATTGCCTTTAACCAATTAGGGTGATGACAGCTACCCATTGGTATATAACCATTTTTGTCGGTAGGTTTAAAAAAAGTTTTAGTAATTAGTCTCCTATTTTCTTTCATGATCACCAGATCCAGAAAGTTCACCGAATAGATATCTGCTTCATATGTGAATCTAATACCCCATTGGTTGGTATTAATCATTTCCATAAATGATTTCAGGGATTCGAGGTCTCCTTTCCAAAGAAAAAAGGCGTCATCAATGAATCTTCGCCAGTATAATAATTTGGGACATCTCCATGAAAAAATGTGATCATTCTCCCATAAGGCCATAAAAAGATTGGCGAGGCTGGGAGCAAATTTAGCTCCCATCGCCACGCCTGTTTGTTGCAGAAAGTATTGCCCATCATAGTAAAAGTAATTATGCTCCATCGCAAATTTGAGAAGTTTCAAGACGAATTCCATCGTAGGTTTGTCCACTGACTTGTCTTTATTTAGGAAATACCTAGCCGCTTGGAACCCCAATACATGGGGAATATTGCTGTATAGCGAAGAGACGTCCGCTGTAACAAGCAGTACATCATCCTCAATGTCAAGTGTAGATATTTCATTCATTAATTGCATGGAATCCTTCAAAAAGGCTGGGGTTTTCGTGACCACAGGCTGTAGGAAAAAATCAACGTATTTTCCAATTCTAGATGTGAGAGACTCAATGCCGCTCACAATTGGTCTGCCAGGTGGATGGATTAGATCCTTATGTATTTTGGGTAGGTAATAAATAATCGGCATCTTAGGTGCCATAGGTATTAAATATTCCATTTCTTTCTTATTTAAGATGCCTTTTCTGAAACCATCCTGTACTAATCCATCCAATTGTTTCTTGTATCCTAGAGTAGGATCACGTCTAAGAATAGTATATGTATCCCGATCAGCCAAGAGTCTATTCATCTCTTCCAAGTAGTCATGCTTCCTAAGAAGCACAATGCCCCCCCCCCTTTATCCGCAGGACGTATAATTAATTCCTTCTTTTGACACAAGGATTCCATTCCTTCCTGGATATCTTTTTGACTTTCATTTCTAAAATGTGCCTTTCGTAAATCTTCTAAAACCATCTCCTTAAAAACAGTAATACTGGCAGCTGGTTTCCCAGGGGGGTTAAAAAGGGACGCATTCCTCAAACCCGTTCCCTTGGATTTCAATATATCAGTATTTTCAGGTTTCTTCTGGGGGACAGAATTCCTCATAATGGGATCAGAGAGGAAATACCTTTTAATGCTAAGCTTCCTCATGTATTTTTGCACATCGACAAACATCTGGAATTTATTTAATCCTTGTCTGGGTGCAAACTTCAGACCTTTGTTCAAGGTAATCTGTTCTATGTCTGTCAATTCTGTCCCACTCAGATTAAAAATTCCTTCACTGTTTATCTTCTTTTTTTCCTTGGAGTTCCGTTTTCCTCTGCATCCTCTCTTAATCTTCCTTTTCTGTTCTGTCCTTTCCCTAAAAAACTATCCGATTTATTTCTAAGAGGGGCTGGGTCTCCTGATCCCTCATATGATTTAGGATAATCTTCTCGTGCAGACCCCTGTCCACTTCTTCTATATTCTCCCTCGTATTCATACTGAGGGTCATGTAGGGAACTATAGCGATTCTCTGCCCTTACATCATATTTCCAGGGACCTATAGGCGAGTTATATGGACCTTCATGCTGTTCATTCCAATATGGTCTTTTTTGCAAAGGGTCTTCATATCCTCCCGTGTAGTCCATTTGTAATGGTCTCCTCGGGGGGTACCCATATTGACTCCCATAATTTTGAGGGGTATAGGGAGGTCCATTTTCTCTATTAAGGCTGGCTTGTTGAAACCTCCCTGTATTTTTTGGATAGTTATTTGCTGAAGGATATTGGGTCTTGGGAGGGTAGTTATTTTTTTGGGGGACATTACCACCTTTTTTCTTTGTCTGCTGTATAGAGCGTCCACCTCCTCCCTTTATCTGACCCATATCCTGATACTGTGGGATCGGTGGGTTAGTCCCTCCTCTAATTTCTTGTAGGGGAGGGTGAGATTGTGCTCCATTTGAGGCCTCCATATTCTCAACCCCTAGATTCTCCATATCAGTAACATATGTGTCCCTATATAATTCCTGCCACTTAAAGACGTTATTGGTCTTATAATCTTCCACGTCTCTTAGATACTTCTTTCTCTTCTTTACCCGTTGTTCCTCCTCCTCCTCTGTCATAATATCTCTTAGTTCTTTGGTGTAGACCTGATATAAGCCCTCTTTGTTAAAAGGCATAAGTTTATCCTTAATTTCATTTATTTCTTGTTGTAATTTGGTAGCTTTATTCTGCTTTCGTATTATTAGAAAACTAATAAAGGCCAAACCCACATCATTAAAATAGACAAACCATTCTTTGAGGTCTTTGTCTGCTTTATCAGGGTACACATGCCATCGCAAACTCCTCGGGATCATCTTTTCTTTTAAATACCTTTCCAAAAAGATGATATCCCAGGTGGCATGTAGTTCAGCAATCAAAACATTTTTGAGCCTCATAAAAATCCCTCTTATATTGTCTGTTTCTAGAGTGGTCTGATCAAAGACCTCCTCCGGATTTATTTTCCTATTTTTGTGGTATTCAAAAATATCCATATCAAAAAAGGAAAAGCCGATATAAAACTAAAACAATATCTATTAATATAAATAGTTCCAAGTGAATAAATCGGATAGTTTTTTAGGGAAAGGACAGAACAGAAAAGGAAGAATAAGAGAGGATGCAGAGGAAAACGGAACTCCAAGGAAAAAAAGAAGATAAACAGTGAAGGAATTTTTAATCTGAGTGGGACAGAATTGACAGACATAGAACAGATTACCTTGAACAAAGGTCTGAAGTTTGCACCCAGACAAGGGTTAAATAAATTCCAGATGTTTGTCGATGTGCAAAAATACATGAGGAAGCTTAGCATTAAAAGGTATTTCCTCTCTGATCCCATTATGAGGAATTCTGTCCCCCAGAAGAAACCTGAAAATACTGATATATTGAAATCCAAGGGAACGGGTTTGAGGAATGCGTCCCTTTTTAACCCCCCTGGGAAACCAGCTGCCAGTATTACTGTTTTTAAGGAGATGGTTTTAGAAGATTTACGAAAGGCACATTTTAGAAATGAAAGTCAAAAAGATATCCAGGAAGGAATGGAATCCTTGTGTCAAAAGAAGGAATTAATTATACGTCCTGTGGATAAAGGGGGGGGGGGGGCATTGTGCTTCTTAGGAAGCATGACTACTTGGAAGAGATGAATAGACTCTTGGCTGATCGGGATTAGTGATGAGCCGAACACCCCCGGGTTCGGTTCGCACCAGAACCCGCGAACGGACCGGAAGTTCGAACGAACATTAGAACCCTATTAAATACAATGGATGCGAACGTTCGAATTCTAAAGTGCTAATTATAACAACTATTATGCATGTTATTGTCCTAAAAAGGGTTTGGGAACCCGGGTTCTGCACCAGGGGACATGTATCAATGCAAAAAGAAGTTTTAAAAACGGTCGTTTTTCGGGAGCAGTCATTTTAATGATGCATAAAGTGAAAAAAAAAAAGTCAAATATTCCTTTAAATATCGTACCTGGGGGGTGTCTAAAGTATGCCTGTGAAGTGCCACGTGTTTCCCGTGTTTAGAACTGTCCCTGCACAAAATGACACTTCTAAAGGAAAAAAAAGCCATTTAAAACTGCTTGCGGCTTTAATGTAATGTCTGGTCCCGGTAATATGGATGAAATTCTTTAAGAAAAATGGCATAGCTACCCCATGACCCCCCCCCCTACCCCAGCCCATTACCAGCCCCTTTGGGTCTTGTATGGATATTAAGGGGAACCCCGCACATAAAATAAAAAAGGCCCTATATACTCTGAACAGCCGTATACAGGCGGTGCATACAAGACAGGGACTGTAGGTTTGTTCTTATGTAGAATCTGTTTGTAATTTTGAACAGGTACATTGTTGAAGTGTAGCTCCAGCCCAAAAATCTATTTTTAAACTTTTTGGAAAACATAGGTAAGGGTTATCACCCCTGTAACATTTGTTTTGCTGTCTGTGCCCCTGTTCAGAACATTTCACCTCACTTTCCGTCCCAATGACAACTGTTTTTGAAATGTGGTGTTTTTCTTGAAACAAGGATTGCTGATAAAGCATCAGTACAGAGGAGACACCTTTCTCCCATATTTATTCTTACAGGAGAGAATTTTCCTTCCTAGTGGTAGATTTCCTCTCACTTCCTGTTGTCTTCTTGCGTTTGCAAGTAGGAGTCGTTTGTAAGTTGGATGTTTGAAAGTAGGGACCTGCCGTATATACTCTGCAGAAATAGGCCCCTTAGTTGTTGGTGTTGGCACAACACTGTAAGCACTCACAGTTACTCTTGGTTGGTGCTGGAACGCCCTGCTGTCAACTATTATATCAGGAATTTTAATTACATATAATTGTTGAACAGTGGTAGTAAAAATTGGGCCTTTGATGGTGGTGCTGGTGCCACAACACTGTAAGCCCTGACAGTTACTCTTGGTGGGTGCAGCAATGGGCCCTGCTGTGAATTATTAGATCAAGAATTGTAATTACATGCCCCTGTTGAACAGGGGCTGAAAAATTGGGCCTTAGGCACTGGTGGCACAACACTGCAACCCCTCACAGATACTGTACTTGGAGCACAGCAATGAGCCCTGTTGCAAAGTATTGCTTCAAAAATTGTAATGACACGCCCCTGTTAAACAGGGGCTGAAAAATTGGGCCTTAGGCACTGGTGGCACAACACTGCAACTCCTCACAGATACTGTACTTGGAGCACAGCAATGAGCCCTGTTGCAAAGTATTGCTTCAAAAATTGTAATTACACGCCCCTGTTAAACAGGGGCTGAAAAATTGGGCGTTAGGCACTGGTGGCGGCACCCATAAACAAAAATGATCTTCCAAGCTATCATCATCAATCGTATCATTGAGGACTCGGAGGAGGAGGATAGCCAGTCAACATAACAGCACAGGCACTCAGCATCAGCATCAGTCTTGAAGGGATGTGACATTTTAAAATCAATTAGTCTGTTATATCAGCATCAGGTGTGTGGTAGCTGGTGGTGATCCAAGACTGGTTCATCTTGATGAAAGTCAGTCGATCAACCGAGTCGGTGGACAGGCGCACCCTGTGATCCGTGACAAATCCTCCAGCAGCACTGAATGTGCGTTCCGAAAGAACGCTGGATGCAGGACAGGCCAGTAGCTCAATTGCATACTGTGCAAGCTCTGGCCAGTGATCCATCCTCAAGACCCAGTAAGCCAGAGGATTTTCGGTGGGGAAGGTGTCCAAGTCTGACCTTGCCCCTAGATATTCCTGCACCATGTTTATCAGACGCTGGCGATGGTTGCTGGAACCAATCATACTTTGGGGCTGCGGACTAAAGAATTGTCTGAACGCATCGGTCAGACGGCCACCTTCCCCACCGCTCCTTCTTTGACTGGCCGAAGCCTCAGCAACTCGTTGTCCAGGACCAGGAGTTTGCAACCTCCCAGTCTCTGGGAACGCGTTGCACAGACCTTTCTGCAAGGCCTCCCGGAGTTGTCTCATCCTCTGCTCCCTCTGCGACGGTAACATAAGGTCCGCAACCTTACCCTTGTACCGTGGATCAAGGAGAGTGGCCAGCCAGTAATGGTCCCTCTCCTTGATCCGAAGAATACGAGGATCCTTCCGCAGACTTTGCAGGATCAGGGAGGCCATGCAGCGTAGGTTTGCTGAGGCATTCGCTCCGGAGTCCTCTGGGTCACTAAGGACGACATGATCCGCAGCCACCTCCTCCCAGCCACGTACAAGTCCACTGGTTTCTTGGGACTGTAAATCATCCCTAAAAGACTGCTGCTGATGATGCTGAGTGCCAGCCTCCACCTCCATGCTGACACAATCCTCCTCCTCCTCCTCCTCCTCCTCCTCCTCTTCCTGTGCGATGGGTGGGACAGAAGGAACACTGTCTGGGTAAAGGGGGCCTTGAGAGGCAAGGAAGTCCTCCTCTTCCTGCCTCTGTTCTGCCTCAAGTGCCCTGTCCATTATTCCACGCAGCGTGTGCTCCAACAGGTGGACAAGAGGTACAGTGTCACTGATGCATGCACTGTCACTGCTCACCATCCTCGTGGCCTCCTCAAATGGTGCCAGGACAGTGCATGCATCCCTGATCATGCCCCACTGGCGTGGAGAAAAAAAACCAAGCTCCCCTGACCCTGTCCTGGTGCCGTAGTCGCACAGGTACTCATTGATGGCCCTCTGCTGCGTGTGCAGCCGCTGCAGCATGGCCAACGTTGAGTTCCACCTGGTGGGCATGTCACATATAAGGCGGTTCTTGGGCAGGTTCAACTCCTTTTGCAGCTCAGCCAGGCGAGCACTGGCATTATAAGATCTGCGGAAATGCACACAGACTTTCCTGGCCTGCCTCAGGACATCCTGTAAGCCCGGGTACCTGCCCAAGAACCGCTGCACCACCAGGTTAAGGACGTGAGCCACACAGGGCACATGGGTCAGTTGTCCCTGTCGGAGGGCGGAGAGGAGGTTGGTGCCATTGTCGCAAACCACCATTCCTGGCTTAAGCTGGCGTGGCGTCAACCACCTCTCGGCCTGGCCCTGCAGAGCAGACAGGACCTCTGCCCCAGTGTGGCTTCTGTCCCCCAAACACACCAGCGCAAGCACGGCATGGCATCTTTTTGCCTGCGTACTTGCGTAGCCCCGTGAACGGCTACGGAGCACCGCTGGTTCATAGGACAAACCACAGGAAGAGGCCATGGAGGAAGAAGAAGAGGAGGGGGTGGAGGAGAGAGGTGTGTCACAACCAGTAGTAGCATTTTGGAGGCGTGGCGGTGGGACAACCTCCAACACTACTGCACCTTGTCCTGAATCCTTCCCAGCTGCCAAAAGAGTGACCCAATGGGCCGTGAAAGAAAGGTAACGTCCCTGTCCATGCCTGCTGGACCATGAGTCAGCGGTAATATGCACCTTACCGCTGACCGCCCTGTCCAGCGAGGCCAAGACATTGCCTTCCACATGCCGGTAGAGAGCCGGAATAGCCTTCCGTGAGAAAAAGTGGCGTTTGGGAACCTGCCACTGAGGAACCGCACATTGCACAAACTCACGGAAGGGGGCCGAGTCTACCAACTGAAAAGGCAGCAGTTGAAGCGCTAGCAATTTAGCCAAGCTAGCATTCAACCGCTGGGCATGTGGATGGCTGGGAGTGAACTTCTTTCGACGGTCCAGCAGCTGGGGCAGGGAAATTTGCCTGCTAGAATCGGACGTCGGTGTACTGCTAGCAGAGTGGGCGCAAGTACTTGGCTGTGACACACCTAATTCTACACCTTCATTCCTCTCAGTGCATGTTTCAGAGAGGACTGAAGTTATAGTGGGGTTGGAGATCCCAGCTGATGCGGTGCAAGGAGAGGTCCGCTTTGTTCTTTGGTGTGGGTCTTTGAGGTAGGCTTGCCAACGAGCTGCATGGCAGGTCAACATATGTCTGGTCAGGCATGTGGTACCCAAGCGGCTGATGTTTTGGCCACGCGATATACGCTTGAGACATATGTTGCAAACAGCAGCTGTGCGATCTGATGCACTAGCCTCAAAAAAGGCCCACACCAAAGAACTTTTTGAATGACGGGCAGAGGCAGCGCCCTGCACAGGCGGAGCTCTGCGGTGTGATTCCGTCGGTGTACTGCCCTTACGCTGGCCACCAAAGGGCATCCTGCCTCGTTGGAGATGTGCCTCCTCCTCATCCTCCTCCTCCTCCTCTCTCCTATTAGGCACCCACGTGGAGTCATTGACCTCATCATCCCCTCCCTCCTCATCACTGGAGCCAATCTGGCAGTATGCTGCAGCTGCTGGAACATGACTGCCAGATTGGTGTCCTTCTTGAGCATCCCCTCTGTCTGCTCTCACGCTACTGCCTTCCTCTAGCTGGGTTTCATCATCAGACCCTTCGAAACGCTGGGCATCCTCCTGGAGCATGTACCCAACACTGTGCTGAAACAGTTCGGGGGACTCCTCAGGAGGAGGACATGGTGGGTCTAGGGAAGGAGTGACTGATGATTTGTCTGACATTGATACCAGGGAAGACGACGCTTTGGCAGCTGCTTTTCCAGTACCCTGAGCCTGGGTGAGAGAGGATGAGGAGGAGGAGGAGGGCTTGGTCATCCACTCTACCAAGTCTTCGGCATGATGTGGCTCAACATGTCCAGCTGCCGAAAAGAAGGACAAGCGTGTCCCATGGCCATGTGCTGATGACAATGCACCGCGTCCACGACCAGCACTGTTGCCCCCAGACACAGAGCCTGCTTGCCCTCTTTTATTGCCTCCTGACTGTCTGCCTCTCCTTGTTTGCCTTCCAGACATTCTAATAGATGGCCTGCAGGGAGATGGGAAAAAAGCAATAAGGGCTACCTTCAGGTGTCCTTCTCTGTCCCTGGAAACAAGGACTTGCAGAGTGAAAGAAAAAAAACACTCTCCCTACCTACAGTTTTCTGTCCCTAGAAAAAATGTTTTTTTTAATCACAATATAGCACAAGGAAAATTAACTCACTGTCCTTACAGGTCCCTGGAAACAAGGACTTGCAGAGTGAAAGAAACTGACACTGTCCCTACCTAGAGTTTTCTGTCCCTAGAATAAATGTTTTTTTTAATCACAATATAGCAAAAGGACAATTCACTCACTGTCCTTCCAGGTCCCTGGAAACAAGGACTTGCAGAGTGAAAGAAACTGACACTGTCCCTACCTAGAGTTTTCTGTCCCTAGAATAAATGTTTTTTTTAATCACAATATAGCAAAAGGACAATTCACTCACTGTCCTTCCAGGTCCCTGGAAACAAGGACTTGCAGAGTGAAAGAAACTGACACTGTCCCTACCTAGAGTTTTCTGTCCCTAGAATAAATGTTTTTTTTAATCACAATATAGCAAAAGGACAATTCACTCACTGTCCTTCCAGGTCCCTGGAAACAAGGACTTGCAGAGTGAAAGAAACTGACACTGTCCCTACCTAGAGTTTTCTGTCCCTAGAATAAATGTTTTTTTTAATCACAATATAGCAAAAGGACAATTCACTCACTGTCCTTCCAGGTCCCTGGAAACAAGGACTTGCAGAGTGAAAGAAACTGACACTGTCCCTACCTAGAGTTTTCTGTCCCTAGAATAAATGTTTTTTTTAATCACAATATAGCAAAAGGACAATTCACTCACTGTCCTTCCAGGTCCCTGGAAACAAGGACTTGCAGAGTGAAAGAAACTGACACTGTCCCTACCTAGAGTTTTCTGTCCCTAGAATAAATGTTTTTTTTAATCACAATATAGCAAAAGGACAATTCACTCACTGTCCTTCCAGGTCCCTGGAAACAAGGACTTGCAGAGTGAAAGAAACTGACACTGTCCCTACCTAGAGTTTTCTGTCCCTAGAATAAATGTTTTTTTTAATCACAATATAGCAAAAGGACAATTCACTCACTGTCCTTCCAGGTCCCTGGAAACAAGGACTTGCAGAGTGAAAGAAACTGACACTGTCCCTACCTAGAGTTTTCTGTCCCTAGAATAAATGTTTTTTTTAATCACAATATAGCAAAAGGACAATTCACTCACTGTCCTTCCAGGTCCCTGGAAACAAGGACTTGCAGAGTGAAAGAAACTGACACTGTCCCTACCTAGAGTTTTCTGTCCCTAGAATAAATGTTTTTTTTAATCACAATATAGCAAAAGGACAATTCACTCACTGTCCTTCCAGGTCCCTGGAAACAAGGACTTGCAGAGTGAAAGAAACTGACACTGTCCCTACCTAGAGTTTTCTGTCCCTAGAATAAATGTTTTTTTTAATCACAATATAGCAAAAGGACAATTCACTCACTGTCCTTCCAGGTCCCTGGAAACAAGGACTTGCAGAGTGAAAGAAACTGACACTGTCCCTACCTAGAGTTTTCTGTCCCTAGAATAAATGTTTTTTTTAATCACAATATAGCAAAAGGACAATTCACTCACTGTCCTTCCAGGTCCCTGGAAACAAGGACTTGCAGAGTGAAAGAAACTGACACTGTCCCTACCTAGAGTTTTCTGTCCCTAGAATAAATGTTTTTTTAATCACAATATAGCAAAAGGACAATTCACTCACTGTCCTTCCAGGTCCCTGGAAACAAGGACTTGCAGAGTGAAAGAAACTGACACTGTCCCTACCTAGAGTTTTCTGTCCCTAGAATAAATGTTTTTTTTAATCACAATATAGCAAAAGGACAATTCACTCACTGTCCTTCCAGGTCCCTGGAAACAAGGACTTGCAGAGTGAAAGAAACTGACACTGTCCCTACCTAGAGTTTTCTGTCCCTAGAATAAATGTTTTTTTTAATCACAATATAGCAAAAGGACAATTCACTCACTGTCCTTCCAGGTCCCTGGAAACAAGGACTTGCAGAGTGAAAGAAACTGACACTGTCCCTACCTAGAGTTTTCTGTCCCTAGAATAAATGTTTTTTTTAATCACAATATAGCAAAAGGACAATTCACTCACTGTCCTTCCAGGTCCCTGGAAACAAGGACTTGCAGAGTGAAAGAAACTGACACTGTCCCTACCTAGAGTTTTCTGTCCCTAGAATAAATGTTTTTTTTAATCACAATATAGCAAAAGGACAATTCACTCACTGTCCTTCCAGGTCCCTGGAAACAAGGACTTGCAGAGTGAAAGAAACTGACACTGTCCCTACCTAGAGTTTTCTGTCCCTAGAATAAATGTTTTTTTTAATCACAATATAGCAAAAGGACAATTCACTCACTGTCCTTCCAGGTCCCTGGAAACAAGGACTTGCAGAGTGAAAGAAACTGACACTGTCCCTACCTAGAGTTTTCTGTCCCTAGAATAAATGTTTTTTTTAATCACAATATAGCAAAAGGACAATTCACTCACTGTCCTTCCAGGTCCCTGGAAACAAGGACTTGCAGAGTGAAAGAAACTGACACTGTCCCTACCTAGAGTTTTCTGTCCCTAGAATAAATGTTTTTTTTAATCACAATATAGCAAAAGGACAATTCACTCACTGTCCTTCCAGGTCCCTGGAAACAAGGACTTGCAGAGTGAAAGAAACTGACACTGTCCCTACCTAGAGTTTTCTGTCCCTAGAATAAATGTTTTTTTTAATCACAATATAGCAAAAGGACAATTCACTCACTGTCCTTCCAGGTCCCTGGAAACAAGGACTTGCAGAGTGAAAGAAACTGACACTGTCCCTACCTAGAGTTTTCTGTCCCTAGAATAAATGTTTTTTTTAATCACAATATAGCAAAAGGACAATTCACTCACTGTCCTTCCAGGTCCCTGGAAACAAGGACTTGCAGAGTGAAAGAAACTGACACTGTCCCTACCTAGAGTTTTCTGTCCCTAGAATAAATGTTTTTTTTAATCACAATATAGCAAAAGGACAATTCACTCACTGTCCTTCCAGGTCCCTGGAAACAAGGACTTGCAGAGTGAAAGAAACTGACACTGTCCCTACCTAGAGTTTTCTGTCCCTAGAATAAATGTTTTTTTTAATCACAATATAGCAAAAGGACAATTCACTCACTGTCCTTCCAGGTCCCTGGAAACAAGGACTTGCAGAGTGAAAGAAACTGACACTGTCCCTACCTAGAGTTTTCTGTCCCTAGAATAAATGTTTTTTTTAATCACAATATAGCAAAAGGACAATTCACTCACTGTCCTTCCAGGTCCCTGGAAACAAGGACTTGCAGAGTGAAAGAAACTGACACTGTCCCTACCTAGAGTTTTCTGTCCCTAGAATAAATGTTTTTTTTAATCACAATATAGCAAAAGGACAATTCACTCACTGTCCTTCCAGGTCCCTGGAAACAAGGACTTGCAGAGTGAAAGAAACTGACACTGTCCCTACCTAGAGTTTTCTGTCCCTAGAATAAATGTTTTTTTTAATCACAATATAGCAAAAGGACAATTCACTCACTGTCCTTCCAGGTCCCTGGAAACAAGGACTTGCAGAGTGAAAGAAACTGACACTGTCCCTACCTAGAGTTTTCTGTCCCTAGAATAAATGTTTTTTTTAATCACAATATAGCAAAAGGACAATTCACTCACTGTCCTTCCAGGTCCCTGGAAACAAGGACTTGCAGAGTGAAAGAAACTGACACTGTCCCTACCTAGAGTTTTCTGTCCCTAGAATAAATGTTTTTTTTAATCACAATATAGCAAAAGGACAATTCACTCACTGTCCTTCCAGGTCCCTGGAAACAAGGACTTGCAGAGTGAAAGAAACTGACACTGTCCCTACCTAGAGTTTTCTGTCCCTAGAATAAATGTTTTTTTTTAAGCACACTATAGCAGAAGCACAAAACACACTGACACTCTCCCTACCTATCCTTCTCTTTCCCTAAACTAAAGGAATCCAGGTTAAGCAAGAAAGAAATAACAGTCACTGTCCCTGCCTATGCTACTCTATCCCTGCTCCGGAACACACTACACTAGGCCGCCGTGCTGGCGGCCTTTTATAGTGTGGGGCGTGTACTAAACACCCTCAGCAATAATTGGCCACAGGCATCCTGCCTGTGGCCAATCATTGCTCTCCTCGCTGCCGGCGCTGTGATTGGCCAAGCATGCGGGGTCACAGTGCATGCTTGGCCAATCACAGCGCCTGGATGACACTGCGATGGCGTAGTGCATTGTGGGCCGTTCGCGTCACTCGAATTTGGCGCGAACGGCCCAAATCGTTCGATCTTCGTCGAACGATCGAACAGCCAATGTTCGAGTCGAACGTATGTTCGACTCGAACACGAAGCTCATCCCTAATCGGGATACATATACTATTCTTAGACGTGATCCTACTCTAGGATACAAGAAACAATTGGATGGATTAGTACAGGATGGTTTCAGAAAAGGCATCTTAAATAAGAAAGAAATGGAATATTTAATACCTATGGCACCTAAGATGCCGATTATTTATTACCTACCCAAAATACATAAGGATCTAATCCATCCACCTGGCAGACCAATTGTGAGCGGCATTGAGTCTCTCACATCTAGAGTTGGAAAATACGTTGATTTTTTCCTACAGCCTGTGGTCACGAAAAACCCCAGCCTTTTTGAAGGATTCCATGCAATTAATGAATGAAATATCTACACTTGACATTGAGGATGATGTACTGCTTGTTACAGCGGACGTCTCTTCGCTATACACCAATATTCCCCATGTATTGGGGTTCCAAGCGGCTAGGTATTTCCTAAATAAAGACAAGTCAGTGGACAAACCTACGATGGAATTCGTCTTGAAACTTCTCAAATTTGCGATGGAGCATAATTACTTTTACTATGATGGGCAATACTTTCTGCAACAAACAGGCGTGGCGATGGGAGCTAAATTTGCTCCCAGCCTCGCCAATCTTTTTATGGCCTTATGGGAGAATGATCAAATTTTTTCATGGAGATGTCCCAAATTATTATACTGGCGAAGATTCATTGATGACGCCTTTTTTCTTTGGAAAGGAGACCTCGAATCCCTGAAATCATTTATGGAAATGATTAATACCAACCAATGGGGTATTAGATTCACATATGAAGCAGATATCTATTCGGTGAACTTTCTGGATCTGGTGATCATGAAAGAAAATAGGAGACTAATTACTAAAACTTTTTTTAAACCTACCGACAAAAATGGTTATATACCAATGGGTAGCTGTCATCACCCTAATTGGTTAAAGGCAATACCTAAGAGCCAGTTCCAACGAATAAGGAGGAATTGTTCACATATGGAGGATTTTAAAATACAGGTAGATGTCATTAAGAAGCGCTTCATGGACAAGGGATATGATCCTAGTGCCCTAGAGATGGACATTACCAAAGTTAGTAATATGGAGAGAGAAACACTTTTGAAACCTAAAGTAAGAAATAAAGAGGACAGCGGAGGTTTTGAATGGGCATTTGTAACCAACTTTTCTTCACAGCACTGGTGGGTTAACAAAACCCTGAAGAAACATTGGAAAATTCTTAAAGGGGACAGGGTGCTGGGATCAGTTCTACCGGCAAACCCCAACATTGTTTATAGGAGAACTTCATCCCTTAAAGACAAGTTAGCACCCAGTGCCATTGATATACCTCCAAAAATTAGCCTATTTGGGGATATGAAAGGTTTCTTCCCCTGTAGGAGGTGTAAGATGTGTAAAACCTCACAGACTAACAGAACCACCTCCTTCACTTCTCAGGTGACATCTAAAACATATAAAATCAAAGATTTTATCACCTGTGGAACGGTGGGGGTTATTTATCTCCTAACTTGTCCATGTAAATTACAGTATGTCGGCAGAACAACAAGAGCCCTGAGTATTAGAATAGGAGAGCATCTTGGGAATATCAGACGAGGCTTTGTGGGACACAGTGTATCCAAGCATTTTCGTACACACCATGATAGGGATACCTCCTTGGTGACAGTAGTGGCCATAGAGAAATATACTGCACACTGGAGGGGGGATAATCTGAAGAGACATATATCCCGACGTGAAACTAGGTGGATACATGACCTTCAATGTTACCAGCCCCTGGGTTTAAACGTAGAATGGGACATAAATTGTTTTATTGATAACAAATAACATACTGATTCCCATTTTTTATATGTGCCTTTCTTTGAGCAAAATTCTTTTAAAAAAAAAAAAAAAAATTTAAAATAAAAATAACCATCTCTTAATGATAATGTAATATTAAGTTATCTTTTATATATATAAAAAAATTTTAAAGGGATTTTTTTAATTAATTTTTTTAATATTTTAGAGATATGTTTTTGTTGTAATATGCAAAGGGTATATATATCTGCATTCTTTTTGCATATTTTACTTCATTATAACAATTGGTCATGCAGCATTTAGAGGCTAATTCTAAATTTCAACATTCATTATTATATATATATTCTTTTAATGTTTATAATATGTTAATTATCTGTCCTTTTGAGCTGAAGAGAATATTTTTGGTATGTTCTGAGTCCACAACATGTTGGATTCAGCCTACCAATTTGGTGACTACAAGGCTATATTTGAAAAATCTAGCTTCCGGTGTCACGACTGCCTCATGAGTATATATACGTGAAGTGATGACGTTGGGAATCAGCCTCCGTTCCCAGTTGATGCCAGTTGTGGGGAAACGCGTCGGGTGGAGCATACATCCCTAAAACTTTATCACGTATTTGGTCATTGAAGCAGTCAGTGTTTGCTCTCTGACTGATTTTTCGGATATTTTTTCCTTTTTTACCCTTTCCCCCCCTTTTGTGTTCCTGTTTTTATATATATCTTTTTATGAAGTGTGGATTGGATGTGAACTTGCTTTGGTCTTTGCTGTGATTTTTTTCAATAAATCATTTGGAAACTTTTTTCTGAAATACTGCACCATGAAGTTTTTTTCATTCAATCCCTTCCTGCTGAGTTGAACCAACTCCTAGGAGTGCACCTGGAGCAATCATTATCTCTGCTTACCTTGATTCCTGTGTGTTGGACATCCGATCAGCTGGTGGAGCGAGGAGAGATCCCTTGGGATAAGGAGCAGGTGGATATCCTCGGTGCCGGCAGGCAGATGCACACGCTCTTGAGACCTCTGTAATCTGAGGTCCCATCGATCTGGTAAGCGGCTTTAAGATTATTCCCTACTGTCGAATGTATATGGAATAAGATCTACATCGGATAATTCCTTACCCATATGAAGATTGGTGGAGCTGATTATTTAATATTTAAAAACATTTAAATATACAACTTCTTTTTTTGGGACACTTTTTATACACATTCGTTAAATGAATATTGTTTGGAGATTCCTTATAATAGAAGATTCTCTACATTAACCCCTTTTTTTCACTATATATATTTATTTTTCACTTGATGTTTTAAATATTTTTTTCCTGTTTGCAGGATTGTTGTTTTAATTCATGGTGATTGCGCACTTGTTTCTTTTTGCATATGTTTGTTGAGCTTTAGTATTTTTTAGCTTTTTACTTGTAGCAGCATCACAGTTTTCTTTGATCAAGTATTTATTAATTTTTCTCAATATTATTTGGTTTAGCGCAGGTTTTTTCCCAATATATATACTATGGAAGAGTTGGCAAACCCAAAATAAATAGCGGATGGTGTGCAAAAAAAACGAATAAAAAGTATCATGATTGTGCATGAATTATTAAAAAGATAAAGGCCACAAACGATCTCATATTGCCAATTGATGTTGTGGGAAATATAAGTTAAAACTCTATTATTAAGAAATTGGAAACAAGGAGGGCCTCATCAGTTGGAATAGACAAACTGAACCATTCCCAAGATTCACATCAAGTGTACAAAGCACAAAGGGTTACCTAAAGCTGGATCAATATAACACTATCGCAAACCTGGTCATAGACAAACAAACGTCAATTACCAACAGTAAAACAATATACCAATAGATTTAAATTCTATACATAAGCATATACTAAATGACCAGATTGAATGTGGCACTAAATATGCCAAATAAGGTCACAGTTCCATCTTCCTTCACATAAAACCAATTTAACTGTTTAGGTCACCTTTGGCTGACAATTTTTACACATGGAGGCACCCCAAAAATGCACTGATGCACCTGTGTGGGGCACCCTAAAAAGGTGGTTCTGGTGGGCCACACTATAGTGCTCAAGAGTCCAGATGTGGAAACAGCTGCCGAGTGTCCTCTCCTTTACACTGATTAAAGTTTGCATTTCATTCTCTTTCCAAACACATCATCTAGCCAACAATGTACTAACATTTATGGAATAAAAACAGGCATCTCTCTAAATTATTGGAACCCTGTAAAATCGCAAAACATTGTATATAGTGGGCGAACTATGTGTCTGTAACGAACAATTACTGGGCCAAACCAAGTTTTAACGATGACATTTTGTAAGGTACAATTGTAAAATGCAACAACATGGAGCAACATGCAAGTTCTGAAATACAATAATAGGAACACAGGAAAAGTACTTACTTTTTTCTAGCATTCTCTTAATGCTCCTTAACTGCTCCGGCTCCCTCAGTTTGAGGTCAGACCACCTCTTTCTGAGCTGCTCCTTTGATCGTTTCACCCCGAAATTCTTCTTCAGACTTTTCACTACTTTCTTCATTATTTTTGACTTCCTTAGATTAGGGTGGGTATACGGCCCATGCTTTGCGTCATAATCCGACTTTAGCAATATGTCCACCATCTCCGACATATCCGCGTAAGACATATTAGATGCCTTGAATCTCCTCATTGATCGTGACGTTTCACAGTCTGGGCTGGTCTCCTCCTCGTTATTTGATGAATTAGCAGACACCTGCTGTGACTCCGCCATATCTGTCTGCGCGCCGAAAGAGAAGGGGCGGGGAAAAGTTGATACTGTGAACGTCATGGGCGGGCGATGTGTGCGGAGCGACGTGTGCGGAGTTTCACGCATGCGTGGTGTATATAAAGCAAACACACATGTGACAATACTACGTTCGGTGTGCGGAGAGAGGAGGAAAAGTGACGGACGTGAGAACGAAGGTATGTGATTTTTATACTTTGTGAAATCGGTGGCCTATACTGCCTAGAGATTGTTGGAGAATATATATGGGGAATCAGATTTACAGGAGGTTAGACTGTGTGACTGACATTACTTTTTTGTCTTGTTTTTTGGCTTGCAGAACCAAAATGAATGCTTTCATCAGCGATAGGGAATTCCTGGCTGAATTTATAGACCAGGTAAGGGAGCTGCCCGCTCTGTGGGAGACCAAAAACCCCATTCACAGGAAGAAAGGTGTAAGGAAAGCAGCGCTGGAGACCCTGCTCCCATTTGTGCAGACCAAGGTACCCACAGCAACCACAAAACAGGTGGACAGTAAAATTGGGAGCTTGAGAGGCACATAGGACTGAGTGCTTCAGGGTCCTGGCTTCTCAGAGGTCAGGAGCAGCAGCAGCTGATGTATATGTCCCAAATTTGTGGTACTATAGCAGGATGTCTTTCTGAACGACCACCTTGAGGCAAGGCCATCACTGTCCAGTCTTCCCCCCAGTCTTCCCTGCAGCCAACCTGAGCCTTCTTTGGAGCAAGAGGAGGCAGCCATCCTGGAAGAACCTGATTTGGACATCTGGAGCCAGGTATAGTATTTTCTCTAAATGTATTGTGAGAAAATTAATGCATGAAAAATAAGATAATATGTAAATCCCCCCAACAATTGGGAGCAAAAAGTGATCTCAATATCAATAGACAGTAGTGGGCCCAAAATTGGGGGAGAAGAATGAATTCTGATGGGGTAATAATAATAGTCTTTTCTATTGATTTACATTCAATTTGCAACAGTCATGAGCTATAATTTGTGTGTAAATGATGAACCAAAAACTAAAACTATGTCCCTTTTTCATACACAGGATGACATCAGCGAAGAGGAGGGTCTGGAAAGTGTCAGGCAGGAGAGGGCAAGGCCCACTGAGAGCCAGGAGGAGGCAGGGCCCAGTGTGAGCCAGGAGGTGGCAGGGCCCAGTGGCACACAGGAGGTGGCAGGGCCCAGTGGCACACAGGAGGTGGCTGGGCCAAGTAGCAGGACCAGATCGCAGGTGCCTCCCATCCGCCTTCCTAAAAGATCCAGAAGGGACAGGAGCACAAGCGAGGCAGCAATGGCCCTTATTAGAGCGGCACATGCCACCCTCCAGGAGCCCACATCCCCTGAAGAGGCCATTGCCAAACTAGTTGGGGCCAAGTTCAAGGTGATGAGCATGGAGCAACGCCTCCTATGCGAGCCCCTGCTCATCACCTTGCTGAACAAGGGGGTGATGGAGAGAATTACCCCCAATACGGCCATATGTTAGGTCGCCCAGCTTTCCCAACCTCAACCTTTTCCTCCTTCTCCTCCTTCTCCCCCTCCACCTTCTTCTTCTCCTCCACCTTCTTCTTCTCCTCCACCTCCTTCTCCTCCTCCTGACACGAGTACACCTCCAGTGGCACAGCCTCCAGCCACACGCAGAAGGAAGGCTTCAGGGAAGGATGCAGGGAAGGCTGCCAAGAAGACCAGGAAGTGATGGCCTTGCTTCATTGTGGTCTGACAGGAGGCAGCCTGTTGTAGTACCACAGACTTGGGACATGTATATCACCTGCTGCTGTTCCTGACCTCTGGGAGTCCAGCATCAGATTGTGCTCACAACTGTTGTGCTTCTCAAGCTCCCAATTTTATTGGCCACACAGGGTTGATGTGTGCTCTGGGGTCCCATGGATGCACAAATGGCAGCAGGTTCTCCAGCCCTGCCTTCTATTTATTTTGTTAGATACATGAATAAATGTTTTTTTTTTTTACAGTTAATACTTGACTATGTGTTTTTATAATAATTATAAATTTAGCTTTGGAGTAGGCAGATACATTTTAACAAATAAAATAAAAGGGACAGATAACACAAAAACAACTCCTTGAAGGTCTAAAAAAAATTAAAAATAAGGGGTAAACTTGACACAACAAAAATAATAAATAAAATCATGGAGATCACTATAAAATAAAGAAGCATTTAAAATGAAGATCTGTATTCAAAATTAAAATAATATAATTATTAAGGAGGTCTTGCTCGATATAATACAGCTAAATATTCATGAGATCAGCATGAAAAAGGTTTAAAATAGTTAGTCAGAACTCTGTGTGAATATCAGCAGCAAAACAAGTTCTTTAGTTTTCATTATTGTAACATTCTAAAGAAGATTTAAATGCGCAACATTTAAACGATGCAATAATTTACAGCCGGACGAATGTGCTATCTCCATTACGAAGGCTTGTTTTACCAGAAGAAGCGCTCCCGTCTCATACTTGATTCTGAGCATGCGCGCTTTTTGAAGACTCGGAAAAGCATACACACGAACGGTTTTCTCGTTGCAAAACAGGCCGACGAGAAACACGACGAGAAAATCGAGAATCCGGACGAGAAAAAAGAGAGCAGGTTCTCTATTTTTCTCGTCGAGATTCACGGCAGTTTTCTCGACGAAAAACCATACACACGAACGGTTTTCTCGACAAGAAAGCTCTCTCGGCAGTTTTCTTGTCGTTTTTGGAGTCGACTGAGACCTGGTAACTGGCCTGGATACTCAGGAGGTTGAAGAGGATTCTTGTGGATCTAATGCGGGGGGTAGACGAACTGCTTCACAAAGGGGCAACAGGTGGTTCCTATGCCAAGTCTTCAGTGGGCCCACACTCCCCTCTGGTTTTATCTGATATACCGGGAGACTAGGTAACTGTTTGCAGACGGCATATGGTTGGGATTTCCACCGGTCAGCTAATTTGTGCTTCCCGGGAATACCCAAGTTCCTTAGTAGTACCCTATCCCCTGGCTGTAAGTCTTGTATCCTAACCTTGAGGTCAAAGTTCCTTTTATTCCTCAATCCCCTCTGGTTAGATGAGGCTTGGGCCTGTTCATATGCCATCTTCAGACTCTTCCTTAAGCGATCCACATACCCCTTGTGGGAAGTTGCCGAGGTATGAACCCGGGATGTGCCGAAGGCTAAGTCCACTGGTAACCGAGCTTCTCTTCCAAACATCAGCCGATATGGGGAGTATCCAGTAGCATCGCTGGTAGTACTGTTGTAAGCATGTACTATGGCAGCCACTTGCTTGCTCCAGTGTTGTTTCTTCTCTGAGTTCAATGTTCCCAACATATCCAAAAGAGTCCGGTTAAATCGTTCAGGCTGAGCATCCCCTTGTGGGTGGTATGGGGTTGTTCTAGTCTTTTATTGATGCCCAACAGATCTAACAGCTTCTTTATCAGTCTACTTTCAAAGTCTCTTCCTTGATCTGAATGCAGACGTTAAGGTAGACCATAGTGCACAAAGAACCTTTCCACTAGCACTTTGGCTACTGTTGAGGCCTTCTGATCCTTGGTAGGGAATGCTTGAGCGTATCTGGTGAAGTGGTCTGTCACTACCAGGACAATCCCTTTTCCATTCAGATCAGGCTCTAGACAAAGGAAGTCAATGCACACCAGTTCCATGGGTCCTTGACTCTGCAGATGGCCCATTGGGGCTGCCTGACGTGGCAAAGTCTTCCTTTGCATGCACCGTACACAAGAATGCCAGTATCCCTCTACTTCGGCCCGCATACAGGGTCAGTAGAACCTGTCTCTTACAAGGTGAAAGGTTCTCTCCGGTCCCAGGTGACCATGATGGTCATGGAGAGCAGTAAGGACCGCCTCCCTGTGCTTGGTGGGTAGGAATAACTACCACTTCTCTTCCAGATCATCAGAGGGGCCCCTTCGATAGACCACCCCTTGACGTATCTGTAGCCAGTCCCATTCCCTGTGCAATAAGCCAGCCTCTCTGAGAAGAGTTGGTTAGGAGCAATTCAGGGCGTTGGTTCTCCAAGGCCTTCAGTATTAGCTTCCCTAACGGGTCTTCCAATTGGTCCCTCCTTAAGTCCTTCTTGGATAACTTGGGCAAGTCCTCTTCTCCGACATGGGTCACATTGCAGTAACATCTGGGTACTCCAGCAGCTGAGACCCCAATTTCTTCGGCCCTTGATCCTCCTTTGGCTTGAAGTTCTGTCCCCCTATATAAGGCTTGCACTCCCTCCGGGGTCAACTGGGCCCACTCTTCGGTGAGATCAGTGGGAGTAAGGGATCTCCTGGATAGGGCATCCGCATCCCTATTTCCAACTCCTGGTCGGTACTTAAGGCTGAATGTGAAACTTGAGAGGGCAGCCAGCCACCTATGTCCTGTGGCATCCAGTTTGGTGGTCAGAAAGTAAGTAAGTGGATTATTATCCGTCTTGACCACAAATTCAGCCCTGTATAAGTAGTCTTTCAATTTGTCTACCACAGCCCACTTCAAGGCCAGGAATTCAAGCTTGTGGGTGGGGTATTTCTTCTCAGCGAGTGTCAGGCTTCTGCTCACATAGGCAACGGGCCATAGGTGACCATCGTGCTCCTGGTATAGCACCCCACCAAGCCCATCTCGGCTGGCGTCCACATGCAACTCGTAAGGTTTGGTGGTATCTGCATAGGCCAATACAGGGGCGGTTGTCAGACTCTCTTTCAGCTGGTCGAAGGCCTCTTCACACTTGGGGGTCCACTGACCCTGGATGGACTCTTTAGATTTCCTGGGCCCCATGGTAGACTTCACTGGCTGGTCTGAATTCTGTCCATCATCCTCTCCTTCATTCCTTAGTAATTCATTAAGGGGCCTGGCTATTTTGGCAAACCCCTCCACGAACCTCCTGTAATAGGAGCAGAATCCCAGGAATGACCGGAGCTTGGTCACATTTGTAGGCCTCGGCCAGGAAGTGACAACATCCAGCTTCTCCGGGTCTGTGGCTACCCCTTCTGCAGATACAATCTAGCCCAAGTAATCAACTGAGAACTGGTAGAACTGACATTTCTCCGGGGAAAGTTTCAGGCCTTCTTCATGGAGCCTCTTCAAGACTTTCTCCAGCCTCTCTTCATGTTCCTCTAGGGTTTTCCTGAACGCGATGACGTCGTCCAGATACACCAGCACCTCCATCAGATTCATGTCCCCCACCGTTCTTTCCATTAGCCTTTGAAAAGTAGCAGGGGCTCCTGACAACCCTTGAGGCATCCGGTTGAACTAGAAGAACCCCACAGGGGCGATGAAGGCTGTCTTCTCCTGATCTTCAGGGTGCATGGGGATCTGGTAGTAGCCACTCTTCAGATCCATCACACTGAACCACTTGGCTCCAGACAGACTTTGTAGCGCATCCTCTATCCGGGGAGTGGTGTACTTCTTCCGTTCAGTGTCCGGTAGTCTATACACAGCCTCAGAGAGCCATTCTTCTTTCGGACCACCACTATCGGAGAGGCATAGGGACTTCGAGACTCCTGGATTATGCCTGTCCTCTTTAATTCAGACAGTTGCTCGCGCAGATCTTCCAGATCTCTTAGAGGAACCCGTCGGACTCTCTCCCTGAACGGCTTATCCTCCTGCAAGCGAATCTTGTGGGTGGCACTCTTCGCACACCCCACATCGAATTCATCCCTTGAGAAGATCTTCTGCCATCGAGCAAGTTGGGCCCTGGCTCTCTTCTTCCAAGCTGGTGGGAGGTTTTCGTCCTCAGAACAGAGCCTCCCTATTATGTCTTCTTCTCCCTGTGGCTTCTTCAAGTTAGATGGGCCCACTGGGGTGGCTTGGTTCACCTGACCTAACAGCAATCTGGCTGATACCGTCAAAGGGGTGGCGGAGGTGTTTCTGACACTCACTAAAACCTTCCCATGACTCCTCTCTAGGGCCTTCAGTGGGATCACTACGGGAATTACCTCTATTCCCCTTTCCTTCTCTCGAGGGCTAGATTCAAGGATGATGAAAGGGCCGAGTTGCTTCCATGTGAGTTTTACAGACGCTCTCAAACAGGTCACCTCTCCTGGCTGCAGTACCTTTTCTGTTTTATCCAGCTTCCATACTTTCCCAACCCCCTCTCCTGGGGCCTTTTTCTCCATCACTAAGCGCTGCTAAACTTGCTGCAACAAGGGGTGGACCCTTGCGGTCAGGGTATCTTGTTCTTCAATCAGGGGGGTCAACAGCCTTCTAACCAAGTCAGTGTTGGTTCCTATGATCAGAGAGCTCTTGTTGGCCCCAGGTGGCCTAGGACAGACCACAGCCAGAGTGTCAAATGTCTCCGTTCCTCCCGCCACTGAGGGATCAAAGGTGAGTCTGATTGGGATGTACCCATCATAGGGGAAACTCTGCGTTCCAATGCCCCATATCTCCAGGTCTTCCAGCTTCTGTAATGGTAAATGCCTGAGGTGCCTATTGTAGAAGTCACGATATAGGAGAGTCACCTGGGTTCCAGTATCGAGAAGGACCTTTGTGTAGATTCCTTCTACCTGGATTGAGATCATTGGCGAGGGCCCTACAAGTTTATCTGGAAGTTTCCGTGGAGAGGTCTTCTTGGCAGGTTCTGTAATTTGTATCTTTACTTCCTTCTTTCTCCGGCTTTTCTGGGGTTTCGACCCTTGTGGAGCCTGGTGTGCATTGATCTCCTGCCTCTGAGTATTTTGAAATTTGGAGCGGGAAGTACCAAGCTGTCCAGAGGTGGCAGCAGGGGTGTTTAGTAAAGGTTTAGGACCCCGTTGCTGTCTCTTTTTCTTGTTGTTTTTGGAGTTGGCTGTCACAGATGGGCACCCAGTTGACTCCTTCACCGGGGCCCTCTGAAGTTTTTCCGCCGGCTTGCGGGATGGTGTGGCAGCTTTCCTCGGGCTGGTACACATCTGTCGATAGTGCCCAGTTCCTCCACAATTGAAGCAGACATCTTCATCCCTTGAGTTCCTAGGTGGGGAAGTAGATACACTTTGAGTCACCTTGGTTACAGTGCCTTCTCCCTTTCCGGTCTCTGAGATCTTGGCCATAAGTGAAGTTAACATCTCCATAACTTGTGCTATTTGGGACTTTAGAGTAGCTACCTCATAGTCCTGTTCACGAGTCATTGCCGACCTAACTTCAGCAAAGGGGATAGAGTTCGGAGGAGTAGTTGACTGTTGATCATTCAGCAGTGTTTCTTCAACTCTTAGCACCCGGATGAGATCAGGGTAGCTCAATGACATGACACCCCCAGAGGTCTTCAAATGGAGCCAGACTGGATCAGAGCGCAGGGCTCCTCTTAAAATTTGTTGCATCCTGGCTTGATCTATGGCAGAGGGTTCCATTCCCTTCTTAAGCACAATCTGACATAGCATCTTGTTCAACCTCCGGATGTACTCAGAAAGGCGTTCCCCTGGCTGTTGTAGGGTGTGTTCAAATTGGTATATCAGCTCAGCTGCCTTCTCCAATTGCCCAAACTCCTCCTGCAGCATGACCAAGTAATCATAGGCTGTACATGTGGCATTACTGAACCTCAGATTCTTGACAGCTTCTGCAGCGGCTCCTCACAGACTCTCACTTATATGTTGTTTCTTTTGGGCCTCTGGTAGTTCCCATCCTTCTAGAGTTTGCATGGCTTGCTCTATCCAGACATCAAACTCTTCCTCGCCGAGTGGCACAGGCTGTTCCCCTGAGAAGATTCTCAGCTTCCTGTACCCAGCTTCCACACACACTGTGTTGCTTTTCTGGCACTTTAACACGAAGTCCCCCAGAGCAGTAAGAAGCTCTGGCCCAATCATGGTCAGAGGTGGCGGGGAGGCTTCTGGTGTCTTGACTTCCTCTTCCTGGGAAGGTGTGGAGTGGTCTCCCCCTGGAAGTCTTGGGTGTACTATGAAGAGTTTTGACTTGTCTCCTAAGGGGAAACTCTTCCTCTTGAAACTCTCAGGCACTCCCTCCTTCCATTCTAGCAAGGCATGAGTGCTATAAGTTTCTTGATCTGGCCTGAGAGCGACTACCTGTGCTCTCCTCTGTGGAGACAATACTTTTATGATGTCAGCCACCTTCTTATCCCAATGTCCTTCAGGAAGCTCAATGGCTACACTCGTGCTTGAGCGGGCGCCCTCTTTTTCGCACCACTGGACTACAACAAAGGGGTCCATCTTGATAAGGACAAGGGTCCTGCCTGGGGAAAGTTGATTTCAGAGTAACAGGATTCCGGACGAGCCCCCACGTGTAGCACTACCCCGTAGGAGCTGCTGGTTTTGTTTGGGCCTGCCCTCTAATTCTCAACCCCTTAACTGGCTTGAACTCTCCCTTGGCACAACTGGTAGCGGAAAGAATTGTAAAACCCACCTCTATGGGGAAACACAATTCTGCATGTAAAAAATACACACAGGTATATACTTAAACAAAGATAAAGTTTACTTTACCAGAGATAATAAGCAAATCAAGACAATTATATATATGTAAATAGCTTCAAATGACTCTGAAGGGCCCTGCAAGAGTCAATAATATTTGTAAGATAAAGATTCTAAAATAAACTGGTACTTACTATCTATGGATAAACAATCCTAAGCTCGTGAGCTCCCCTAGTGTGCAATACCACCCCGTGTCCCGTCAAAGTTAGTTCCTGTCAGGGCTGACTCAGATTACTGTACAAGTTCCTTGAGGGTGGGAATCTTCGTTAGAAAACGTTGGTGCACTTTATAATTGTAATCCACAGGAGATTAAAGATGTGAACTAGACTCTCGCAATGCTTTTGAGAGTGAAACTAATAGTCAGTATAACGCCATCTTTAACTACACAGCTACCACATGCTGCACTATGTCCTGGTGTAAGTGTAGCTCCCTACTCGGGTGGTGGTGGGCCTTCAAGAGTCACAAACCTAGCAACAGTTGTAGATTCTGGGCAGGTGCCCGCTCACCCAGACAGGCCTAGTCCGCCTGACACGCTCTGCGGTCGGTACCTCGATCCCCGACCTCTCCGTAACACACAGCCTCTGGTCCTTCTCACAGCAGCTGAAGATGTCGGTTGGCAGATGACTCCGGTCTGAGGGTGACACGAGCTAGTCACACTGAAAGAGACCCCTCTCTGGCGTGGTGATCCTCCGCAAAGTTATAGGCCCAGGTTTTGGGCCTAGTCGCCCCGGCAGCAGGCCTCACACAAACTTCCTGCTTGGTTGAGCACGGAGTCTAGAGAGACCGAGCGTGGCCCCTCCCTTCCTCTATGTAACCTTCCCCAGCAGGCTGTGCGGTGGTTGTAATGCATTCTGGGAGCACAGCTGCACTGTGGGTACCATTGTCTATTAGGTATCCATGGCAACGGAGTCTCTCTCTCCCTGTACCATAAGTTCCACACGCATTACTGAACATAAGTAAACAATAGTCTATAAAGTTGTAACTGGAACATAGGAGGAAGTTTGGGGTGGACACACATAACAATAGTCCATAACAGTAGAACCCTGCTACACACACATTTCAGATGCCATTCATTTAAATGGTACCTAAAAATCTCAGCAAACCTCAACGCGTGTAGCATGTTTTTGGGTGACAACGCGATGTGGTTTGCCGTGATTGCAGCATGATTTATCTCATGACAATCACAGAAAAACCATGCCGCGTTTTTTTCAAATGAATGGCATATGAAATGTGTGTTCTGCGATTTGTCATTCACACCTGGGCGTTTTGAAATTGCAGGCAGGATCGGGCCAAATCTTCTCGCGATTCAAAATGTCCAGGTGTAAATTCAGCCTAATTCTAACTTTTCTAAAAAAAAAAAAAAAAAAACATTCCCTCCCCTCTCCTTATGCCCCATACACACGATCGTTTTTCATGCCGTTAAAAATTCAATTTTTAAAAATGGGGATTAAAACCGATCGTGTGTATGCTCCAGAGCATTTTTAACGACGTGAAAAACGGCCATTAAAAATTTCGAACATGCTCTATTTTTTCACGTCGTTTTTCATGTCGTTTTTTTTAACAACGTGAAAAACGATAGTGTGTATGCTTTTACGAGGTGAAAAAAAACGCGCATGCTCAGAATCAAGTATGAGACGGGAGCGCTCGTTCTGGTAAAACTAGCGTTCGTAATGGAGATAGCACATTCGTCACGCTGTAACAGACTGAAAAGCACGTCGCTCAACAAACTTTACTAACATGAAGGGTGGCGCCATCCGAACGGAACTTCCCCTTTATAGTGCCGTCGTACGTGTTGTACGTCACTGCGCTTTGCTTGAACGTTTTTTTAAATGATCGTGTGTACGCAAGACAGGCTTGAGAGGAAACATGAAAAAAAACGATGAGAAAAACGTTGGTTTAAAAAATGGCATGAAAAACGATCGTGTGTACGCCGCATTATACCCATCCTGCATACCCAGTATGAAAAAAAATAAAAATCTGTGTACTTACCTATTTTTAATCTTCTCCATTCTGGTCACTTGAACCTGCAGCTCTGGCTCCCCTGTGTATTGGAGCACTTAAATCAGACCTATTAAATCTTCTGCCCTTATTGTTTTAACTTTGGATAGTAAAAAAAAAATTCTGCCAATAAATACCTTATACAGCCCACTTCCTGTTTCTTGTCTAGACATTAGCCTAGGCTTATGACTTCATGCACAGCTCTCTCTCTCTCTCTCACTCTCGTGAGAGTTTGCCAGGAAGGGATGGGGGGATGAATCATAAGAGGGCCAAAGAGAGCTGCAGGGCTGGAGGTGTGCCTCTGTGTGTCTGTGTAAATCCAGGAAGTGAACAGGCTAAAGTTAAAATGGATGCAGCCAGACTTAGTGGATAGAGATTTCTGCAGTATATTTGGTAAGTACAGAATCACAGTATATATAAAATAATATGCAAAGTGGTTGGAGGGAAGCTTCAGAATGGCAAAGATGTATTTATTACAAATTATGTGTGCAGACTGCAGTTCCTCTTTAACAACGGCTGTGAAATCCAGGAGCCGTGATGGGTATCCATGGCCCAGCCATTGTTGGTTCTCTCTCCTTTCCCCTGCAGCAGCTTACTGACACAGGAGGTGGATCTGCAGGATCACGTGACTGGACTGGAGCAGGATAAAAATAGGTAGGTACACACATCTTTTTCGTACAGGATATGCAGGATAGGTAGGTGGAAGGTGGAGTGAATATTTGCTAAGAATAGTTAGTATTAGCTTTATGTTCCATTTTGAAGCAAACTTGAAGTCTTTAAAAGGTCAGACTGGGGTCATGTATTATTACTTGATTTATTGCCTTTGTTTGGATACAATTGCCTGTTTGGTACCTGCATGTACGCATAGGGTTGCCACCTGTCCAGGATTCACCCGGACAGTTCGGGTTTGGAATCATGTGTCCGGGTTTCAGACTGCCTAAAACCCGGACACAGGGTTGCTGGCTGCAGTTGTCTAAGCTGAGAGTGTCTGTTACACTCTTTCACACTGCTCAAAGTCAGCACTATCAACCCCCCCGACCCCCCCCCCAAAAAAAACACAGACAGCAGAGGAGAGAAGGCTCACCATCCATCCCTGTCAGTGACTGAAGTCTCCCCTTTTCTCTCCTGCCTCTGAGTATGTACACTAAGGTAAATCAGGGTTCTCAGAGCACCCCTTTAATCAGAGTTACACTTTACACCAGAGACCACAATGTTTCCCCTTACATCAGAGTCCTCTCTATACATCAGAGTTCTCAGTGTTCCCCCCTTAAATCAGGGTTCCCAGAGCATCCCTTATGTTGGAGGCCCCAGAGTTCTCCCTTACATCAAAGTCTGCAGCGTCCCCCCTTACAGTGAAAGGGAACGCTGTGGACTCAGATGAAAAGGGGGACTCTTGTTATTAACTTCATATGATTAGAAATTTTATTTAATAGCAAAATATATGTATAGTTTATACTATAAAAAAAGAAAAGTGTTCGGGTTTGACTTGAAGAAAAGGTGGCAACCCTATGTACGCACCCCCACTTGACCAAACCCACCAGCTGGGACCCTGCAGGAGTCACCCAGGAACTAATTAGTAATGCAGTTTCTGGTCCTGGTGTTCAACGCAGACCTCTATGTCTACCACAAAGTTGCATTATGCTCCATCCCCTGATCCACATCCATGTCAACTCCCACATAAGTTAAGCACACTCTCCCAATGGGTCCTGCAAATTTGAATGGTTTCAGGGTAAGCCGAACAACAAGGTCCATGAGACAGGGGGACCCAAGCCGCCAGGTGTAGTATACTCATTATACTTGTAAAGGGGGATTTCTTCTTGCATGGACATTTCTTTAAACACATTACTTTGCTTCTCTTACATACAGTATATAATCAATGAGGCATTGTAGTAGCTTTTTAAAAAACTTTAGTGTATAGTATACACTGAAACAAACTTCAGGTGTTCATTACATAAGTGGGAAAACATTGAGATTGGCATTACAACCCCCAGGCCTGTGGCAGGAACAGTCCCAGATACTGCTGCCCAGGTGTTACAGGCTTCGGCCTGCTCTCTGATTTTAGAGTGTATAGTGTAGAGTGGCAGAAGCCAGGAATATTGTACAGTGGCTGGACAGTGCAGCGCCAGATGGCAATAGGCATTATCTGCAATCTGCAGCTGCAAATACAACAAAAAATGCTACACTATATAACTACCCCCAAATCTGGCAGTCTGAGCCCCACTTTGTCCAAGCTCTTTGTGCTGAAACCACTCCCCAAATTAATCTGGTGGAAATTTCCTGCCATGGGTTACCCCCATAGTGGCACACTGACTTGATTCATTTCCTGAGTTCTTTGAAATCTGTGTAGAGATTTTTAGCATAATAACATTTTCAGTGAAAGAATGGACTACGTAACAATAAAACAAATGTCATTTAATTTACCTTCAAGTATACATCGCTTCTACACCACCCCTGCTCATTGGAATGCATGGGCAGCGCTCCTAAAGCACCTGAAAAGTGCTTTGAAAGCCCCCTGCTATCAGCCGAAAAGCGCAGCTTAAACAGCGCTAAAGTGCCGCTAAAACGAGCAGCGCTTTAGTGCTAACGCAGCCACGGCTACAGTGTGAACGTAGCCTTAGTGGTGTGTGTCCCTTTAAATACACCCCATCTTAGTGTGCTGAGAAAAAAAACTTTATGATGTGCAAATTAGCAATGGAAAAATAAATGATATGTAAACAACCCTTTAGTAAATGTGTGGTATTGATTTCTAATATGTGTAGCGGGTATGTACTATTTAGGGGCAACATCTGGGTGGTAGTATTACCCAGATGCACTAATTGGTACAGTAGGGCTGTGTTCTATTTGTGTGAGGACATCAGTGGTGTTCAGTTCCCTGCGGCTCAGTAGGTGGCGCTGTCGCTTTGGGCCGGGGTTGAACCATCACTGCAGTGCCGTACCCTTTGTGACCTCTCGCAGCAGCTGTACGACGGGGAGGGGAACCCGCTGTGCTTGCTGGGAGAGAGTATAAAGGGGGCGGACATCTTCACCACGAGGTCCGAGTCCCAGGCACCTTTAGCCTGAGGGCTGCTGTCCGTGATCGGTGTCCAGGCGCCCTTGGCCTGTACACGCGGAGTTCGTGTTCCATCCCAGACACCTTCACTCTGTGGTCAGGTACTTAACCGGAGGCCTGGGGCCCAGTACCTTCCACTGGGTCCCGCGAGGGAGGGATCGTCCTAAGGTGCTTCGGGTGTCGGGCGCCTGAATCCAGGGCGTAAGGGACCAGAGAGGGGATCCTACCGAAGAGCTGGTACAGCATATTACCAGTGCCGGGTGGACCTCTGGAGACCGTCCGGATGGATGTCTTTCCCGGAACAGGGGCCATTTCATCAGGGAAGGTGGTTCATGTTCTATGGCTGGTGGCAGCGGTCCATCTAATCCACTCAGGTGGGTGGCAGAGACCTGCTCTCAGGCCTGTGGCAGGGGCCTCAACAGTTCACCCGGTCGGTGGCAGCGACCAATCTCACGGTCGGTGGCAGAGACTGTGCGCCAAGCCTATTTGCACTAGAAGGAATAGGAGAGTTCACTGTGCCTGGACCTACTCGTATCCACACCCTGTCTGTTTATTCAAAAGTTCAACTGATGCTGTCCACTTGTAAAGAAGAATAAAGGAGTGTTGGACTTTTTATGGTGTGGGGCTCTATTACTGACAGTCAAACTTCCACGGGAGAAGCAGAGGCTCCATCCAGAACACAGGTCCGAAGGTAAAACAAGTGTTGGCTTTCACCTCTGCACATTAGAGGACATAGGCCGTAGTGAACCTCATCCTCCTCCCGCATACCCCTAGACAAGCCAGCCGTTTTATTAACAAGGGGACGGGGGGTGAGGCCGCTACATATGTAAATCATAAAACACTGAAAACATTAAACTAGCACCATATGCAAACCCATAATGTGCAATAAAGTGACTGCGCTGTGCTTGCAATATTTCATTAACATCCGTGAAGAACGTGACATGTGCTATGATACAATATAAATGTCAATAAAGTGACATGTCCTGAAAAAAAAAAAATGAGTCCATATTTCAATAATATAATTGGATTTATAAATCCTGTGATGTATTGGTGGTTTTCACACGTGTTCCCCCCTTCTCCACCTCACTCACCAAAACTTCTCCCCCTTACTAGGGGTAAAACAGCATTCACAGCACTGTGTGGCTGTACACAATATCCAGATACAGGACTTCCTCAACTCCTCCATGGGTTCCTGTCTCTCCAGATTCCTTACAAATAGAAACCATACAGACTCCATGCTGTTACATTCATAACAGATATCTTGAGTTCCAGCTGAACCTGTGTTTGATGCCAGAATTAAGACTGACGATGACTCTTAAGCCCCTTACACACGATCAGTTTGACTGATGAAAACTGTCCGATGGATGGTTTTCATCAGACCAACCGATCGTGTATGGTACCCATCGGTCTTTTTTCCATCGGTTGTAAAAAATAGAACTTGTTTTAAAATTTTCCGATGGATAAAAAAACTATGGGAATTTCCGATCGTCTATGGGCAAGTCCATCGGTTAAAAAACCCATGCATGCTCAGAATCAAGTCGACGCATGCTCAGAAGCATTAAACTTAATTTTTCTCGGCTCATCGGAGTGTTTTACGTCACCGCGTTTGGAACGGTCGGTTTTTTGACTGATGGTGTGTGGCCAAGACTGATGAAAAACAGTTTCATCGGATTTCCGATGGACAAATCCATTGGATGAAAATCCATAGGTTATCCGATCGTGTGTACGGGGCTTAAATAGTAGTTTTAGTTTTATGTTCAATAAGAAAAACCATCTTGAAGGCCCAGGGATTTTTCAAGATCTCCCGAGTTGATAGCATCCCATGTTTAGTGAAAAGAAATAACAAATAGAAGAGAAGGTACATACAATAAAACCTTGGTTTTATGCCCTGTACACACAATCGTTTTTTTCCAATGAAAAAAACGATCGTGTGTGGGCCTCATCTGACTTTTTTCCATTGGTGTAAAAAAATAGAACATGTTTTAAATTTTTCCGATGGAAAAAAAAACGATAGGAAATTCCGATCGTCTGTGTGGATCTCCATCGGAGAAAAATCCATGCATGCTCAGACTAAATTACAAGACGGGAGCGCTCGTTCTGGTAAAACTAGCGTTCGTAATGGAGATAGCACATTTGTCATGCTGTAACGGACTGAAAAGCACGGAGACTGAAAAGCGCGAATCGGCTAACACCAAACTTTTACTAACACACAGTAACACGAAATCAGCAAAAGCAGCCCAAAGGGTGGCGCCGTTGGATTTGAACTTCCCATTTATAGTGCCGTCGTACGTGTTGTACGTCACAGCGTTTTGGACGGTCGGAATTTTGTCTGATGGTGTGTAGGCAAGACTGATGGAAGTCAGCTTCATCGGAATTCCGACGGAAAATTCCATCGGATTTTATTCCATCGAAAATCCGATCGTGTGTACAGGGCATTAGAGTAACTTGGTTTGAGAGCGTTTTGCAAGACGAGCAACATTTTTAAATAACTTTTGACTTGATATACAAGCGATGTCTTGATATAAAGCCCTGTACACACGGCCGAGATTCTCGTCAGGAAAAAAACGTTGTTTTTCCTGACGAGAATCTTGACAAGAAACTTATCCCGGCCGAGTGTACACGCGTACGATTCAAAAGAACCGCCGTTCTTTTGAATGGCACGCACGTGGTGACATCATCGACTACGACGAGCGTGCGCTTGTCACATTCGATGCCGTCGCTGCCATCTTGCTACACCCTATGCCTAGGAAGCTACCGCGCATGCGTCAAAGTAATTTCGAGCATGCGTGGGTTTCCACGGCGACAGATAAGTGTACACACGCTCGGGTTTCTCGTCGAGAATCTGGGCAGTTTTCTCGACGAGAAAAACTAAAACCCACGTACACACAGCCGGTTTTCTCGGCAAGAAAACTATCCTGGCAGTTTTCTTGTTGTTTTTTGCAGAGAAAACTGGTCGTGTGTACGCGGCCTAAGAGTAGCGTCATGTCACAACTGGGTATAAAAGAGAAGAGAGGCACCTGTAAGTGTAGCAATATGGTTACATTTAATGAAGGTACAACATTTAGCAAAATATTGCTACACTTAGAGGCGCCTCTCTTGTCTTTTATACTCAGTAGTAGGAATGAGCTTCGTGTTCGAGTCGAACATACGTTCGACTCGAACATCGGCTGTTCGATCGTTCGACGAAGATCGAACGATTTGGGCCGTTCGCGCCAAATTCGAGTGACGCGAACGGCCCACAATGCACTACGCCATCGCAGTGTCATCCAGGCGCTGTGATTGGCCAAGCATGCACTGTGACCCCGCATGCTTGGCCAATCACAGCGCCGGCAGCGAGGAGAGCAATGATTGGCCACAGGCAGGATGCCTGTGGCCAATTATTGCTGAGGGTGTTTAGTACACGCCCCACACTATAAAAGGCCGCCAGCACGGCGGCCTAGTGTAGTGTGTTCCGGAGCAGGGAAAGACAAGCATAGGCAGGGACAGTGACATTTATTTATTTCTTGCTTAACCTGGATTCCTTTAGTTTAGGGAAAGAGAAGGATAGGTAGGGAGAGTGTCAGTGTGTTTTACTGTGCGAGTCCTTGTTTCTAGGGACAAAGAAGGAAAGTGAGGGGAATTCTCCTTGTGCTATAGTGTGCTTTAAAAAAACATTTTTTCTAGGGACAGAAAACTCTAGGTAGGGAGAGTGTCAGTGTGTTTCACTGTGCCAGTCCTTGTTTCTAGGGACAAAGAAGGAAAGTGAGGGGAATTCTCCTTGTGCTATAGTGTGCTTTAAACAAACATTTTTTCTAGGGACAGAAAACTCTAGGTAGGGAGAGTGTCAGTTTCTTTCACTGTGCCAGTCCTTGTTTCTAGGGACAAAGAAGGAAAGTGAGGGGAATTCTCCTTGTGCTATAGTGTGCTTTAAAAAAACATTTTTTCTAGGGACAGAAAACTCTAGGTAGGGAGAGTGTCAGTTTCTTTCACTGTGCCAGTCCTTGTTTCTAGGGACAAAGAAGGAAAGTGAGGGGAATTCTCCTTGTGCTATAGTGTGCTTTAAAAAAACATTTTTTCTAGGGACAGAAAACTCTAGGTAGGGAGAGTGTCAGTTTCTTTCACTGTGCCAGTCCTTGTTTCTAGGGACAAAGAAGGAAAGTGAGGGGAATTCTCCTTGTGCTATAGTGTGCTTTAAAAAAACATTTTTTCTAGGGACAGAAAACTCTAGGTAGGGAGAGTGTCAGTTTCTTTCACTGTGCCAGTCCTTGTTTCTAGGGACAAAGAAGGAAAGTGAGGGGAATTCTCCTTGTGCTATAGTGTGCTTTAAAAAAAACATTTTTTCTAGGGACAGAAAACTCTAGGTAGGGAGAGTGTCAGTTTCTTTCACTGTGCCAGTCCTTGTTTCTAGGGACAAAGAAGGAAAGTGAGGGGAATTCTCCTTGTGCTATAGTGTGCTTTAAAAAAACATTTTTTCTAGGGACAGAAAACTCTAGGTAGGGAGAGTGTCAGTTTCTTTCACTGTGCCAGTCCTTGTTTCTAGGGACAAAGAAGGAAAGTGAGGGGAATTCTCCTTGTGCTATAGTGTGCTTTAAAAAAACATTTTTTCTAGGGACAGAAAACTCTAGGTAGGGAGAGTGTCAGTTTCTTTCACTGTGCCAGTCCTTGTTTCTAGGGACAAAGAAGGAAAGTGAGGGGAATTCTCCTTGTGCTATAGTGTGCTTTAAAAAAACATTTTTTCTAGGGACAGAAAACTCTAGGTAGGGAGAGTGTCAGTTTCTTTCACTGTGCCAGTCCTTGTTTCTAGGGACAAAGAAGGAAAGTGAGGGGAATTCTCCTTGTGCTATAGTGTGCTTTAAAAAAACATTTTTTCTAGGGACAGAAAACTCTAGGTAGGGAGAGTGTCAGTTTCTTTCACTGTGCCAGTCCTTGTTTCTAGGGACAAAGAAGGAAAGTGAGGGGAATTCTCCTTGTGCTATAGTGTGCTTTAAAAAAACATTTTTTCTAGGGACAGAAAACTCTAGGTAGGGAGAGTGTCAGTTTCTTTCACTGTGCCAGTCCTTGTTTCTAGGGACAAAGAAGGAAAGTGAGGGGAATTCTCCTTGTGCTATAGTGTGCTTTAAAAAAAACATTTTTTCTAGGGACAGAAAACTCTAGGTAGGGAGAGTGTCAGTTTCTTTCACTGTGCCAGTCCTTGTTTCTAGGGACAAAGAAGGAAAGTGAGGGGAATTCTCCTTGTGCTATAGTGTGCTTTAAAAAAACATTTTTTCTAGGGACAGAAAACTCTAGGTAGGGAGAGTGTCAGTTTCTTTCACTGTGCCAGTCCTTGTTTCTAGGGACAAAGAAGGAAAGTGAGGGGAATTCTCCTTGTGCTATAGTGTGCTTTAAAAAAACATTTTTTCTAGGGACAGAAAACTCTAGGTAGGGAGAGTGTCAGTTTCTTTCACTGTGCCAGTCCTTGTTTCTAGGGACAAAGAAGGAAAGTGAGGGGAATTCTCCTTGTGCTATAGTGTGCTTTAAAAAAACATTTTTTCTAGGGACAGAAAACTCTAGGTAGGGAGAGTGTCAGTTTCTTTCACTGTGCCAGTCCTTGTTTCTAGGGACAAAGAAGGAAAGTGAGGGGAATTCTCCTTGTGCTATAGTGTGCTTTAAAAAAACATTTTTTCTAGGGACAGAAAACTCTAGGTAGGGAGAGTGTCAGTTTCTTTCACTGTGCCAGTCCTTGTTTCTAGGGACAAAGAAGGAAAGTGAGGGGAATTCTCCTTGTGCTATAGTGTGCTTTAAAAAAACATTTTTTCTAGGGACAGAAAACTCTAGGTAGGGAGAGTGTCAGTTTCTTTCACTGTGCCAGTCCTTGTTTCTAGGGACAAAGAAGGAAAGTGAGGGGAATTCTCCTTGTGCTATAGTGTGCTAAAGCATTCCTCATCAACCATCTTTGAAATCCTTGTTTTTTGGACAGTCAGGGAAATTGTCGTTGTGCTATTCTGTGCAAAAGCAATCATCCTCAACCATATTTAGAAATCCTTAAGTAAAGGGACAGAGAAGGACACCTGAAGGTAGCCCTTATTGCTTTTTTCCCATCTCCCTGCAGGCCATCTATTAGAATGTCTGGAAGGCAAACAAGGAGAGGCAGACAGTCAGGAGGCAATAAAAGAGGGCAAGCAGGCTCTGTGTCTGGGGGCAACAGTGCTGGTCGTGGACGCGGTGCATTGTCATCAGCACATGGCCATGGGACACGCTTGTCCTTCTTTTCGGCAGCTGGACATGTTGAGCCACATCATGCCGAAGACTTGGTAGAGTGGATGACCAAGCCCTCCTCCTCCTCATCCTCTCTCACCCAGGCTCAGGGTACTGGCAAAGCAGCTGCCAAAGCGTCCTCTTCCCTGGTATCAATGTCAGACTCATCATCAGTCACTCCTTCCCTAGACCCACCATGTCCTCCTCCTGAGGAGTCCCCCGAACTGTTTGAGCACAGTGTTGGGTACATGCTCCAGGAGGATGCCCAGCGTTTCGAAGGGTCTGATGATGAAACCCAGCTACAGGAAGGCAGTAGCGTGAGAGCAGACAGAGGGGATGCTCAAGAAGGACACCAATCTGGCAGTCATGTTCCAGCAGCTGCAGCATACTGCCAGATTGGCTCCAGTGATGAGGAGGGAGGGGATGATGAGGTCACTGACTCCACGTGGGTGCCTAATAGGAGAGAGGAGGAGGAGGAGGATGAGGAGGAGGCACATCTCCAACGAGGCAGGATGCCCTTTGGTGGCCAGCGTAAGGGCAGTACACCGACGGAATCACACCGCAGAGCTCCGCCTGTGCAGGGCGCTGCCTCTGCCCGTCATTCAAAAAGTTCCTTGGTGTGGGCCTTTTTTGAGGCTAGTGCATCAGATCGCACAGCTGCTGTTTGCAACATATGTCTCAAGCGTATATCGCGTGGCCAAAACATCAGCCGCTTGGGTACCACATGCCTGACCAGACATATGTTGACCTGCCATGCAGCTCGTTGGCAAGCCTACCTCAAAGACCCACACCAAAGAACAAAGTGGACCTCTCCTTGCACCGCATCAGCTGGGATCTCCAACCCCACTATAACTTCAGTCCTCTCTGAAACATGCACTGAGAGGAATGAAGGTGTAGAATTAGGTGTGTCACAGCCAAGTACTTGCGGCCACTCTGCTAGCAGTACACCGACGTCCGATTCTAGCAGGCAAATTTCCCTGCCCCAGCTGCTGGACCGTTGAAAGAAGTTCACTCCCAGCCATCCACATGCCCAGCGGTTGAATGCTAGCTTGGCTAAATTGCTAGCGCTTCAACTGCTGCCTTTTCAGTTGGTAGACTCGGCCCCCTTCCGTGAGTTTGTGCAATGTGCGGTTCCTCAGTGGCAGGTTCCCAAACGCCACTTTTTCTCACGGAAGGCTATTCCGGCTCTCTACCGGCATGTGGAAGGCAATGTCTTGGCCTCGCTGGACAGGGCGGTCAGCGGTAAGGTGCATATTACCGCTGACTCATGGTCCAGCAGACATGGACAGGGACGTTACCTTTCTTTCACGGCCCATTGGGTCACTCTTTTGGCAGCTGGGAAGGATGCAGGACAAGGTGCAGTAGTGTTGGAGGTTGTTCCACCGCCACGTCTCCAAAATGCTACTACTGGTTGTGACACACCTCTCTCCTCCACCCCCTCCTCTTCTTCTTCCTCCATGGCCTCTTCCTGTGGTTTGTCCTATGAACCAGCGGTGCTCCGTAGCCGTTCACGGGGCTACGCAAGTACGCAGGCAAAAAGATGCCATGCCGTGCTTGCGCTGGTGTGTTTGGGGGACAGAAGCCACACTGGGGCAGAGGTCCTGTCTGCTCTGCAGGGCCAGGCCGAGAGGTGGTTGACGCCACGCCAGCTTAAGCCAGGAATGGTGGTTTGCGACAATGGCACCAACCTCCTCTCCGCCCTCCGACAGGGACAACTGACCCATGTGCCCTGTGTGGCTCGCGTCCTTAACCTGGTGGTGCAGCGGTTCTTGGGCAGGTACCCGGGCTTACAGGATGTCCTGAGGCAGGCCAGGAAAGTCTGTGTGCATTTCCGCAGATCTTATAATGCCAGTGCTCGCCTGGCTGAGCTGCAAAAGGAGTTGAACCTGCCCAAGAACCGCCTTATATGTGACATGCCCACCAGGTGGAACTCAACGTTGGCCATGCTGCAGCGGCTGCACACGCAGCAGAGGGCCATCAATGAGTACCTGTGCGACTACGGCACCAGGACAGGGTCAGGGGAGCTTGGGTTTTTTTCTCCACGCCAGTGGGGCATGATCAGGGATGCATGCACTGTCCTGGCACCATTTGAGGAGGCCACGAGGATGGTGAGCAGTGACAGTGCATGCATCAGTGACACTGTACCTCTTGTCCACCTGTTGGAGCACACGCTGCATGGAATAATGGACAGGGCACTTGAGGCAGAACAGAGGCAGGAAGAGGAGGACTTCCTTGCCTCTCAAGGCCCCCTTTACCCAGACAGTGTTCCTTCTGTCCCACCCATCGCACAGGAAGAGGAAGAGGAGGAGGAGGAGGAGGAGGATTGTGTCAGCATGGAGGTGGAGGCTGGCACTCAGCATCATCAGCAGCAGTCTTTTAGGGATGATTTACAGTCCCAAGAAACCAGTGGACTTGTACGTGGCTGGGAGGAGGTGGCTGCGGATCATGTCGTCCTTAGTGACCCAGAGGACTCCGGAGCGAATGCCTCAGCAAACCTACGCTGCATGGCCTCCCTGATCCTGCAAAGTCTGCGGAAGGATCCTCGTATTCTTCGGATCAAGGAGAGGGATCATTACTGGCTGGCCACTCTCCTTGATCCACGGTACAAGGGTAAGGTTGCGGACCTTATGTTACCTTCGCAGAGGGAGCAGAGGATAAGACAACTCCGGGAGGCCTTGCAGAAAGGTCTGTGCAACGCGTTCCCAGAGACTGGGAGGTTACAAACTCCTGGTCCTGGACAACGAGTTGCTGAGGCTTCGGCCAGTCAAAGAAGGAGCGGTGGGGAAGGTGGCCGTCTGACCGATGCGTTCAGACAATTCTTTAGTCCGCAGCCCCAAAGTATGATCGGTTCCAGCAACCATCGCCAGCGTCTGATAAACATGGTGCAGGAATATCTAGGGGCAAGGTCAGACTTGGACACCTTCCCCACCGAAAATCCTCTGGCTTACTGGGTCTTGAGGATGGATCACTGGCCAGAGCTTGCACAGTATGCAATTGAGCTACTGGCCTGTCCTGCATCCAGCGTTCTTTCGGAACGCACATTCAGTGCTGCTGGAGGATTTGTCACGGATCACAGGGTGCGCCTGTCCACCGACTCGGTTGATCGACTGACTTTCATCAAGATGAACCAGTCTTGGATCACCACCAGCTACCACACACCTGATGCTGATATAACAGACTAATTGATTTTAACATGTCACATCCCTTCAAGACTGATGCTGATGCTGAGTGCCTGTGCTGTTATGTTGACTGGCTATCCTCCTCCTCCGAGTCCTCAATGATACGATTGATGATGATAGCTTGGAAGATCATTTTTGTTTATGGGTGCCGCCACCAGTGGCTAAGGCCCAATTTTTCAGCCCCTGTTTTACAGGGGCGTGTAATTACAATTTTTTTAGCAATAATTTGCCATAGGGCTCATTGCTGTGCTCCAAGTACAGTATCTGTGAGGGGTTGGAGTGTTGTGGCACCAGTGCCTAAGGCCCAATTTTTCAGCCCCTGTTTAACAGGGGCGTGTCATTACAATTTTTGAAGCAATACTTTGCAACAGGGCTCATTGCTGTGCTCCAAGTACAGTATCTGTGAGGGGTTGTAGTGTTGTGCCACCAGTGCCTAAGGCCCAATTTTTCAGCCCCTGTTTAACAGGGGCGTGTCATTACAATTTTTGAAGCAATACTTTGCAACAGGGCTCATTGCTGTGCTCCAAGTACAGTATCTGTGAGGGGTTGTAGTGTTGTGCCACCAGTGCCTAAGGCCCAATTTTTCAGCCCCTGTTCAACAGGGGCATGCAATTACAATTCTTGATCTAATAATTCACAGCAGGGCCCATTGCTGCACCCACCAAGAGTAACTCTGAGGGCTTACAGTGTTGTGGCAACGCCACCACCACCACCACCACCACGAAAGGCCCAATTTTTCAGCCCCTGTTCAAAAGGGGCATGTAATTACAATTCTTGATCTAATAATTCACAGCAGGGCCCATTCCTGCACCCACCAAGAGTAACTCTGAGGGCTTACAGTGTTGTGGCAACACCACCACCACCACCACCACCACGAAAGGCCCAATTTTTCAGCCCCTGTTCAACAGGGGCATGCAATTACAATTCTTGATCTAATAATTCACAGCAGGGCCCATTGCTGCACCCACCAAGAGTAACTGTCAGGGCTTACAGTGTTGTGGCACCAGCACCACCATCAAAGGCCCAATTTTTACTACCACTGTTCAACAATTATATGTAATTAAAATTCCTGATATAATAGTTGACAGCAGGGCGTTCCAGCACCAACCAAGAGTAACTGTGGGTGCTTACAGTGTTGTGCCAACACCAACAACTAAGGGGCCTATTTCTGCAGAGTATATACGGCAGGTCCCTACTTTCAAACATCCAACTTACAAACGACTCCTACTTGCAAACGCAAGAAGACAACAGGAAGTGAGAGGAAATCTACCACTAGGAAGGAAAATTATTTCCTGTAAGAATAAATATGGGAGAAAGGTGTCTCCTCTGTACTGATGCTTTATCAGCAATCCTTGTTTCAAGAAAAACACCACATTTCAAAAACAGTTGTCATTGGGACGGAAAGTGAGGTGAAATGTTCTGAACAGGGGCACAGACAGCAAAACAAATGTTACAGGGGTGATAACCCTTACCTATGTTTTCCAAAAAGTTTAAAAATAGATTTTTGGGCTGGAGCTACACTTCAACAATGTACCTGTTCAAACTTACAAACAGATTCTACATAAGAACAAACCTACAGTCCCTGTCTTGTATGCACCGCCTGTATACGGCTGTTCAGAGTATATAGGGCCTTTTTTATTTTATGTGCGGGGTTCCCCTTAATATCCATACAAGACCCAAAGGGGCTGGTAATGGGCTGGGGTAGGGGGGGGGTCATGGGGTAGCTATGCCATTTTTCTTAAAGATTTTCATCCATATTACCGGGACCAGACATTACATTAAAGCCGCAAGCAGTTTTAAATGGCTTTTTTTTCCTTTAGAAGTGTCATTTTGTGCAGGGACAGTTCTAAACACGGGAAACACGTGGCACTTCACAGGCATACTTTAGACACCCCCCAGGTACGATATTTAAAGGAATATTTGACTTTTTTTTTTTCACTTTATGCATCATTAAAATGACTGCTCCCGAAAAACGACCGTTTTTAAAACTTCTTTTTGCATTGATACATGTCCCCTGGTGCAGAACCCGGGTTCCCAAACCCTTTTTAGGACAATAACATGCATAATAGTTGTTATAATTAGCACTTTAGAATTCGAACGTTCGCATCCATTGTATTTAATAGGGTTCTAATGTTCGTACGAACTTTCGGTCCGTTCGCGGGTTCTGGTGTGAACCGAACCCCGGGGGTGTTCGGCTCATCACTACTCAGTAGCTCCTGCTGGATTTTGCTTCTAATCCCCTTGTGGAGGCTTCCATTTGCGGATGGACATTTTATGGTTACACAACCTATCACATTGCTATAATCTTTTTATATGGACTATAAACTGAAGGACCTATGAATAAATGGTTGTGTAACGAAACATTTGAGTTTCCATTATTTCTTATGGGGAAATTTGCTTTGATATACAAATGCTTTGAATTACAAGCATGTATCTGGACTGAATTATGCTCGCAATCCAAGGTTTTACTGTACAGGCAGGATTTCAGATAAGAAATAGTCCAGTTCCCAGTTAATGAGATTCACCAGTTCCTTCACCCAATGAGAAAAAAACTAATCGCTGACAGTCTTCCTGCCTTGCACTTGTTTTGTCTTTGAAGATCTCAAAAACCAAATTTCCCTGGGAGAAAGGAAGTTGCAGAATAGATAAAGGAAACCTAATGCCGCGTACACACGATCGGAAATTCCGACAACAAATGTTTGATGTGAGCTTTTGGTCGGAAATTCCGACCGTGTGTATGCTCCATCGGACATTTGCTGTCGGAATTTCCGACAACAAAAATTTCAGAGCTGGTTCTTAAATTTTCCGACTAGAAAAGTACTTGTCGGAAATTCCGATCATCTGTATGCAATTCCAACGCACAAAAAAACACGCATGCTCAGAATCAAGCAGAAGAGCCAAACTGCCTATTGAACTTCATTGATCTCGGCTCGTCGTGCGTCTTGTACCTCACCGCGTTCTTGACGTTCGCAATTTCCGACAAGATTTGTGTGACCGTGTGTATGCAACACAAGTTTGAGCCAACATTCCGTCAGAAAAAAATCCACGGTTTTGTTGTCTGAATTTCCGGTCGCCTGTACGCGGCATAAGAGACCAAAATCATTATTGAACATAAAACGAAAGCTACTATTTAGGGTCATTGTCAGCCTTAATTCTGGCATCAAACACAGGTTTAGCTGGAACTCAAGATATCTGCTAAGAATGTAACAGCGTGGAGTCTGTATGGTGAGGAATCTGGAGAGACAGGAACCCGGTGGAGACGTTTTGGTCAGTGAGGTGGAGAAGGGGGAACACGTGTGAAAATCACCAATACATCACAGGATTTGTGAATCCAATTATTATTGAAATATGGACTAATTTTTTGTTTTTCAGCACGTCGCTTTATTGACATTTATATTACCGTATATCATATGTCACTTCCTTCAAGGATGTTAATGAAATATTGCAAGCACAGCGCAGTCACTTTATTGCACAATATGTGTTTGCATATGGTGCTAGTTTAATGTTTTCAGTGTTTTATGATTTACATATTACAATTACCGTAATACCACACATTTACTAAAGGGTTGTTTACATATTATTTATTTTGCCATTGATAATTTGCACATCATAACTTTTTTTTCTCAGCACGCTAAGTTGAAGTGTATTTAAAGAGACAAACAACACCAAGGCCCCTTTCACACTGGGGCGGTTTGCAGGCGCTATTTTGCTAAAAATAGCGCCTGCAAACCGACCCTAAACAGCGGCTGCTGTTTCTCCAGTGTGAAAGCCCGAGGGCTTTCACACTGGAGCGGTGCGCTATCAGGACGGTAAAAAAAGTCCTGCTAGCCGCATCTTTGGAGCGGTGAGAGGAGTGGTGTGTTTACCGCTCCTCCACCGCTCCTTCCCATTGAAAGCAATGGGAAATCGCGGTAATACCGCCGGCAATGCGCCTCTACAGAGGCGCATTGCCGGCGGTATTAACCCTTTTTCGGCCACTAGCGGGGGTTAAAACCACACCGCTAGTGGCCGAATACCTTCGCAATTTGGACGGTATAGCGCCGCTAAAAATAGCAGCGTTATACCGCCACCGCACCCAGCGCCCCAGTGTGAATCCGCTCTAAAAAGAAGCAGTGTCACACCCATTTCCTTCATACTATTCATTGTTGACTCCACTATGGGGGTAGTTTCAGTGGGGGCAGCAGCCTAACAATACCATCTTATCATGTTGTCCATAGCGCAGAACAAATTCCTTTTTGTCTGATATCAATAGCACATTGCTATAGCAGTGATACGTATAACTATATATTGGGCTATATATTGGGCCTAGGAAATTAAAACTTGAAATTGGATTCCCTATTTTTCATTTAGTAGGTGTAGTCGTCACCATCTCGGAGTACAAGTAATTTAGACTATTTTGGTAGACAGTCACATATAGTTACATAGTCACATAGTAGGTGAGGTTGAAAAAAGACACAAGTCCATCAAGTCCAACCTATTTGATCAGTGCTTCCCCTCGAATTCTCTGCAGCATAATGCAAGAATTGACTGTATACTACTAGTTACGCTGACACAGCTCATCTTAACTACTTTGATTCTTTAAGTGGAGAAGACAACTTTTAATATGATTTAATGCCAAAAGTCAATCAAACAAAACTATGAAGGCCCAAATTCAATCAGATTCAGGAAGAAGATGAGATTTTGCAGTTAAGAGATTATTTAAAATTTACCACATGAAGATAACTGTGATAGATTATAGGACCACACCCCAAGGATCTGCAATGGCAGCTCAAAATAGAATCTGATCTGGTATGGAGAATTTAGATTCATGATGGAGAGTCGATATGATGATCATATGAGTGTCTGTTTGATGATCCATGTCGACTGTCGAGTGTGTCAGTGAGTGTCTGAGAGCCCATTTTCTCTCCAAACCTTCCCTTTTATGTCCAAAATCCCCTTATTTAAAGAAAAAGGTGTAGTTCAGAATATTTACCCACATCTGATTGGAAGACATTTCTTTTGTCTAACCTAATACCTTTTTAGGGGGTGATAGTACCTGTCTATCAGATGGTGCTCTAAGACCAGGAATTCCTATTTTAGGTCTCTGGAAATAAATTTGAATTTACTTAATGGATCAGTTAACCTTATCTGGGACATTATATTATTATACATGAATTAATTCCAGATATATTATCCTCTAATATTAATATGGATGAGGTCCCCGGTGTGGATGATTTTACTTGTGGTCTTATATCTTTAAGGTTCTCTTAAATTAATCATGGAATATTTGTGAATGATGCGTGAGTGATATACATTTTGAGGTAATTATTTTTGAATCTCAAAGAATATCTTGGTATGTATTGCATTTTAATTCTCCCTCTCATTTCTGAATCATTCATACCATTAAATCATAATAGTTTCCCATTTTTTAGTGTTACAACAACACATAGATTTGATAAAATGTTTCTTATAAAGGTTCAGTCTTTCATATGGTATGATGCACTATAAGTAAATTTGAAAGTGTTTAAACACTTTATAATTTTTTCCTAATTCCACTGGGCTCCAGGAGGACTCTGTTCTCTTTTATTCTGAATCTGCTCATAGTAGTCCATCAGAATAGTAGAATGAATACAGTTCCCCCTATTTTGATTTTTCTCTGGATTTTTCCATTTGCAGAAAAGTTACAGAGACGTTTCACTCTGTTACAGATTTGTGGGGCGCAAAATTAGTTTGTTAGCAGTTCTGTGGACTGAGATTAGCTGATATGATGAGCATACAAAAAAGTTTTTTTCATATTGGGCTAGAGATATAGTGATGCATAAAATTTGGATTTCTCAAGTGATAAAACTGGTTGGTATTTGCGTATGCTAATGCCTAGCAAACAGAAGATTTGTAATTGTTTTTCATTTAAACAATTTTCATATGTTTGAATAAGTTTCAATTTAGAGAGGATTATCTTTTTTACTCAGGTGTTGTTTTAATAGCAAATCTAATGCCTTGTACACACGATCGGATTTCCGATGGAATAAAATCCGATGGACTTGTTTCATCGGAAATTCCGATCGTGTATGGGCCCCATCTGACTTTTTTCCATCCGAGTAAAAAAATAGAACATGTTTTAAATTTTTCCGATGGAAAAAAATCCGATGGGAAATTCCAATCGTCTGTGTGGAATTCCATCTGAGAAAAATCCACGCATGCTCAGAATCAAGTCGACGCATGCTCGGAAGCATTGAACTTAATTTTTCTCGGCTCGTCGTAGTGTTTTACGCCACTGCGTTTTGGACGGTCGGAATTTAGTCTGACAGTGTGTATGCAAGACTGATGGAAGTCAGCTTCATCGGAATTCCGACAAAAAATTTCATCGGATTTTATTCCATCGGAAATCCGATCATGTGTACAAGGCATAACTCATTGTTCACTAGAGGGTGAGGGTCATCTTGGTTTGTTTGGAGTGAAAATAAGCTTTTCTAAAGTGACCATACATGGATCGGAATTTGACCGGTTTAGCAGGCTGGTTGTACAGAATTTGATCAACTGATTGACTTCTAGACAACCAGCATGTTGAACCTTGCTAATGTAACCCCTTTCTTCTCTTCCCCCTACTTATCCTCTTCCTCCCTCTACTCCTCCTATCCTTTCTTTTTCCTCAAATGCAATGTTATAAGGAGAGGCTCTAAGGAGCTGTTTTTTTACCCTACAAATGGCTAATCCCACAGGAGGTAGTAAAGTGCCTGGCAAAATCTCCTTTTTCTTACTTCTACCAGGCTTCTCCAATGCCATTATTGCACAAGGGGAGGCTCTGGTGAGCTGTTTTTTACATCCTGCTATGGGCTCATCACAAAGGACGTAGTGGAGTGGATGACAAAGCCTTTCTCTTCTTACATCTCCCAGGCTCCTCCAATGTCCTTATTGCTTGAGGAGAGGCTATAGAGATAAGTTTTTCTTCTTAGGATTCAGATCCCATGGACTGAAAGTGGAACAAACAGGGATAGCTACATGGGAGACTCACTATACAAAAGTCTTCATCAAGGAAGAAACATGAAGCACAGGGACGAAACCCCATCTCACCCCATCATATATTCACAGACCACAAAAACCTTGAGTATCTTAGATCTGTCAAATGGTTAAGACCACGGCAGAGCCTTATGTTTCTTAACTTTCATCTTACGTTTTGATTAGGGTCCAAGAGTGGGAAGGCAGATGCTCTCTCGTGCAGGTTTCCAGAAACTCCTGAAACTGTCACCCCCAGCACTATCTTGTCCTCCCCCAGAATTTTCTCTTGATTCGGGATCTAAGGACATCTCTCAAACAGACCCCTTCACAATGCTCAGATTCAGAGATTTTTGCACTCAGAAAACAGGAAAGACTCCTGTGGCACAAAGACACAATGGGGCAGCACTTTCACCTAGCAGCAAAAAGGTCGCTGGTTCAAATCCCGACCACGACACCATCTGCCTGGAGTTTACGTTTATCGCTTATCCAGCGATCATACTAGTGGCCTAAACTGAGGCAAGATTGCCAGGATTATGTGGGTTCCTGTACAACGTGCCTCTGAAATAAAGGTAGTTGCACTCAAGCTTGGGGCCTGTTAAGACCATTGCCAGTTTCAGACCACTCTTGGAAGATGCTATCCATGGACTTTTTAGTGGATTTGCCCCCTCTGAATGGTTTTCCACTATACTGGTGGTGGTAGACCGTCTGTCAAAGATGGCCCATTTTTTGCCTCTGGTGGGTACTCCCTCTGCCATGGATACAGCACATTTTTTATCAAGGAGATTAGAAGACTACATGGCTTGCCAAACAGCATTGTCTCAGACAGAAGGGTGGAAATCACATCTAGGTTCTGGAGGGCTCTTTGCAAAGATTTTACCATTAAAATTTGCTTGTCATCTGCTTATCATCCACAGAGTAATGGCCAGACAGAAAGGACAAATCAAACTTTGGATCAATATCTCCATTGCTTTTCTATGTTCTCTTAAGATAACTAATAGCTTTGCTTCATTGTGCCAAGTTTCAGCCGCAAGGGAAGCTCCCTCAGCATTCCAGACTGACCAGGTACATGACAAGGAGACAGTGATGAGGCACAGTGATGCCAAGCATGCCTCCCAGTAGCAGTTGGAGCCAGGGCCGAGACAAGCAATTCTTTCTTTTTTTTTTCTCTAAGCAAAAAGCTTTATTTTGAAATTGCCTTTGCAGGATGGACACATTTTAATACAGTGGACCTTCCGTTTAAATGGAAGGTCTGTTTTAAGAAAAAGGTCTATGAAGAAATAACAATTGCAGCAAGTAACAATAAGGAAATATGTGTATTAACCCTTCGGCGCTGATGCATATAATAAATGATGAGAAAATTATATTGCACAACTGTGAAACAAACCAGCAGCTATAAATAAATGTAAACCCCTAACTGGTATAACAAAAAATAATTAGAGTGCCAATTCAATAATATAGAATATTCATCAGTGTGAAAATTAATGCAAAATAAATCATTCAATAAATATTGTGATTAAATAAAGTCCTCCAAACAATACAAGAAAGTATTTTTAACCAAAATAAATTTCAAACAAAATAAGTTCAAATGTACCCAGCCATACGCAGCCATACGCAGCCGTACTCAGCCGTACTCAGCCATACTCAGCCATACCCAGCCGTACCCAGCCGTACTCAGCCGTACCCAGCTGTACTCAGCCCTACCAAGCCATACTCATCTATACCCAGCCGTACTTAGCCATACCCATCCGTACTCAGCCATAACCAGCCGTACTCAGCCATTCCATCCATACTTAGCCATATTCAGCAATCTACATTTATGGCTCAACCATGCTCAGCCATCCCCATCCACGGCTCATCCATCCCCATTCATGCTCATCCATGCCACATCAGTTCTTATCAGTGCCACTACAGTGCCTCAAAAACGTGTAATAGGTAGTCAAATTAGATTTGAGAACACCTGATGCTGCTCCCTGCATGTTGGGCCTCTATAAGTGGCCGGGCTGTGTAAAAGTCTTACACATGTGGTATCGCTATACTCAGGAGGAGTAGGAGAATCTATTTTGGGGTGTAATTTTTGGTATGTACATGCTATGTGTTAGAAATTTTGTATAAATGAATAACTTTGGGTAAAAAAAAAAAAGAAATGTGTTTTCATTTTCTTTACACATTTTCCAAAAACTTGTAGAAAAAAATTACAAATTTAAAACAGTCATTATGCCTCATAGATTATACGTTGGGGTGTTTTATTTTCAAAATGGGGTAATTTTTGGGGCGTTTCCATTGTCCTGGTGCTCAAGGGCCTTTAAAATTGCAAGAGGTAGTCAGCAAATTAGATGTGTAATTTATGCTCCTAGAATGCCTGAAGGTGCTCCCTGCATATTGGGCCTCTGTATGTGGCCATGCTGTGTAAATGTTTCACACACGTGGTATCACCATACTCAGGAGGAGCAGCAGAATGTGTTTTGGGGTGTAATTTGTGGTATGCATATGCTGTGTGTGAGAAACAACCTGCTAATATGACAATTTTGTGTAAAAAAAATAAAATAAAATAAAATCTTGATTTTGCAAAGAATTATGGGAAAAATTACAACTTCAAAAAACTCACCATGCCTCTTACTAAATACCTTGGAATGTCTACTTTCGAAAAAGGGGTAATTTGGGGGGTATTTTTACTTTCCTAATGCTTGTTAGGGTCTGAAGAAATGAGATAGGCCACCAGTATTTCAGGTGTGATCAATTTTCAGAGATTGGCACCATAGCTTGTGGACTCTATAACTTTCACAAAGACCAAATATTTTACACCAATTTGGCTTATTTTTACCAAAGATATGTAGCAGTATAAATTTTGGCCAAAATGTATGAAAAAAAATACTAATTTGCTAAATTTTATAACAGAAACAAAGAAAATTCATTTTTTTACAGATTTTTCAGTCTTTTTTTTTTCATAGCGCAAAAAATAAAAAACCCAGCAGTGATTAAATACCACCAAAAGAAATCTCTATTTGTGTGGAAAAAAAGGACAAAGATTTCATATGCATAGAATGTTGCATGAGTAATTGTCATTCAAAATGTAAGAGCACTGAAAGCTGAAAATTGGTCTGGTTAGGAAGGGGGTTTAAGTGCCCAGTAGGCAAGTGGTTAATGGGAGTAATAGTGCCCCATTGATGGTGTCAGTGGGAGGAATGGTGTGCTATCATTGGTGTCAGTGAGTGAAATCGTGCCCTAAGCGCCAGGTAAAGGCAAGCAAAGGGCCACATCTGGGCCCTGGGCTGCATTTTGGAGACCACTGGTGTAGTATCTTAAACATCCAGATTTATTTGAAGCAGGTAATCAAGGTACTTACAAAAGCTGTTTAAGCAGAAGCTTAAAATCAAGCTGACAACAAATGGGGGGGGGTCCGCTTAAGGCTCCATTCGGGTCCTCTCCTGAACTAAACCGCTGGGAGCGCTGGCAAGGACAGAGCTCATCCTAGCTCCAATGGTACAAGAGACAAGAAAGGTCCCCATCTCCATGATTAAGCCCTGGGGCAGAGTGAAACGCGTTGGAGCATGGCTTGGCTGGAGCTTGGGCTGAGGCTGTCATTCCACTTATCTACAGGGTCTTGCAGTGATGTGTAGCGCATAGGATCTTTTTTGTCTCTTAAAATCAATCATATAGATATGTTGGCAAAGACACACAAAGTAGTCACCAGCTGCCCCAGTCCTTCCCAGCTTACAGAAACAACAAAAATGACAGGACACAATTCCTACTCACTCCCAGGATTAGGCTCTCCCCCTACATGTTTCATCCATTCTGACCTCATCAAGAGGGAAGAGGGGAGGCCTGTTTTTTTTTTCATTTTATTTACTTAAACAGCTTTTGTGAGTACCTTGATTACTTGAGTCAAATAAATGTAAGTGCACTGCACCTGTTTGGAAGATATTTGGAATTAATACAAACTGTGTTTGACTAATCTGGTAGTGAGATGCACTTCTGGTAAGTGTGTTTTCCTGTATTAGTGGGGGTGGCCACCTTAGATCAAAGATTTTTCTAAAATTGGAACGATAATACTAGTGATGGGAATTGTTTAGTCATTACACCATTGGATTGCTTCATTTGAAATTAATATTGGTTAAAAATATTTTCATGTATTGGTTGGAGGACTTTATTTGATTAGAGTGCTCAAGTGTCAGATACTGTTTACTCTTAGCACCCTATTACTGTGTAAAGACAAAAAACAGGCATATCACATAATTTGCAGCAATTCTTCAAGTACAGCTCTAAAAGAACACAACATCACAATGATATCCCATAACATGTAGTATGTTGTGTGATATTTGTACTCCCAATAGCATGCAAAGGCAATGGCAATTGCAAGTGCAATATAAAAGTCCCACTGCTCCCAGTCCAATAGTTTCTGCATTCATCTCCCACAGGCTTTCTTCTTAGAATACACACCTCCAACACAACTTGCTTTTCTCTGTCCTTGCAGTGTAGAGGCACACACTGGGCAAAAATGCATCAACTGGGCCCACAACCAAAATGTCCTAGCAGAAAATCTTCAGGTATCAGAAGGGACATCATCTGCCTCACTCTATTAGTATCTTGAGCCTGGTACTTGTTGATTATTTTGATATCCCACCAATCTATATATAAAATACAGTTATTTTCCTCTAGTAAATTGGGGTTGTTTCATTCCCAAAGATTTTATAGTAACTGTACTCAAACATGGAAAAGTCAGCACTGTAAAGTTCCAAAAGTTGTCTGTACAATGTGGGAGGCAGCGTTTCCAAGTATTGTTTAGTGATTTCCTTATTAGTACGACTATCATTTGAATGATGCTTCATAGTGGGGTATTTCAGATCCTTTGGTGCCCCAATAGTCTTCAAAACAAAATCAGCATCCCGATTTATGCTTTCAAACTTCCCAATAATGTCATACTGGATGTTGCATGGATCACACAGATGGAACATTGGCTTCCAGTGAGTGTCTCTGTAATATGGCTCTTCTTGAACTATAAAGTGGACAAATTCTGTAAAGGTAATATATTCTGTAGAATTTACATTAATTCCAAGTCTTTTTCTTATTATATTAGCATAAAAGTTACTGTAGTAAACATCATCATCATGTAGAAACTTATCTCTGTAGGCTGAAACCACCCTCTCGAAAGGATCTCTAACAAACATGACTTTGGTGTAATTGGCAAGAAACTTTTTTTGCCTGGCTGGGGAATAAGAGTTTAATTTCCGCAGTAAAGGTGAAGTATGTACCTCATAATGTTTAAGCTCACTTACTGAAAGCCGCAGAGAGCGATTGAGTAGAAGAATGATCCTCTTCCAGTTCGAACAGCCCACCTTTGGAACCTCGCAATAGATAAATCTATGGCTGTGTGCAACATACAACTGTGCACTAAGTTTTTTGTCCAGTTTATGGGATATGTTGGTGAAATTATTCCTTTCACAAACAAACTTCACAACAGATTGTCTGTGTTTGTAAATCCCTTTCAATGGTGTCGGGTCTACAAAAGAAAAACATAAGTTATTAGAAATTACACATTGTAAAACACTGATGCCTCGCACACACGACCAGTTTTCTTGATGAGAAAACTGCCATTTTTTAGATTGGTCGGGAAAACCGGTCATGTGTATGCTCCAAAGCAGTTTTCCCGATGAGAAAACTGCCCGTAAAAAATTTAGAACCTGCTCTATTTTTTCCCGTCGTGTTTCCCGTTAGTCTTTTTCTCATCGCGAAAACCACTCGTGTGTATGCTTTTCCGAGGGGAAAAAAACGCGCATGCTCAGAATGAAGTATGAGATGGGAGCGCTCATTCTGGTAAAACTAGCGTTCGTAATGGAGATAGCACATTCATCACGCTGTAACCGACTGAAAAGCACAAGGCTGAAAAGCGTGAATCGTCTCTCACCAAACTTTTACTAACACGAGGATCAGCAAAAGTAGCCCAAAGGGTGGCGCCATTTGAATGGAACTTCTCCTTTATAGTGCCGTCGTACGTGTTGTACGTCACCACGCTTTGGTCGAGCGTTTTTTTTGCCTGAACATGTGTATGCAAGTCAGGCTTGAGAGGAATCACGTCGGAAAAAACGTTGGTTTTTGGCATGTCAGGAAAACCGGTCGTGTGTACAAGGCATTATATTTGATTTGTAGATTTTTTTACCAATACAAATTGAACACACACTTGGTAGATAAACTATGTAAGTTACCATCAGCCTCAGCTGTTTAGCCTCAGCTTACTCTAGCTGGAAAAGTTTAATTATTAGGGCTGCACAGTGGTGTAGTGGGTAGCACTTTCACCTAGCAGTAAAAAGGGTCGCTGGTTCGAATCCCTGGAGTTTGCATGTTCTCCCTGTGCCTCCGTGGGTTTCCTCCGGGTACTCCGGTTTCCTCCCACACTCCAAAGACATGCTGGTAGGTTAACTGGCTTTTGTCTAAAATAAATAAATAAATTGGCCCTAGTATATGAATGTGAGTTAGGGACTTTAGATTGTGAGCTCCTTAAGGGTAGGGACCGATGTGAATGTATATGTAAAGCGCTGCGTAAATTGACGGCGCTATATAAGTACCTAAATAATAATAATAATTATTATTATTATTATTTCAAACTGCATTTAATTCTGAGCTCCAGACAGATATAAAAGACATAATTGGATGCAGCCTTTTAATTGCCACCGATGTATGTCATAACGTTGGTGGGGGGGGGGGGGTGCTTTACACACACTCCCCCTATAGCAGAATCTAATTGAGCACGATCTGTACTTCATTAGCTTCAGTGGAGTGCAGGGTTGAGATCAGTGGTTTATTGGACCACTGATGTCCCATTAAAGAGAACCAATCAAAGTAAAAATGCTATCACACAGGGGGCTATTGGTCTTAAATGTGATGGCAATAAAGTGAAAAGAAGTGAAAAAAATAAATAATTAAAAAATATTAACAGAACACCCAAGAACCCTAAACCCCCAAAATGTTGAGCTTCTCCCACTACCATGTACATGCACATATGTATGTAAATGTACACATCAGGGATGTCCACGTAGAAAAAAATATTTGTGCTACACGTTTTACAAATTGCCACACTCGCCAGTGTGAGAGCAAGAATCCTAAGCCTATCATTCACAGTTAACTCTAAACTAATTACCTGGGAGGGGATATTAAAGTGTTGCCTATGAAAAGATTGGGGTACCAAAGTTTGTCATTGTTTAATCGGCTTATCTATTAACTTACCAAATGGGTAATATATTGCGTTTGTGTGCACTAAAATTAACTTTAGCATCCTTTAAACAAAAAATGTGCGCATTAAATAAAATAAAAAAATGCAAGCAGTGCAAGTACCTGAATCTGACCTGGTTCCAGCCTATTGCAGTCCCTGTACAGCAGAGCTCAAGTTGGGAGAGAAGAATCAAAACAAGGAGCAAATCAGTTCAGAGGGTCAGTTACAGCCTGGTCTCACTTGAACCTTTTTTTTAATGCAACGCACCACAACACAAGGTGCACGCATATGGTGATCTGCAGTGTGGATTCTTTGGCACCTACTGGACTCATGCATTGTAAATGAATGGCACCACAACAAACTGCACAGAGTGCCTTGTATTACCATTGCAGTAAAACACACATTACTGCAACACATAGGTCTGATGGAGGCCTAAAGGCTAACTATACTCTAAAATAACTTAATTCTAATGACCTCCCTCCCAGCGCTAATGAAACACCCTTGCACTTGCAGGCAATGCGCTCCAGCAGCCTACACCATATAGGGTGCAGGTCAGTCATAGAAGCCTTGCACTCTGCATCCTAATATATCACTGTCTCCCAGAACCCCTACCACTGAACCCCCTTGTACCCCTGACTCTGAACCTTCCTGCTTCCCAGCAACCCTGACACTCCACCTCCCTGCACCCCTGTCATTGAACCCCAACACCAAGACACTGTCTACTTCCCTATGTTGACACCACCTCCTTCCCAATGCAGCCTGTAGATGCCAATCAGTCCTACAGCTCCTGGGAGCTCTGTGCACGTTGTGTGTGTTCCCAAGAGAATGGGGAGGAGGTGCACATTTCTAGGCTGGAAAGAGGAGGTAAGCCAAACATTGAGACACCCACCACCAGTAGTGGCCATTTTCTAGAATCCAATATCCAAATGTATTATTTTTTTTCTTTACTTTTACGGTAAGGGTTTTATTTGAAATACACCACTATTTATCAGCCTTTCAACTTTAACTATTAAACCTTTTTCTCAAAGTTAAATGTATAAATTCATTGCCAACCATAGCCCACAGGGTAGTAACTCTCAGCCCTTACTATGTGGCTATGCAGGGTCAACCATTGCCTTGACACAAGTGCGACCCTTTCCAATACTGCAACACTGCGTGTACCAGTTAACTGAGCCCCTTCACACTCTGCCCTTCCTATTTTGCTCCTCATGTCCAATAAGACGCAGATCCCAATGTTTTAATCAGTTAAACCCGCTTCAACTTTGTAATCCTTTTAACTAAATACTATATCCTTTCTTTGGGGGGAGCATAGGTGTGCGTGGGGGGGGGATGTGCCTGGTGAGCCTGGGCACACACCCTAATCACCCCGTGCGGCGCAGGTTTCCCCTGCTAATATGTCACCAAAGCCCCCCAATGGGGCTCCTAAAAAAAAATGGAAAACAAAATACATAAAATGGTAAGAAAATAATATAAAAATAAATTGGTAAAAAATAATAAAAAATAAAAATAAAACGACTGACACCGTCCACTGCCCTACTGACACCGACCACTGCTCTATTGACACATCCACGGTTCTACTGACACCATCCACTCCCCTACTGTTTTTTACATTTATTTATAAGAGTGTGTGTGTATATATATGTGTATATATATATATTGTAAAGTTCGGGGAACCAGCTAGATCGCAGGACACAGGCTTTTCAATCAAAAAGGAGGTTTATTCAACTTACATGGCTTCACAGCAGCAAAAACAAAAGAAATAACGGTCTCACCGACTTGTAGAGCTCAGAACTGCTATCACAGTTAAACAGTCCTTACTTTATGTTGCAGGTAACTTCCCCATCTAGCAGGCTTCCAGGCAGAACACTGCCATGTGCTTTCACAGCTTTTCACAGCTTTTCACTGTCCAGCATTCACCATCCACAGTCTCCACTATACTCCTCCACACACTCCTACAACTTCCTGTCTTGTTTTAAACCACTTCCTTGGACGGGTGTGTTAACCCTTTCTGTTCCCTTAAAGGCACCACAGTCCAAACAGAGGGGAAATAGAGCGTCCTTCCAGGACTCAGCCACGGCGTCCTGTACAATATATATATATATATATATTTATTACTCATACATACATACACAAGCAGACACACCCATGCTTGAACATTGGGGTGCACACTAATACAATAGGCTGTGCACACCTATGGGGGGGGTCACCTAAAACCTTGATTTTTCCATTGTCAGTGTTGGTGCCAAACCATACAACAGATTACTGGGATTAAATGACACAAGGGTTTGCCTCTGCAAAAAGTAAAAATAGTAATCACCCTTCTGCATTGTTAATGAGGTAAAGCTCATCACTCTGTGTGGGGACAAGACAATGAGAATCCACCATGACACCCTCTTAGAAACCTCTTAAAGGTAAGAAATATTTTTTATTATTTTTTTTTTAGGTATACTGTGTGAATGGGAATACCTAATAAATATATGGTGGGATTTTCTCATATTTTACTGCAAAAGTGGAAATACACACAAGAGTTTGTCTCTTCTGAACTACCTTACACTGAGACATAGGAGCCCCACCACTCAGCTATACTGATTGCCCATAACATAAATCCTAATATGACAGCTAGAGAAATAGGGGGAGATTATAAAGAGAGGGGGGGGGGTCAGTAACTTCAACAAACCAGCAGCTTGTAGTAACACTAGGTTTGACAGTTTGGGTCAAACCCATAAATAAGTTTCCTACCTCATCATGAGTTCATTGATACCCACGGTTTCAGCCCTGAGGAAGGGGGAGGCATTTCCCACGAAATGCAGTGGCTTAATTTGATACCGTTACAGAGGACTTTTACCTTTTTGTGTCATGAAGTTTTGTACTGGGTGCTCCTTAATATCTAACCCAGAGTTTTGCCATCTACTCAGTGTCCGCTGAAACACCATCAGAGAGGCAGCAGCCCGAGACCAGAACAAGGTCCATCTACACGGCACCTTCACTGCACATCAGCCTCTGTGAGGGAGGACTGAATTATACAACATATCCATTAATATCAATACCTCAGTAAACATCTGCACAGTTGTTGATAGGAGGAAGATCTCTATAATGAATATTGAGTTGTTTCAAAAAGAAATGAATGAAAGGAATAAAAGTGGAAGCAATATTCTCCATGTGATAAGGAAAAGCTCATTAACATGATCAGCATTACAATGAGAAACTGCCCGATATCTGTGTAGCGGGGTCTTCTTTAAGGCCCCGGGACTACGTTACCCATAACCCTGTTCGGCACCCAGGATGCATTTGAGCCACCGCAGAGACTTATGGGTGGGACTATTTAAGAGGAGGGCGAGGCTGAGCGCGGCCTCTTTGGACACCGCGCTGCTATCAACTGGTCTTCCCGTGCGGATCTGCGGCAGTACAAGGCCTGAAGCCAGGGCCTTGCACAACTTCCAGAGAGCCTTCCACCCCACTGCGAGCCCGGGTGGCGTCTGACTTCTCCAAGTTGCGGACATCAGTTCGATCGGGGACCCGGCCATTGCAGACGCTGTGTGCGGAGACACCGTCGGTGGAAGCCCCGGACTGGGATCGCGTCCGGAGTGGTGAGCAAGCACCTGCTCAATCAAAAAGAGAAATACAGGCATACCCCACTTTTAAGTACACAATGGGTTTTATTTACTAAAGCTGGAAAGTGCAAAATCTGTCTCACTTCTGCATAAAAACCAATAAGCTTCCAGGTTTTATTACCAGGCTTAATTGAACAAGTTGGGGTTAGAAGCTCATTGGTTTCTATGCAGAAGTGAGCCTGATTTTGGGCTTTCCAGCTTTAGTAAATAAAACCCATTGTGTACTTAAAAGTGGGGTATGCCTGTACTTTACTTTGATTAGGCCTAGAGACTGCCTTGGCCCACCAAGTTTGTCTGTTGTTCCACCAGAGACTAGTAGCAGAACTGGGTCGTGTAGTCTCCGGTGAAGTGTTCTTCTATTACCTATCGTGTGAATTACAAATACTGTTTTTTCTATATGTGCACCACCGTTCAAGCTGCATGCGAAGAACTTGTTCCCCAAGAGACTAAGTTATATCTGAGTCAGGCCTGACCAGGAGTTAGAACTTTTTTTGTTGCTGCGCCATAAGGGCGCATAGATAGGGATAGCTGCACTTGGCACGTAATCGCCAGCATTCTCAGTGTGTACTATATTTACCATTGCAGGGCTCTGCAGACAATATATGTGTTATGTGTTAATCTATGCCCTTTTACACAGAAGTAAACTAGTTATACTTTAACACTTTGCCCTCAGTGTGTTATCATTGTGCATATATCGCTAGATTGTGATAAGATAATAAACCTTAGACTCTGTGCCAGAGTGGGTCGAGTAGATTGCCGGGGGCTGGCGGTGCTGTACTCAGGGCCCGCAACAAAATTCAGTGGCTCTCTTAACTGGGGGTAGCGTTACACGTGGGGGCTCCGCATCCGGGATCCTGATACAGCAAGCAACGCGCCAAAGTACCGGCATGGATCCATTAGAAGTGAAACGGTGGTGCGCGTTGGCTGGCACAGATTCAGCCGCAGCAGTAGTTATTGAACTCCCGGGGATCTGGCAAGAAGTAGCGGTAAAGCAGCTAATAATGTCGCTGTCCCCACACCAGAAAGCATGGGTCATGGATGTCAGGTCGAATTCTTCGCTGACCCACACACTAATAGAATGGAAGAATGAAATCCCAGAGCATTTCAAATGTCCAAGCATAACAGCAATGGATGATAAGACCTATAGCTTAATGCATGCGCTGCCAGTCAGGGGAGGATGGTTTCAGACACCAATTCCATCACCTACACAGATATCTTCAGTGCAGTCCCCAAAAGCAGGAAGGCATAAGAAAGAGAGTCCCGGATCACCACCGGCCACCCTCAGCGCAGAATTATGCGCGGTCCTGGGGGAGATTGTAGCCCAGTGCAAGAAGGATCCTACAGACTACCCGATGTCGAGATACAGAAAACTTAGGATATTTTCTGGAAAGAAGCCTGTTCCTTCGGGGGAAGAGGGATTTGAGGAGTGGCTAGATGGTGCCACTCAGGCTTTAGAAGAATGGGAAGTCCCAGAACACCAGAAGAAACAGAGAATCACAGAGAGTCTGAAGGGGCCTGCCTTGGAGGCCATACGCAACCTCAAGCTGAGCAAGAAAGACTGTGATGCACAGGATTATCTGGACATTTTGCAGAATGTGTTCGGTGGAATAGAGAAAGTCACTGAGCTCACTTACCAGCTGGAGCACTGCTATCAGAAGACAGGAGAGAAACTGTCAGAGTTCATGAGGCGTCTGGATAAGATTCTGCATAAAATTATACTGAAGAAGGGAATTGATCAAGGAAGGTGGATGAGGCCTGTGTTCAGCAGGTGTTGCGGGGAGCTCAGCCCCTGGACCCCATCGCATTGGCGTTACGTACTCGACCGGACGGGAAGAGCCTGGAGTATTCCGACTAAATCCGAGTGGTCAGAGAAGAAGAGGTTATGTTGGAAGACAAAAAGGAGGAACCAATCAGTCGAGCCAACCAATCCTCCGGCAGTGATGGTCAGGACGGCCATGACCCTCGAGAGAGACTCAGAGGTGGATACCTTGAAGGCACAGATGTCCCAAGTATTGGGGATGCTGACGTCTATGATGGTCAAGGATCAAGGGTTACCGGAGAGGTTAAGCCCAAAGAAGGAACTGTTTCCAAACATCTCAGCACCCGCATCCTTGCAAGATTGGGGGGATGTGATTTGTTTCAACTGTGGAGGAGCTGGCCATGTCACCAAAGTGTGTTCCAGCCTGAAGAAAAAAAAAATGAATAACCGCAAGCCGGCGGAAAACTTCAGAGGGCCCCAGTGAAGGAGTCAACCGGGTGCCCATCATCTCCAGTGAGCTCCAAACTGAATGAGAAGCACAGGAAAAGAGTGGACAAAACCCCTCAGATGAAGCACAGGGTTCCTCAGTGGGAACGTACACCAAAGAAAGAGAATAATGTCCCTCAGCGGGTAGTTACACCCATGAAGAGGAGGGAGATCAATGCATACCAGGCCCAAGAGAGACTTAAGTCCAAAGGAAAATGGAAGAAAGAGAGTCCAAAAGGGAAACACAAAGATCCAAAGAAAGAGACCCCTTCGAAGCGGTATCCAGAGAAGCTGGTAGGCCCCTCCCCGATAGTACCTGTCCAAGTGGAGGGAGTCTACACCAGAGCCATATTGGATACTGGGGCACAAGTGACCCTGTTGTACCAGGACTTTTATGACAAGCATCTAAGTCACATACCCATCCAGAAGATTGAAGAGCTAGAAATATGGGGGATTGGGACTGAGAGTTTCCCTTATGATGGCTATCTGCCTATAAAACTGACTTTTGACCCGTCCATAGCCGGGAAGGCCGAAGTGTTCGATACCTTGGCTGTGGTATGCCCCCGACCGCCTGGAGCTAACAAGAGTTCTCTAATAATAGGGACCAACACGGATCTGGTCCGAAGACTCTTGGCCCCTCTGACAAGCAGAAAAGACTCCACAGTCACCAAGGTCCACCCAATGCTGAAGACAGCGACTGATCTTGGAACAGAAGGCCCCAGAAGAGGGGGTAGGAAAGGTCTGGAGGCTGGGAAGAAGAGGAATAGTGCTGCAGCCTGGTGAAGTAGCCTGTTTAAAAGCCACTCTGAAACTCACTTGGGAGCAGCCTGGGCCCTTTGTCATGTTGGAACCCGACCCAAGGGGAGAACACTCGGGTTTAGAAGTAGTCCCCGAAGTTGTCCCGTTGAGGGCCCTGAAGAAGGCACACTGTAAGGTACCTGTGAGTGTCAGGAATACTACAGATGGCCCCATGGAGATCCCAGCCAGGATGTTGCTGGGCCAGGTGAGCCCTGCTACCCCAGTTGCTTTGTCAGGCATGGAGAAGACAGAGGGAGAAAGGACTGTGTGGGAGAAACTTTCCATGGAGAACCCAAACCTGCCCAGGGCTTGGAAAGAGAGAGCCAAGGCCCAGCTGACCAGGTGGAAAAAAATCTTCTCCCAAGATGAGTTCGATGTAGGGTGTGGAAAGAGTGCCACCCATCGAATCCGCCTCCAGGAAGACAAGCCCTTCAGGGAGTGAGTCAGGCGAGTTCCGCTAGCAGACCTCGAAGATTTGAGGGAACAGCTCGCCGAGCTCAAGCAAACTGGTGTGATTCGAGAATCTAGAAGCCCCTATGCCTCCCCGATAGTGGTGGTCAGGAAGAAGATTGGGTCGTTGAGGCTGGGCATAGACTACAGGACCCTCAACAGGAGGACCGTACCCGACCAGTACACCACTCCGAGGATAGAGGATGCCCTACAGAGTCTGTCTGGAGCCAAGTGGTTCAGTGTCATGGACCTCAAGAGCGGGTACTATCAGATCCCTATGCATCCAGAAGACAAAGAGAAGACCGCTTTCATAACCCCAGTGGGTTTCTTTGAATTCAACCGGATGCCCCAAGGTCTGTCTGGAGCCCCGGCCACCTTCCAACGTCTCATGGAATAGACTGTAGGAGACATGAACCTCATCGAATTCTTGTATACTTGGATGACATCATTGTCTTCGGGAGAACCTTGGAAGAACATGAAGAGAGGCTGGAGAAAGTTTTGAGAAGACTCAGTGAGGAGGGGCTCAAGCTCTCACCTGAAAAGTGCCAGTTCTATCAGTCATCAGTTAACTATCTGGGACACATAGTGTCCGAGGATGGGGTAGCCACAGACCCCGGAAAGTTGGAGGCAGTCACCTCCTGGCCAAGGCCCATCACTGTGACAGAACTCAGATCCTTTTTGGGATTCTGTTCGTATTATAGGAGGTTCGTGGAAGGGTTTGCTCGGATAGCAAGGCCTCTGAATGAACTGCTCAAGACGGAGGAGGAAGAGGCGGACTCGGGTCCCAGGAAGCCAGGGGAGTCAGTTAAGGACCAGTGGAATGAGAAGTGTGAGGAGGCCTTCCAGATGTTGAAGAAGAGTCTAACCACTGCCCCTGTCCTGGCCTACGCAGACCCAAAGAAGCCTTACGAACTCCACGTAGATGCCAGTCATGATGGTCTGGGAGGAGTGCTTTATCAGGAGCACGAAGGGCAACTGAGACCTGTTGCGTATGTGAGCAGAAGTCTGACCTCCTCTGAAAAGAACTACCCTACTCATAAGTTGGAGTTCCTGGCCCTCAAGTGGGCGGCAGTTGACAAACTCCGAGACTATCTGTATGGGGCAGAGTTCACTGTGAAAACCGACAACAACCCTCTTACCTATCTTTTCACCACAGCAAAACTGGATGCCACAGGACATAGGTGGCTGGCGGTACTGTCTGCCTGAAATTTCAGCCTAAAATACAGGCCTGGGGCTGGAAATCGAGATGCAGACGCTTTGTCCAGAAGATCTCATGTCCCCATCAGCAGTACAGAAGACTGGACCCAAGTGGCACCCGACAGGGGGCTGAACTCCAGGCGGGGGGCAGCTCAAGAGCAGAAGAAATAGGGGTCACTGTAGTAGGGGTCCCCAAACAGTACTGTGGGGTGACCCAGTTGGAGGAAGATAACTTGCCAAAACTGTCAAAGAGGGAGTTGAGATGTGACCACTTAGAAGACCCGATGGGGAGATTGGTCTTGGAAGCCTTGGAGAGGCAGGACCCCGATAGACTCTTGCGTCACCCTTCAAAGGAAGCTCACCTGTTGAGGAAGGAGTGGGACAGGTTACAGGTGCATCAGGGAGTGGTCTACCGAAGGGGCCCCTCTGATGACCTGGAAGACAAATGGCAATTGTTTCTGCCCGAGAAGCACAGAGAGACTGTCATGTTTTCTCTGCACGACAACCATGGCCACTTGGGGCCGGAAAGGACCTTCCAACTCGTTAGGGACCGTTTCTATTGGCCCTGCATGAGGGCCGAAGTTGAAGAATACTGCCACTCATGTGCACGCTGTATCCAGAGAAAGACTTTACCCCATCACGCTGCCCCAATGGGCCATCTGCAAAGTCAAGGCCCATTAGATTTGGTATGCATTGATTTCCTCTGCCCCGAACCCGACTTGAGTGGGCTAGGAAATGTTCTGGTAGTAACCGACCATTTCACCCGGTATGCCCAGGCCTTCCCAACCAAAGACCAGAAGGCGTCCACTGTAGCAAAAGTACTTGTGGAGAAATACTTCGTACACTACGGGCTACCACAACGGCTTCACTCAGATCAGGGAAGGGACTTTGAAAGTCGGCTGATCCGGAAGCTCCTGGATTCCTTGGGGATCAAGAAGACACGAACTACCCCCTACCATCCACAAGGTGATGCTCAGCCGGAGAGGTTCAACCGAACCCTGCTAAACATGCTGGGGACCTTAATCAGTGAAAAGAAGCAGCATTGGAGGAAACACATAGCAGCAGTTGTGCATGCATACAACAGCACTACAAGTGACGCTACAGGGTACTCACCATATCGACTTATGTTCGGAAGAGAAGCAAGACTACCGGTAGATCTGGCCTTTGGCACCTCCATAGATCATTGTTCTGCCACTTCTCACAAAGGATATGTAGATAGACTCAGACACAATTTGAAATTGGCCTATGAGCAGGCCCAAGCGGCCTCAGAACAAAGGGGGGCTCGCAACAAGAAAAACTTTGATCTGAAAGTTCGGATTCAAGATTTACAACCTGGAGACAGAGTGTTGCTCTGGAACTTGGGGGTCCCTGGAAAACACAAGCTTGCAGACAGATGGAGACCTGAATCTTATGTTATTTGCAAAAAACTACCAGGCCTACCTGTTTACAGACTAAAGCCAGAAGGGAAGGTGGGGCCCTTAAAGACTTGGCATCGGAACCACCTACTCCCACTAGCTGAAGCAGTTCGGATTCCCCCTGCAATAGATTCCCCTGAGCCAACTTCCATCCTGGATACTCCCAGGCCGAACACTCTGTCCCAGACCCCTCAGATTGGGGATACAGAGACCTCGGAGCTAAGTGAAGATGAGGGAGAAGAACTTGATTGGCTTTGGCCTTCCCAGACCCCAGAAACTTCTGCTATTGATCTTCCACCTCATGAAGACACCATAGACAGTACACTGAATGCAGAAGCTACTGAGTTCATCCCGTCCAGTCCTTTGTCAGATTCTTGGGAAGATGCCCGTGAGGCCGTGACTTACTCAAAGAGGAGGACCCAAGAGATTCCATGCCTCTCCCTGCTCCTGAGTCAAGTGTCCCAGAACCAGTGGAAACTCCCAAGTCGGTTCCAGAAGAGGAACCTGTATTGTCTAAACCAGAAATCCAGAGAGAGCAAAGGATGAGAAGGACCATAAGGCCTCCCCGAAAATTGACTTGCCCACAGATGGGGAAGAGCTCGGAAGACACTGTGGTCACTGCTAGGAGGAGTGTGGAAGACCCTGATCCCTCCACTGTTCATTTGGTGGGGGGCAACCCCAACTCACCCGCTGGCACAGCTAGGCAGGCCACTACTGACAGTGTGACCTGTGGGCAAGGGAGTTCACTCCCTCGTTTTTGGTGGGAACTTCCTCTGCCGACATCATACGCATCTTTGTCTCATGTTGTGCATAGTATGTGTTAACAGTTATCTTTGGGGACCAAAGAGTTTAAGTGGGGGGAGTGTGTAGCGGGATCTCCTTTAGGGCCCCAAGACTACATTACCCATAACCCCGTTCGGCACTCAGGGTGCATTTGAGCCACCGCAGAGACTCATGGGTGGGAATATTTAGGAGGAGGGCGAGGCTGAGCTCGGCCTCTTTGGACACCGCGCTGCTATCAACAGGTCTTCCCGTGCGGATCTGCGGCAGTACAAGGCCTGAAGCCAGGGCCTTGCACAACTTCCAGAGAGCCTTCCACCCCACTGCGAGCCCGGGTGGTGTCTGACTTCTCCAAGTTGCGGACATCAGTTCGACCGGGGACCCGGCCGTTGCAGACACTGTGTGCGGAGACACTGACGGTGGAAGCCCCAGACTGGGATCGCGTCCGGAGTGGTGAGCGAGCACCTGCTCAATCAAAAATAGAAATACTTTACTTTGATTAGGCCTAGAGACTGCCTTGGCCCACCAAGTTTGTCTGTTGTTCCACCGGAGACTAGTAGCAGAACTGGGTCGTGTAGTCTCCGGTGAAGTGTTCTTCTATTACCTAGATAGATAGGTAATAGATAGGGATAGCTGCACTTGGCGCGTAATCGCCAGCATCCTCAGTGTGTACTATATTTACCGTTGTAGGGCTCTGCAGACAATATATGTGTTATGTGTTAATCTATGCCCTTTTACACAGAAGTAAACTAGTTATACTTTAGAGCCCTGTACACACGATCGGATATCCTATGGATTTTCGTCCGATGGATTTGTCCATCGGAAATCCGATGAAACTGTTTTTCATCAGTCTTGGCCACACACCATCAGTCCAAAAACCGATGGCAACAAAACGACGGCACGTACAACACGTACGACGGCGCTATAAAAGGGAAGTTCAAATCTAATGGCGCCACCCCTTGGGCTGCTTTTGCTGATTTCGTGTTACCGCGTGTTAGTAAAAGTTTGGTGAGAGCTGATTCGCGCTTTTCAATCTCCATGCTTTTCAGATCGTTTCCTGCTATTCAGTTTGTGCTTGTGGGTTCGTATTTGTTCTTCAGTGTGTGCAGTCAGGTCGTTACTGCTTGGCAGTGCCTTCTTGGCCGTTCGTTTTCTGTTTTTCAGGTCGTTCTTCTCAGGCCTTGCTGTTCCACGGTGCATTCTGTTTGAGTTCGTTCTGACCAGCTGACCTGTTTAAAACCATGTTTGAAGTGCGTTCTCGTTCTCGAGCTCGTGCTGGCTATGGACTTGGTGTTGCGGTTAACACTGTAACCCGAGTTCAGTCCGTGAACAGGGTGAGGAGGCGTTCATGGACCAAGAATTGGTTGCTACAGGGGGACCAATTCTCTCATATGTCTCTGCTGCGGGAAATCCATGAGAATAATCCTTATGATTTCAGGAATTATCTCAGGATGACGGACCCTGTATTTCACCGTCTGTTGGATTTGCTGTCCCCCTATATCACGAGGCAGGACACTGTGATGCGCCAGGCCATCACTGCCGAGCAGAGGCTTATTGCCACGTTGAGATACCTGGCGACTGGGAGAAGCTTGCAGGACCTCAAGTTCACAACAGGCATCTCCCCCCAGGCTCTCGGGATCATAATCCCTGAAACGTGTTCTGCCATTATTCAGGTTCTGCAGAAGGACTATATGAAGGTAAGTTTGCTCCTTTAACATCACATTATATGTTTGGATTGTTTGCTACTTTTTTTTTTTCCTCCTTCCCAAATTTTCCTGTTTGTAATATCCTTGGTAATTTTCCCCATGCATGTTTTTACCTCTATTGGCCTTTTTTTGGGGCCTACATGCCTATTTTCCTTCACTAACCTCTCCAGCATGCTATCCAGGGCCCAAACACAGCTAGCCTAGTTTTTAATTGGGTCATTACCATCGTAGTTTAGCAACCCCCCCCCCCCCTAAAATGTGGACAAATGTTTTATTACTCATTCAAGTTCAGCAGAGTGGTAGAGCCTTTATTTGGCGGGGCCCCCAAAATCACCTCAAACACCCCCCCTTAGAATATTTTCTAATGTCCCCTCAGGGGGGATGAGTCATGTGCTAAGTGGGCCTTCTTTTTAGGCCATGAAATACTCCCTTAAATAATGTTAGCCTGATGTTGGTCAACAATGTCTTTGTGTTATCTGTTTGCACTGTAAACTTAAAAAGTACTAATGTCTTATTTTTGTTTGACTCCACAGTTTCCTTGCACACCACAGGAATGGCAGACCGTGGCTGATCAATTTGCCCAGTGGTGGGACTTCCCCAACTGTGGAGGGGCAATTGATGGGAAGCACGTCCACATAGTGCCGCCACCCCGTTCGGGGTCATTCTATTTTAACTATAAAGGTTTCAATAGTATTGTGTTAATGGCGGTGGTGTCGGCACGGTACGAGTTTCTGTATATGGACGTGGGGAAGAACGGCCGGATGTCCGATGGTGGAGTATTCGCTGAGACGGAGTTCGCTCACCGTCTGCAGGCTGGGGGTCTTGCACTGCCTTCAGATGTAGAGAACGTGGAAGGACTACCGTTTGTGTTCATCACAGATGAAGCCTTCGGACTGGGACCACACCTCATGCGGCCGTTTTCCCAACGCACCCTCACCCCGGAGAGGAGGGTTTTTAATTACCGGCTGGCCAAAGCCTGGAGAGTTGTGGAGAATGCCTTCGGGATAATGGCCAGCCGGTTCCGCCTGTTTCAGACAGCAATTCATTTGGCAGAATACAAGCTGAACACCATAGTTTACTGCTGCTGCATAATGCACAATTTCCTGAGACATTTTCCACCAGCATATCTGTCAACAGTTTGGCCTGAGGCCGGTCCATCCGAGATGACCATTCTGACCGGCCTCGACCCTGCCCGTACTGGCTTGGCCCCCCAAAGTGCCTGTGAAGTACGTGATAAATACGTTGAGTACTTCACGGTTAGGGGGGCCATCGCAATGCCAGACCACATCTGACCTTTTTATTTTCAAAATAAATTATTATATTATCCAAAACATGGTTTTGTCATTCTTGATTTTTGGGTTTATGTGTCTACCAGGTTCTTGTAGTGCCAAGTGCCAAGTGTATTTATCCTTATTAAATGGCCCAATTGTCACTATAAAAAACATTGATTTTGCATTTTCGAAAATGCTATTGAGCATCGAAATAACAAACCACACCTTTTTGAGCCTTCCAGAAACTTTTTACTCTGTGCAACCCTTTTTTTTGGGCTTTAATACAAATATGTAGAAAGTTTGAGCTCCCCAAATTGTTTTTATTTTTTTGGGAGGATTGTTTGGCAGAAACATGCAAGGGTCAAAATCGTAAATTTTTTGGGTAAAACATTGAAACCAAAGAACAAAGTGAAAAGGAGAAACTTGAGATGGGGTGATGTCACCCCTGATCCAACCCAATTGTGAAGAACCCCACTTTCTTTTTGTGGCTCGAATGTGTCTTTTCAACATTATCCCATGGCTAAGGTAACCATGTGCCATCTGCCATCATGGGCGATCAATGGACGTGCTTTGGGGGTGCAAAGCCTTCCTCGAACCTGCTTGAGTAGGAAGGAAGAGGTTGCACCCCCAAAACAGGGACATAGATATCCTGTGACGGCAGATAGCACATGTTGAGGCACTGTGTGCATCTTCACATTTGGGCTGGTGGAAATACCATTGCAAATTAGTTACGCCAAACAAAATACAAAAACAGAGGGGGGGTCACATTATTCGCCCCAAAATATCTATAATGTTTTTATATTTTTGCTCAATCACATTCATTCTCTTTCTCATAATGTCCATTTCGCTACTGCATTCCATTATTTCTTGAATAATTATTTTGGCACTTGCACTCGAGAATGGAGGATTTTGAGTTCCTGACACACCACCACGTTCATCCCCTAAAAAAAAAAAAAGACATTTAGAAATATGCACGCCTACATCTGTATTTACCTTGAAGTTGTGTGGACAGACACTGACCTGTTGTGGGGATAAGCTCCACCTCTCCCTCCTCCACCTCCCCTTCCTCCACCTCCGCTTCCTCCACCTCCACTTCCTCAACATGCTGATCTTGGGCTGCTTTGGGATCTTGGGGGAGTTTAGGTGGTCTGTGCTTCCTCGTCTCCTCAGATTGGTGTCCTCCCAGTCTCATCTCCCCTATGGGAATGCCCAAAAAAAGGTATCCTTTAGCACACAGAGATTTTAGCGCAGATATTATATACATTGTTTTGAAGTGGGGTACAATTGATATTTGGGCCTGAGTTCAAAGATGAACACATGAGATCCTGTGAACTCTACAAAGCAGCATGTTTTTTTCTAGGGGCCTAAAAAAAACACAAAGGTATCCACTGGAGCACCTGGGTGTGACACCCTTAAAAATTTGGTCATGCGGGCAACACTATAGTATATTGCTCCTGAACAAGCTCCTGAACTTGCTCCTGAGTGTCATCTCCTTTACCCAGAATCCAGTTTAGCCTTTCATTCACATTCTACTTTACTTATGTAGCGGGTATTTGAATTTGTAAGGACTCTGGTGGTGTGAAGTTACCTGGGGTCTCTGGGTGGCGCTGTTGTCTTGTGCCCGAGCTGAACATACACCGCGAACCGTGCCTTTTTGTCCTCCCCTGGAGCTGGTACAGCGGGGCGGGGAACCCGCTGTGATGCAAAGGGAGAGGTCATAAAAGGGGCGGAGGCCCTGATTTTGGGGAGAGAGTCGGAGGACGTTTCCGCACCCAGGCACCTTCAGCTTGGGTGCTGGCGTTCCGGTGTTCCAGGCCTAGGCGCCCTTGGCCTAGCTGGAACAGAGATGGAGTCCATTCCAGGCACCTTTAGTCTGGGGTGAGATACTATGGCGGATGCCTGGGGCTCAGTACCTTCGACTGAGTTCCGCGAGGGTGAGGAATCCGAGGGGGCCCTAACGCCTTGGGTGCCCGTGTCTGAGTTTGTGAGGACTGGTGCGCAGTAACTTCTCCGAAGAGTTCGGCGCAGCATCGCTGGTGACGGAGAGGCCTCCATTTCTCCCTTGGACGGATTTCTTCCCCTGACAGGGGCAAAGTGAGAGAAGGTAAATTCACGTTCTAAATTACCTAGTCAGTGGCAGTGACTATCCACCACTGGTGACAGTACAGTGGGCGGCAGCAAGAAGGGAAAGGATTGTGCCTCGATCTGTTCCCCCCTTATTCAAAAGGAGAAAGACTGTTTTATTGCTTGGCAAGAAGAATAAAACTGAGTTGTACCTGTTCACTGTGTGGAACTTGGGTTACTAAGCAAAGGAGCCAGGGACGAAGGACTGGACTTGGCTCTAGGACACCTACACAAAAGCCCAATCCTTGGCCTTCACCTCCTGGTCACGGGAGGACATGGGCCATGGTGTGTATCATCTCTCTCTCCCAGGTACCCCTAGACAACAGCCATATAACCGATGAAGCAATGGAGAGAGGTGAGGCCGCTACACTTACAACACATCATCTAGCCAACAATGTGTAGATAAACATTGTTTTAGGAAAATGAGGCATGCCCACATGTAGTTTACGTGGATATGTGCCAAACATGTTTTGTGGAATACGAACAATTTTTTGGGAAGAAAATAAAACAAAATAAGTGGACCCTCAACTTAACATTAAAGTTGCCTTTTTGAAAGGTGAAACCAGTCAATACAAGCACATGGTGCAAAACATGGAAGAATACATCTTACAATGTGAAAGAACACAGTAAAAATAAAAGCTTACTTTTTTCTATGCTTTTTTTAAGCTTAATATACTGCTCCGGCTCCCTCAGCTTCAGGTCAGACCACCTTTTACGGAGCTGCTTCTTGGATCTCATGACCCCATATTTCTGATAGAGAGTCTTCGCCACTTTGTCCATTATTTGTGACTTCCTGAGATTAGGGGTGTCGTATGGCCCATGCTTCCCATCGTAATCCTTCCTCCGCAGAATGTCCACCATCTCCGCCATCTCAGCAAATGACATATTAGTCGCCTTATATCTTTTATTCCTGGATCGATCGGGACGTTTCCGCCTCCGGGCTTTCCTCCTCGTTACTTTCGAGGAAAGAAGCCACCTGTGTCACCGACATTACGCCGTCTCTTACTGTGCGCCGAACGTTAAGGGGCCGGGAAATGCTGAAAAAGACCGTCATGGGCGGGCGACGCGGGCGGAGTTACACGCATGCGCAGGGTATAAAAATGGGAACGAAGTTATTAGGGTTGCGTTAGGGTTTGAGTAAATACGAGCGGAAGTGAAGAAAAGACCACAACTAAGGTAAGAAGGCAACTGGGGCCTGCAATGGCCTATAATGGTTCATGATTGTAAAGGCCAATATTGTGCTAAGTTGAGGAGAATCGAATCTGATCTGTCATTTTTTTCACAGGGTTTTTTACTTTCAGACATTAAAATATGCATAAACTACGTGACCCGGATGTCATGATGATTTTGATAGAGAAATATAAAGAAATGAGAAACCTCTGGGAACTTAACCATCCCTCTTACCACAAGAGTGCTGTACGTCGGGCAACAATCGAAAAATTGGCGGATTATATGAAGCCCTGGGTACCAGACGCAGACTACACTATGATGAACAATAAAATGAACAACATGCGTAATGCATATAAAAAAATCTTCAAGCACCTGCAATTTCTGGATGACCAGATTGAGGCCAGGGAATCAATTTCCAGCCTTCCCTCAACCCTTCCTTCCACCCTTCCCTCCAGCGTTCCTTCCACCCTTCCCTCCAGCGTTCCTTCCACCCTTCCCTCCACCCCTGCAGAGATGGAGGAGGAGCCACCTGTGCTTGAAGAGCCTGATCTTCGCATCTTCAGCCAGGTATAGTATTTTCGAACATAAATATTGGCCTCAAAGTACTATTGTGATGAACTTGATTTATTATCCCAAAATGATAACATTCCCCCCCCCAAGAAAAAAATAGAAAAAAGGGGGACCAAAATGATTGTTTAAGTATCTCCAAAAAAATGCGACAGAATAAAACTCTTTTCTATTTTTAAATAAAAAATATTGAAACAGTCATGAGATGAAAATTGTGTGTGATAGTTTCCCCAAAATATCGAACTATGTGCCTTTTTTCTACACAGGATGAGGCCAGCCAGGAGGAAGAGGCGCAGGAATGTGGCAGGCAGGAGGAGGCAGGGGTGAGTGTCAGCCAGGAGGAGGCAGGGCCAAGTGGGACTCAGCAGGTCCCCAGGCCTAGTGGCAGCACAGTGTCACAAGTGGCTCCCCTCCACATCAGACGGATGACACAGGTGGAGGAGGAGTCACTCTAAATGATCCGCGACGCTGCTGCCATCATGAGGGCCCCCCTCAACCCTGTGGAGGGGTTTAGTACATACCTGGCGGACAAATTACTCCAAATGGAGGCGGGACAACGTGCCCTCTGCGAGCACATTCTATATACTGCCGTACACATGGGGGCGAGGGGGCAGCTGACTGAGGCCACCCATCTGTCACATCAGGCCAATCCTTCTCCTCCTTCTCCTCCTCCTCCTGCCACATTACCACCCCCAGTGGCCCGGCCTGCAAGGGTGCGTGGACGGGGCCGTGGAGGGAACGCTGCAGAGAGGCGTGGAGGGAACACTGCAGGGAAGCGTGGAGGGAAGGCTACATGGAAGAGCAGGAGGTGATTCCCTGGCTTCAAGCTGCTCTTCCAGAAGTTGCAGGTTCATGGAGTACCACAGCTTGGGATGATGTATGTCTTTGGCTGCTGCTCCTGATTTCATGCTGTTGTTTATCTTATTGTTCATCATAGTCATGTCTGCCTTTGGGGTCCAATGACTTCATATTTTCCGCTAATTTCAGAATTGTTGCCCTTCGTTTTTTGTTTGATATTTTGCCAGAATAAATGGAGATTTGATTTCAGCCAAAATACTTGCCTGATGTGTTTTTATTGGGAGTAGCAAAACATTTCCTAAATACAATGTGTAATTAATAACAAGGGACACCAACGCCCATGAGGAAAAAATTTATTTAAAAAAATGTTGTTGTGAGAAATTAACACACTAAAAAATGCTAACAAAAAAAAAAAAAATTTGTGAGGTTGGCTTTTAATAATAAATCATAATTAGTAAGAAGATCGCAAGAAACAAGAAAGACATAAGTTTGTCAGAGCTTGTGATAAAGATCTGCAGCAAAAACGACATTTTAAACACCATTCTAAAGCAAAAAACAATGCGCTGCATTAAACGAAGCAATAACTTGCAGAATGACGAATGTGCTCTCTCCATTAGGAACGCTAGTTTTACCAGAACGAGCGCTCCCGTCTCCTAATTCAGTCTGAGCATGCGTGGGTTTTTGATCCGATGGACTTGCCCATAGACGATCTGAGTTTTCGATCGGTTTTTTATCCATCGGAAAAATTTAAAACATGTTCTATTTTTTAAAACCAATGGAAAAAAGACCGATGGGTCCCATACACGATCGGTTTGTGTGATGAAAAGAATCCATCGGACGAAAATCCATAGGATATCCGATCGTGTGTACAGGGCTTAACACTTTGCCCTCAGTGTGTTATCATTGTGCATATATCGCTAGATTGTGATAAGATAATAAACCTTAGACTAATTGTGCCAGAGTGGGTTGAGTAGATTGCCGGGGGTTGGCGGTGCTGTACTCAGGGCCCGAAACAAAATTCAGCGGCTCTCTTAATTGGGGGTAGCGCTACATCTGTTTCATATTTAAGAATGTGTATGCGCCCGTACGTGCAACGATTCCGCAAATCCAGCGCAAGTTGACAGCATGCGCCATGTCGCAATAATTATTCCTGCCCGCGCAAATGCGCCAACATTTTCTTAAATCAGCCCCATATTCTCACTCACTCAGCTTACAATACCATGAAGGAAAGTCCCTGTCATCTCAGGACAAAGGCAGGGGAGAATGCTTATATTTAGAACTCATCAGCTGCTCCGGTTGTTAAAATTTTCACCATGCTCACTGTTGTATGCTCTAGATAGGAAAGACCAGCAATAGTTTTTTTTTTTTAAGAAAACCCGTCAATCCTGCCTAACTGTTTATATAGTAAAATACCTGCCATGAACTTTGCAAGCCTGGTAACCCTTTTCAGTGTGTCTCTTTGAAACTAGTTGCACATTGTTACTGGGGATGTCTCGGCTAAGCCCTACCAACTGTCAAGGAGAGTGAACTTGTTGGCCATTGTATCATTCTTGTTGACTTAGGGATTGCAATTTGGAAACTAAGCCTAATGTCAGAAAGAACACAGGCACCTAGTGAACAAATTACATCGCCTTTAAAAATGTGTGTCCACAAGTCTCTTAAAGCAGAGGTCACACGAAAAAAAATATATTAAAAGCCAGCAGCTTCAAATACTGCAGCTGCTGACTTTTAATAAATTGACACTTACCTGTCCAAGGTGCCCGAAATGTTGGCAGCCGAAGCCGAGCAGTCGCTCGTCTCTCGGCTGCCCCGCCGCCATCCTCGTGAGGGACTTAGGAAGCGAAACATTGTGGCTTCACTACCCGGTTCCCTACTGCACAGGTATCTGCACCCCCCTCCCCCCTGAAAGGTGCCAAATGTGACACCGGAGGGGGGGGAGGGTTCTGAAAAGCGGAGGTTCCCTTTTTGTGTGGACCTTCGCTTCAACTGAAGATTAAGATGAAATGTTAATAGCCCTGTAAATTGGATAGAGTGGAAACATTTAGGTAAAGCATACTGTATCTAATCTCAAAAACAAAAACATCATATATTTGATTTTACCAGCATTAAGGTGTGGTGGCTTTTCCCATCATTCACCTGATAATGCTGCGTGTAACATACTTCTCTCTTTACCACTGTATCTCTGGAAGCTAATAGAGTTTTATGGGGTGAAAATGTAGCCATCATCTCAAAAATATACCAATATGAATATCCTCCAACATCATAAAGGGACTATTATAGGCTACCTTAGAATACACAAGCATGCTATCACACACATTCCACACGCTACCACCAGGGGCATATCAAGAAATGAGTGGGCCCCTGTGCAAGATCAAAAGTGGGCCCCAGGTACAAATAAATAAATGTGAAAAGTGGGTGTGGGTTAAATTGCGCTAAATATTGGGTGTGGTTAAATAGATTCTGAGATGACTTACATAGTGCAGAATGTGGTAATGTTAAATGGGGAGTGTACAGTGCGGAGTGTACAGTGGCAGGTAATATGAGCAGAAAAGGGCTGTGGAGGAGAGGAGTGCGGAGTGTAAGGCGGTGGGTAGTTTGTGCAGGGAGATGGGTGTGGAGTGTGTGGCGGTGGTTATTATGTGCAGGAGAGGAGTGCGGAGTGTACAGTGGTGGTTAGTATGTGCAGGAGAGCAGTGCGGAGTGTACAGTGGTGATTAGTATGTGCAGGAGAGCAGTGCGAAGGGTATGGCGGTTGGTAGTTTGTGCATGGAGAGGAGTGCGAAGTGTATGGGGGTGGGTATTATGTGCAGGAGAGGAGTGCAGAGTGTATGGTGGTGGGTAGTAAGTGCAGGAGAAGAGTGGGGAGTGCATGGCGTGGGTAGCATGTGCACGTGAGGAGTGTACGGCGGTGGGTAGAATGTGCAGGATGGTGTAAGTAGGGAAGTGGACAGCGTCAGTAGTTCTTTATTATTATTATTATTATTATTAATTTATTTTTTGCATTTTTTCAAAATGTCTTTTGGGTCCCAGTGCTTAGTGAGGAGAATGGGGGGGTCTTGGTGCCTAGTGGGGAGAGATGGGGGGGTCTTGGTTCTTAGTGGGGATGATGGGGGCCCTGGTGCTTAGTTAGGGGAGGTGGGGGGTCTTGGTGCTTAGTGGGGAGATATGGAGAGATTGTGGTGCTCAGTGGGAGGAGATGGGGTGTTGTGGTGCTTAGTAGGGGGAGATGGGGGTACTGGTGCTTAGTGGGGGAGATGGGGGTCCTGGTGCTTAGTGGGGAAAGATGGGAGTCCTGGTGCTTAGTGAGGGGAATTGGGGGTCCTGGTTCTTAGTGAGGAGAGATAGAGGGTCTTGGTGCTCAGCGGGGGAGATGGGGGGTCCTGGTGCTTAGTAAGGGGAGATGGGGGTCCTGGAGCTTAGTGGGGAGAGATTGGGGGTCTTAGTACTTAGTGGAGGGAGATGAGGGTCCTATTGCTTAGTAGGGAGAAATGGGGGGTCTTGGTGCTTAACGGGGATGATGGAGGTCCTGGTGCTTAGTGAGGGAAGATGGGGGTCTTGGTGCTTAGCGGGGAGATATGGAGAGGTTGTGGTGCTCAGTGGGAGTAAATGGGGTGTCCTGGGGCTTAGTAGGGGGAGATGGGGTCCTGGTGCTTAGTGGGGAGAGATGGGGGTCTTGGTGCTTAGTGGGGGAGATGGGGGTCCTGGTGCTTAGTGGGGGAGATGGGGGCACTGGTGCTATGTGGGGGAGAGATGGGGTCTTGGTACTTAGTGGGGGGGAGATGGGGTCCTGGTGCTTAGTGGGGAGAGATGGAAGTTTCTCACGCATAGTAGGGAGAGATGGAGGGTCCTGGTGCATAGTGGGGAGAGATGGGGTGTCCTGGGGCTTAGTGTGGGAGGTTGGGGGTCCTGGTTCTTAGTGGGGGAGTGGGGGGTCCTGGTTCTTAGTGAGGAGAGATGGAGGGGTCTTGGTGCTCAGTGGGGAGAGATGGGGGCCCTGGTTCTTAGTGGGGGGATATGGGGGTCCTGGAGCTTAGTGGGGAGTGATTTGGGGTCTTAGTGCTTAGTGGGGGGAGATGGGAGTCCTATTGCTTAGTGGGGAGAAATGGGGGGTCTTGGTGCCTAGTGGGGAGAGATGGGGTCCTGGTGCTTAGTGGGGAGAGATGAGGTCTTGGTGCTTAGTGGGGAGAGATGGGGGTCCTGGTGCTTAGTGGGAAGAGTTGGGGGTCCTGGTGCTTAGTGGGGAGAGGTGGAGGGGTCTTAGTGCTCAGTGGGGGGAGATGAGGGTTCTGGTGCTTAGTGGGAAGAGTTGGGGAGATGGGGCTTCTTGTGCTTAGTGGGGAGAGATGGGGGTCCTGGTGCTTAGTGGAGGGGAGTTTGGGGTCCTGGTTCTTAGTGAGGAGAGATGGAGAGGTCTTGGTGCTTAGTGGGGGGAGATGGAGGGGTCCTGGTTCTTAGTCGGGGGAGATGGGGATCCTGGAGCTTAGTGGGGAGAGATAGGGGGTCTTAGTGCTTAGTGGAGGGAGATGGGGGTCCTATTGCTTAGTGGGGAGAAATGGGGGGTCCTGGCGCCTAGTGGGGAGAGATGGGGGGGGCCTGGTGCATAGTGGGGAGAGATGGGGGGTCCTGGGGCTTAGTCCTGCTTAGTGGGGAGAGATTGGGGTCTTGGTGCTTAGTGGGGGGGGAGAAAGATGGGGGGCCCTGGTGCAGGATGGTGTCAGTAGGGCAGCAGATTGTGTCAGTAGTTCTTTATTATTTTATTTATTTATTTTTTTGCAATTACATTTTTTGTCATTTTAATTTTTTCAAAGTGCTTTTTTGGAGGCCAGTTAATGGTGTCAGTAGTGGACTAGAAATCATGGGGCCCCCTACAGCCTACCTGATGGGGCCCCCAACCCTGCTCCTGACCCCACATACCTACCTAAAAGAATGCAGATCTGTCTTCAAGGTGGACAAAAGGCAGCACTGGTGCTCAGTCAGGGAAGATGGGGGTTCCTGTTGTTTTGTGGTAAGAAATTGAGGGTCTTGGTGCATAGTGGGGAGAGATGGGGGGTCCTGGTGCTTAGTGGGGGGAAGATGGGGTCTTGGTGCTTAGTGGGGGGGGTGGGGGTCTTGGTGCTTATTGAGGAGAGATGGAGAGGTCTTAGTGCTCAGTGAGAGGAGATAGGGTGTCCTGGTGCTTAGTAGGGGGAGATGGGGGTCCTGGTGCTTAGTGGGGAGAGATGGGGGGTCTTGGTGCTTAGTGGGGGAGATAGGGGGTTCTGGTGCTTAGTGGGGAGAGATGGGGTCTTAGTGCTTAGTGGGGGAGATAGGGGCCTTGGTGCTTAGTGTGGAGAGATGAGGGTCCCTGGTGCATAGTGGGGAGAGATGGTGGGTCTGGGGCTTAGTGGGGGGAGATGGGGGGGTCTTATGCTCAATGTGGGGAGATAGGGGTCCTGATGCTTAGTAGGGGGAGATGGGGGTCCTGGAGCTTAGTGGGGAGAGATTGGGATTCTTAGTGCTTAGTGGGAGGAGATGGGGTCCTGGTGCTTAGTAGGGAGAGATGGGGGTCTTGGTGCTTTGTGGGAGAGATGGGGGTCCTGGTGCTCATTGGGGAGAGATGGGGTGTTGGTGCTTTGTGGGGTTAGATGGGGGGTCCTGGTGCTTAGTGGGGATAGATTAGGGTCCTGGTGCTTAGTGGGAGGAGTTGGGGATCCTGGTGCTTAGTGGGGAGAGATGGAGGGGTCTTGGTGCTCAGTGGGGGGAGATTGGGGGTCCTGGTGCTTAGTGGGGGAGAGAGGAGTCTTGGTGGTTAGTGGGGAGAGGTGGGGGGTCTTGGTGTTTAGTGGGGGGGTCCTGGTGCTAATTGGGGAGAGATGTAGGGGTCTTGGCTCTCAGTGGGGGGAGATGGGGGTCCTGGTGCCTAGTGGGGGTGATGGGGATCCTGGTGCTTAGTGGGGAGAAATAGGGTTCTTGGTGCTTAGGGGGATATGGGGGGTTCTGGTGTTTAGTGGGGAGAGATGGGGGTCTTGGTGCTTAGTACAGGAGTCCTGGTGCTTAGTGGGGGTCTTGGTGCTTAGTGGGGGGAGATGGGGGGTCCTGGTGCTTAGTGAGGAGAGACGGAGTCCTTGTGCTTAGTGAAGGGAGATGGGGTCTTCGTGCTTTGTGGAGAGAGATGGGGGTCCTGGTGCTTAGTGGGGGAGATGGGGGTCTTGGAGCTAAGTGGAGAGAGAGGGGGTATTGGTGCTTAGTGAGGGAGATGAGGGGCCCTGGTGCATAGTGGGGGGTCCTGGTGCTTAGATGGGACAGATGGGGGTCTTGATGCTTAGTAGGGGAGATAGGGGGTCTTGGTGCTTAGTAGTGAGAGATGGGAGCTCTTGGTGCTTAGTGGGGAAGATTGGGGGGCACTACCAGTCAGTAGGGGAGGGGGCACTGGTGCTCCTTAGGTTAAGGTGACCGGATTTCTAAAATGAAATCCGGGGACATTTTTTTTTTTTTACTAGTAATGGCGGCAATCAGCGACTTATAGTGGGACTGCGATGTTGCGGCGGACAAATCGGACACTAAGTTACCCTTTTGACACTTTGTGGGAACCAGTGACACTAATACAGTGATCAGTGCTAAAAATATGCACTGTCACTGTACTAATGACACTGGCTGGGAAGGGGATAACATCCTGGGCAATTAAAGGTCTAAATGTGTGCCTAACAAGGGTTTTCTCACTGTGGGGGATCAGGATCAATGTCTTCCATACTGACAGAACAGCAATCTACCTTGTTTACATAGGTAGACCACCATTCTGCCTGTGTACATAACAATCAGTGGGTACCGGTGGACCCAGAAATTGGTTAGTGCGCCACAGGGCGCGTAGATACTAATAGCTGTGCGTGGTGGATTAAAGCGCTGTGCTATTAGTGTATGCTATATCTATTGCTGCAGGGCTCTGTAAGCAAGTTACCTGTTATGTTTTAACCTGTGCCCTTTTAAACTAAAGTAAAACCGTTATACTTTGCCACTTGTTATCACTGTGTTATCATTGCACATTGTGCTTATATCTCCTGAGAAATTGGGGTGTGTGTATAATCAGGTATAGATTGTAAGAGATACCATCCCTAGACTAACTGTGCCATAAGAGACTAGACAAGATTGCCGGGGGTTGGTGGAGCTGTACTCAGGGCCCGAAATCAAACCAGCGGCTCTTTTAACTGGGGGTAGCGCTACACGTGGGGGATCGTCCGGGATCCTGATACAGCAGGTGAACACGCCAAAAGTACCGGCATGGACCCGTCAGAGGTTAGAGTGTGGTGCGAGGCAGCTAAGACAGAACCAGACCAGTCGGTGGTTATCAGCCTCCCAGGAGAGGAATGGTCAGCAGAGACGGTAGAGAAACTTGTGGTGTCACTGTCCCCAGATCATACATCGTGGGTGATGGACATGAAGCCAGACCCAAACATCTCATATCAGTATGCGCTGATAGAGTGGTGGGACGGAATGCCAGAAACCTTTAAGCGCAAATGTGTGCGCACGCCAGACAATAGAACTTATAAGTTGGCGCACGCAATAACCGTTAAGACAGAGTCATCCCCAACGGGATCACCACAAGGGAAACCCCGTGTCTCACCTGAAAGAAGAGAAAGGGTGACGCCCCCGGTGACAACGGTCACTACCATAGCACCAGAATTAATAAACGCCCTTTCTGATCTGCTGACAAAGTGCCAGAGGACAAGCACGGTACATGTAGAGGCTAGCTACCGCAGACTAAAGACATTCTCAGGGAAGCTTCCTGTCCCTGTAGGGGAAGAAGATTTCGATACCTGGGTTGAGCAGGCACTACTAGCAGTAGAGGCATGGGAGGTGCCTGAAGGGCAGAAGAGATAGGAGTTACCATGGTAGGAGTTCCCAAGCAATACTGTGGGGTAACCCAGTTGGAAGAAGATAATCTGCCAAAACTGTCAAAGAAGGAGCTGAGATGTGATCAATTGGAAGACCCCATGGGGAGATTGGTCCTGGAGGCCCTGGAGAATCAGGATCCAAGTAGACTCCTGCGCCATCCTTCAAAGGAAGCTCGCCTGTTAAGGAAAGAGTGGGACTGGTTACAGGTGCATCAGGGAGTGGTCTACCGAAGGGGCCCCTCTGATGACCTGGAGGACAAATGGCAACTGTTTCTTCCCGAGAAACACAGAGAGACCGTCTTGGTTGCCCTGCATGACAATCATGGACACCTGGGGGCTGAAAGAACCTTCCAACTTGTTAGGAGTCCGTTCTATTGGCCCTGCATGAGGGCTGAAGTAGAGGAGTACAGCCATTCATGTGCACGCTGCATCCAGCGGAAGACTTTACCCCATCAAGCTGCCCCAATGGGCCATCTGCAAAGTCAAGGCCCGCTGGATTTGGTATGCATTGATTTTCTCTGCCTCGAACCCAATCTGAGTGGACTAGGAAATGTTCTGGTGATAACCGATAATTTTACCAGGTATGCCCAGGCTTTCCCGAACCAAAGATCAGAAGGCCTCCACGGTGGCCAAGGTACTTATGGAGAAGTATTTCATCCATTACGGGCTACCTGTCAGAGAACGTACCTTGCCGGGCGTGTTGGTGGTCGCTTTGGTGTGCGTTCGCGCGCGCCCATGCGCGCTGATGTTGGGCATGTTCCTGTCCGCGCTGGTGCACTTCCCAGACTGCGGGCGCGCTCGCCTGTGCGCGATGGTGTGCCTGTGCGCGCGGGTGCATGTGCGCGCGTTGCGTGCGCGCGAGCGCCATTGCGCACGCAGATGCGTGCCGGTTTGCCCATTTAAACTCCTGGAACACTTCAGACCGGTGCTGTCTGATCTACAGTCCCCTGTGTATCCTGCTCCTGTTAATTGCCTGAAACCTGATCTTCTGACCACCCGGCTTGTTACTGGACTTTTCCTGCTATCCGCCTGCACCCGACCTCGGCCTGTCTTTGACCCTGAACTTGCCTACCCCGCTGTACCATACTGCCTGAACGTTGCCGAACCCTGCTTGTCTTGACCACTCTCTCTGCACCTGCCCAGCTGCGCTGCTCTACACACCTGCCTGCCTACCTGCCTGCCTGCAGCCAGCCCGGCTCAGCTACTCTCCTGAACCCAGGATCCGGAGCTGCCTTCCAGTAACCACTCTCAGGCTCTCTTACCCTTCCGCACTCCCGTGCCTCCTGTCTGCACTACCAGGGGCCCGCGAGTCGGATCCGTACGGGGGACCTTCCTCTGCTCTAACGGACTCGCTGATCAGGTACGTACAACCCTGACACTACCACAGCGACTTCACTCAGACCAAGGGAGGGACTTTGAGAGTCGGCTGATCCGGAAGCTCCTGGATTCCTTAGGGATCAAGAAGACCCGAACCTCTCCTTACCACCCACAAGGGGATGCTGAACCGGAGAGGTTTAACCGAACTCTGCTCAATATGTTGGGGACCCTGAGTAGCGAGAAGAAACAGCATTGGAGCAAGCACATAGCGGCTATAGTACATGCTTACAATAGTACCACCAGTGATGCTACAGGCTACTCCCCCTACCGTCTCATGTTCGGAAGAGAAGCAAGGTTACCTGTGGACCTGGCCTTTGGCACCTCCCTAGATCATTCCTCAGCCACCTCTCATAAGGGATATGTGGACAAACTCAGACACAGCTTGAAGTTGGCTTATGAACAGGCCCAAGCGGCTTCAGACCAAAGGGGGGCCCGCAACAAGAGGAACAGGACCTGCAACCTGGAGACCGAGTTCTGCTACGAAACCTGGGAGTCCCTGGAAAACACAAGCTTGCAGACAGATGGAGACCTGAACCCTATGTCATTTGTAAGAAGCTGCCAGGCCTACCTGTCTATAAGTTGAAGCCAGAAGGGAAGGTGGGCCCACTGAAGACCTGGCACCGGAACCACTTACTCCCACTTGCTGAAGCAGTTCGGATACCTCATGCGAGGGACTCCCCAAGCCCAGACTCCATTCTGGATACCTCTAGGCCAAACACTCGGTCTCAGTCCTCTCAAAATAAAGATGTAGAGACCTTTGAACAAAGTGAAGATGAGAGACAGGAACTTGATTGGTTATGGCCTTCCCCAACTCCAGGAACTTCTGCTATAGATCTTCCCCCTACCAGAGACACTATAGACAGAACACTGAATGCAGAAGCTACTGAGTTTGTTCCATCCAGTCCTTTGTCAGATTACTGGGAAGATGATTGTGACACATACTCAGAGGAGGACCCAAGGGACTCTATGTACCTCCAGGATCCTGAACCAAGTGTTTCAGAGCCAGCAGAATCCCTCAAGTCTGCTCCAGAAGAGGAGCCTGTAGTGTCCCAGCCAGAAGTCCCAAGAGAGCAAAGAGCTAGAAGAGTTATAAGGCCTCCTAAGAAGCTGACTTACTCACAAATGGGGAAGAGTTCAGAAGAAACAGTGGTCACTGCAAGGAGGAGTACAGAGCATCCAGTTCCCTCCACTGTTCATTTGGTGGAGGGCAACCCCAACTCGTCCTCTGGCACAGTTAGGCAGGCCACTCATGATAGTGTGACCTGTGGGCAAGGGAATTCAACCCCTCAGTTTTGGTGGGAGTTCCCTTTGCCGACATCGTACACAACATTGTCTAGAATTGTACGTAGTGTATGTTAAAAGTTATCTTTGGGGACCAAAGAGTTCAAGTGGGGGGAGTGTGTAGCAGGGTCTCCTTTAAGACTCCCGGGACTGCATTTCCCAGAGTCTCGTCCAGCACCCAGGGTGCAATGTTGCCACCGCAGTGACTTGTGGGAGGGAGATAAAAGGAGGAGGCGTGGAGAGCTCGGCCTCTTTTGGACACCGCGCGGCTGCTGACTGGTCTTCCTGTGCGGATCTGCTGGAGTGCAGGATCTGAAGCCTGGGGCCTTGCGCAACTTCCGAAGAGCCTTCCACCCCACTGCATATCCTGGGTGGCATCTGACTTTGTTTCCTGCGGACATCAGTTGGATCGGGGACCCGATCGTTGCAGACGCTGTGTGCGGAGACACAGCAGGTGGAAGTCCCGGACTGGGATCGCGTCCGGAGTGGTGAGCGAGCACTTGCTCAATCCAATAGACTGTACCGTGTTTAGGCCTATAGACTGCCTTGGCCCACCAATCTTTTGTTTGCTGTTCCACTGGAGACCAGTAGCAGGACAGGGTTAAAGGGTCTCCAGTATAGTGTTCCTTGTGACTGCCTACCTTGTGGATTACAAAATACTGTTCATCAAGTGCACCACCGAAAGTTTGCATGCGAAGAAACCCTTTATGAAAAGACTGAGATTTATTCTGTGTCAGGCCTGACCAGGGAGGGGAGATAGAATATTGTTTAGTGCGCCACAGGGCGCGTAGATACTAATAGCTGTGCGTAGTGGATTACCGCGCTGTGCTATTAGTGTATGCTATATCTATTGCTGCAGGGCTCTGTAAGCAAGTTACCTGTTATGTTTTAACCTGTGCCCTTTTAAACTAAAGTAAAACCGTTATACTTTGCCACTTGTTATCACTGTGTTATCATTGCACATAGTGCTTATATCTCCTGAGAAATTGGGGTGTGTGTATAATCAGGTATAGATTGTAAGAGATACCATCACTAGACTAACTGTGCCATAAGAGACTAGACAAGATTGCCGGGGGTTGGTGGAGCTGTACTCAGGGCCCGAAATCAAACCAGCGGCTCTCTTAACTGGGGGTAGCGCTACACAGGATTGTGTATATACGTGATCCTGCGCAGCGCGACCACCCTGTAGCAGTAAATCTGCTATCGGGCGATTGGCAACTGGTTAAGAGCATCAGCATTATATTAACTCACAGGCAGCAGGCACTCTATCATGGCTCTGGCACAGTGTGTCACATAACATGGCTGCTGGGTACTGATTTTGTTAAATTATGACCAATATGCCAGAGAGACAGAGTGCAATGTAGTCTATTCATAGACACCCCCAAAGCACTCCTGTGTTGAAGCTTTGAAGGCCCTGACAGCCCCAGAATCGGATCGTCTTCCCCTCTGTTCCTGCTGTTGGACACTGCCAGCTGAGCTCAGCTGCCTCTCTCTGCCCGTTGCCGCTGCCGCCCACCTCACAGCCTGTCGAGTCTCACTCTCTGGGCCCCAGCTACTACTGGGTGGGGAGTGGGGGAAGATCAGTGGAGGGAAGGCAAGGAGATAAACAGGCAGGCGGCTGGCTGGGACTTAAGCCAAGGCAGAAGAACATGCGAGCGGAGCGGAATGAGCATGCGCCCAAAACTGAAGAAATGGTCCCATGGCTCCGACCAGCACATGATCATCAGAAAGGGGTACAGATAATGGAAAAAAAAACACCCCCCTTATCTAGTAGGAGTGGCAGGGCGGGGGAGTTGTTTTTTAGATTTTTTTTTTAAATTCTACACTGACTGTCTTTGAAATTTCCCCAGCCCCTGTTCAAATCCAATCCGGGGACAAAACCGGGGACAGACTTGGTCCGGGGACAGTGTCCTCAATCCGGGGACCATCCCCAGAAACCGGGGATGTCTGGTCACCCTACCTTAGGTGGCTGCTTGATCCATATGAAATACTGTGTAGAAGAATCATCCCCCTCTCACTTTTCTTCTCGGCTGATTTTTCTAGTCTGAAGAGATGTCGGGGATACCAATGCAGTGATAACTCAGAGGATCTCACAAAGAGCCGAAAGCAAAAGAAAACTTCCTCTTCTAACTTCTCTGCCAGGCTCTGACTGATGACTGATGACAATCCCACCTCAATGTGGCGCCCGTGGAACTGTGGATGAAAAGATGAAAAGATGGGCCCAGACCGCTGCACCTGACAACCCCAGACGTATCATCCAGGCGTGCAGGGTGGGTCAGGGCACAGTAAACACCCTGCACCTATGGATGATACGCCACTGGCAACCATGCTATGACACACATCCAATGTCTTTAGACAGATGTGCTGTGATGGCTGCCATATGAGTCTCCTCTTATCCCACAGTTTGTCTAGCTTTCTATTCACTTTTTTTGAGTGATTGTGTTTCATCTTATATACTTCCAGACCATCTATCTGATCTCTGGGCTGCCTTCCTTTGCTGCCCCAGCGATGAGAAGGCTGGGGGGATGTGGACAGGGGAGCCCTCCTTGCACATCCCTCAAGGTTGGACCCTTGAAATGCCATTAATTTTATTTTAATAATTTTACCCAGCAGCTTTATATGTGTAGCAAGGTGTCACTTTTCAACGTAACTTATGGACTACAGTTTGTGCCTAATAAGAACTTAGCTCCTTTTGTTGTCCGTTTGTATCATACTGCTGCAATTTGTTTGGTTCAGCTATGATAAGAACAATGCATGACGGACCTTGTGGTGCGGAGAGACAGAGACTCTATTGCTGTGGGTCAGAAATAGACTACAAGGCCTACAACGCCACTGTGCTGCCAGGGTGTGTGGGGCCATGCACAGGCTGCTGGGAGAACTTATTTAAGACAAGGCGGGGCTTGGGTTCCGTCTCTTGGGACGCCATCTTGCAACAGGCAAGAGGCCTGTAGCGAGGGTGCTTAGGCTGGAAAGTGAAGTAGACCGGATCGCCTGTGGGAGGAGGGATTCCTGCCACAGCCCTGCTGATCAGACCAGGGAGAGGGACCGCTCTACACTCCACAGCATCCAGAGTCACCTATCCACCGACACCTCGTGAGCGGCTGAGCGGAGGACCAGGGACCATGACCTGTCCAGAGGCTGAGAACCAAGAGGGTCCGGACGGAGCACACCGGTGAGGCGAGGCCTCATGTGGTGAGAGGGCACCTGCCCACCAACATAACTAACTGGGTCGCAGGAAGGTGACTTCCATAGTTTTACCTATACTTGCTGGCAACTGCAGTATCTTAAGTGGAGACACGCTACATTCAGTAGTGATTTAGCGCTTTGGGGAGGATCAGCATTCCACTTGCCTTACAATCTTTCTTCACCCTGTTTGTTGGATTACAAATACTCAAGTGCACCAACAAAAGCTAGCGAAGATAACTGGAAACTTTTAGGAACAATCATCAGTTCAGCTCACTGCCTAGGTTGATACAGCGGGACACGCACCAGTAAAGCTGCCCACCAGGGGAAGCCAGATAGCTTGTTGAACTTGCATGTGTAAATCAACTGTTTGCATTTATTTTATTGTCATTGTGCTGTTTCAGTGAGCTGGGTTGGACTTGGTGGAGAAGTATCCCACTGTGGATATCATTACTGTGGGAGATTCCTCCACCGTGCACTTCCTCAGGTCTGACCCTAAGTTGGTTAAATTTGTCTCTCTGTTATTAACTTCTGGCATATTACTGACTTATTATACTCCAGCCTTGTTTGTTTTTATACTTTTGTATAATAAAAATATGTATTTTACAACAAGTGGTATTGTGTATTCTAGGGTAGCCTCTTTATGATGTTTGGTAGGTATTAATTTTACTGTATCTCTGTTCTTAGACCGGCCATACACGGTTCGAATCTCGGCTGGTTCATCAGGAACCGGCCGAGATTCAAATCATTAATTGGAAGGCTGAAAGTACCAAGTTGATTGATCAACTTGGGTACAACCAGCCTGCCGGATTCTCTTGTGATTATCAGAAGCTGCTGTTATAACTTATAGCCGCTAGCGATAATCCCTGTCTTCTCCCAATGGGGACAGCTTCCTCCCTCCCCAGGAGGGATTCCTCCATCAACACTGTCTGTTGATGCTGTTGATGGGGGAATCCCATGGTTCCAGGAAAGAAATTTGCTCCGTGTATGGCCGGCCTTGGACTGAAAAATGAAAACGTTTGCAGCCACCACATTTAGGTATTAGTGAACTGCAATATTTAACATTTTTATTCTTGGATCTGGCTATCATTTAAATAAAGGCCAGCTCCAACTAAAACCTTTTTAGACAGCCATAGGCATGCAGTCAGGGTGTGCCGATGGTGCCTGGGCACACCCTAATCACATTGTGCAAAGGGCTTTTTTTCAGCTGGAACATGCCAGAACAGAGTTCCTCCATCTCCAGCTCTAGCCCCTTGCCTGCCACTTGCTGCTGTCATTTGCACACACAGCCCGGCTTCTGTGTGTACACCTGACAGGCTCCTCTCCCAGTGGTGCATGCTCTACACTATCTCCATGAGAGCAGAGGGGGGAGGGGATGTGCACAGCTGTAGTGTCTCAGTGGCAGCTCCTCCTAAATCAATAAAGAGCAGCAAAGAGCTACACTACCAGGTCCTGGAAATATGGGAACTTTTGGTGAGTGAACCTTCCACAATAATTACCTGCAAAAAAAAAAGGCCAATACAAAAAAAAAATCTTTATAAAAACAAGTTATGTACGCAAACGCATCTTCTTGTGTTTATATGAAAATCATTTACTGATCATTAACCCCTTCCATACCGGGTCATTGAAAAATGACGCCGGCAGGAACCCTCTCTCCCTCCGGGTGAACGTCATATGACGTCCTGGGTTTGAGGGGGGATATCTGAATGATGCCTGCAGCTAGAGGCATCATTCAGATATCCTTGTCTTCAGCCGGCGATTCTGCGCACCATAAGAATGATCATAGCGGCGGTTCCGCCACCTGATCGTTCTTATAGGCGGCGTGAGGGGACACCCCCCTCCCGCCGCCATCCGGTGCTTCTCCGGGCTCTCCCGTGCCATCGGGGGCCCGGAGAAAGAATCGTCTGGCGCCGGTGGTTACATGACGAGGAGCATAGAGATGACTGGTGACCAGATGGTCACCAGTTATCTCAATGACCGTCAGAGGCCCGGGCGCGATGTGATGACGTCACGCCCGGGTCCTCAGATGTAAACAAAGCTGCCATTGCGGCTAGTAATTTTTTTTTTCACGATCTCATGCTTTCCAGCCTGGAGGAGAGATGTGGGGTCTTATTGACCCTGCATCTCTCCATAAAGAGGACCTGTCACACACATTCCTATTACAAGGGATGTTTACATTTCTTGTAATAGGAATAAAAGTGATCAAAAAAAAAAAAAGTGTAAAAAAAAAAGTTAAAATAAAAAAAAATAAGTAAAATAAAAAAAAATTTATATGTAAAACGCCCCCGTCCCCAATAGCTCGCGCTCAGAAGCGAATGCACACCTAAGTCCCGCCCACATATGTAAACGCCGTTCAAACCACATATGTGAGGTATCGCCGCGTGCGTTAGAGCGCATGCAACAATTCTAGCACTAGACCTCCTCTGTAACTCTAACCTGGTAACCTGTAAAAAAATTCAAAACGTCGCCTATGGAGATTTTTAGGTACCGAAGTTTGGCACCATTCCATGAGTGTGCGCAATTTTAAAGCGTGACATGTTAGGTATCTTTTTACTCGGTGTAACATAAGCTTTCATATTTTACAAAAAAATTGGGCTAACTTTACTGTTTTGTTATTTTTTAATTCATGAAACCATTTTTTTTCGTCAAAAAAGGCGTTTGAAAAATTATTGAGCAAATACCGTGCAAGATAAAAAGTTGCAACAACCGTCATTTTATTCCCTAGGGTGTCTGCTAAAAACAACATATATAATATTTGGGGGTTCTGAGTAATTTTCTAGCAAAAGAATGATGATTTGCACATGTAGGAGAGAAGTGCCAGAATAGGCCCGGTATGGAAGTGGTATAAAAAGTCCTGTATGGAAAGGGTTAAAGAGGGAACTTTTCTCCTAGAAAACACATGTCATAACATCAGTAAAAATGTTATGGCCGTGTGAATGAAACCTTACTACAGTATTTTTCGGACCATAAGGCGCACATAAAATCCTTTTACTTTCTCAAAAATCGCCAGTGCGCCTTATACTGCGGTGCGCCTAATGTATGGATGGATTCGTAGTCGGGAGGTACGGCCATCATAGTCGGGAGGTACGGCCATCGTAGTCAGGAGGTACGGCCATCATAGTCAGGAGGTGTGTGTAGAGGTGTGCACATTCATTCGTTCATTTTCTATACCCGCTGCCCCAAAAATGGCTCCTGGTAAGAGACATGCTTACGAAGCGGATTTCAAACTCAACGCTGTCAGTCACGCAGTACAACATGGAAATAGAGCAGCTGCGAGAGAATTCAACATTAATGAATCTATGGTACGGAAGTGGAGGAAGCAAGAAGACGCCCTGCGCCAGGTAAAGAAGACCAAACTGAGTTTCCGAGGGCACAAAGCGAGGTGGCCACAGTTGGAGGACAAAATCGAACAGTGGGTTATTGAACAGAGAACCGCAGGTAGAAGCGTCTCTACTGTCTCTATTCGACTCAAAGCAACAGCGATAGCACGTGACATGGAGATCAACGACTTTCGAGGAGGTCCTTCTTGGTGCTTCCGTTTTATGAAAAGGCGTAATCTCTCCATCCGCACAAGAACTACTGTCTCGCAGCAACTGCCAAAGGATTACAAAGAAAAGCTGGCCATTTTCCGCACCTACTGCACGAACAAGATCAACGAAAAGAAGATTCGGCCAGAACACATCACCAACATGGACGAGGTCCCCCTCACGTTTGATATCCCTGTAAACCGTACTGTCGAGAAAACAGGGACCAGTACGGTATCTATTCGCACTACAGGAAACGAGAAGTCGTCCTTCACTGTCGTTCTCGGTTGCCAGGCTAATGGCCAGAAACTGCCACCCATGGTCATTTTCAAGAGAAAGACTTTGCCAAAAGAAAAGTTTCCGGTTGGCGTCATCATTAAGGCTAACCCAAAGGGCTGGATGGATGAGGAGAAGATGAGTGAGTGGCTTAGAGAGGTTTACGTCAAGCGACCGAATGGCTTTTTCCACCAATCTCCGTCCCTATTGATCTACGACTCCATGCGCGCCCATCTGACCGATTCTGTCAAAGCCCAAGTGAAGAAAACAAATTCGTTGCTTGCCGTCATTCCGGGTGGATTAACCAAAGAACTCCAGCCGCTAGATATTGGTGTCAACAGGTCGTTTAAAGTTAAATTGCGAGCTGCGTGGGAGCATTGGATGACAGAAGGCGAACACACATTCACCAAGACAGGAAGGCAACGCCGGGCGAGTTACGCCACTATCTGCCAGTGGATCGTGGATGCCTGGGCGAAGGTATCAGTCTCCAGTGTCATCCGAGCTTTCAGGAAGGCCGGAATCATCACCGAACAGCTAGGTAACAGCAACGAGACTGACTCGGATAATGATAACGATGATAACGACGAGAGGGATCTGGGCATGCTTGATGCCGAAATCGCCCAACTGTTAAACTCAGACACCGAAGATGAAGAATTTGATGGATTTGAGGTAGAGGAATAAACTGAAAAAGTGAGTGTATTGTTTTGTATTTTATATAACTGAACAATGTTGAGAGTTATTGTTATTGTGAAAGAGTTGAATAAAGTTTGACTTATCAGACTTATCAGAGTTTTGTTTCATTTAATGCGCCTTATAACCCGGTGCGTCTTATGTACGAACATAAACCCGTTACCAGTCGATCATTGTTGTTGCGCCCTATAACCCGGTGCGCCTTATGGTCCGAAAAATACGGTACTAGTATTAAAATATGTAAACATCACCTTAGTCCTGTAGAACAATGGCAATGTAACAGGACCTCTGCAGTATTTCTATCTTGACATCCTTGGAACTCTTTCTTACAGTAGACCTCTCTCTCTCCAGGTTTGAAATTGACTGGGTCTAGTTACCCTCAGTCAGTTACCCTCAGTTTTTTTCGGCTCGTCGGGCGGCGTGAGATGGATTTACATTGCAGAACATTTTTTTTTAAATAAAGGACTTGTCCCAAAGTGTCTCCTGTCTTTTTTACTATTTTTGGCACTTTTTTTGAATTGGTAGGGGTACAATGTACCCGTTACAATTCATATAGGGGGGTGGGATCTCGGGATCCCCTTGTTAAAGGGGGCTTTCATATTCCAGGTGTTTTGGGGGGAAACTCCAAAGCACCCTCCCCATGTTGAGGGCATGTGGCCTGGTAAGGTTCAGGAGGGGGGGCGCTCTCTCGTCCCCCCTCTTCCTGTGGCCTGCCAGATTGCGTGCTCGGATAAGGGCCTGGTATAGATTTTGGGGGGACCCCCACGCATTTTTTTTTTTACATTTTGGTTCGAGGTTTCCCTAAATATTCATACCAGACCCAAAGGGCCTGGTAATGAACTGGGGGGAGGGGAACCCATGCCGTTTTAAATTACCTTTTTGCCTTTAGAAATTTTATTTTGCTGCATAACTGTTCTAAACACAGGAAAAATTTACAGGCATATTATAGACACCCCCAGGCACGATTTTTAAAGGAATATTTCATTTTTATCGTTTTACTTTAAGTATTATTAAAATCACTGCTCCTGAAAAAATGGCTGATTTTAAAACTTTTTATTGCATTGATACATGTATGGCCGTGTATGGCCGGCCTATGACTGAAAAATGAAAACGTATGCAGCCACCACATTTAGGGATTAGTGAACTGCAAACACTTTTTATGGCAATAACTTGCATATAAGCCTTTAAAATTAGCACTTTTGATTTTTCATGTTCGTGTCCCATAGACTTTAACGGTGTTCGCGTGTTCAAACAAATTTTTTGCCTGTTCGCAAGTTCTGGTGCGAACTGAACTGGGGGGTGTTCGGCTCATTCATACTGACAAGAACCTGATTTAAAAAAAAAACGATAAAAAACTGATGAAAATCTGATGTAAACTGATCCATTTTTTCTTCGGAAAAACTTGACTGAACTGATTAAACAAACTGAAGACTCGTGTGAAAGGAAAGAAACCTAAGGAAGCCTTTCTCCCCTATTATAATGGAACATTGAAATGTATCAAAGGCCATTGCCCTTTTGTTAGGTTCCTTTACCCAACCTGCACGATTATGGAAAACACCTACAATAATACAAATGAGAACAAGACCTAGCTCTGACTTTTTTTGGAAATGCTATGGAAATAGGCTGCAAGTTGGCCTCCCCTAATCCCAAATGTGAAACACATTGGGAGTCCTTTATGAAACTATTCCACATAATGTACTACACAACTCAGAGATTACCGTATATACTCGAGTATAAGCCGACTCGAGTATAAGCCGAGGTACCTAATGTTGCCCAAAAAAACTGGGAAACCTCACTGACCCGAGTATAAGCCGATGCCCCACTGTTCCCTAGCTCGCTGTTCCCTGTAAATAGAAATTTTTACATTGTAATTATTACCTGTAAAGAAGTTGCGGCTGCGGCGTCCATCGTTCGAATTCCGCGGCGTCCATCGTTCGAATTTCGCGGTCTCTTCCTGTTCCTTACTTGATAGGCGAGTCTCAGCAGACACTCTCCGCCTATCACGATCATTCTCTCATCCTTAGTTTTCCCAGCAGACACTGTGTTGGGTATTCCGCCAATCACAGACATCTGCTGGGAAACTGAGGATGAGAGAACGTTCGTGATAGGCGGAGAGTGTCTGCTGAGACTCGCCTATCAAGGAAGGAACAGGAAGAGACCGCGGAATTTTGAACGATGGACGCCGCGGAATTCGAACGATGGACGACGCAGCCGCAACTTCTTTACAGGTAATATTTACAATGTAAAAATTTATATGACTCGAGTATAAGCCGAGGGGGGGGGGGACTTTCAGCCCCAAAAAAAGGGCTGAAAATCTCGGCTTATACTCGAGTATATACGGTATCCTGATTTCTTCTTGACTCTTCCTGATTGTTCTGGAGAGAATGCAGCCACAAGGGAACTCTTTTTCCAATTTTTTGGACAAGCTGCAAATTTATACTGTTTTGCAGTTACATCTTCCATTTACATAGTTACATGGTTGGTAAGGCTGATTAAAGAGACCAGTCCATCCATGCAACCTGCGTGGTTGTGAGTTCATGTAAAAAAAAACATTTCCCATATCCCCGTATACTGTGCTTGCTAAGATACACATCCAAGAGTTTTTTTTTAAAACCATCAATACTTCCCGCTAAAACCACCATTTGTGGAAGTGAGTTCCACATCCTTATTGCCCTGAATGTGAAAAACCCCCTACACAGTTTAAGGTTAAATCGCTTCTCCTCCAATTTCATTGAGTGTCCTCATGTCTTATACTCCCTAAGACTGAATAGTTTATTCCCTATGCTAGAATCACAATTAAGGTATTTGTATATAGCCATCATATCTCCTCGTAACTAAGGACCTCCAGTCCCCTTAATAACTTTCTCTGGACTCTCTCCAGTTCCCACACCTCCCTCCTGAGGATTGGTGAACAGAACTGGATGGAATACCCCAGATGTGGCCTAACCAGAGTTTTATAACGTGGAAGGATTATAGATTTATCTACATGTATAGCTAGTAATTAATGGTAAATTACTCTAGATTTTTCTCCCAACATCACAGAAAGGGAGCCTGGCTTTTCTTCTCACTTTTTTCTGTATTCAATGAAGAACAACAATAAAGCCCCATACACACGATCGGTTAACCTATGGATTTTCATCCGATGGATTTGTCCATCGGATATCCGATGAAACTGTTTTCCATCAGTCTTGCCCACACACCATCAGTCAAAAAACCGACCGTTCCAAATGCGGTGACGTAAAACACTCCGATGAGCCGAGAAAAATGAAGTTCAATGCTTCTGAGCATGCGTCGACTTGATTCTGAGCATGCGTGGGTTTTTATCCGATGGACTTGCCCATAGACGATCAGAGTTTTCGATCGGTTTTTTATCCATCGGAAAATTTTAAAACAAGTTCTATTTTTTAAAACAGATGGAAAAAAGACCGATGGGTACCATACACGATCGGTTGGTCTGATGAAAACCATCCATCGGACGGTTTTCATCAGTCAAACCGATCGTGTGTACGGGGCTTTACAATATTTTTAAGACTGAGATGGGAACTATAGAACAGTTCCTCTCTATCTTTTTTTTTTTTTCTGCGTTTTAATTGGTTGCATTTACATACTTTACTAAAATCAGAGCTACTGTCCTGTTTCCTGAATGTATTCTAAAAGATCATTCACAACTATACTGACACAGCAAAAGGAACAGAACAGATACAACCAAAGTCCAGATGTCAATGTCTACATCAGTTTGTAAAATTAATGAAAGCATGTAAGCAATGTTGCCCTTTTTTTTTTTGGTTTGAATGATGAAGGAGAAAGAATGTAGGGGCTCTCATTATGAAATAGTTTTAAGCATTTGAACTGATTAAAAAAAACATGTATTTTATTTATAATTAGCCAGTACTACTTACAAATTAAACTGTAGAATTCGGTCCATTTAACGTGTAGAATAAGGACACATGAAACAGAGAAGATGGCACATAGAAATAACTTTTTAAGAGTCACTTTTCTCATGATAGGTTGGTGCACAGGTATTAGTATTAGCCAAATCTTCAGTACCAAAACTCTGGAAATACAAAAAAAAAATTAATTATTGAATGTATTTTCCCAATAAAAATTGTGCGGGTTGTGCGTGGTTATAAAATTTATAGTGCAGCGCTAAGAAAATAATTACTAATTGAACCAATAACAATGAGTATTGATTATCACGGCATGCAAGAGAGTTCCAGATAACAGAAAAGTCCACAGAATAGCCGCAAAGCAAACAGGAAGAAAAACACCAGGGATGGGTACTCAGGAGTGATTCAATGTGCTGATAATGAACTCATGTGTGTCCTAATAGTGCTTCCTTCACCAGTAATACAGGCCGCTCACGTCAAAACGTGGGTCTCTGAATTAACAGATGACCAAATGCACAGTTCCCCACAGGGATAAAATCCGTTGTATTCAGTTGTCTCCAAAACACCTAGATACTTGTGTCACACTTCTAACAGAATCGCTGTGAGTGTATCCCATACACTTGGTGGTCAGCATAATCATGTAAAATTAATAGAACAAAACATAGTGCTCTCTGTTTCATAAAATATATGTTACATTTATTCATAAGAAAGGCACTCACATTTTAAAAGCACTATACCCAGTGCTAAGGATAAAAGGCACCTGATAAAATCTCAATGGCGTCTCAATTCGCATCCCGGGAGGATTTCAAACAAATGACGTCACACGGTGGTCCCTTCCACACGCACGCGTATCGTTCCAGAGGCGGGACCTTCTCAGCGTATCCAGGAACATCATTGTGCGTCATATTTATATTTCCCCTCATTACGAGTTTATTGCTGGAATCACTTGTCTTAATTCATTTGATTTAACCTGAGGAGATGGGCATGTGACCAAGGCAGCGAATCGCTGCATAGTTCTGCCCAACATGGAGGAACGTACGGCAGCTTGTGAAGCTGTTCCGTCTATCTCCTCACCTAAGCTATGCGGTGCGTCGTCATGTGACTTACTTCAGCCGATCCTGGCCGGCCTGTAGTCACCATGACGACTACATGAAACGCAAGCTAAAGGGAAAGCTAAGTATCACTAACTACGCTGCTGCGTCACCACCCAGTGATCACGTAAAACGCGATCATGTGGCGACGTTCAGCCAGTCATATCCATTACCCGGGGGCCATAGTTACTTCAATGTATGAGGTCAGCTGACGATTGAACACAGCAATGCCGTAACACAAGCAGCTCAGCACTCACATTATGCGCAACCATATGGCATCAATGGGAAATCCACGGCCAAGAAATTAAAGCCGTAATGATATCTGCAACATAGTCATCTTATTTGGAAACTAATGCCTCCAGCTTAGATGGATATAGCAGCGAGTATATATACAGAAGAGGCTAAACAGCAGGACAACAATACTGTAAAAATACATCTTCTGAAAATAATTGTGGACTTAATATAAATCAATGGTCCTCAGAACCATATAGAACAAAGATAAAGGGGATAAAATTAAATTCAATACCAGCAATAAACATAAACTCCATAAGGGCCGCATACTCCACAATCGGACATAGGGGCACGGGGCACAAATGGATAATGCATAACAACATCATATTATTATCTTGGGGACAGAACCAGAGTAAAAAATTCTCCGGATAATGATACTCCCCCTATAGAATCCCTCAATGAGGGCACATATAATTTGTTCACCTTCCTAGGATGCCAAGAGGACTCACATACATATAAAATCTATTAAACATTAAACCAACATATAAACGAATCAACGGTCAGAAATAAAACAATTTAAGTCGAATTCGACATTTAATTCTAAAGGGACCCCCACCTTAGTCTCGTAGACCCAGAAGGACTCACGTCTGCTTAATTGCCTGATAAAATTACCCCCCCCCCCTCCAGTGGCTAGTGACCTTCTCAATACCCCAACATTTTAATTGAGCAGGGTTACGTTTATGGAACAACTTAAAATGTTTTGAGACATTGTGGGTGACCAAATCTTTTTTGATGTTATTAACATGTTCTCCTATCCTAACATGTAGGGGTCTAGATGCTCTTCCTACATACTGCAGCCCACAACCACATTCCATCATATACACTATCCCCTCCGTATTGCATGTGATCAGTTGCTTTATTTGATAGTTTATATTAGTAGCCGTTGCTGTAAACTCTTTGCGCTTCTTCATGTTACCCTTAGCCTGCTTACATGCTGGATCTTTGCCGCAGGCAAAAAATCCTGTGAGGAAGTTGAAAATCTTATTTTCAAAATTCGCTGGTGGATCCACCACCCCAGGTGCCAGCTTATCTCTTAGTGAAGGTGCCTTTTTATAGATAAATTGGGGGCGTTTGGGCAATATGGAACCTAGGACTCTATCTTGTTTAAGGATCGGCCAATATTTTAACACTATCTTTTCAAACTTCCTGTATTGGACATTGTATTCCAAACACATCCTCATATTACACTTGCTGTTTTTATCTACTTTAGGGACATTAGCTACTAAATTCCTCCTGTCCAATTTGCAGACATTTTCCACTTCATCAGTCACTCGAGTTCTGTCATAACCCTTCTGTAAGAAGCGGGCAGACAGAACTTGAGACTGTGTAATGTAATCCTCCTCAAGGGTACAGTTCCGCCGTAGGCGGATATACTGGCCCTTAGGAATATTACATAGCCACTTACTGTGGTGACAGCTCTCAATGGGGATGAATGCATTTCTATCCATGGCTTTAAAATGATTAATCATTTTAATCTGATTCCTGGCTTTGGAGATGTCTAAATCCAAAAAGACTGTATGTTCAGTGCTTATATTCCATGTAAGAACGATGTTCCTATTGTAGCGGCCTCCTCTCTCCCCTTTCTTCTATCAGCTCGTCTGTCTCTTGTCTAGGGGTACTTTAGAGGAGAGAGAGCGGGGTCACCACGCCAAGCCCTCACCGCAGATGTTTGTGTGGTGGAAGCAAAGTTCTTGTTTTACCTTCGGGTCAGTGTTCTGCACCTGGAACCTCCAATGAGAGTTACATTGAACAATGTCTGCCAGAAAATGAGCCCCACACCATTAAAGTCCAACACTCCTTTATTCTTCCTGAATGAACACAATCAGTTAGACTCCCTTGTAGAACAGAACAGAAAAGGAGGTGTGGATGCGAGTAGGCCCAGACACAATGAACTCTCCACTTTCCTTCCTGAAAGTGGGTTGCGGTCTCCGAGCGAGGGGGAATTTCCTTCCAGGCGGTCTCCGATGGGAGGCTCACCTGTCACTGGCAATATGCTGCACCGGGTCTTCAAGTAAGTATCTCCCACCGGTCCATTACGCCTTCCGGATTCGGGTACCCACTCCCGGGGTTCCCTAGGACCTCCTTCCCTTGCGGAACTCAGTGGTGGGCACTGAGCTCCAGACCTCCTCCCGAGTACCTCACCCCAGGCTAAAGGTGCCTGGGATGGAACACAACCTTCGAACGTCCTCTAGGCCTAGACCCGCCTAGGGGACCGACACGAACCACCGCCCTCAGGCTGAAGGTGCCCAGGCTCGACTCCCGCCACCAAAAATGGACGCCCCCTTTATACCCCCTCCCAGCAAGCACGGCGGGTTCCCCGCCCCACCATACAACCGCTGAGAGAGACCAAAAGAGGTACGCCACTGCAACGATGGCTCAACCCCGGGCCCAAAGCGACAGCGCCACCTGGTGGGCCCCAGGGAACCATACATCACAGTTTCCCCACCAGATTAAAAAAAATAGAAAGCATATACCCGCTACACTATCATTAGCATCCAATTTCCCCATAAAGTTCTCAAGACTGGGTCTATCCCCTTCCCAAATCATTATCACGTCATCTATGTAGCGTTGGTAGCATACTAGCTCGGGAGGTCTATGTTTGAAAACGGCTTCTTCCTCCCAGTGTGCCATAAATAAGTTGGCAACACTGGGAGCAAACCTGGCTCCCATAGCAACCCCTCTTGTTTGATTATAGTACTGCTTGTTAAACCAAAAGTAATTCTTGGCCAAACAGAACTTCAGACTGTCCGTCAGGAAGTTCTTATGACGTTTGGATAAATTAGATGATTTAAACGCCCAACGGACCGAAGCCAGGGCATCTTCATGACTAATGATAGTATAGAGTTAAACTGACGTCTGCAGTAATAAGAAAAGTGGAGGAGGACACTGTCAGAGATTCTAAGATCTGAATAATGTGCTTTGTATCCTTCAAATACGCATCTGTCTCTCTGACTAGTGGTTGAAGGAAAACATCTATATACTGACCCAGCCTTGAAGAGACTGAGTCTATACCATTTACGATCGGTCTGCCCGGAGGATTGACACTATCCTTATGGATCTTCGGTAGAAAAAAAATAATAGGGGTACGGCAAAAAGAGGGTCAAGAAAAAGTGCGTCCTTGGTGTTAGGGCATCTATATGCTTCCCTCTTTCAATGTGAATATGTAGTTCACTTTTATATTCCAACATAGGATCTTTTGACAGAATGCTATATGTGTTAAGCCCCGTACACACGATCGGTTTAACTGATGAAAACCGTCCGATGGATGGTTTTCATCAGACAAACCGATCGTGTATGGTACTCATCGGTCTTTTTTCCATCGGATGGAAAAAATAGAACTTGTTTTAAAATTTTCAGATGGATAAAAAAACGATGGGAATTTCCGATCGTCTATGGGCAAGTCCATCGGTTAAAAAACCCACGCATGCTCAGACTGAATTAGGAGACGGGAGCGCTCGTTCTTGTAAAACTAGCGTTCCTAATGGAGAGAGCACATTCGTCATTCTGCAAGTTATTGCTTCGTTTAATGCAGCGCATGTTTTTTTGCTTTCGAACGGTCTTTAAAATGTCATTTTGGCAGCAGAACTTTCTCCTGAGTTCTGACAAATGTATGTCTTTCTTTTTTCTAGTGATCTTAGGAATAATTATTAAAATTCTTCAAGGCCGACCTCCCAAATTACACCTTTATTTTTTTGACTCTTAAAATTTGTTGTGCATTTTTTGGTGTGTCAATTTCTGAGAACAACATAATATTTAATTTTTGAAAAATCATGGAGGTTGGTGTTCCTTGTTCTTAATTACACATTGTATTTATGCAATCTTATTGCTACTTCTCAAAAAAACACATCAGGCATGTAGGTTGGCTGAAATCAAATTTCCCTTTATTTCGGAAAAAAACAAATCAAAAACCGAAGGGCAACTATTCCCAAATTAGCAGAGAATATAAAGTCATTAGATCCCAAATGCAGACCTGACTATGATCAATAATAAAATCAACAACAGCATGAAATCAGGAGCAGCAGCCAAAGACATACATCATCCCAAGCTGTGGTACTCCATCAACCTTCAATTTCTGGATGAGCAGCTCGAGGCCAGGGAATCACCTCCTGCTCTTCCTTGTAGCCTTCCTTCCACGCCTCTCTGCAGCGTTCTCTCCACGGCCCCGTCCACGCACCCTTGCAGGCTGGGCCACTGTGGGTGGTGATGTGGCAGGAGGAGGAGGAGAAGGAGGAGAGGGATTGGGCTGATGTGAGATATGGGTGGCCTCAGTCAGCTGTCCCCTCGCCCCCATGTGTACGGCCGTGTAGATGAGATGCTCACAGAGGGCCCGTTGTCCCGCCTCCATTCTGAGCAGCTTATCTGCCAGATAGGTGCTAAACCCCTCCGTAGGGTTGAGGGGGGCCCTCATAATGGCAGCAGCCTCCTGAATCATCTTTAGTGACTCCTCCTCCACTTGTGTCATCCGCCGTTGTTTTGGCGGTCTGACGTGGAGGGGAGCCACTTGGGAGACGGTGCTGCCACTAGGCCTGGGGACCTGCTGAGTCCCACTGGGCCCTGCCTCCTCCTGCCTGTCACACTCCTGACCCTCTTCCTCCTGGCTTGCCTCATCCTGTTTATAAAATAAAATGTAAATTTCTATTATTTGAGGAATCAATCACACACAATTTTGATCTCATTACTGGTTTATTTTGGAGGGGGGGGTGGGATCATTTATGGCTAATCAAAACAGTTCAACTCCATATTACTTAGTGGACAATAATTAGCATCAAAAATACTATACCGGGCTGAAGATGTGAAGATCTGGCTCTTCTAGCTCGGGAGGCTCCTCCTCCGCCTCTGCAGGGGTGGAGGGAAGGGTGGAAGGAACGCTGGAGGGAAGGGTGGAAGGAAGGGTTGAGGGAAGGCTGGAAATAGATTCCCTGGCCTCGATCTGGTCATCCAGAAATTGAAGATGTCTGTAGTACCACAGCTTGGGCTTTACTATATTGTCGGCTGCTGCTCCTGATCTCTTGGACTGGCGCACTTCCTTGAATTTTTTTTTATAAGAATTGTGCAGGTTGTTGATTTTATTATTGATCATAGTGTAGTCTGCATCTGGGATCCATGGCTTCATATCCTCGGCTAATTTGGTAATAGTTGCCCGTCGTACATCACGTTTGTGATACGCAGGGTGTTTGAGCTCCCAAAGGTTGCGCTGTTCCTTATACTTTTCAATAAAAACAAGCATCACCTCCGGCTCTCTTAGTTTATGCATCTATTAGGATCAGCAAGTACAAAAAAAAAAGGATCAGAATTGATTTCTTTTAAGCTCAGAGGGAGCAAAACAGAGGTCGGACATTACAGGCAACACACGAAACAATGAAATAGAAAAAATATACTTTAATGTCACATAAATGTTAAACAAAGATTAAAAACCATACAATGTATATCTCAAATGAGAAGTCCCTTGAACGTCGATGCGTTTCGCCGTAAGGCTTCGTCAGGACGGACAAAATGGGAAGATTTTTTACATAACTTGGGACAAGATCTCACTGTCTGAAATGAGATACATAAGAATTAAAAAAAAAAAAAACTTATACATTTGAAAAGATATACAGTTTAAAAAAGAGAGAATATTATCTGACTGAAAAGTGCATTAAGCTACCCCCTATGCACATCCTGATCAAGGAACACAACAAAAACAACAAAAACAAAAACAAAAAAACAAAAAAACAAAAAACAAAAAACCAAGGGTAAAAGTACCTCGAAGGAGAATCCAAGACAGCAAAAAAGGTTTGTCAATTCATATATATGATATAATGTAGTAGAAGCTGCTGCATGTATGGTCTGGTTGATACATAAAAGGAATTATTGTTATTGTGAATGGGGACAGAGAATATATATTCCTAGAACACTACATTCTGTGTCTACATGAATATGATTCCTACCTGCTGCTTGATTCCTACCTGCTGTCCTTTACGAATCCAATGCATACTCTTTGATATCTAATAATAATAAGTTTTGGAAACAATATTCATGGCGGACTTTGCAGGCAACAACTGGGAGGGCTTTATGATGGGCATCAAACAAACCTGCTCTTCCATAAAACCCAATAATGTCGAATTTGAAATTGTATACCAGAAACTCACTCAGACCTTCGAAAGAAAGTCTAGCCTTTTTTGGCATATTAGATATTTTGAGCAATATATCTTGGAGAACCTCAACCCTAAGGGGTTGAGAGTACAGGTGTTTCCGAACATCTGGGCACCTGATCCTGACTTCAAGGCCCGATGGGAACTAAACCTTCAATTATGTACAAAAAAGATGATGGAATTGATGATTGAATATTATATGCAGGAATTGAAGGTGGTAGATTGTGAGATCAAGAGGATATATGATGACAATGTAACCATACTTGGCAACACAGACTTCGAACCTTTTGATATGCGTTTAAAAGAACATGTACAGAGCTTCACAAAGGATTTACTCCTGAAAAAGGAGGACAAGTTGGCACGTGACAAATTGGCCTTTGCGGGAAAATATGCCTACAACTGGCCACTGACAAATAGCCAACGGGGAACAAGGAGGGGGCCAGGCCAACCCAGAAACAATAGACGAACAAATGATAAAGACAAGTATGACTCTGACTCTTCTGCTAATTCTCTCACCTCACAGAACTCACAAACAGGTGGTCGAGGACGACAGGGGAGATGGAACTCAAGAAAACGACCTCAGAATGGTGGTGGGTCTCAGACGGGCACTCCAAGTAAGAAACATATAGTTGGTGACAATGAAAGACCAAGAATAAACAACTCTACTGATACTACACGTTTAGACTCTAACCCCCACAACAATAGAGGGGTCTCCATGTTCCCTGTCTCTTCACTGGGTGTCTCTTCGATAACTCCTTCTATCTCTGCCGTGACCCCTCGGGCTGAAACTGATATTCATCAACACATTATTGAATCACCACAGGCGATGGCTAGGACACATAACCAGGCCATTTCTGGTGCTAGTACGAAAGACAAAGACAATAGAAGATGACGCATAGACCAGTATTTTCCTCGCATTTCCAACAAAAGCGCACTTGACAAATCTAACCCTTCTGACCTTTCTGCGTCTGCTTCCTCTTTCCCAAGTGATCTTTCTACTATCTCATTGCCAGCTGATAACAGCTCAAATGGGGGGCCCGATAACGATAAACCTCGTCTTGAGGTTATCAATCTGTCCTCCCATCCTCTGAGTGAGACAGAAATGAATCTCCTCAGTCTGGGCCTTAGTTTTTGTCCCAACACCTCTTCAAACAAATTTGAGTTGATTAAGGACTTCTATCTCTTTGCTCGGAAATTGACCCTCAAATTTATGTATGACAAAGAACGATGCACTAAACAAACGGAAATTTCCCACCAAGAAATCTGGAAGGATTTTACGGTGGCTGAGTTCCGTGCCCTTAAGAATCTTGTTTTACTACTAGACGAGAGTGAGGGGACTGAAGCCAATGAAACCAGTTTGGAGACAGAGGTGGAAAGGGGCCAACGCATTCAAAACATCCAATATCAAAAGGACATTGAATCATTAAGGAGGGTTGTAAAGAAAAAATCTACAAATGTTCCCTCCCTACACACCAACTCGAATGTCTGGGCCTTCCTAACCCAAGTCACTGAGGATGTTGAATCGTTGGTCCTGACTAGATCGGCCCACCAGAACCTCTCGTCACAACAACGACAGGCTCTGTTGGGCCTAAGTCGTAACTCACACTTGGTAGTCAAGCCCTCGGACAAGGGCGGAAATGTGGTGGTGATGGATGAGCTCAATTACAGAAATATGTGCTGGGACATCCTCAGGAACCGGGACTGGTACAGGCCGGTCTCTGAGGATGTCATAATAAAATACAACCAGCAATACAATGATACCATCCAGTCCGCCTTCTCTGAGGGTCTGATTACAAAGGAGATATTTGAAGGCATTCAGGTACCTTATCCTAAAACCCCATGCTTCTACTCGCTCCCAAAAACGCATAAAAGCCTCTCTAGACCTCCTGGCCGCCCCATAGTATCGGGCATAGGCGCAAAAACGGAACGAGCGAGTAGATTCGTGGATGAATACTTGCGACTCCATGTAACCACACTCCCTTCCTACATCCAGGATACCCCAGATCTCCTCAGAACCCTAGATGGCCTCAATGTGCCTACAGGATGCCATTTAGTATCTATTGATGTGGAAGCATTATATTCATCAATCCCACACAAACTAGGGCTTGAAGTCACCACAAAATTCCTGAGAGAGAGAGGCCCTAAATCCACTGGTTTGAATTGTTTTGTACATAGACTCCTGGAACACATCCTAACCAAGAACATTTTTTCATTTGATGGGTCCCACTTCCTCCAGGTACAAGGGGTCGCTATGGGCACTTGTTGTGCCCCATCCTATGCGAACTTGTACCTGGGGGGGTGGGAACGGGAACTCTTCTCCAATGAGGAGTTTGGACACCTTTTTTCTTTCATTTTGGGGTGGTTTCGTTTTATTGATGATATACTGATGGTATGGGCAGGATCATTGTCTACTCTGAATGAATTTATGCAAAAACTAAGTATCAACAGATACAACCTTAAATTCACCATGATACATAGCCAAACGACAATCGCGTATCTGAATATACTGATTTATATCACAGAAGAAGGGTCTATCAAGACCACTCTCTACCGTAAACCCACAGCCGGGAATACCATCTTACATGCAGCTAGTTCGCATCCTCGGGCCTTGATACAAAGTATACCTTTTGGGCAATACCTACGCCTAAGACGTAACTGTACCGACGACACCAAATTCAAAGAAGAGGCTGATCGACTCTATGCACGTCTTAGAGGAAGGGGATACAGTAGGAACTGCCTTAAAAAGGCCTTTAACAAAACCCTTATGAAACCAAGAAATACCATTCTTGCTAGAGCCCCGAAAAAATCCACCTCTGATGCGGTCAGATTTATAACGACGTACTCTGACCAACATGCCCAGGTCAGGTCCATCATGCAGAAGCACTGGCACATTCTGTCTGCTGACCCTGTCCTAAATAAATACATTGGAGCAAACCCGGAAATTACATTTCGACGGGCTGGCTCCATCCGGGACCGCCTGGTACAGAGTAATTACTCCAGGTCTGACAGCAAACCAAAGGAACCGCATGGACTATACAAATGTGGCCAATGCGATTACTGTAATCTTCTAATTGAGGGCCCCAAGATACTCCTTCCCAATGGCCAGATTCATCTCCTCAAACATCATGTCACTTGCCAGACGAAGGGAATAATTTATATCATCTTTTGCTGCTGTGGATCTTTCTACATAGGAAAGACAATCCGAGCCTTCTGGAGAAGAATAAAAGACCATGTGTATTACGCTACAAGTGGCCTTTTAAACACCACTATGGGCCATCATGTGGCCTTTAAACATAGATATGAACCACAGGTCTTCAGGGTTTCTGCCCTTGATTGGGTCTATGAGGACCCACGAGGTGGCAACTTTGACCAAAGGGTTTTACGATGCGAGACAGAATGGATATACAAACTCAAAGCGACTCGATACCCTGGCCTCAACGATATGGTTAGTTTCAAACCATTCTTGTAAAAACGCATTAAAATGCATATTGCTCAATTAAACTTATGACCCCTTCGTTTGAGCTTGCCTATCCCTTTATATTGCCTGTGCAACAAGACCCCCGTCCCCTGCCCCTCCCCCCCTCCCCTCCTTTTCCCCCCCTTCCCCCCCCTCCTTTTCCCCCCTTCCCCCCTCCCCTCCCCTGCCATCGTTCGATCATGATATATCCTTCCACCATACTATTTAGATTATATGATTGATATCCGATACCCTATGTCTGATCAATCTAATGTAAAAGAGGCCCAGGCCTCTGTGTCAAAAATGTATGCATATTTCCCAAATGACAAAAGACAAAAAACATAAGAATATATGTGTTATATATACTACATTTACTACACCGAATGGAATCTATAATAAACAACTATGTATGATATTTACGCTATATATTATCACATTAAAATGTTATTTCTTGTTATTTGTCTGTCTAGTGCTTATCTGGCCCTTCTGCGCATCTTTGATTCAAGTATGTAAATTGTCATCAAGGTGCAGTTTGTTTGTTTTTTTTGTTTTTTTTTTTCCCCTTTTTGCTCCTCATCCAACTTTATTATTTTATTCTATTATAGTTTTATACTATTCATTTTTCACTTCATTTCACCTTACTTCATTTAATTATTAGTTATATTGTATTTCATCCTGCCCTGGTTCCCTGCTGCCCTTTGATGGAGACCTTTTATCCCGGGTGTCTACTTTTCCAGACACCAAAATGGTGGAACGAATACTTCCGCCTATACGTCCTATGTTGGAGGACGTCCGCTCTGGCTGGCTCCTTTTTCCATGCTCCAAAATGGCGGATCTGACACTTCCGCCCATACGTCCACTGATATGAGACAGGGACAGAGGACGTCACCGCGCAATATGCAAGGCGCACACATATGACGTCAGTGCGCCGTACGCCGTCCGTTTTTTGGCGCAATTTTTAAATACAAATAGCCCCTATAGCCGAGCCTGGCCCCTGTGTTCAGCATTAGGCTGACTCCCGGGGGTATTGCGGATCAACGTCCAACAACTGGGTAAGTTTACTTTATGTATCTTTTCTATGCAGCAGCATTGGTGAGATATCCTTCTCCATTCAGTCACTCTTGCAAGAAAAACTTTTTCTTTCTATTCAAACAGCACTTGTCATTTCACTGTCTGTGTCATCTGCTGTGTACTTGCAAGCATTTATGCTTTGGACTTCATGATGGATATGAAACGCTCCTCCTGTATATTCTAGGACGCCCTCTACCCCTGTCTGGGCATAGTTTATTGGACATACCTGGTAATTTATTTGTATATATTGCCTGTTTTCGGATTGGCTGAAATGAGTTCTCCTGCTTTTTCCCTTTTGTTTGTCCTTGTTTCTTTGGCTATTTCTTCACAGTCTACATAGCTCCCTATAACTATAGTCATTGGCTATTTTAGATCTGTATAGCTACTCTGGGTAGCTGAAAGCATCAGGCTCCATATAGTAAGCTTTATCCCGGCAAGAACTTTTCTTCAAGCAGCAGGTAGGAATCATATTCATGTAGACACAGAATGTAGTGTTCTAGGAATATATATTCTCTGTCCCCATTCACAATAACAATAATTCCTTTTATGTATCAACCAGACCATACATGCAGCAGCTTCTACTACATTATATCATATATATGAATTGACAAACCTTTTTTGCTGTCTTGGATTCTCCTTCGAGGTACTTTTACCCTTGGTTTTTGTTTTTTTGTTTTTGTTTTTGTAGTTTTTGTTGTGTTCCTTGATCAGGATGTGCATAGGGGGTAGCTTAATGCACTTTTCAGTCAGATAATATTCTCTCTTTTTTAAACTGTATATCTTTTCAAATGTATAAGTTTTTTTTTTTTTTTTTAATTCTTATGTATCTCATTTCAGACAGTGAGATCTTGTCCCAAGTTATGTAAAAAATCTTCCCATTTTGTCCGTCCTGACGAAGCCTTACGGCGAAACGCGTCGACGTTCAAGGGACTTCTCATTTGAGATATACATTGTATGGTTTTTAATCTTTGTTTAACATTTATGTGACATTAAAGTATATTTTTTCTATTTCATTGTTTCGTGTGTTGCCTGTAAAGTCCGACCTCTGTTTTGCTCCCTCTGAGCTTAAAAGAAATTTTTCTCTGTTAATATACGGATGTGGCAATGTGAGTGCCCCCTTCCCCCTTTCCCCACTTTGATCAGAATTGATTCTCCTCAACTTATCACAATATTGCCCTTTACAATCATGACCCATTAATATGCCACTGCAGGCCCGAGTTCCCTTCTTACCTTAGTTCACTTCGTGGGTTCACTTCCGGTCGTCCTTACTCCGCGCATCCCTAATAACTTCTTTCCCCTTTTTATACCCTGCGCATGCGTGTAACTCCGCCCTCGTCGCCCGCCCATGACGGACTTTTTCTGCATTTCCCCGCCCCTTAACGATTGGCGCACAGTGTGAGACGGCGACATGTCGCAGACACAGGTGGCTTCTTTACTTGAAATTACCGACGAGGAAAGCCCGGAGGCAGAAACGTCCCGATCCTGTAAAAAAAGATACAAGGCGACTAATATGTCTTTTTCTGAGATGGCGGAGATGGTGGACATTCTGCGGAGGAAGGATTACGACGGCAAGCATGGCCCATACGACACCCCTAATCTCCGGAAGTCACAAATTATGGAAAAAGTGGCGAAGACTCTCTATAAAAAATATGGGGTCAGGAGATCCAAGGAACAACTCCGTAAAAGGTGGTCAGACCTCAAGATCAGGGAGCTGGAGCAGTATAAGAAGCTTATAAAAAGCATAGGAAAAAGTAAGTATATTTTACTGTGTTCTTTCACATTGTATTATGTATTCTTCCATGTTTTGCAACATGTGCTTGGCTTGACTGGGTTCACATTTTGAAATCTCATCTTTTAGGTTAAGTGGAGAGTCCACTTATTTGCCCAATGTTTTGACCAATAACTTGCTGCTCTTCCCCCAAACATGTTTGGCACATATCCACGTAAACTACGTGTGGGCATGCCTCATTTTACTTCAACAATGTTTATCTACACATTGTTGGCTAGATGATGTGTTGTAAGTGTAGCGGGGTGTTCCCCTATAATGGGAAGAGACTACATCCCCCATAACCCCATTCTTCACATGTTCCACCGCAGAGACTCATGGGAGGGGTTATAAAAGGAGGAGGAGAAGCCGGGCTCGGCCTCTTTGGGACACGAGACTTCACAGACGGATCCTGCTGTGCGGATGTGTCGGAGTGCAGGGCCTGAAGCCTGGGGCCTTGCTCTGCACCAAAGAGCCTTCCACCCCCCCTCTGCGAGCCTGGGTGGCATCTGACTTTGTGAGCTACAGCCTTGTCGGATCGGGGGGCCCGATCGCTGGAGAGATCGAGTGTGTGTGACACGGCCGGTGGAAGTTTCCCGGACTGGATCTGTAGTCCGGCGGGTGAGAGGGCCTAAGCCCAGCTAAGATACTGTTACTGTATATAGGCCTATAGACTGCCGTGGCCTACAAGTTATTTTGATACCCCTATTGAAGAGCCTTGTCAGAACTGAGCCTGCGGCTTTATTTAACCAAGTTCTATACCCCTTGGATTACAAAGTTATACTCTGTTTAAAGTGCACCACCATTACAGACCTGCCGGTGAAGAAAGAAGGACTAAGTTAAATATTAGAACCAGGCCTGGTGGGGATTCTAGCGTGTTTGATTACCCCCTTTATCCCTATTGAGAAAATAAGTAAAACACTTTACCTATTACAATTCATTACTGTGTCCTTTGTGAGGGGGTTAGCTCGGCAGCGGGTGTGTGTGACCCCCGAGATGGGCTCCCCACACAAAAACAGGCCCAGCAAACGGAGGTTGTGGTTTTCAAAATCAAAAAGGTGCGGTTTATTTTCTATTTACAGTGACAAAACACAGCAAAGCAAAAGAAACATAAACAAAATAAATCCTGGTCAACTTGACCTCTGACTAAACATACAGGTTTCCTAACTAACAACTGGGATCAGCCTAGTGCTGTCCTAGTCCCTAAGTCCCTGGTTTTAAATGTCCAAGCAAATAGCCACACAGGCTTTGTCTCACCGCACAGGGGTTCACTCTCCCTAGACAGTCCACACAGGTCTGGGTCCAGGCATGAGCTAACATCTAATGAAGCTGGGAGTTCTTATAGAGGCCTAAATGAGCTGACAAGCTTCAGCTGGTCTCATCAACTCCCTGTCTGCACGACGCCCCACACTCTCCCTAGAGGTATGAGTCATCCATGAGCCCACTAGCCTCAGCTGGGCTTATACAACTCTCCACCTAGTTGTATAAGTCGGCGTAAAGCCTGAATCTGGGCGAAATATATCTACCCCCCTGGATGCAACCAGGTGACTTTACCTTCCTGCTGTCACACCTTGCTTAGTTATTATATTGCATAGGATATGTAGCGGGGTGTTTCCCCTTTAATTAGGAGAAAGAACTACGGTTCCCAGAGCTCCACTGGTTGACAGGATGTTTTGGGTTATGCCCCAGAGACTCATGGGGGAAGTGATATAAGGAGGGGGCGAGGCCTAGCTCGCTCTCTTTTGGACACGGGACGGCTGAGACTGTTCCACCTGTGCGGAGCTGTGCTGTGTGAGGGCCTGAAGCCTGGGGACTTCTTACAGCGAACCAAAGAGCCTTCCACCCTCTGCAAGCCTGGGTGGCATTCAACATCTCCTGCCTGCAGCCTAGATTGGATCGGAGACCCGATTGCAGCAACCGCTGTGTGCGAGTGACGATACAGCCAGTGGAAGTCCCGGACGGGTCGCGTCCGGAGGGTGAGCTGAGCGAAAGCTCATCCAATAACCTGTTTACAGTACTGTGCCTATAGACTGCCGAGGCCTACCACCTCACTTTAAGACTCTCACTGGAGATCCGCAGCAGGACTGATCCAGAGGATCTCTAGTGAAGTCTGTCAGTTGTTCAGATTCTCCCTGTTGGATTACAAAGTGTTTATTGTTCTTATGTGCACCACCTCTACAGCAAGCCGGTGAAGAATCCATCATTCTTACAGGACTAAGTTTTAGAGTAAGGGATCAGGCCTGATCCGTTAGGTATACATTTAGCTGTTGTGCCACAGGGCACCTAGTTAACGGTCGCCCCACGTGGCGTTCCTTTACCCCCCCCCTTTTATTCTTATGGTGTAATGTGACTGTCATTGCAGGGCTCTGCATACAAGTTAGAAATCATATTGTCACTGCTGTGTGTTTTCTTTGCATAACAAGAAGTAAAATCCGTTATCCCCTTATCACTGTTCTATGTTTGAATCTCTCTCTTAAAGTATAAGGATATATGTGTGTATCCCTTAGACTAGCTGTGCCAGAGTGGGTAGAGCCGATTGCCGGGGGGTTGGAGAGCTGTGCTCAGGGCCCAATTCAAACCTTGCGGCCCGCTTAAGCTGCGGGTATCGCTACACGTGGGGGCTCGTACATCCGGGATTACTGAGACAGCGGTGAGAGCCCGCCAAGACTTACCGGCATGGACCCGAAAGACATCAGAACGTGGTGTGAAGTAACTAAGACAGATCCAAGCCAGTCAGTGGTCATTAACATTCCGGGTCAGGAATGGTCGACCGAAACGGTGGAAGGGTTAATGAAGTCAGACCCAGACACCTCACACCAGTATACGCTAGTGGAATATTCAGATGGGAAGCCAGAGGCTTGTAAATGCAAATATGCGCGGATGCCGGATAACAGATCTTATAGTTTGGCGCACGCTATTAAGAAAGAGCTATCACCAACGGGATCACCGCAAGTTGCGGCCCGTACCCCGCCAGAGAGGAAAGACGGAGCGACACCTCCGGTGACGCCTGCACCTGCCACGGCCATATCACCCGAACTGATAAAGGCGTTAGGGGATCTACTAACAAACTGTCAGAAGACAAGCACAGTGCACGTAGAGACTAGCTACCGGAGACTAAAAACATTCTCGGGGGAGCTCCCCGTCCCTGCGGGGGAGGAAGATTTTGACACTTGGGTGGAACAGGCATTACAAGCAGTAGAGGCATGGGAGGTGCCTGAAGCACAGAAAAGACAACGAGTTTTAGAAAGTTTGAAAGGTGCCGCGGCAGAAGCGGTGAAGAGCTTCCGTTTTGGAAATGCAAACTGTACAGCTCAAGATTGTCTGGCCATGCTGCAGGAAGAGTTTGGACAGCTGGAGAAGGTGACAGAGATGGTCTACCAATTTGAACATACTTTCCAGCAGCCGAATGAGAAACTGTCAGAGTATGTTAGAAGGTTGAACAGGCTGTTATGCAAGATCGTCCTGAAGAAGGGAATGCTGCCCAAAGATGTAGATGAAGCACGAATGAAGCAGATCATGAGGGGAGCGCGGCGCTCAGACCCAGTCTGGCTGCACCTGAAAACCTCAGGAGGAGGAATGTCACTAACCTACTCTGATCTAATAAAAATTATTAGGGACGAAGAGGCGCTGCAGAGAGATCAGCAGGTGGCCAGGGTGAGTGTCACCCCTGTACCGGTGTTGGTCAGTTCAGTCAAGAGCCCGGAAAGAGATGCAGAAGTCGACACTTTGAAATCACAAATGTCCCAAGTGTTGGAGATGCTGACCTCTTTGATGGAGAAAGATCAAAGAAGAGCAGAGAAACCAAGTCCAAGAAAGGAGTTGTTCCCGAATACCTCAGAACCAGCCTCCATACAGGACCGAGAAGAGATGCTATGCTACAACTGCGGGGGCAGTGGCCACTTTGCCAGTAGGTGTTCCAGTCCCAAGAAGAAGAAAATGGATAATCGCCAGCCGGCGGGAAACTCCAGAGGGCCCCGGTGAGGGAGTCAACCGGGTGCCCATCTCTTTCAGTGAGCTCCAAACTGAATGGAAGGAAGCAAAAGAGAGGGGACAAGACCCCTCAGAAGGAATCTAGGGTCTCTCAACCAAGATACACACCAGAGAGAGGGGACAAGACCCCTCAGAAGAAATTTAGAACTCCCAAGAAGGAATGTCTACAACCAAGAGACAATAATATCCCTCAGCGGGTTTGTACTCCCATTAGGGTGGGGAAGGTCAATGCATACCGGGCTCAAGAGAGAATAAAGTCAAAAACAAACTGGATGAAGACAAGTCCTCAGAAGAAAGTGACCTCAACCCGGCCGTACCCAGAAGAATTGGTCGGCCCGTCCCCCACTGTATCTATCCAGGTGGAAGGAGTATATACGAAGGCCCTCCTGGACACTGGAGCTCAAGTGACTTTGTTGTACAGAGACTTCTACGATAGGCACTTAAGCCATTTGCCTATACAGAAGATAGAAGAGCTGGAGATATGGGGCCTGGGAACGCAGAGGTTCCCCTATGATGGTTATCTGCCCATAAAGCTGACATTCGACCCCTCTGTGGCTGGGAAGACAGAAGTGTTCGACACCCTGGCAGTTGTGTGTCCTAGACCACCCGGGGCCAGCAAGATGTCCCTCATCATAGGCACCAATACGGATCTAGTGAGAAGACTTCTGACCCCCCCTGGTGAAGATGAGGAGCCATCAAGATCCAAACATCCATCCCATGCTGAAGACAGCCTACCAACGGTTAGTGTTGGAGCAGAAGACCCCAGGAGAGGGGATAGGGAAGGTGTGGAGACTGGGGAGAGAAGGAGTGGTGCTGCAGCCCGGACAGGTGGCTTGCCTCAGGGCCACTGTGAAGCTCACCTGGGAGCAGCCTGGTCCCTTTGTCATGCTGGAATCCGACCCAAGGGAAGATCACTCAGGCCTGGAAGTGATACCGGAAGTGATTCCAATCAAGGCCCTGAAGAAAGCCAGGGGAAGAGTCCCGGTGAGTGTGAGGAACTCTACAGAAAGGGCCATAGAGATCCCTGCCCGGATGCTGTTGGGACAGGTGAGTCCTGCTGTCCCAGTCAGCTGGTCAGAAGTAAAGGGGACGGGTGAAGAAGGAGATGTTTGGGAAAAACTTTCCATGGAGAACCCGAATTTACCTGGAGCCTGGAAAGAGAGAGCCAAGGCCCAGCTGACTAGATGGGAGAAGATTTTCTCCAAAGATGAGTTCGATGTGGGGTGTGCGAGGAGTGCTACCCACCGCATCCGCCTGCAAGAAGACAAACCGTTCAGGGAGAGAGTCAGGCGGGTTCCGCTGGCAGATCTGGAGGATCTGAGGGAGCAGCTTGCAGAACTGAAAAAGACGGGTGATTCGAGAATCCAGAAGCCCCTATGCCTCTCCAATAGTGGTGGTCAGGAAGAAGAATGGGTCGTTGAGGCTCTGCATTGACTACAGAACTCTCAACAGGAGGACCACCCCTGATCAGTACACCACGCCAAGGATAGAGGACGCCTTACAGAGTTTGTCTGGAGCCAAGTGGTTCAGCGTGATGGACCTCAAGAGCGGGTACTATCAAATCCCCATGCACCCAGAGGATAGAGAAAAGACCGCTTTCATAACTCCTGTGGGATTCTTTGAGTTTAACAGAATGCCTCAGGGCCTATCTGGGGCCCCAGCTACTTTTCAACGTCTCATGGAGAAGACTGTCGGAGATATGAACCTCATAGAAGTCCTCATGTACCTGGACGATGTCATTGTCTTCGGGAGAACTTTGGAGGAACATGAGGCCCGATTGGAGAAAGTGTTGAGAAGGCTTAGTGAAGAGGGACTAAAGCTTTCCCCCGAGAAGTGTCGGTTCTACCAGTCTTCGGTGAACTATCTGGGACACATAGTGTCTGAAAAGGGGGTGGCTACTGATCCTGAGAAGTTGGAGGCAGTTACCTCCTGGCCAAGACCCACAACAGTCACCGAACTTAGATCTTTTCTGGGCTTCTGCTCCTACTATAGGAGGTTTGTGGATGGGTTTGCCCGTATTGCCAAGCCCCTAAATGAACTGCTCAAGACTGAAGGGGAAGAGGATGGCTTGGGACCCAGAAGACCCGGGGAGTCGGTTCAAGATCAGTGGACCCCCAGGTGTGAAGAGGCCTTCAGAACCCTGAAGAGGAGCCTCACCACAGCCCCAGTATTGGCCTATGCTGATCCCACCAGACCATACGAGTTACATGTTGATGCTAGTCATGAAGGCCTAGGTGGAGTGCTCTACCAAGAGTATGAAGAGCAACTGCGACCAGTGGCCTATGTGAGTCGGAGTCTGACCCCCTCGGAGAAGAACTACCCCACTCATAAGTTGGAATTCTTGGCCCTCAAATGGGCAGTGGTGGACAAACTAAGAGACTACCTCTATGGGGCAGAGTTTACAGTAAAAACAGATAACAACCCTCTGACTTACCTATTCACCACTGCCAAGTTGGATGCCACAGGACATAGGTGGCTGGCTGCATTATCTGGGTTCAACTTCAGTCTTAAATACAGACCAGGGACTGGAAATAGGGATGCAGATCCCCTGTCCCGAAGATCTCATACCATGGCTGATGACTGGGAGGACTGGACTCAGGTAGCACCGGAGGGAGTGCGAGCCCTTTGTCAGGGGGCTGAATTTCAAGCCAGAGGGGGCTCCAGAGCCGAGGAGATAGGAGTTACCACAGTGGGAGTCCCAAAACACTACTGCGGGGTGACTCAACTTGAAGAGGAATGCTTGCCGAAGCTGTCTAAGAAGGAGCTGAGGTGCGACCAACTGGAAGACCCCATGGGGAGATTGGTCTTTGAAGCATTGGAAAACGAGAGTCCAGAGAAACTTCGACATCACCCCTCCAAGGAGGCTCGTCTGCTATGGAGGGAGCTAGACAAGCTACAGGTCCATCAGGGAGTGGTCTACCGAAGGGGCCCCTCTGATGACTCCGAGGATAAATGGCAGTTGTTTCTCCCAGAGAAGCACCGAGAGACTGTGCTGGTTGCCTTACATGACCAGCATGGTCACCTGGGAGCTGAAAGAACCTTCCAACTTGTCAGCAGCCGGTTCTATTGGCCCTGTATGAGGGCTGAAGTGGAGGAGTATTGCCACTCCTGTGCACGATGCATCCAGAGGAAGACTCTACCCCATCAAGCTGCCCCAATGGGCCACCTACAGAGTCAAGGCCCAATGGATCTGGTATGCATTGACTTTCTCTGCCTCGAACCCGATTTGAGTGGATTGGGAAATGTTCTGGTGGTAACCGATCATTTAACCCGTTATGCACAGGCGTTCCCCACCAGAGACCAGAAGGCTTCCACTGTAGCTAAGGTGCTTGTAGAAAAATACTTCGTCCACTATGGATTACCACAGAGAATCCACTCCGACCAAGGAAGGGACTTTGAGAGTCGCCTGATCCGGAACCTACTGGACTCCCTGGGAGTGGAAAAGACCAGGACTACCCCTTATCATCCACAAGGAGATGCCCAGCCTGAGAGATTTAACCGGACTTTGCTAAACATGCTTGGGACTCTGGAGACAGAGAAGAAGCAGCATTGGAGTCAACATATATCCGCTTTGGTGCATGCCTACAACTGTACCACAAGTGATGTGACGGGTTACTCTCCCTACCGCCTCATGTTTGGGAGAGAAGCAAGATTACCGGTGGATCTGGCCTTTGGCATTTCCCTAGACTATACCTCTGCTACCTCCCACAAAGGATATGTGGACCGACTTAGGTATAATCTGAAAGCGGCCTATGAACAAGCCCAAGCGGCCTCAGACCGGAGAGGGGTCAGAAATAAAAGGAACTTTGACCTGAAGGTTCGAGTGCAAGACCTGCAGCCTGGAGACCGTGTGCTGCTACGCAACCTAGGGATCCCAGGGAAGCATAAACTTGCTGATAGATGGAGGTCCGAGCCTTATGTCATTTGTAGAAAACTTCCTGGACTACCGGTGTATAAGTTAAAGCCAGAGGGGAGAGTGGGACCCTTGAAGACCTGGCACAGAAATCACTTACTCCCACTTAAAGAGGCAGTCAGGATACCTTCAGTGAAGAACCTGCCGGAATCTGTTTCCATCTTGGATACCCCCAGACCCAACACTCGGTCTCAGACCCTCCGAGCTAGGGATGGACAGGCTTCCCAACCAAGTGAAGATGGGAGGGGAGAACTTGAGTGGCTATGGCCCTCCTCAACTCCAGGGAGTTCCACCATAGACCTTCCACCCACTGAAGATACACAGGATGGGACCCTGAACCCAGAGGCTACAGAGTTCATTCCATCCAGTGATGTGCCTGAATGCTGGGAAGATATTCCGGGCCTTTACTCAGAAGCAGAGGAGGAAGAGGCCCCAGAATCAGTGATGATGTCAGAAAGTGTTCCTGACACAGAGCCTGTGGTACCTGAGCCTGAAGTCCCAAGGGAGCAAAGAACTTACAGAGTCGTGAGGCCTCCCAGGAAATTAACCTACCCTCAATTGGGAAAAAGCTCAGAGGACTCTGTTGCCACTGCCAGAAGAAGTACTGAGTGCTCAGATCCTTCCACTGTTCATTTGGTGGAAGGCAACCCCAGCTCACTCTCTGGCACAGTTAGACAGGCCACCCATGCTAGTGTGACCTGTGGTACAGGGAACCCCACCTCTGAGTTTTGGTGGAAATTCCCTGTACCAACATCATACTCCGCATTCAGTAGATTGGTTCAGAATTGTTGTTAAATTGTTTATCTTTGGGGACCAAAGAGTTTTAGTGGGGGGAGTGTGTAGCGGGGTGTTTCCCCTTTAATTAGGAGAAAGAACTACGGTTCCCAGAGCTCCACTGGTTGACAGGATGTTTTGGGTTATGCCCCAGAGACTCATGGGGGAAGTGATATAAGGAGGGGGCGAGGCCTAGCTCGCTCTCTTTTGGACACGGGACGGCTGAGACTGATCCACCTGTGCGGAGCTGTGCTGTGTGAGGGCCTGAAGCCTGGGGACTTATTACAGCGAACCAAAGAGCCTTCCACCCTCTGCAAGCCTGGGTGGCATCCAACATCTCCTGCCTGCAGCCTAGATTGGATCGGAGACCCGATTGCAGCAACCGCTGTGTGCGAGTGACGATACAGCCGGTGGAAGTCCCGGACGGGTCGCGTCCGGAGGGTGAGCTGAGCGAAAGCTCATCCAATAACCTGTTTACAGTACTGTGCCTATAGACTGCCGAGGCCTACCACCTCACTTTAAGACTCTCACTGGAGATCCGCAGCAGGACTGATCCAGAGGATCTCTAGTGAAGTCTGTCAGTTGTTCAGATTCTCCCTGTTGGATTACAAAGTGTTTATTGTTCTTATGTGCACCACCTCTACAGCAAGCCGGTGAAGAATCCATCATTCTTACAGGACTAAGTTTTAGAGTAAGGGATCAGGCCTGATCCGTTAGGTATACATTTAGCTGTTGTGCCACAGGGCACCTAGTTAACGGTCGCCCCACGTGGCGTTCCTTTACCCCCCCCCCTTTTATTCTTATGGTGTAATGTGACTGTCATTGCAGGGCTCTGCATACAAGTTAGAAATCATATTGTCACTGCTGTGTGTTTTCTTTGCATAACAAGAAGTAAAATCCGTTATCCCCTTATCACTGTTCTATGTTTGAATCTCTCTCTTAAAGTATAAGGATATATGTGTGTATCCCTTAGACTAGCTGTGCCAGAGTGGGTAGAGCCGATTGCCGGGGGGTTGGAGAGCTGTGCTCAGGGCCCAATTCAAACCTTGCGGCCCGCTTAAGCTGCGGGTATCGCTACAGATATATCATTGATTATTAGTACTAGCTGTGCCAGAAGGGGGTAGAGCCTATTGCCGGGGGGTTGGCGGAGCTGTACTCAGGGCCCAAATCTAATTCTGCGGCCTCCTTAGTTGGAGGTATCGCTACATAAGGAAATTTTGAATGTGACTGAAAGAATAAACTGTATTCTGGGTAAAGGAGATGACACTCCAGCAGTTGTGTACTTTTTTTTGTTCTTCATCAAGATACTATACTCTGGGCCACATGACCAAATTTATTAACGGTGTCACACACAGGTGGTCCAGTGGATAGCTTGGTGGTTATCCAAGTGTATTTGTGAATGTCCTCAAAAATAACATGTTGCTTTGTTGAGTTTGCAAGATCACATATGTTCATGTTGGAACTCAGGGCCAAATATCAATTGTACCCCACTTAAAAACATAGAGGATCCCTTTTCAGGCCTTAAAAAAGTCTGTGTGCTAAAGTATACATTTTGTTGTAAATTCCCATAGGGGAGAGGAGACTGGGAGGACACCATGCTCAGGAGACAAGTAACCCAACACCACAGAAACTCCCCGAAGCTCCCAAAGCAAACCAAGATCAGCAGGTTCAGGAAGCGAAGGTGGAGGAAGCGGAGGTGGAGGAAGGGGAGGTGGAGGAAGGAGAGGTGGAGCTTATCAGCACAACAGGTCAGTGTCTGTCACCACAACTTCAAGGTGAATACAGATGTAGGACTGCCTAGTGTAAAACCTTTTTTTTTGTTTTAGGGACTGAACGTGGGGGTGTGTCAGGAAGTCCAAATCCGCCATTCTCGAGTGCCAGCGCAAAAATAATCATTCAGGAAATCATGGAATGCAGTAGCGAAATGGACATTATGAGAAAGAGAATGATTGTGATTGAGCAAAAATATAAAAACATGATAGATATTTTGGGGAGAATAGTGTGAACCCCCCCCCTTTTGTGTTTTTTGTTATGCGTCTGAAATTATCTCAGGGATTTCCAACATCCCAAATGTGAAGATGCACACACTGAAGACTCAACATGTGCTATCTGCCGTCACAGGGTATCTATGTCCCTGTTTTGGGGGTGCAACCTCTTCCTCCCTCCTCAAGTAGGTGAGAGGAAGAGTTTACATCCCCAAAGCACGACCATTGATCCCCCATGATGGCAGATAGCACATGTTTACCCTAGCCATGGGATCTTGTTGAAGATACCCATTTGAGCCCCAAAAGAAAGTGTGTTTGTTAACATTTGGGATGGATCAGGGGTACCATCACCCCATCTCCAGTTGGTATTTTTCACAGTGTAATGCCGCGTACACACGATCATTTTTCCCGTCGGGAAAAATGACATTTTTTTTTTCGCCGAGAAAAACGATCGTCTGTGGGCTTTATGTCGTTTTTCTCGTTGAGAAAAACGGCAGAAAAAACGACGAGAAAAATTAGAACATGTTCTAAATTTTCTCATCGTTTTTTCCATCATTTTTTTTCTGCGGCAGTTTTCCCATAGGGAGACACTGCCGCGGAGCCCACAGACGGTCGTTTTTCTCGACAAAGAAAAAAATGACGGGAAAAACGGTCGTGTGTGGGGGAAAATGCCGTTCCCTCGTTTTTCATTTTTTTTCATGTCGTGATTCACTGCGGTGTTTTCACCGCCGTGAATCACGATCGTGTGTACGCAGCATTATTGTATTACTTTTTCAGAGTAAAAATAATGGCTTACGACCCATGCATGTTTCTGCAAAAAAAGCCACACATAAAAAAAAAAGGCTAGTATTTCTAAAAACCACAAAAAAATGCGGTGCAAACAATAAAAACATTTGGGAAGTCTAAAAAAGGTGTGCCTTGTTCTTTCTATGCTCAAGAGCAGTTCTGAAGATGCAAAAACCGTGTTTTTCGCTCTGAGTTTTGAGGCTATTTACTAAGGACAATTACACTTGGCACTACTAGAACCTGGGAGACACATAAACCCAAAATACAAGAATGACAACACAAGTTTGTAGAAATTCCATGTTTTTTTTTTATTTTTAAAAGGTTAAATACTTGGTCAGATGTGGTCTGGCATTGCGATGGACCCCCTACCCGTGAAGTACTCTATGTATTTCTGGCGTACTTCATGGGCACTTTAGGGGGCCAAGCCAGTACAGGCAGTGCTGAGGCCGGTCAGATTAATCAGTTCAGATGGACCGGCCTCAGGCCCAAACGATGATACATAATTGGTTGCAAATTTGCGTAGAAAATTGTGCAATATGCAGCAGCAGTAGACGATGTGGTTCAGTTTATAATCCGCCAAATGTATCGCTGTCTGGAACAGGCGGAACCGGCTGGCCATTATCCCGAAGGCATTCTCCACAACTCTCCGGGCTCTGGCCAGCCGGTAATTAAAAACCCTCCTCTCCGGGGTGAGGGTGCGTTGGGGAAACGGCCGCATCAGGTGTGGTCCTAGTCCAAAAGCCTCATCCGCAATGAAAACGAACGGGAGCCCTTCAACGTTCTCTGCATCTGGAGGCAGTGCAAGACCCCCAGCCTGCAGACGGTGAGCGAACTCCAGCTCCGCGAATGATCCGCCATCGGACATCCGGCCGTTCTTCCCCACGTCCACATACAGGAACTCGTACCGTGCCGACACCACCGCCATTAACACTATGCTATTAAAACCTTTATAGTTAAAATAGTATGACCCCGAACGGGGTGGCGGCACTATGTGGACGTGCTTCCCATCAATTGCCCCTCCACAGTTGGGGAAATCCCACCGCTGGGCAAATTGGGAGGCCACAGTCAGCCATTCCTGTGGTGTGCTAGGGAACTGTGGAGTCAAACAAAAAGAAGACATTAGTACGGTTTATGGTTACAGTGCAAGCAGATAACACACAAAAACATTGTTGAGTAACATTATTATTTAAGGGAGTTTTTCAGACCAATAAACAAAGGCCCACTTAGCAGATGCCTCACCCCCGCTGAGTGGACATTCTAAAATAATCTAAGGGGGGGGCCTAAGGTGATTGTGGGGGATCCCAAAAAAGGCTCTACCACTCTGCTGAGCTTGATTGAGAACTACAAATTTTTAAACATCTTTAGGGGGGGGAGGGAGGGTTGTCAAACTACGAGGGCAATGACCACCCAAAAATGAAAAGGAAAATAGAAGGCTAGCTGGGTTTGCGCCCACGATAGCATGCTGGAGAGGTTAGTGAAGGGAAATAGGCATGTAGGGCCCAAAAAGGGATTTACAGGTAAAAAAAGGCATGGGGAAAATGGGGACATTACCAGGATATTACAAACAGGCATATTTGTGTTAGGAGGAAAAAAAAAAAAAAAGAGAATAAAAAAGATAATGTGAGGTTAAAGGAGCATAATTACCTTCATATAGTCCTTCTGCAGGACCTGAATGATGGCCGAACACGTCTCAGGGATAATGATCCCGAGATCCTGGGGGGAGATGCCTGTTGAGAACTTGAGGTCCTGCAAGCTTCTCCCAGTCGCCAGGTATCTCAACGTGGCAATAAGCCTCTGCTCGGCAGTGATGGCCTGGCGCATCAGTGTCCTGCCTCGTGATATAGGGGGACAGCAAATCCAACAGACGGTGAAATACGGGGTCCGTCATCCTGAGATAATTCCTGAAATCATCAGGGTTATTCTCATGGATTTCCCGCAGCAGAGGCATATGAGAGAATTGGCCCGCTGGAGCAACCAATTCTTAGTCCATGAACTCCTCCTCACCCTGTTCACAGACTGAACTCGGGTTACAGTGTTAACTGCAACACCAAGCCCAAAGCCAGCACGAGCTCGAGAACGAGAACGCACTTCAAACATGGTTTTAAACCGGTCGGCTGGTCAGAACGCACTCAAACAGAACGCACCGTGGAACAGCAAGGCCTGAAAAGAACGATCTGAAAAACAGTAAACGAACGGCCAAGTCGGCACTGCAAGGCAGTAACGACCTGACTGCACGCACTGAATCACAAATACAAACCCACAAGCACAAACTGAACAACAGGAAACGATCTGAAAAGCACGGAGACTGAAAAGTGCGAATCGGCTCTCACCAAACTTGTACTAACACACGGTAACACAAAATCAGCAAAAGCAGCCCAAGGGGTGGCGCCATTAGATTTGTTCGGCCCTTTTATAGCGTGTCGTACGTTTTGAACGTGCCGTCGTTTTCTTGCCGTCGGTTTTTAGACTGATGGTGTGTGGCCAAGACTGATGAAAAACAGTTTCATCGGATTTCCAATGGACAAATCCATCGGACGAAAATCCATAGGTTATCCGATCGTGTGTACAGGGCTTTAAAGTCACCAAGTAAATTCTCCATCTCATTGTAATAGTAAGCTTTACTTAACACCCCTAACCCACCCCCTTTATCCGCTGGTCGGATAATTAAATCCTTCCTATCCATCAATGAATCAATACCCCTCTTGATGTATTCTGGGTCATTAACCTTACGGACTTTAAGATGTTCCAAATCCTTGGTAATCATATTCTTAAAAACCTCTAAATATTTGGTATCGACATTGGGCGGATTGAATAATGATTTGTTACGAAGGTTAGAGTGGTAGCCTACAGTTCCTTTGACAATAGGAACACTATTCTTAATAACCGGATTCAACAAAAAATATTTCTTGATGCTCAAACTACGTACATACTTCTGTAAACTTATATATGTTTGGAATTTATTTAAATTCCGTGTAGGGGCATATTTCAAACCTCTATCTAGAGTCCTGATCTCTTCATCATTTAGGGTTTTACCACTTAAATTGTAGATCCCTGTCCCAACAGGGACTTTACTCTTTTGAATTCGCCTTCCCCCTCTTCTTCCTCTCTTATTTTTATTTTCCTGAGGTGTCCTTCTCCCTGATTTGGTGGTTGGGGCACTGGCATCTGCCAGCCCCCCGGGTTAGGTGGAATTGATGGTGCCCCCCTCCCTGTTCCTCTCAGGACTCTGTGAAAATCCCCCCCTCTTCCCCGAGGGCCCTGATTGGCCAAAGGTGAGAAATAATTTGATGTAGGTATCTGATTTCCATATTGCTGTGGAAAACCTTTCCTATTAGGATATGGGCCATATCCGGGGGACTGGCGATATTCATTGTGATAATAACCCTGTTCGTTACCTCTATTGTTCTAGGGCCTATTTTTCTCATATAACTGATACTGATTATGTGGTGGATAAAAATCACTAGATTGTCCACCATATCTGTTAGGTACGTCATGGTCATGGTTCCTAAACGGCGGTTGAAATCTACCACCCCCTTTACCCCTTCCTCTTTTATTTTTCCCTCCTTTGGGCTAGACCAATTGATATTGATTGTCCTGTAATTTATCTGCACATGTGTATTCAGAGTCATCATACACATATACATTATTACTGCTGGTCATAGGTAGAGGGGTGGTAGTCATTTCAATGTTTGTATTCCCTGTTTGCACTTGGGACATGGCCATGTCAACAGGGCTAGATTGCCACTTGAGGACATTACTCTTATCAAAATCATCAGTATCTCTTATGAATTTCTTCTTTTTCTTACTCAGAGTTTCAGAGTCCCATTTTACAAGTCTGTTCTTGAGCTCCGTAGATAGCCTCAGAACTCATCAGGCTCTTTATGGGGTTCAAGAAGATTCCTAAATTCTCTGATCTGTGCTTCCAGAATTTTAATTTTCCTTTGTTTTCTCCTAAGCAAGAGCTCAAGAAGCTCCAAGCCCTTACTTATGAAAAAATCCCCCCATTCCTTCGTAGCTTCATCATCCACCAATCCATCATTGGGTGGGACATCCCACCTAAGACGTCTTGGGATTAATTTAGCTGAGAGGTAATGTTCAAATGAAACAATGTCCCACCATGTTTTAACTTCTTTTCAAAAACATGCCCTAGTTTTCTAAAGGTGTGGGCTATATCATTAACTTCCCCCCTAGAGGGGGTTAGAGAAAAGACATCCCCTATGATGATCTCTCTTTTCTCCAAATAGCGGAAAACTTCCATATTCTTGCTGCTAGACTGTAGTATATTAAAGAGTCAAGTAAAAATAAAGGGTTCAGTCAGCACGAGAAAATTAATACTAAATTATAAGACTAAAGCAGCTGAACACTTAGGGCAAATATAGCAAAATTCCCAATATGAACATGTATAAAATTTATAGTGCAGCGCTAAGAAAATAATTACTAATTGAACCAATAACAATGAGTATTGATTATCACGGCATGCAAGAGAGTTCCAGATAACAGAAAAGTCCACAGAATGGCCGCAAAGCAAAAAGGAAGAAAAACACCAGGGATGGGACCTAAGGAGTGATTCAAGGTGCTGATAATGAACTCATGTGTGTCCTAATAGTGCTTCCTTCACCAGTAATACAGGCCGCTCACCTCAAAACGTGGGTCTCTGAATTAACAGATGACCAAATGCACAGTTCCCCACAGGGATAAAATCCGGTGTATTCATTTGTCTCCAAAACACCTAGATACTTGTGTCACACTTCTAACAGAATCGCGGTGAGTGTATCCCATACACTTGGTGGTCAGCATAATCATGTAAAATTAATAGGACAAAACATAGTGCTCTCCGTTTCATAAAATATATGTTACATTTATTCATAAGAAAGGCACTCACATTTTAAAAGCACTATACCCAGTGCTAAGGATAAAAGGCATCTGATAAAATCTCAATGGCATCTCACTTTGCATCCCAGGAGGATTTCAAACAAATGACGTCACGCGGTGGTCCCTTCCACACGCACGCGTATCGTCCCAGGGGCGGGACTTCCTCAGCGTTTCCAGGAACATCATTGTGCGTCATATTTATAATCCCCCTCATTACGAGTTTATTGCTGGAATCACTTGTCTTAATTCATTTGATTTAACCTGAGGAGATGGACATGTGACCAAGGCAGCGAATCGCTGCATAGTTCTACCCAACATGGAGGAACGTACGGCAGCTTGTGAAGCTGTTCCGTCTATCTCCTCACCTAAGCTATGCGGTGCGTCGTCATGTGACTTACCTCAGCCGATCCTGGCTGGCCTGTAGTCACCATGAAGACTACATGAAACGCAAGCTAAAGGGAAAGCTAAGTATCACTAACTACGCTGCTGCGTCACCACCCAGTGATCACGTAAAACGCAATCATGTGGCGACATTCAGCCAGTCACATCCATTACCCGGGGGCCATAGTTACTTCAATGTATGAGGTCAGCTGACGATTGAACACAGCAATGCCGTAACACAAGCAGCTCAGCACTCACATTATGCGCAACCATATGGCATCAATGGGAAATCCACGGCCAAGAAATTAAAGCCGTAATGATATCTGCAACATAGTCATCTTTTTTGGAAACTAACACCTCCAGCTTAGATGGATATAGCAGCGAGTATATATACAGAAGGGGCTAAACAGCAGGACAACAATACTGTAAAAATACATCTTCTGAAAATAATTGTGGACTTAATATAAATCAATGGTCCTCAGAACTATATAGAACAAAGATAAAGGGGATAAAATAAAATTCAATACCAGCAATAAACATAAACTCCATAAGGGCCGCGTACTCCACAATCGGACAAAGGGGCACGGGGCACAAATGGATAATGCATAACAACATCATATTATTATCTTAGGGACAGAACCAGAGTAAAAAATTCTCTGGATAATGATACTCCCCCTATAGAATCCCTCAATGAGGGCACATATAATGTATAATGACGTCATGTGTTCACCTTCCTAGGATGCCAAGAGGACTCACATACATATAAAATCTATTAAACATTAAACCAACATATAAACGAATCAACAATCAGAAATAAAACAATTTAATTTGAATTCGACATTTAATCCTAAAGGGACCCCCACCTTAGTCTCGTAGACCCAGAAGGACTCACGTCTGCTTAATTGCCTGATAAAATTACCCCCCTCCAGTGGCTAGTGACCTTCTCAATACCCCAAAATTTTAATTGAGCAGGGTTACGTTTATGGAACAACCTAAAATGTTTCGAGACATTGTGGGTGACCAAACCTTTTTTGATGTTATTAACATGTTCTCCTATCCTAACATGTAGGGGTCTAGATGTTCTTCCTACATACTGCAGCCCACAACCACATTCCATCATATACACTACCCCCTCCGTATTGCATGTGATCAGTTGTTTTATTTGATAGTTTTTATTAGTAGCCGTTGCTGTAAACTCTTTGTGCTTCTTCATGTTACCCTTAGCCTGCTTACATGCTGGACATTTGCCGCAGGCAAAAAATCCTGTGAGGAAGTTGAAAATCGTATTTTCAAAATTCGCTGGTGGATCCACCACCCCAGGTGCCAGCTTATCTCTTAGTGAAGGTGCCTTTTTATAGATGAATTGGGGGCGTTCGGGTAATATGGAACCTAGGACTCTATCTTGGTTAAGGATCGGCCAATATTTTAACACTATCTTTTCAAACTTCCTGTATTGGACATTGTTTTCTAAACACATCCTCATATTACAATTGCTGTTTTTATCTACTTTAGGGACATTAGCTACCAAATTCCTCCTGTCCAATTTGCGGACATTTTCCACTTCATCAGTCACTCGAGTTCTGTCATAACCCTTCTGTAAGAAGCGGGCAGACAGAACTTGAGACTGTGTAATGTAATCCTCCCCAAGGGTACAGTTCCGCCGTAGGCGGATATACTGGCCCTTAGGAATATTACATAGCCACTTACTGTGGTGACAGGTCTCAATGGGGATTAATGCATTTCTATCCGTGGCTTTAAAATAATTAATTATTTTAATCTGATTGCCGGCTTTGGAGATGTCTAAATCCAAAAAGACCGTATGTTCATTGCTTATATTCCACGTAAGAACGATGTTCCTATCATTAGCATCCAATTTCCCCATAAAGTTCTCAAGACTGGGTCTATCCCCTTCCCAAATCATTATCACGTCATCTATGTAGCGTTGGTAGCATACTAGCTTGGGAGGTCTATGTTTGAAAATGGCTTCTTCCTCCCAGTGTGCCATAAATAAGTTGGCAACACTGGGAGCAAACCTGGCTCCCATAGCAACCCCTCTTGTTTGATTATAGTACTGCTTGTTAAACCAAAAGTAATTCTTGGCCAAACAGAACTTCAGACTGTCCGTCAGGAAGTTCTTATGACGTTTGGATAAATTAGATGATTTAAACGCCCAACGGACCGAAGCCAGGGCATCTTCGTGACTAATGATAGTATAGAGTGAACTGACGTCTGCAGTAATAAGAAAAGTGGAGGAGGACACTGTCAGAGATTCTAAGATCTGAATAATGTGCTTTGTATCCTTCAAATACACATCTGTGCGTGGTTATAAATCCAAATGGCAAATTACAGAATTTTTCGTTTTTTTGGATCTTTGATCACCAGAATTTTCAGTAGACACTGTCACAATTTTTTAGCTATTAGAAAAGAAGAGGTATTTCAAAACATTAAATGTGTACTCTGCGGAGTGTTTAGGATAACACTTTGAAGTGGTCAAGCTAGATAATTCATTCTGGAAGAGGGATCACAGGATTTATTGGTTTATGGACACTGTTTCTCACATATTTTGATATAGTTGGCTAAAGGTTGGTCATCACCTATAGATTGGCCTTTGTATGGGGTATTTGCACTAGATGTATTGTTTATTTATCATATGTACTTTTATTTAATGGAATTCTGATTTATTATATGTACTTTAATTAAATTGAATGCCAATTTGTTATGACTCATAGGAACAAAGAAATGTGTTGGACAGCCGCACTCCAAACCAATGTAGCTTTATTATGTAAAAAATGGAAACAAGCACTACAAGCCACAGCAACGGAAACCAGGACAACTGACGCGTTTCACACTAACTTAGTGTTTACTCATAGCTGATTGTCACAGAAAATATTCCTAATACATATACCAATCCTATCTAAACATGTGATCAAGAACAAGTGATGAATATAATTCACTTAACGGGTGGATAGCAAGTGGATCATTAGTGATTGATGATTGATGAAGCCAATTGTGGTCAAGGTCTAAAAGATCCTATGATTGTCTAATGGTAATGCAGGCATTAGAAACATTTATAAGATTAAATGGATTAAAAACAGAAATAGAAAAAACACAAAACGAAATATATGTATGTATATATATATATATATATATATATATATATATATACAGTATATGTCGCATAAGTCCACTATGAATACTGAAAATCAATATGAGTGCAAATGCATAAATCTAAATTTAAACATAGATTAATATCTGGAATATAAAATAGAGACACCCCTTGTATGTAATTGATGTATCAATATACAGTGTCAAAAATTGTGTGAAAAGTAATAAGTAAAACTTATATGCATAAATGTTGTGTTTGTCTATCAAACATAAATAGTGTGTAGGGCCATGACTAATGGCGCTTAATGTGAACTTGGACATAATAATCCAAAAAAGTGCAGAAAGCGGAATAATAAAAACTGTAATATGTGCTATGTAAGTATATAGTAGCATAGTGAGTAGTGTATCATGTTAGAGTGTAAATATGGATATGAATATCCTGGTTGTACGAAATTGATAATTACTCATGCGAAAATAAACTTTATTAGATAGTGGTGTTGCTTTTTCATGATGTGCCTAGTGTGGTGCACAATAAAAAATTAAGTAAGATGAAATAGGATGAAATAAAATTAAATGAATTAAATTAAAGTGGTGATATGGTCAGGAGTAGTCCATATAGATCTGTGAATGGATCATGTGTACATCACTCACAACACAGACCGATGGGCGACCGCTGAAACCATAGAACTGAGAGCCATACTATTACATATTGCTAGGGATGAGCCGAACACCCCCCGTTCGGTTCGCACCAGAACCTGCGAACGGACCGAAAGTTCGCACAAACTTTAGAACCCTGTTAAAGTCTATGGGACTCGAACGTTTGAAATTAAAAGTGCTAATTATAAAGGTTAATATGCAAGTTAATGTCCTAAAAAGGGTTTGGGGACCCGGGTCCTGCCCCAGGGGACATGTATCAATGCAAAAAAAAGTTTTAAAAACAGCCATTTTTTTGGGAGCAGTGATTTTAATGATGCTTAAAGTGAAAAAAAAAAGTGAAATATTCCTTTAAATATCGCACCTGGGGGGTGTCTATAGTATGCCTGTGAAGTGGCACGTGTTTCCCGTGTTTAGAACTGTCCCTGCACAAAATGACATTTCTAAAGGAAAAAAAAGTCATTTAAAACTGCTTGCAGCTTTAATGTAATGTCTTGTCCCAGCAATACGGATGAAAATCATTGAGAAAAATGGCATGGGTACGCCCTCCCCCCAGCCCATTACCAGCCACTTTAGGTCTTGTATGGATATTAAGGGGAACCCCACACCCAAAAAAAAAAAAGTAAAGGCGTGGGGCCCCCAGGCCCTATATACTCTGAACAGCAGTATACAGGCAGTGCAAAGAAGACAGGGACTGGAGGTTTGTTGTTAAGTAGAATCTGTTTGTAATTTTGAACACTTTTTGGTACATTTTTAAAGTGTAGCTCCAGCCAAAAAATCAATTTTTAAGCTTTTTGAAAAACATTGGGAAGGGTTATCACCCCTGTAACATTTGTTTTGCTGTCTGTGCACCTGTTCAGAACATTTCACCTCACTTTCTGTCCCAATGACAAATGTATTTTGAAAATTTGGGGTTTTTAGTGAAACAAGAATTGGTGATAAAGTGTCAGTGGAGAGGAGACACGTTTTTCCCATATTAACTCTTACAGGAGAGAATTTCCCTTCCTAGGGGTAGATTTCCTCTCACTTAATATTGTCTCCTTCCATTTGCAAGCAGGAGTCGTTTGTAAGTTGGATGTTTGAAAGTAGGGGCCTGCCGTATATACTCTGCAGAAATTTGGCCCTTAGGTTTTAGTGTTGCCACAACACTGTGAGCCCTCACAGTTATTCTTGGTGGGCGCTGGAACGGGCCCTGCTGTGAACTATTATATCAAGAATTGTAATTACATGTCATTGTTGAACAGTGGTAGAAAAATTGGGCCTTTGGAGTTGGTGGTGGTGGTGGTGGTGTTGCTACAACACTGTAAGCCCTCACAGTTACTCTTGGTGGGCGCAGGAATGGGCCCTGCTGTGAAATATTAGATCAAGAATTGTAATTACATGCCCCTTGTCAGGGAAATTCCCCACCTAGTGTCACCAATCTGCGCCCAGCACGCATGTGCGGCGGAACGACGCTTCGGTGCATGCGCGTGCGCGGTGGAACGTCGCTCCGGCGTTCACGGGTGCGCGCAATGGCGCATGCGCGTGCGCAATGGCGCAATTCGCGAGCGCAATGGCGCGCCAATAGGATGACAGGCGGGCCTGGCCTATTTAAACAAGCTCAGTGACACAGTCTGGTTGCTGGTTTGTCAGCGTTCCTGTGTTCCTAGTAACTGAAAAATATATGTTTGATCTCCTGCTGTGACCCGGACCGGATTGACTACTCTACTACCTCTCCTGCACCTGACCCCCTGGCTTGCTCTATGGACTTCTACCTCTCTCCCAGTGTTTGACCCTCGGCCTGTGACTCGGATCTGCTGTTGTCTCCAGCCCTTGACCCCCTGCCTGTACCTGGGACTTCTTTGCTCAGCCTGCTTCTAGTCTCTGCCTGGACTTGTTTACCTGCTGCTAGTTCTTGCCTGGACTTTGTTCACTTGCTGCTGGTTCCTGCCTGAACTTGTCTACTCCTGGTGTTTGATCTCGGCCTGCTCTCAGTCTACCCATCACCACTAGACCTTCCAGCAAGACACCTCTACCTGCTGGTAGCCAGTGCTCCCTTGTGCCGTCCTCTCCCTGTCTCACCTCCAGGGGGCGGAGTGCACTTGGGTGCAAGGGTGAACCACTCTTGGCATCTCGGCCTCGGTGAGTACTCGCCTGATAGTACAAACCAGCCAGATGTCTGAGGCCGACAGGGTGCGTTCCCCGTTTGACACCCTCTGCCAGCAGGTATCCACCTTAACGGACACAGTTAAAAAACTACAAGATGGCTATACCCAAATAGATGGCCGCCTTCAACAGCTCACCGATCTGCTAGGACCTGCACCCCAGGCTGCTACCTCCGCCAATGTTGCCACCACCTCTCAAGTACCAACAAGTTCAACCGTAGTAATGGCTACCCCTGAACCCAGGGTCCCTATCCCGGAACGATTCTCGGGGGTCTGCAAAAAATATTGGGCTTTTAAGAATGCTTGTTCCCTTTATCTCGCCATTCAACCAAGATCTTTCTCTTCCGAAGCAGTCAAAGTAGGGTTCATCATCTCCCTCCTGACTGATGACCCTCAAGCCTGGGCCCATGGGTTGATGGAGCAGCGAAGCCCCATACTGGACTCTGTGGATACGTTCTTTACGAGCATGGCGCAACTGTACGATGACCCTCAGCGTTCAGCTACAGCTGAATCCGTTCTTCATAGCCTGTCCCAAGGGAGAAGGCCAGTGGAAGATTACACGGCAGAGTTCAAGAAGTGGTCAGCCGATACCGGATGGAATGAGGCGGCCCTCAGATACCAATACCGCCAAGGACTGTCCGAGGTTCTCAAAGACGAGCTGGCCAGAATAGAAACCCCCAATTCCTTGGAGAACTTGATTCAGTCAGCTGCCCAGCTTGACAGGCGCCTACGTGAGCGGCGCGTGGAGCGGCGCGCGGAGCGCTTTCAGCTTCCTCGTCCCAGCTGGCCTCCTTCCAGAACTGCTCCTCATTACCCACCTACCGCTACTCCCACAGCAGCACCCCTTCCCGAACCAGAACCTATGCAGCTTGGGTTGGTGCGGCCTCCCATTACTCCCGAAGAAAGACTGCGCAGGCGCCAAGCCAACCTGTGCCTCTACTGCGGGGGTACCGGCCACTTTCTTCGTAGCTGCCCAGTGAGACCCAGTAAGTCTACTTCTAAAGACCTTCTGAATTATCAAGTTTCTGGCAATCCTCAGATTTATGTCATTCTCTTTATTTCTCTACAGCTGCCCGAAGGGGCAATCCGCCTCCCGGCAATTATTGACTCTGGAGCCTGCAGCTGTTTCCTAGACTCTTCACTGGCCTCAAGTCTTCAGGTCCCTATTCAACCTAAGGACCACTGCCTCCAGATACACCTGGCAGATGGGTCCCTACCCCGCTCAGGGCTTGTTACACAGTAAACCAAACCCATCCTTGCTGTTTCTGACTCAGGCCACCAAGAGTTCCTCCGGTTAAACCGCATCCCTTCTCCAATGTTCCCCATCATTCTGGGTCTCCCCTGGCTGCAGGCGCACAAGCCCTCATAAATTGGGCAAAAGAGAAGTTAGCTTTACCTCGTCCTACTGTTCCCAGCACTGTCTTGCCTCAGCCTCTACCACCTGTGCTTCCATGATCGCCAAACCAGATAATTTGCAGCATGTTCCCCCAGTTTATCTGGAGTTTCGGGACGTCTTCGATAAGCAGCAAGCCGATCATCTACCACCCCATCGGCCCTACGATTGTCCCATCGATCTCCTGCCTGGCTCAGAAATTCCGTTCGGACGTATCTTCCCTCTGTCTGAAACCGAGTTGAAGGTCCTCAAGGCCTATATTGATGAAAACCTTGAGAAGAAATTCATTCGCCCTTCTTCCTCTCCAGCCGGTGCCGGGATCTTCTTTGTAGGAAAGAAAGACGGTTCTCTACGACCCTGCGTCGATTATCGGGAGCTGAACAAAATAACCATTAAAAACAGGTACCCATTACCCCTTATCCCGGAGTTGTTTCAGCGCTTCCGATCTGCTCGAATCTTTTCTAAATTGGATCTGCGAGGGGCCTATAACCTCATCCGGATCAGGGCTGGAGACGAGTGGAAGACCGCCTTTAGATCTCGTTTCGGACATTATGAATACCTGGTTATGCCATTCGGACTTTGTAATGCTCCAGCCACCTTCCAACATCTGGTCAATGACATTTTCAGACAACATCTTGATGACTTTTTAGTAGTATACTTGGAAGATATCCTTGTTTTTTCAGCTTCTATTGAACTTCACCGGACTCATGTCATGAAGGCCCTCTCCATCCTTAGAGAGCATAAACTCTACCTCAAAGCCGAGAAATGTGACTTCGAAAAAACCACTGTGCAATTTCTCGGCTTTATCATTTCCATCGGAGGGGTCGCGATGGACCCACAGAAAGTGAAGGCAATTCAAGATTGGCCAGCTCCAACTGACAAAAAGGGGGTACAGCGGTTCATAGGCTTTGCCAATTTTTATAGGAGATTCATTGTGGGGTTTTCCTCCATTGTAGCACCAATTACTCAACTTACTCGGCAGGGCAACCATTTCTACTGGTCGCAGGAAGCCCAGGAAGCCTTCACCCACTTAAAAGACGTCTTTACCTCAGCATCGGCACTTCTGCACCCAGATCCTTTACTGCCATTTACCTTGGAAGTGGACGCCTCCTAAACAGCCATAGGGGCCATTCTCTCCCAAAGACAAGGCCCCAAGGCCCTTCTGCACCCAGTAGCCTTTGCTTCTCAAAAATGGACTCCTCCGGAACGGAATTATGATGTAGGAGACAGAGAATTACTGGCCATAAAATTCACTCTGGAGGAATGGCGGTACCTTCTGGAGGGGGCAGTCCACCCCATCATGATCTTCACAGATCATAAAAATTTGGAGTATTTATGAACAGCTAAACGCCTACGACCCAGGCAGGCCCGTTGGGCTCTCTTTTTTACCCGGTTTAACTTCCATATTTCCTACAGACCCGGTTCCAAAAATGGGAAGGCGGACGCGCTATCCAGGATGTTTCCTGAAACCCCTCAGTCAGCACAACCAGGTACCATCCTGTCAGCTCAAAACTTCCTGTTGATTCCTCAGGCTGACCTGCTAACCTCCAAGCTGCCTCCGGCACTGTTCTGATCATGTCACTTCATCCCTGGAGAAGCGCAACGGTTTGTTCTGGTCCCGGGACAAGATCTTCGTCCCTTTGGAAACAAGACCCCTGGTCTTGAGAACTTTTCATGACCTCAAGCTGGCCGGTCATTTCGGCGTACGTAAGTCCACGGAACTAGTCTCCCGCTTCTTCTGGTGGCCAGGCTGGAGGCAGGATTGTAAGACATACATCGCCTCCTGCACTCAGTGTCAGCGTAATAAGGGGCCGAACACCAAAAGCTGGGGTCTACTCAAGCCTTTACCCATCCTTGAACGTCCATGGGCAGACGTGTCCATGGATTTCATCATTGACTTGCCTCCTTCCGGAGGATTTACCACGATTCTGGTCGTTCTCGACCGCCTCTCCAGGATGGCACACTTCTTACCTATGATCGGGACTCCTTCTGCAGCGAACACCGCCAGAATCTTCTTCAAAGAGATAACCAGGCTTCACGGAGTACCGAAAAGCATCACCTCCGATAGGGGTGTCCAGTTCACGTCTAAATTCTGGAGGGAACTCTGCAAGTCCCTGAAAATCAAAACCTGTCTTTCGTCAGCCTGCCACCCCCAGAGCAAAGGCCAGACGGAAAGAACTAATCAAACTCTGGAGCAATACCTCCGTTGCTTCTGCTCCGCTTCTCAGGACGATTGGTCATCATCCCTGCTCCCATATGCTGAATTCGCCTACAATAATTCAGTGCATTCCGCTACTAATCAGACCCCCTTTTGGGCCAACTCGGGCTTCCATCCCTCCTTCTCCCTGAAAACATCCCAGAGAGTTCTGTCCCCGTGGTCCAGGATCGAGTAACCTCTGTTCAGGAGAATTTTCAAAGACTCCGGGGAATGATGCAGAATGCCCAAGAGTCCTATATGAAAATCTATGACCGAGGAAGGAAGGAAAACCCAGCTTTCAAGGTGGGGGAGGAAGTATGGCTCTCTGCCACCAATCTCCGATTGCCTATTCCCTGACGGAAGCTAGGACCTAGATTCATCGGACCCTTCAAGATCAAACGGGCAATCAACCCCGTGGCCATTGAACTGGCATTGCCTGCTTCCTACAGGATTCACCCAGTGTTCCACTCATCTCTGTTAAAACCCGTTACTCCCAGCTCCTTTCCTGGAAGAGATGAGCCTCCTCCCCCACCAGTTGAGGTGGATGGGGAAAAAGAATATGAGGTGGAATCCATCATGGGCTGAAGGAAAAGAGGCAGACAGTTGCAATATCTGGTAAAGTGGAAGGGGTACTCCCTGGAAGACAACTCTTGGGAGCCATCCAGGAACCTGCATGCTCCCCGCTTAATCAGAGCCTTTCACCAGGAACATCCGGAGTTGATGGCCAGTCTGGGCGTCCGGAGTCCGCCCCTCGGGGGGGCACTGTCAGGGAAATTCCCCACCTAGTGTCACCAATCTGCGCCCAGCGTGCATGCACGGCGGAATGACGCTTCGGCGCATGCGCGTGTGCGGTGGAACGTCGCTCTGGCGTTCACGAGTGCGCGCAATGGCGCAATTCGCGTGCGCAATGGCGCGCCAATAGGATGACAGGCGGGCCTATTTAAACAAGCTCAGTGACACAGTCTGGTTGCTGGTTTGTCAGCATTCCTGTGTTCCTAGTACCTGAAAAATATACGTTTGATCTCCTGCTGTGACCAGGACTGGATTGACTACTCTACTACCTCTCCTGCACCTGACCCCCTGGCTTGCTCTACGGACTTCTACCTCTCTCCCAGTGTTTGACCCTCGGCCTGTGACTCGAATCTGCTGTTGTCTCCAGCCCTTGACCCCCTGCCTGTACCTGGGACTTCTTTGCTCAGCCTGCTTCTAGTCTCTGCCTGGACTTGTTTACCCGCTGCTAGTTCTTGCCTGGACTTTGTTCACTTGCTGCTGGTTCCTGCCTGAACTTGTCTACTCCTGGTGTTTGACCCTCAGCCTGCTCTCAGTCTACCCATCACCACTAGACCTTCCAGCAAGACACCTCTACCTGCTGGTAGCCAGTGCTCCCTTGTGCCGTCCTCTCCCTGTCTCACCTCCAGGGGGCAGAGTGCGCTTGGGTGCAAGGGTGAACCACTCTCGGCATCTCGGCCTCGGTGAGTACTTGCCTGATACCCCTGTTGAACAGGGGCAGAAAAATTGGGCCTTAGGCACTGGTGCCACAGCACTGCAACACCTCACAGATACTCTAGTTGGAGCGCAGGAATGAGCCCTGCTGCAAAGTATTGCATCAAAAATTTTAATTACATGCCCCTGTTAAACATGGGCTGAAAAATTGGGCCTTAGCCACTGGTGGCGGTGCCCAGAACCAAAAATGTTCTTACAAGCTATCAGCATGATCATTGAGGAGGAAGAGGATAGTCACTCAGCATAACAGGATAGTCACTCAGCATCAGTATAGGCAGTCTTGAAGGGATCTGACATTTCAAATAAAATTACTCTGTTACATCAGCATCAGGTGCTTGGTAGCTGGTGGTGATCCAAGACTGATTAATTTTTATGAAGGTCAGATGATCGACTGAGTCGGTGGACAGGCGCACCCTGTGATCGGTTACAAAGCCTCAAGCAGCACTGAATGTGCGTTCCGAAAGAATGCTGGATGCAGGACAGGCCAGTATCTCAATTGCATACTGTGCAAGCTCTGGCCAGTGATCCATCCTCAAGACTCAGTAGCCCAGAGGATTTTCGGTGGGAAAGGTGTCCAAGTCTGATCTTGCCCCTAGGTATTCCTGCACCATGTAAAACAGACGCTGGCGATGGTTGCTGGAACCGATCATACCTTGGGGCTGCGGACTAAAAAATTGTCTGAACGCATCGGTCAGACGGCCACCTTCTCCACCACTCTTTCTTTGACTGACAGAAGCCTCAGCAACACGTTGTCCAGGACCAGGAATTTGTAACCTCCCAGTCTCTGGGAACGCGTTGCACAGACCTTTATGCAAAGCCTCCCCAAGATGTTTCATCCTCTGCTCCCTCTGCGACGGCAAGATAAGGTTCGCAACCTTAACCTTGTAACGTGGATCAAGGAGGGTTGCCAGCCAGTAATGATCCCTCTCCTTGATAGCACGAATTCAAGGATCCTTCCGCAGGCTTTACAGGATCAGGGAGGCCATGCAGCGTAGGCATTTGCTGAGGCATTCGGTCTGTTGTCCTCTGGGTAACTCAGGACGACATGATCCGCATGAGACTGTAATTTATCCCTTGATGACTGCTGCTGATGCTGAGTGCTAGGCTCCACCTCCATGCTGACACAATAATCCTCCTCCTCCTCCTCCTTGTCCTCTTCCTGTGTGATAGCCGGGCCAGCAGGAACACTGTCTGGATAAAGGGGGCCTTGAGAGGTAAGGAAGTCCTCCTCTTCCTCCCTCTGTTCTGCCTCAAGTGCCCTGTCCATTATTCCACGCAGCGTGTGCTCCAACAGGTGGACAAGAGGGACAGTGTCACTGATGCATGCACTGTCACTGCTCACCATCCTCGTGGCCTTCTCAAATGGTGACAGGACAGTGCATGCATCCCTAATCATGGCCCACTGACGTGGGGAAAAAAAACAAGCTCCCCTGACCCTGTCCTGGTGCCATATTGCAACAGATACTCATTGATAGCTCTCTGCTGCATGTGCAGCCGCTACAGCATGGCCAACGTAAAGTTCCACCTGGTGGGCATGTCACAGATAAGGCGGTTCTTGGGCAGATTGTATTCCTTTTGCAGCTCAGCCAGCCGAGCACTGGCATTATATGACCGGCGGAAATGCCCACAGAGTTTCCTGGCCTGCTTCAGGACCTCCCGTAAGCCTGGGTATCTGCCCAAGAACCGCTGCACCACCAAGTTAAGGACATGAGCCAAACAGGGCACATGGGTCAGTTGTCCCTGTCGGAGGGCGGAGAGGAGGTTGGTGCCATTGTCGGAAACCACCTTTCCTGGCTTAAGCTGGCGTGGTGTAAACCACCTCTAAGCCTGCCCCTGCAGAGCTGACAGAATCTCTGCCCCAGTGTGGCTCCTGTCCCCCAAACACACCAGCTCAAGCACCGCATGGCATCTTCTTGCCTGCTTACTGGCGTAGCCCCTTGAACGCCTACGGAGCACCGCTGGTTCCGAGGACAAATCAGCACAGGAAGAGGCCATGGAGGAAGAAGAAGAGAGGTGGAGGAGAGAGGTGTGTCAGAATCACCAGTAGTAACATTTTGGAGGCGTGGTGGCGGAACAACCTCCAACACTACTGCACCTTGTCCTGCATCCTTCCCAGCTGCCAGCAGAGTCACCCAATGCGCCGTGAAAGATAGGTAACGTCCCTGTCCATGCCTGCTGGTCCATGAGTCAGCGGTAATATGCGCCTTACCGCTGACCGCTCTGTCCAGCAAGGCCAAGACATTGCCTTCCACATGCCGGTAGAGAGCCAGAAACGCCTTCCGTGAGAAAAAGTGGCGTTTGGGAACCTGCCACTGAGGAACCGCACATTCCACAAACTCACGGAAAGGGGCAGAGTCTACAAACTGAAAATGCAGCAGTTGAAGTGCTAGCAATTTAACCAAGCTAGCATTCAACCGCTGGGCATGTGGATGGCTGGGAGCGGACTTCTTGCAGCGGTGCAGCAGCTGGGGCAGGGAAATTTGCCTTGTACAATCGGACGTCGGTGTACCAATAGCATATTGCCCGCAAGTACTTGGCTGTGACACACATAATTCTACACCTTCATTCCTCTCAGTGCAGGTTTCACAGAGGACTGAAGGTATAGTGGGGTTGGAGATCCCAGCTGATGAGGAGCAAGGAGAGGTTCGCCTTATTCTTTGGTGTGGGTCTTTTAGGTGTGCTTGCCAACAGACTGCATGGCAGGTCGACATATGTCTGGTCAAGCACGTGGTGCCCAAGCGGCTGATGTTTTGTCCACGCGAGATACGCTTTAGACATATGTTGCAAATGGCAATGGTGCGATCTGTTGCACACGTCTGAAAAAGGGCCCACACCAAAGAACTTTTGGAATAACGCACAGAGACAGCAGCGCCCTGCACATGCGGAGCTCTGCGGTGTGATGCAGTCGGTGTGCTGCCCTTAAGCTGGCCCCTGGAGGGCATCCTGCCTCGTTGTAGATGTGCCTCCTCCTCCTCCTCTTTCTCCTCCTCTCTCCTATCAGGCACCCACGTGGAGTCAGTGACCTCATCATCCTCTGCCTCCTCATCACTGGAGCCAATCTGGCAGTATGCTGCAGCTGGGGGAACATGACTGCCAGATAGCTGACCTTGTTGGGCACCTCCTCTCTCTGGGCTCACGTTACTACTCCCTCTCTCTGAGCTCACGTAACTGCCTTCCTCCAGCTGGGTTCCATCATCGGAGCCTTCAAAACGCTGGGTATTCTCCTGGAGCATGTACCCAACACTGTGGTCAAACAGTTCGGGGGACTCCTCAGGAGGACATGGTGGAGCTAGGGAAGGAGTGACTGATGCCATTGAGCCAAAGGAAGAGGCCACTTTGGCAGCTGCTTTGCCAGACAAAGTACCCTGAGCCTGGGTGAGAGAGGATGAGGAGGAGGAGGAGGGCTTGGTCATCCACTCTACCAAGTCTTCGGCATGTTGCGGCTCAACATGGCCAGCTGCCGAAAAGAAGGACAAGCGTTTCCCACGGCCACGTGCTGATGAGAATGCACCATGTCCACGACCAGCATCATTGTTGCCTCTAGACACAGAGCCTGCTTGCCCTCTTTTATTGCCTCGTGACTGTCTGCCTCTCATTGTTTGCCTTCCAGACATACTAATGGCCTGCTGTGGTGTTAGTATGGGAAAAGCAGCAATTGTTTTCAATTAGTTTTAGGTGAAAACTGTGCAGGGGACACAGTACACTGAAAATACTTGCATACTTGAGCTTTAGGTGAATGCTATGCAAAGCACACAGTAGTACACTAAGTGAAACACTGACTGTCTGCAGCTAGCACAATCACCGTCCTACCTGTCACAGTATAGAGAATAACTGTATCCAGGTGAGCTTTAGGTGATCGCTATGCAAAGCAAACAGTAGTACACTAAGTGAAACACTAACTGTCTGCAGCTAGCACAATCACCAGCCTGCCTGGCACCGTATAGAGAATAACTGTATCCAGGTGAGCTTTAGGTGATCGCTATGCAAAGCACACAGTAGTACACTAAGTGAAACACTGACTGTCTGCAGCTAGCACAATCACCGGCCTGCCTGTCACAGTATAGAGAATAACGGTATCCAGGTGAGCTTTAGGTGATCGCTATGCAAAGCACACAGTAGTACACTAAGTGAAACACTGACTGTCTGCAGCTAGCACAATCACCGGCCTGCCTGTCACAGTATAGAGAATAACTGTATCCAGGTGAGCTTTAGGTGATCGCTATGCAAAGCACACAGTAGTACACTAAGTGAAACACAGACTGTCTGCAGCTAGCACAATCACCTGCCTGCCGGTCACAGTATAGAGCCTAACAGGAACGGATCTAGCTAAACTCAATACAGTGTATAAATATATATACAACACCTAGGATGCATATATATCCTCTACACACTGTAACAGCAGCTAACTGACTCGCCTGCCTGCTCTATCTAACTCAATATAAATGACACTGTCTATCTCTCTAAAACTGCCTCTTTCACAAACGCCAACACACTACACAAGGCCGACTTCCAGGCGGCCTTATATAGTGTGGAGCATGTACTAAACCCCCTGAGCCATAATTGGCCAAAGCCAGCCTGGCTTTGGCCAATTACGGCTCTTCGTTTTTTCTGCGCTGTGATTGGCCAAGCATGCAGGTCATAGTGCATGCTTGGCCAATCATCAGCCAGCAATGCACTGCGATGCCGCAGTGAATTATGGGCCGTGTCGCGCAACACAAATTTGGCGCGAACGGACCATAACGTTCGTTCTTCGTTGAACGATCGAACAGCCGATGTTCGATTTGAACGTGTGTTCGACGCGAACACGAAGCTCATCCCTAATGACCTGCAGTGAGATGTAGCTGCACAAAGGTGGGATGTGTATATATATATATATATATATATATATATATATATATATATATATATATCTATACTGATTATACTGCAGCTAGCAGAATCAACTGCCTGCTGTGGTATTAGTATGAGAACACCAGCAATTGTCTTCAGTTCATTTTAGGTGCACACTGTGCAGAGGACACAGTACACTAAGTGAAAATAATTGCAGCTCCCTGCCTGTGGTATTATTATGAGAACACCACCAATTGTATTCAGGTACCTTTAGGTGCACGCTGTGCAAAGGACACGGTACACTAAGTGAAAATAATGCAACTCCCTGCCTGTGGTATTAGTATGAGAACAGCAATTGTATTCAGGTACCTTTAGGTGCACGCTGTGCAAAGGACACAGTACACTAAGTGAAAATACTTGCTGCTCCCTGCCTATGGTATTAGTATGAGAACACCACCAATTGTATTCAGGTACCTTTAGGTGCACGCTGTGCAAAGGACACCGTACACTAAGTCAAAATAATGCAGCTCCCTGCCTGTGGTATTAGTATGAGAACACCACCAATTGTATTCAGGTACCTTTAGGTGCACGCTGTGCAAAGGACACAGTACACTAAGTGAAAATAATGCAGCTCCCTGCCTCTGGTATTAGTATGAGAACACCACCAATTGTATTCAGGTACCTTTAGGTGCACGCGGTGCAAAGGACACAGTACACTAAGTGAAAATACTTGCTGCTCCCTGCCTATGGTATTAGTATGAGAACACCACCAATTGTATTCAGGTACCTTTAGGTGCACGCTGTGCAAAGGACACAGTACACTAAGTCAAAATAATGCAGCTCCCTGCCTGTGGTATTAGTATGAGAACACCACCAATTGTATTCAGGTACCTTTAGGTGCATGCTGTGCAAAGGACACAGTACACTAAGTGAAAATAATGCAGCTCCCTGCCTCTGGTATTAGTATGAGAACACCACCAATTGTATTCAGGTACCTTTAGGTGCACGCGGTGCAAAGGACACAGTACAATAAGTAAAAATATTTGCAGCTCCCTGCCTGTGGTATTAGTATGAGAACACCATGCATTGTATTGAGGTACCTTTAGGTGCACGCTGTGCAAAGGACAAAGTACACTAAGTGAAAATAATGCAGCTCCCTGCCTGTGGTATTAGTATGAGAATACCACCAATTGTATTCAGGTACCTTAAGGTGCACCCTGTGCAAAGGACACGGTACACTAAGTGAAAATACTTGCAGCTCCCTGCCTGTGGTATTAGTATGAGAACACTAGACATGTGCAAAAATTTGTTAGTTTTAGTTTTCGTTTCATTCGTTTTTTGTTTTTTTTTTCGTTTTTCGGGTCATTCGTTATGATCGCAATTCGTAAATTCGTACATTCGTAAATTTATACATTCGTAAATGCGTACATTCGTAAATATATATACATTCGTAAATTCGTACATTCGTAAATTTGCAAATTCGTACATTCTGAAATTCGGAAATTTGGAAATTCGAAAATCTGAAAAAATAACTATTAAATTATAGGTATTGTAATTTCCTTTCAAATTTGGCTGTTAGCGAACGTAACGAATACAAATTTATCCGAAGTTACGCATAACCTGAAATAACAAATGCCACATCTAAACAAATGGAACGGAACAAATTAATAATAAATAATAATATAAAGTTTTTATTATTATTATTGTTATTTATTATTATTATTAAGTCATTATGTTCCATTCGTTTAGATACGGCATTCATTATTTCTAAAAACTATTCGTAACTTCGTTAAGTTCACTAACAGACAAATTTGAAAGGAAATTCCAATACCTATAATTTAATAGTTAGTAATAGTTAAGTTATTATTAGTTAATTATTATTTCAGATTTCCGAATTTACTAATTTCCGAATGTACGAATTTAAGCATTTACAAATGTACGAATTTAAGCATTTACGAATGTACAAATTTACGAATGTGCGAATGTACAAATTTACGAATGTACGAAACTACGAATTTTCGAATATTCGAATTTAAGAATATTCATTAAACGAGTTTTCGTTAATTTGGATATTTCCGAATTTTGCGAAATTCGTTAAAAAACGAATTCGGAACGAAACGAATTGCACATGTCTAGAGAACACCACCAATTGTATTCAGGTACCTTTAGGTGCACGCTGTGCAAAGGACACAGTACATTAAGTGAAAATAATGCAGCTCCCTGCCTGTGGTATTAGTATGAGAACATCACCAATTGTATTCAGGTACCTTTAGGTGCACACTGTGCAAAGGACACAGTACACTAAGTGAAAATACTTGCTGCTCCCTGCCTGTGGTATTAGTATGAGAACACCACCAATTGTATTCAGGTACCTTTAGGTGCACGCTGTGCAAAGGACACAGTACACTTAGTCAAAATAATGCAGCTCCCTGCCTGTGGTATTAGTATGAGAACACCACCAATTATATTGAGGTACCTTTAGGTGCACGCTGTGCAAAGGACACAGTACACTAAGTGAAAATAATGCAGTTCCCTGCCTGTGGTATTAGTATGAGAACACCACCAATTGTATTCAGGTAACTTTAGGAGTACGCTGTGCAAAGGACACAGTACACTAAGTGAAAATACTTGTAGCTCCCTGCCTGTGGTATTAGTATGAGAACACTACCAATTGTATTCAGGTACCTTTAGGTGCATGCTGTGCAAAGGACACAGTACACCAAGTGAAAATAATGCAGCTCCCTGCCTCTGGTATTAGTATGAGAACACCACCAATTGTATTCAGGTACCTTTAGGTGCACGCGGTGCAAAGGACACAGTACAATAAGTGAAAATATTTGCAGCTCCCTGCCTGTGGTATTAGTATGAAAACACCACCAATTGTATTCAGGTACCTTTGGGTGCACGCTGTGCAAAGGACACAGTACACTAAGTGAAAATAATGCAGCTCCCTGCCTGTGCTATTAGTATGAGAACACCACCAATTGTATTCAGGTACCTTTAGGTGCATGTTGTGCAAAGGACACAGTACACTAAGTGAAAATAATGCAGCTCCCTGCCTGTGGTATTAGTATGAGACTACCACCAATTGTATTCAGGTACCTTAAGGTGCACCCTGTGCAAAGGACACAGTACACTAAGTGGAAATACTTGCAGCTCCCTACCTGTGGTATTAGTATGAGAACACCACCAATTGTATTCAGGTACCTTTAGGTGCACGCTGTGCAATGGACACAGTACACTAAGTGAAAATAATGCAGCTCTCTGCCTGTGGTATTAGTATGAGAACACCACCAATTGTATTCAGGTACCTTTAGGCGCACGCTGTGCAAAGGACACAGTACACTAAGTGAAAATACTTGTAGCTCACTGCCTATGGTATTAGTATGAGAACACCACCAATTGTATTCAGGTACCTTTAGGTGCACGCTGTGCAAAGGACACGGTACACTAAGTGAAAATACTGCAGCTAGCACAATCACCTGCCTGCCTGTCAGTATAGAGAATAAGAGGAACGGATCTAGCTAAACTGAATACAGTGTGTAAATATATATACAACACCTAGGATGCATATATATACTCTACACACTGTAACTGTAGTTAACTGACTCGCCTGCCTGCTCTATCTAACTCAAATCAAATTACACTGTCTCTCTCTCTGTCTTCTAACCAACGCCGCAACACACTACCCAAGGCCGCCACGCCGGCAGCCTTATATAGTGTGGGGCGTGCACATACTCCTCTGAGCCATGATTGGCCAAAGCCACCCTGGCTTTGGCCAATTATGGCTCTCTGTACTTACGGTGCTGTGATTGGCCAAGCATGCGGGTCATAGTGCATGCTTGGCCAATCATCAGCCAGCAATGCACTGCGATGCTGCAGTGAATTATGGGCCGTGACGCGCCACTCGATTTTGGCGCGAACGGCCCATAATGTTCGAAATTCGGCGAACAGCCAAACAGGCGATGTTCGAGCCGAACATGGGTTCGACTCTAACTCGCAGCTCATCCCTACATATTGCATGTCATCCGCAGTTCTCCCACTAATATGGGTAATGAACTGTATATATGTATAATGTAGGACAGTGTGTATGCCTATATCCATATATCCATGTAAATATATGTATAATTCCAGTGAGTTAAAATAATTTTGTATATATAGCTGTGGCCACAGTTGATTCTAAAAGATAAAAAAAAAAAAATGCTCATGTAAAATAAAAGAATCAAAGATATATATAAGGTATAAGAAGGAAATTATAAGTAGGCATGATTGGTTTTAAGTTTATATCCATGGGGCATATGTATGCACCTAAGCGAACTACCAGTGTATGTGGCGGGGTGTGTGTGCATGTGCACTCGATCTAATGAACACCCTCACTCGGAACTCAAAATACATGTCCTGCCATAATTGACCATATCGGTATTGGGTCATAACTGAGACCAAGACCATACATATAGATAAATGGATACATAACATAATCCTAAATAATAAAAAAAATGAAAAATAAGAATGGAAAATTCTATTACCCATATGAAAAAATAATGTATCATCTAAAACATACTTCATATACAAAACAACACCACTAAAATAAAGATAACCGAATCTGCACTAGGTATCTGTGAATTAAAATAATATACATGTCCCCGTTCTGTTCTTCAAAGCCCTCACGTAGATCGTCAACTATGAGCTGTATAAACAGAAGAAAAAAAGAAAAAACGGGGAAAAGTATAAAAGTATCAAATAAGCAGAACCCTCAAATAGATGCAACCGTGCATACATGTAAAATGGAAGGATGATTATAGGTGGGTCACCTGCGATGTAACCAGCCTATATTCTAGCATACCACATCATCTGGGGATCCAGGCAGTATCTGTTTTTCTTAAGGAATCAGGGAAGTTTATTTTACAAGCATTGGAATACTTACTGACACATAACTTTTTTTATGTTTGACGGGGACTACTACCTCCAGAGATGCGGGGCCTCTATGGGCGCAAAATTTTCGCCCTCTCTTGCAAACCTTTTCATGGGCCTGTGGGAGAGGTCCCTCATCTTTGGACATGGTAGCCCCCGCCGTCTTGACACTATGTTTTTCTGTCGTTACATAGACGACTTGTTATTCATTACATCGGATACAGATAGTTGCCTAGACTCTTGGCTTGCATATTTCAACAATAATTCTTTTAATCTCCGGTTCACGGGTAATTTGCAAGCCAACTGCATATACTTCCTGGACATTAAACTTTCAAGTTCAAATGGTCTAGTTGTTTCTAGTATCCATAGGAAAGCTACAGCAGGGAACGCCCTCTTGAGGGCAGATTCTGCTCAGCCAAGTCACACCATTAAAGGAGTTCCCTACGGACAATTCCTAAGGCTTAAACGCCTATGTAGTAAACTGGACAACTATGCATTAGAAGCGAGCCTTATGTCACAAAGATTTAAAGATAAGGGGTACCCTAATAAGGTAATTGACAAGGCATTACTAGCAGTCAATGCCATTCCTAGGGACTCTCTGTTACAGGACTAAGCTAATACATCTAACCGAAACATGTATTTACCATACAATAACATTCCAGTGTTTTCTACCCCATTTAGGTTAGAATTTAACCAAATCAAACATACGGTCACTAAATATTTACTCATATTGTTTAATGACCCTATTTATCAGGAAGTTCTGTCTAAAGGCATTAAAACCGTTTCCCGCAGAGCACCCACGCTGGGGGGTCGCCTTTCGCCCAGCCTGTTCCAAAGTAGTGTTTCAGGTTCCAATTGGCTACATTTCAAAGGCACTTATAAATGCGGGAACAAAAACTGCAACTACTATAAATATATTAGGACAGGTCAAACTGTACAGTCCTATACCAACAATAAGGATTTTGTGATCCAGCAATTTATAAATTGCAATACATCAACTGTGATATATGCCATGTACAATACGTGGGACACACTATCCGTAGACTTAGAGACCGCCTGTATGACCACCTTCATGATATTGCGAAAAAACATAATACCAACGTGTCCTGTCTTTCCATCCAGGGAGTTGAGAAAATCAACACTCCTGTCAGTGGAGGCAACAGGTTCAGCATACTGTGCAGACGCAAGGTATATTATATATTTTGAATCAAAAAATGGGTGAGTGCGCTAGTTACTACTATATACCAAAAATAAAGTGATAACTGAAATTGAAAATAAATGTATGTGTAGCAAGTGACACACCAGCCTGCCTAGTATAATCTAGTTACTAGATGACACAAAAAAACACATTGGCATCTTAAAACACTGCGTGACAAGTGCCTAATAAATTACACTTGATAATTAGTGATCATTGGTGAAAATATCTGTAAATAATAAAATAATCCATGCATAATCACGATGACATAAATTCATGTGCTATTATAGTGAGTCCATGTAACTGTGGTGCACTGTAAAAATCCACAACAATTGCCATGAACATCCAGTGAAATACTATCCAGTGATAAAAGCTGTTGATGATCCACCTTCACCGACTATTAAATGGACACCCACAAAGTGCCCAAATGATGGCAGCTAACCACAAGTAGTTGACCCTTTTACTGAAAAAAGTGGTCAAATACGCTTCATAGCAAGTTGGACTTTGCTATTAACAGATGAATAAGCAGATAATGGAACAACTTCTTAGCCCATGGAGACTCAGGACGGCATATGCAAATAAGGAGATAAGGTCCGAAATAGGGTAATCCCGTTTATTATACTTAAAAACGTTCAATATAAAAAGCCAAATGGCTGCTTACTTAGGGAGTGCCCAAGGCCCGGCACTGAGGCTGGATGGCATAGAATCAAATTGGGGAGAAGGTCCCGACTCGTGTGCGGTGGCGTGCGTTCCACCTTGCACCTCAGTGAGGCAAGTGAACCGGAAGTGACCTCGGTACGTGACCAGGTGCCGCCTCTACGTCTGTTTCGTATGACACGTCTTCAGGAAGCGTGCCTAGTCACTGGATGTACTAGTTTATATGTGTCTGTCAATTAAGCCATCAAAGGGAGGAAGAATTTGTGAATAACCACAACCTCAGTCCCAGTCTGAGCGGCATATTGATACTGACAGCCAGCTAGTTAGGAAGATGCATAAAATACAATACAGTATACCATGTAAATACATAATATTAATACTCGGTCCATAGGCAAGTCACATTGTTATTATGAACATCACCAATTTGACAACTATAGGCCCAAATGCTAAATAGTTAAAATATAAAAAATAAAAAATTATGTCTAAAAACCCCTAATGGGTATAAAAGAGGTGCAAGGGAACCCATAACATGACATGTAGCTCATGAACAAAAAATTACATTAATCATTGGTTAAAAAGCAATTAAGGTCCAGATCTATATTAAGACCCAGCGGCTGCATAGTTCTCAAACGGTACAGCCACTGGGTCTCATTCTGAGAAATAGCCTTCTTCATGTCCGTACCTCTCCAGTGATATTTAACTCTATCTATACCATTGAAGGTCAAATAGTGTGGATCCCTGTCATGGAACTGGAGAAAATGTCGTGAGACACTGTGGTTAGGAAAACCTTTCCTTATGTTGGCCACATGTTCGTTTATCCTAACCCTTAGTTCGCGATGTGTAGGCACGTAGATAAAATATATATCAACCATTGTATCTAATATTAGAATACAAAAATATACACAGTATATAATAAAATGTTGGGTCGCGTGGTACATTCCAGGGAGAATATCTCAATGTAGAAACTTGCTGCGGTTGTGTCCACTAGACAAAGGTCCACGCTGAATGGAGATTTTTCCTTGGTACAGAGTCCACGGAAACCTTGTATAATTAAAATTAAGCTCTACATGTTTCGCGATATATGTATAATCGCTTTCTCAGGAGCTTCTAGGGTTTAAAGAGAACACATCTCATTAGATAATCAAAATACAATATAGTAAACATAATCAAAAACACAAATAAAACCAAAACGACTTTTTTGTGAAACACTCACCACAATGTGATGCGGATAAAGAGTGTTTGAATAGTCAGCTCTGCAAAGTGTGGCACACAACAGGATCAACACCCCAGATATTGCTTGGGGCAGGACACCCTGACCCTCAGACCCCAGGCAACGGAACCAAGCTGGCAATGGCGGAGAGTATGGGGATGCATGAGATGGCACTGGTAAGAAAAATGTATATACAGTATATATGTACATACCATTGGAATGCTGTATAGTAGGTCAATTAAAGATTGACACATAAATTCCCTCAGGAATTTGGTACTTACATAGATAGTATAGCAATAAAGAGAGGGTAAAATGACAATAGACTGGATGCGGTATAGTAGGTTTGTATGCGGTGGTGGTATTGGGCTGAAAAGAGATATTGAAAATTCTCTTAAGCCCCCTACACATTTCGAGCACCTGAAGTTGGTGAAATATATTTAGGACATATTTAATAAATCTAGATATTACATACCGTAGAATTTGATTAGAGCAAAAAAATATATATATATGACTGTCGGGTTCCAAAGAAATAGCCCTGGTATGGGAATATATGTTCACTAAAAATACAAAAAAGACCCAATAACTATTTGTTGAACAAAATAGATGGAAATGTATCAGTGAAACTGACTATTAATGCCTTACAAAATATCAAACAGCAGAGCAATGATATATATATCTTGGTGTCTGGTAATTAGTAGCCAATAACGGCCAAATATAATCCCAGAAACAGCTGCTGGCCTTTGGTGAACAGGCAGCATGGGTAGATCTAACAAAAAAGAAGAAAAACAAACATGCCGCCATAAAGATAAGGACATATGAAGTGGGGTCTAACTTGCAGCAAAAAATATCTGTGATTGTGTACATGCCCTGGGTTAATAGCCTGTAAATAGCCGTATCCAGCCAATTTCGGTCCGCTGTATATGTGGGGTGAGTCTGATGACTGCACTCCTCAGTAGCATCTGAGGAGTGATGTCTAAACCCCATTTTTGTATGCATCCCGCTCGGGAACGCGCCAGACTAACGTCTGACGTCACACGAGCCGGCCAGAATGCGTACCCCGCCGCATGTGTCCTCTGACGCATGCGCACCTGGACAATTGGAGGATCCAAGTGCTGTGGGCGGAAGTACTGGGAGGAAACACAGGTGGGGAGTGTCTCTCGCAGTGCCATTGGCAGACAAGTGTGGCAGTCATCCCACATGGGGGAAGGCCGTCGCAATCTGCCAACAGCTTGGGTGGCCACATAATCACTGAATTGCATAGATTCCATTGCTCGTGTCCGGTGACCAGGAGTCCTAATCCAAATGAATGCCAGACTGCAAAGCATGTCGGGGTGCTAAAAAATACTAATAAAAAGGCATGCTAATTAGAAACTGAATTGAACAATACATGCTAAAAGGCAATATAGTAAATATATTGCCATGCTAGGAAACCAGCACTAGACCTAAAATAGGTCCAGTGCATAGTGCCAAGCATACATGCAGAGGAAAAGGATATACAAAAAATACAAAATAACAAATATAGAATTAATTGTTGCTGGATCAATCTAAAAAGAGTAAATGCCCCGTACACACGATCGTTTTTAATGTCATTTTTTAAACCAACGTTTTTCTCCTCGTTTTTTTTCATGTTTCCTCTCAAGCCTGCCTTGCGTACACACCATCATTAAAAAAAACGATCAAGCAAAGCGCAGTGACGTTCAACACGTACGACGGCACTATAAAGGGGAAGTTCCGTTCGAATGGCGCCACCCTTCATGTTAGTAAAGTTTGTTGAGCGACGATTCGCGCTTTTCAGTCCGTTACTGTGTAATGAATGTGCTATCTCCATTACGAACGCTAGTTTTACCAGAACGAGCGCTCCCGTCTCATACTTGATTCTGAGCATGCGCGTTTTTTTTCACGTCGTTAAAGCATACACACTATCGTTTTTCACGTCGTTAAAAAAAAACGACATGAAAAACGACGTGAAAAAAGAGAGCATGTCCGGAATTTTTAATGGCCGTTTTTCACGTCGTTAAAAATGCTCTGGAGCATACACACGATCATTTTTCAGGGCCATTTTTTAAAATGGCAGTTTTAACGGCATGAAAAACGATCGTGTGTACGGGGCATAACAGTCTGAATGGCCATCAATATTCCAAAGAGCAAGAAAAAAGTTGATGACAGTAAATCAGAACTCCATATACATCAGTAAGATGTCTGAAAACTTGAAGATATGGGGTAATAATGATGATGCCTCCTAGATTTATGATCATGACAGATTATATATCGATAAAATATTACCCCGTGGATAATTGGCCCCAAACAAAGGGAGGACAATTCTTGGGGAAATAATAACTGCAGTTATGGGGGTATCCTAAAAATACAGAAACTTCCCAAATAAAAGGAATGAATCATGACGGTGTAATATTCATGATAAATGGTGCATGAACGGACCACAAAGAACCTCAGAGCCCAAAAGCAGATAAATACAAGGTTGCTACAAGGTGGACACACCAAGGGATCATGGATTGCCAGGCCGGTCCCTCAGAGGAAGGGCCGGTATGACAATACCTCGTTGATCCCTGGTGGTCTTGTAGCCTCTAGGCGTTCAATCCAAAGTGTTTCTCTTTGCAAGATGCGTTTATCACAGAAGTGTCAAATTTGTGGTACAGACCCAGGTGGCGGCTAACCGGGGTGAGCATCTTTGCATACTGGGAATAATATAAATGATCGTATATTCGCTTTTTAAAAGGACAAAATGTTTTCCCAACATAGAAAGCCCCACACCTGCAGGTCATGAGATAGATGACACCCTCAGTATTACATGTAGCGTGGAATTGAGGACGAAATATTTCGCCATTGGGCAGACAGAAACGTGATCCTGTCTGGACCCATGGACAGTATGTACACTGACCACATGTAAAAATGCCTCGTATCTGGGCCTGATTGTCACATTTGGGTCTATACTCACTTGCTGTAAGTTTGTTGCCAATTGAGGTACTTTTGCGAAACACTATCTCAGGGGTACTCCTGACATATTTACATAGCGTGGGGTCCTCACTTAGTAAGTGCCAATGCTTCTCCATGCAAGAGCGGAGCGATCGATGTTGGGCCGAGTATTTTGTGATAAACTTAGTAGTGGTCTGGCTTTGGTCTTGTTTTGGTTTAGGATAGAGCAACAAAGTTCTTTCTTTGCCAATGGCTTTGTTAAGGGCTCTTCTAATGAGACTCTTACTATAGCCGAGTTTGCGTAAACGCATTCGTAGTTCATTGGCTTGTGATCTAAATTCTGCCTCATGCGTGCAGTTCCTTCGTAGGCGAATATATTGGGCTTAAGCCTCGTACACACGACCGAGAATCTCGTTGTAAAAAAAAACACAGTTTTTCTCGACGAGATTCTTGTCAAGCTTGACGGGATTCTTGTCAAGCTTTCCTTGCATACACACTGTCAATTCCAAATCTCGTCGTAAAGTGCGGTGACGTACAACACGCACGACAGCAGTATAAAGGGGAAGTTCGATTGCAATGGCGCCACCCCTTGGGCTGCTTTTGCTGATCTCGTGTTACGGCGTGTTTGTAAAAGTTTGGGGAGAGACGATTCGCGCTTTTCAGTCTTCGTGCTTTTCAGTCTGTTACAGCATGACGAATGTGCTATCTCCATTACGAACGCTTGTTTTACCAGAAGGAGCGCTCCCGTCTCATACTTGATTCTGAGAATGCACGATTTTTTAAGACTCGGAAAAGCATACACACGACCGGTTTTCTCGTCAGGAATCCCGACGAGAAAAACGAGAATCCTGACGAGAAAATAGAGAGCAGGTTCTCTATTTTTCTCGTCGAGATTCCCGGCAGCTTTCTCGACGAAAAACCATACACACAAATGTTTTTCTCTGCAAGAAAACTCTCCCAGCAGTTTTCTTGTTGTTTCTTGAAGAGAAAACCGGTCGTGTGTACGAGGCTATAGTGTATACTACGTACCAAAGTCAATTTTTCCATATTTATTCCTATCCAATTAATTTGAGGACATGGCACAATTATCACTTAAGGTGTTGATTACCACCTAAGGGCACCTGTAATCAATCTAGTCTAAGGGTTAGGATAAACGAACATTTGGCCAACATAAGGAAAGGTTTTCCTAACCACAGTGTCTCACGACATTTTCTCCAGTTCCATGACAGGGATCCACGCTATTTGACCTTCTATGGTATAGATAGAGTTAAATATCACTGGAGAGGTACGGACATGAAGAAGGCTATTTCTCAGAATGAGACCCAGTGGCTGTACCGTTTGAGAACTATGCAGCCGCTGGGTCTTAATATAGATCTGGACCTTAGCCCTGGTTTACACTGGTGCGATTTGACATGCGATTTGACATGTCAAATCGGCGAAATTTGCCGCAAATTGCGGGCAATGGCACCGTCCTAATCGGTGCGACGCCGCATCTGCGGCGCTGCACCGATAACAAAAAGTAGTTTCTGTACTACTTTTTGCGATTTCAGCAGCGATTTACATTGACATCTGTGTCAGATGTCTCTGTAATCAAGCTGAAATCGGGACTGACAGGCAGGAGTGAAATCATGCGAGTTCAGCTAAACTCGCACGGCTTCACTCCCGCAGCCCCAGTGTGAACATGGGCTTAATTGCTTTTTAACCAATGATTAATGTAATTTTTTGTTCATGAGCTACATGTCATGTTATGGGTTCCCTTAGGGTTTTTTAGACATAATTTTTTATTTTTTATATTTTAACTATTTAGCTTTTCGGCATATAGTTGTCTAATTGGTTATGTTCATAATAACAATGTGACTTGCCTATGGACCGAGTATTAATATTATGTATTTACATGGTATACTGTATTGTATTTTATGCATCTTCCTAACTAGCTGGCTGTCAGTATCAATATGCCGCTCAGACTGGGACTGAGGTTTTGGTTATTCCCAAATTCTTCCTCCCTTTGATGGCTTAATTGACAGACACATATAAACTAGTACATCCAGTGACTAGGCATGCTTCCTGAAGACGTGTCATACGAAACAGACGTAGAGGCAGCACCTGGTCGCGTACCGAGGTCACTTCCGGTTCCTTTGTCTCACTGCGGTGCAGGGTGGAACGCACGCCAGCACACACGAGTCGGGACCTTCTCCCCAATTTGATTCTATGCCATCCAGCCTCAGTGCCAGGCCTTGGGCACTCCCTAAGTAAGCAGCCATTTGGCTTTTTATATTAAACGTTTTTAAGTATAATAAACGGGATTACACTATTTTGGACCTTATCTCCTTACTTGCATATGCCGTCCTGAGTCTCCATGGGCTAAGAGGTTGTTCCATTATTTGCTTATTCACCTGTTAATAGCAAAGTCCAACTTGCTATGAAGCGCATTTGACCACTTTTTTCAGTAAAAGGGTCAACTACTTGTGGTAAGCTGCCATCATTTGAGCACTTTGTGGGTGTCCATTTAATAGTCGGTGAAGGTGGATCATCAACAGCTTTTATCACTGGATAGTATTTCACTGGATGTTCGTGGCAATTGTTGTGGATTTTTGAAGTGCACCACAGTTGCATGGACTCACTATAATAGCACATGAATTTATGTCATCGTGATTATGCATGGATTATTTTATTATTTACAGATATTTTCACCAATGATCACTAATTATCAAGTGTAATTTATTAGGCACTTGTCACGCAGTGTTTTAAGATGCCAATGTGTTTTTTTGTGTCATCTAGATACTAGATTATACTAGGCAGGCTGGTGTGTCACTTGCTACACGTACATTTATTTTCAATTTCAGTTATCACTTTATTTTTGGTATATAGTAGTAACTAGCGCACTCACCCGTTTTTTGATTCACTTTGCATCAGTGGTCTCCATTGTTTTTTGAGGTGCAGCTTTTATTTATCAAATGTTTTGATTTAATAGCACATTTGGCACGAGATACACTTTTCCTTTTTTACCATATTATATATTTTCACTACACACTAGGATTCCGGCCGATTTAAATTTTGAATGGGATGTATCTCATTATTATGACTAATAGGGATGAGCTCGGTGTTCGAGTCGAACATACGTTCGACTCGAACATCGGCTGTTCGATCGTTCGCCGAACAACGAACGATTTGGGCCGTTCGCGCCTAATTTGCGGCCCACAATGCACTACGCCATCGCAGTGTCATCCAGGCGCTGTGATTGGCCAAGCATGCACTGTGACCCCGCATGCTTGGCCAATCACAGCGCCGGCAGCGAGGAGAGCAATGATTGGCCACAGGCAGGATGCCTGTGGCCAATTATTGCTGAGGGTGTTTAGTACACGCCCCACACTATAAAAGGCCGCCAGCACGGCGGCCTAGTGTAGTGTGTTCCGGAGCAGGGAAAGAGAAGCATAGGCAGGGACAGTGGCATTTTTTTTTCTTGCTTAACCTGGATTCCTTTAGTTTAGGGAAAGAGAAGGATAGGTAGGGAGAGTGTCAGTCTGTTTTACTGTGCTAAACCTTGTTTGTAGGGACAGGGAAGGACAGTGAGGGAAATTCTCATTGTGCTATACTGTGCTAAAGCATTCATCATCAACCATCTTTAAAAAAACATTTTTTATAGGGACAGAAAACTATAGGTAGGGAGAGTGTCAGTGTGTTTTACTGTGCTAAACCTTGTTTGTAGGGACAGGGAAGGACAGTGAGGGAAATTCTCATTGTGCTATACTGTGCTAAAGCATTCATCATCAACCATCTTTAAAAAAAATTTTTTATAGGGACAGAAAACTATAGGTAGGGAGAGTGTCAGTGTGTTTTACTGTGCTAAACCTTGTTTGTAGGGACAGGGAAGGACAGTGAGGGAAATTCTCATTGTGCTATACTGTGCTAAAGCATTCATCATCAACCATCTTTAAAAAAACATTTTTTATAGGGACAGAAAACTATAGGTAGGGAGAGTGTCAGTGTGTTTTACTGTGCTAAACCTTGTTTGTAGGGACAGGGAAGGACAGTGAGGGAAATTCTCATTGTGCTATACTGTGCTAAAGCATTCATCATCAACCATCTTTAAAAAAACATTTTTTATAGGGACAGAAAACTATAGGTAGGGAGAGTGTCAGTGTGTTTTACTGTGCTAAACCTTGTTTGTAGGGACAGGGAAGGACAGTGAGGGAAATTCTCATTGTGCTATACTGTGCTAAAGCATTCATCATCAAGCATCTTTAAAAAAAAAAAATTATAGGGACAGAAAACTATAGGTAGGGAGAGTGTCAGTGTGTTTTACTGTGCTAAACCTTGTTTGTAGGGACAGGGAAGGACAGTGAGGGAAATTCTCATTGTGCTATACTGTGCTAAAGCATTCATCATCAACCATCTTTAAAAAAACATTTTTTATAGGGACAGAAAACTATAGGTAGGGAGAGTGTCAGTGTGTTTTACTGTGCTAAACCTTGTTTGTAGGGACAGGGAAGGACAGTGAGGGAAATTGTCATTGTGCTATACTGTGCTAAAGCATTCATCATCAACCATCTTTGAAATCCTTGTTTTTTGGACAGTCAGGGAAATTGTCATTGTGCTATTCTGTGCGAAAGCAATCATCCTCAACCATATTTAGAAATCCTTAAGTAAAGGGACAGATAAGGACACCTGAAGGTAGCCCTTATTGCTTTTTTCCCATCTCCCTGCAGGCCATCCATTAGAATGTCTGGAAGGCAAACAAGGAGAGGCAGACAGTCAGGAGGCAATAAAAGAGGGCAAGCAGGCTCTGTGTCTGGGGGCAACAGTGCTGGTCGTGGACACGGTGCATTGTCATCAGCACATGGCCATGGGACACGCTTGTCCTTCTTTTCGGCAGCTGGACATGTTGAGCCACATCATGCCGAAGACTTGGTAGAGTGGATGACCAAGCCCTCCTCCTCCTCCTCATCCTCTCTCACCCAGGCTCAGGGTACTGGCAAAGCAGCTGCCAAAGCGTCCTCTTCCCTGGTATCAATGTCAGACTCATCATCAGTCACTCCTTCCCTAGACCCACCATGTCCTCCTCCTGAGGAGTCCCCCGAACTGTTTGAGCACAGTGTTGGGTACATGCTCCAGGAGGATGCCCAGCGTTTCGAAGGGTCTGATGATGAAACCCAGCTAGAGGAAGGCAGTAGCGTGAGAGCAGACAGAGGGGATGCTCAAGAAGGACACCAATCTGGCAGTCATGTTCCAGCAGCTGCAGCATACTGCCAGATTGGCTCCAGTGATGAGGAGGGAGGGGATGATGAGGTCACTGACTCCACGTGGGTGCCTAATAGGAGAGAGGAGGAGGAGGAGGATGAGGAGGAGGCACATCTCCAACGAGGCAGGATGCCCTTTGGTGGCCAGCGTAAGGGCAGTACACCGACGGAATCACACCGCAGAGCTCCGCCTGTGCAGGGCGCTGCCTCTGCCCGTCATTCAAAAAGTTCTTTGGTGTGGGCCTTTTTTGAAGCGAGTGCATCAGATCGCACAGCTGCTGTTTGCAACATATGTCTCAAGCGTATATCGCGTGGCCAAAACATCAGCCGCTTGGGTACCACATGCCTGACCAGACATATGTTGACCTGCCATGCAGCTCGTTGGCAAGCCTACCTCAAAGACCCACACCAAAGAACAAAGCGGACCTCTCCTTGCACCGCATCAGCTGGGATCTCCAACCCCACTATAACTTCAGTCCTCTCTGAAACATGCACTGAGAGGAATGAAGGTGTAGAATTAGGTGTGTCACAGCCAAGTACTTGCGGCCACTCTGCTAGCAGTACACCGACGTCCGATTCTAGCAGGCAAATTTCCCTGCCCCAGCTGCTGGACCGTCGAAAGAAGTTCACTCCCAGCCATCCACATGCCCAGCGGTTGAATGCTAGCTTGGCTAAATTGCTAGCGCTTCAACTGCTGCCTTTTCAGTTGGTAGACTCGGCCCCCTTCCGTGAGTTTGTGCAATGTGCGGTTCCTCAGTGGCAGGTTCCCAAACGCCACTTTTTCTCACGGAAGGCTATTCCGGCTCTCTACCGGCATGTGGAAGGCAATGTCTTGGCCTCGCTGGACAGGGCGGTCAGCGGTAAGCTGCATATTACCGCTGACTCATGGTCCAGCAGGCATGGATAGGGACGTTACCTTTCTTTCACGGCCCATTGGGTCACTCTTTTGGCAGCTGGGAAGGATGCAGGACAAGGTGCAGTAGTGTTGGAGGTTGTTCCACCGCCACGCCTCCAAAATGCTACTACTGGTTGTGACACACCTCTCTCCTCCACCCCCTCCTCTTCTTCTTCCTCCATGGCCTCTTCCTGTGCTTTGTCCTCTGAACCAGCGGTGCTCCGTAGCCGTTCAAGGGGCTACGCAAGTACGCAGGCAAAAAGATGCCATGCCGTGCTTGCGCTGGTGTGTTTGGGGGACAGAAGCCACACTGGGGCAGAGGTCCTGTCTGCTCTGCAGGGCCAGGCCGAGAGGTGGTTGACGCCACGCCAGCTTAAGCCAGGAATAGTGGTTTGCGACAATGGCACCAACCTCCTCTCCGCCCTCCGACAGGGACAACTGACCCATGTGCCCTGTGTGGCTCACGTCCTTAACCTGGTGGTGCAGCGGTTCTTGGGCAGGTACCCGGCCTTACAGGATGTCCTGAGGCAGGCCAGGAAAGTCTGTGTGCATTTCCGCAGATCTTATAATGCCAGTGCTCGCCTGGCTGAGCTGCAAAAGGAGTTGAACCTGCCCAAGAACCGCCTTATATGTGACATGCCCACCAGGTGGAACTCAACGTTGGCCATGCTGCAGCGGCTGCACACGCAGCAGAGGGCCATCAATGAGTACCTGTGCGACTACGGCACCAGGACAGGGTCAGGGGAGCTTGGTTTTTTTTCTCCACGCCAGTGGGGCATGATCAGGGATGCATGCACTGTCCTGGCACCATTTGAGGAGGCCACGAGGATGGTGAGCAGTGACAGTGCATGCATCAGTGACACTGTACCTCTTGTCCACCTGTTGGAGCACACGCTGCGTGGAATAATGGACAGGGCACTTGAGGCAGAACAGAGGCAGGAAGAGGAGGACTTCCTTGCCTCTCAAGGCCCCCTTTACCCAGACAGTGTTCCTTCTGTCCCACCCATCGCACAGGAAGAGGAGGAGGAGGAGGAGGAGGAGGATTGTGTCAGCATGGAGGTGGAGGCTGGCACTCAGCATCATCAGCAGCAGTCTTTTAGGGATGATTTACAGTCCCAAGAAACCAGTGGACTTGTACGTGGCTGGGAGGAGGTGGCTGCGGATCATGTCGTCCTTAGTGACCCAGAGGACTCCGGACCGAATGCCTCAGCTAACCTACGCTGCATGGCCTCCCTGATCCTGCAAATTCTGCGGAAGGATCCTCGTATTCTTCGGATCAAGGAGAGGGACCATTACTGGCTGGCCACTCTCCTTGATCCACGGTACAAGGGTAAGGTTGCGGACCTTATGTTACCGTCGCAGAGGGAGCAGAGGATGAGACAACTCCGGGAGGCCTTGCAGAAAGGTCTGTGCAACGCGTTCCCAGAGACTGGGAGGTTACAAACTCCTGGTCCTGGACAACGAGTTGCTGAGGCTTCGGCCAGTCAAAGAAGGAGCGGTGGGGAAGGTGGCCGTCTGACCGATGCGTTCAGACAATTCTTTAGTCCGCAGCCCCAAAGTATGATCGGTTCCAGCAACCATCGCCAGCGTCTGATAAACATGGTGCAGGAATATCTAGGGGCAAGGTCAGACTTGGACACCTTCCCCACCGAAAATCCTCTGGCTTACTGGGTCTTGAGGATGGATCACTGGCCAGAGCTTGCACAGTATGCAATTGAGCTACTGGCCTGTCCTGCATCCAGCGTTCTTTCGGAACGCACATTCAGTGCTGCTGGAGGATTTGTCACGGATCACAGGGTGCGCCTGTCCACCGACTCGGTTGATCGACTGACTTTCATCAAGATGAACCAGTCTTGGATCACCACCAGCTACCACACACCTGATGCTGATATAACAGACTAATTGATTTTAACATGTCACATCCCTTCAAGACTGATGCTGATGCTGAGTGCCTGTGCTGTTATGTTGACTGGCTATCCTCCTCCTCCGAGTCCTCAATGATACGATTGATGATGATAGCTTGGAAGATCATTTTTGTTTATGGGTGCCGCCACCAGTGCCTAACGCCCAATTTTTCAGCCCCTGTTTAACAGGGGCGTGTAATTACAATTTTTGAAGCAATACTTTGCAACATGGCTCATTGCTGTGCTCCAAGTACAGTATCTGTGAGGGGTTGCAGTGTTGTGCCACCAGTGCCTAAGGCCCAATTTTTCAGCCCCTGTTTAACAGGGGCGTGTAATTACAATTTTTGAAGCAATACTTTGCAACAGGGCTCATTGCTGTGCTCCAAGTACAGTATCTGTGAGGGGTTGCAGTGTTGTGCCACCAGTGCCTAAGGCCCAATTTTTCAGCCCCTGTTCAACAGGGGCATGTAATTACAATTCTTGATCTAATAATTCACAGCAGGGCCCATTGCTGCACCCACCAAGAGTAACTCTGAGGGCTTACAGTGTTGTGGCAACGCCACCACCACCACCACCACGAAAGGCCCAATTTTTCAGCCCCTGTTCAAAAGGGGCATGTAATTACAATTCTTGATCTAATAATTCACAGCAGGGCCCATTCCTGCACCCACCAAGAGTAACTCTGAGGGCTTACAGTGTTGTGGCAACACCACCACCACCACCACGAAAGGCCCAATTTTTCAGCCCCTGTTCAACAGGGGCATGCAATTACAATTCTTGATCTAATAATTCACAGCAGGGCCCATTGCTGCACCCACCAAGAGTAACTGTCAGGGCTTACAGTGTTGTGGCACCAGCACCACCATCAAAGGCCTAATTTTTACTACCACTGTTCAACAATTATATGTAATTACAATTCCTGATATAATAGTTGACAGCAGGGCGTTCCAGCACCAACCAAGAGTAACTGTGAGCGCTTACAGTGTTGTGCCAACACCAACAACTAAGGGGCCTATTTCTGCAGAGTATATACGGCAGGTCCCTACTTTCAAACATCCAACTTACAAACGACTCCTACTTGCAAACGCAAGAAGACAACAGGAAGTGAGAGGAAATCTACCCCTAGGAAGGAAAATTCTCTCCTGTAAGAATTAATATGGGAGAAAGGTGTCTCCTCTGTACTGATGCTTTATCACCAATCCTTGTTTCAAGAAAAACACCACATTTCAAAAACAGTTGTCATTAGGACGGAAAGTGAGGTGAAATGTTCTGAACAGGGGCACAGACAGCAAAACAAATGTTACAGGGGTGATAACCCTTACCTATGTTTTCCAAAAAGTTTAAAAATAGATTTTTGGGCTGGAGCTACACTTAAACAATGTACCTGTTCAAAATTACAAACAGATTCTACATAAGAACAAACCTACAGTCCCTGTCTTGTATGCACCGCCTGTATACGGCTGTTCAGAGTATATAGGGCCTTTTTTATTTTATGTGCAGGGTTCCCCTTAATATCCATACAAGACCCAAAGGGGCTGGTAATGGGCTGGGGTAGGGGGGGGGGGTCATGGGGTAGCTATGCCATTTTTCTTAAAGATTTTCATCCATATTACCGGGACCAGACATTACATTAAAGCCGCAAGCAGTTTTAAATGGCTTTTTTTTCCTTTAGAAGTGTCATTTTGTGCAGGGACAGTTCTAAACACGGGAAACACGTGGCACTTCACAGGCATACTTTAGACACCCCCCAGGTACGATATTTAAAGGAATATTTGACTTATTTTTTTTCACTTTATGCATCATTAAAATGACTGCTCCCGAAAAACGACCGTTTTTAAAACTTCTTTTTGCATTGATACATGTCCCCTGGTGCAGAACCCGGGTTCCCAAACCCTTTTTAGGACAATAACATGCATAATAGTCGTTATAATTAGCACTTTAGAATTCGAACGTTCGCATCCATTGTATTTAATAGGGTTCTAATGTTCGTACGAACTTTCGGTCCGTTCGCGGGTTCTGGTGCGAACCGAACCCGGGGGTGTTCGGCTCATCACTAATGACTAACTTCCCCACCATAGCCAGTGATGTTTGTCAGTTGCCGGTCTACGATATATAATTTCTTGGCCGCTTGTATGCTACCAGTCCATTTATCATCCCTCTACATACCCTATTATTCCAAATGTATTCCTGGATCTGAAGTTTAGTGTTCTGTTCCCCGTTCCAAGTGGGTCTCTCCGCATAGTTCTGGTTGGCTTTCCGTGTCTTACATGTATTTCGTTCTCTAATTGCCCTAGCTTAATATTACATTGATATCACTTGCTTAAAGTCATTTATAATAGCTATGGAAACTTGAGAGTGAAATTTTTATGTTATACATGTATGCACGGTTGCATCTATTTGAGGGTTCTGCTTATTTTATACTTTTCCCTGTTTTCTTCTCTTTTTTTCTTCTGTTTACACAGCTCATAGTTCACGATCTACATGAGGGCTTTGAAGAACAGAACGGGGACATGTATATTATTTTAATTCACAGATACCTAGTGCAGATTCGGGTATCTTTATTTTAGTGTTGTTGTTTTGAATATGAAGTATGTTTTAGATGATACATTATTTTTTCACATGGGTAATAGAATTTTCCATTCTTATTTAAATTTTTTTTGATTATTTAGGATTATGTTATGTATCCATTTATCTATATGTATGGTCTTGGTCTCAGTTATGACCCAATACCGATATGGTCAATTATGGATGTATTTTGAGTTCCGAGTGAGGGTGTTCATTAGATCGAGTACACATGCACACACACTCCGCCACATACACTGGTAGTTCACTTAGGTGCATACATATGCCCCATGGATATAAACTTAAAACCAATCATGCATATAAAGCGGGGTCTCCTTTAAGGCCCCGGGACTACGTTACCCAGAACCCCGTTCGGGCACCCAGAGTGCAGTTAGCCATCGCAGAGACTCATGGGAGGGGTTATTTAAGGAGGAGGCGAGGCGGAGCTCGGCCTCTTTGGACACCGCGCTGCAAGCAAGACTTTTCTTCCTGTGCGGATCTGCTGCAGTGCAAGGCCTGAAGCCTGGGCCTTGCGCAACTTCCAAAGAGCCTTCCACCCCACTGCAGAGCCTGGGTGGCATCTGACTTGTCGAGTGAGGACATCAGTTGGATCGGGGACCCGATCGTTGCAGACGCTGTGTGCGGATACACAGCAGGGTGGACGTTTTGGACTGGGATCGCGTCCGGAGTGGTGAGCGGGCACCTGCCCAGACCAATGGACTGTGCCGTGTTAAGGCCTATAGACTGCATAGGCCCACAGTTTCACTTATTTGCTGTTCCCCGGGGGGACCGGTAGCAGGACAGAGTTTAAGTGTCCCTCCCAGTATAGTGTTTCAAGTATTGCCTGTTGTGGATTACAAATTGCTATTCATCAAGTGCACCACCGAAAGCTGGCATGCGAAGAACTCCATATAGGAGGTGACTGAGATTTATTCCATGTCAGGCCTGACCGGGGTGGGAAGTTTGGGTATTGTTTAGTGCGCCATAGGGCGCGCATACCATAATAGCTACACGTGGTGAAGTACCGCGCAGCGCCATTATTGTATGCTGTGTTGAATTCTGCAGGGCTCTGCTAACCAATTGCATATGTTGTGTTCTGTCTATGCTACTTTTGATAAGAGTAAACAGTTATATTTAATCTCTGCCCTCAGTGTGTTGTCTTACTTTAGGAGATTATTCCTTGCAATAACATTTAAATGTGATATACATATAACCCCTAGACTAGCTGTGCCAGAGTGGGTCGAGCAGATTGCTGGGGGTTGGTGGTGCTGCACACATGGCCCGAAAATCAATCCAGCGGCTCTCTTAACTGGGGGTAGCGCTACACATACTTATAATTTCCTTCTTATACCTTATATATATCTTTGATTCTTTTATTTTACATGAGCATTTATTTATTATCTTTTAGAATCAATTGTGGCCACAGCTATATATACAAAATTCATTTAAATCACTGGAATTATACATATATTTACATGGATATATGGATATAGGCATACACACTGTCCTTCATTATACATATATACAGTTCATTACCCATACTAGTGGGAGAACTGCGGATGACATGCAATATGTAATAGTATTGATCTCAGTTCTATGGTTTCAGCGGTCGCCTATCGGTCTGTGTTGTGAGTGATGTACACATGATCCATTCACAGATCTATATGGACTACTCCTGACCATATCACCACTTTAATTTAATTAATTTCATTTTATTTCATCCTATTTCATCTTACTTCATTTTTTATTGTGCACCACACTAGGCACATCATGAAAAAGCAACACCACTATCTAATAAAGTGTATTTTCGCATGAGTAATTATGAATTTCATACAACCAGGATATTCATATCCATATTTACACTCTAACACGATACACTACTCACTATGCTACTATATACTTATATAGCACATATTACGGTTTTTATTATTCAGCTTTCTGCACTTTTTTGGATTATTATTGTAGCGGACCCCCCAATAATTGGGGGTCGCTATGCTTAAATTCAGGAGGTAGCCTGAGCCCATAGTTGGACTCAGGCTGTTGAATTCTTCAAAAACTGGCTTCTGCTCTGAGGTAATGTTGCCTGGCAGTACAGTTCACTGTGGCCTGTGGGTGGCACTGTCGCCCCAGGCTCAGGTTGAACCACAGGTAGCGTTGCAACGCCATTGGGTGTCCTCTCTCGGCAGCCGTGCAGTGGGCATGGTCTACCCACTGTGCATGCTGGGAGAGGATACATAAGGGGCAGACGCCATTATTCGGGGAGCAGTTAGCGCCTCCCGGCCCTCCAGGCGAGGGGTGCGTGTGTGTGTGTGTACCAGCCCCAGGCACCTTTAGCCTGAGGCTGCATCGCTGTAAGTAGGCCCAGCACCTTTAGCTGAGGCCTACACTCGAAGAGGAGTCCCAGGGCGCCCAAGTGAGGGTGGCCCGCTCTGAAGGAGAGGCAACCAGGGGGTGATCTACCCAAGGGGATCGGTGAGAGAAGTCACTGTCTCGGGAGAGGCCTGGTTACGTCTCAGAGGGAAGGATTCCACAGTCCGCCACAAGCCCAGTAACGTGCCCCATTGGCACCTAAGGACTCAAGTTTCACTAGACTGGGAAGTTCGGGACTTAGGAAATCACAAGGAAATGTTCCGTGCTCCACATCGGCTGCTGGGACCGCTCTTAAGGGGACTATCCGGGTGAGCAAATCCCACTCAGGCCTGAGTGGCGACGAGTGATAGTTAAGTGCCGCGTGCCTGAACCTGCCTCCCTGTTCATTTCTCTTTATCTCCAACTTTCCTGTCAACTTCTCAAGCAAAGCAAAATAAACCTTTTTATTGGGTTTTAATACTGTCTGGACATTGGCCTTCCTTTAACCACTTCAATACCATGCACTTATGCACCTTCCCGCCCAGACCAATTTTCAGCTTTCAGTACTCTCACACTTTAAATGACAATTACTTAGTCATGCTACACTGTATCCAAACAAAATTTTTCTCATTTTCTTCTCACAAATAGAGCTTTCTTTTGGTGGTATTTAATCGCCACTGGGTTTTTTATTTTTTGCGATATAAGCAAAAAAACAGCAATTAAAAAAAAAAAAAAAAAAACTTTTTTTTAGTTTCTATTGTAAAATTTTGCAAATAAGTAATTTTTCTTCATAAATTTGTGCCAAAATGTATACTGCTACATATCTTTGGTAAAATGAACCCAAATTAGTGTATATTATTTGGTCTTTGTGAAAGTTATAGAGTCTACAAACTATGGTGGCAATCACTGAAAATTTATCACATCTGATCACGCCTGATGTACTGAAGGGATATCTCATTTCTTGAGACACTAACAAGCGAGGAAAGTACAAATACCCCAAAATGACCCCTTTTTGGAAAGTAGACAGTCCAAGGTATTTACTAAGAGGCATGGTGAGTTTTTTGAAGTTGTATTTTTTTCCCACAATTCTTGGGAAAATTTAAATTTATTTTTTATTTTTTACACAAACTGGTCATATTAACAGTTTTTTTCTCTCACACAGCATATGCATAATTGCAACTACACCCCAAACTACATTCTGCTACTCCTCCTGAGTGTAGCGATACCACATGTGTGAGACTTTTACACAGCCTGGCCACATACAGAGGCCCAACATTGAAGTAGCACTTTCAGGCGTTCTACAAGCATAAATCGCACATATCCTTTCTCAACCACCTATTACACTTTTGAAGGCCCTGGAGCACCAGGACAATGGAATTTTCCACAAAATGACCCCATTTTGGAAAGCACACACCCCAACGTATAATCTATGAAGCATTATGAGTCTTTTGAACGGTTCATTTTTTTCCAGAAGGTTTTGAAAAATGTGGAAAAAAAATGAAAATGCATTTTTTTTACACAAAGTTGTCCATTTATAAGATATTTCTAACACATAGCATATACATAGCAAAAATGACACCCCAAAATGCATTCTGCTACTCCTCCTGAGTATAGCGATACCACATGTGTGAGACTTTTACACAGCCTGGCCACATACAGAGGCCCAACATTGAAGTAGCACTTTCAGGCGTTCTACAAGCATAAATCGCACATATCCTTTCTCAACCACCTATTACAGTTTTGAAGGCCCTGGAGCACCAGGACAATGGAATTTTCCACAAAATGACCCCATTTTGGAAAGCACACACCCCAACGTATAATCTATGAAGCATTATGAGTCTTTTGAACGGTTCATTTTTTTCCAGAAGGTTTTGGAAAATGTGGAAAAAAAATGAAAATGCATTTTTTTTACACAAAGTTGTCCATTTATAAGATATTTCTAACACATAGCATATACATAGCAAAAATGACACCCCAAAATGCATTCTGCTACTCCTCCTGAGTATAGCGATACCACATGTGTGAGACTTTTACACAGCCTGGCCACATACAGAGGCCCAACATTGAAGTAGCACTTTCAGGCGTTCTACAAGCATAAATCGCACATATCCTTTCTCAACCACCTATTACACTTTTGAAGGCCCTGGAGCACCAGGACAATGGAATTATCCACAAAATGACCCCATTTTGGAAAGCACACACCCCAACGTATAATCTATGAAGCATTATGAGTCTTTTGAATGGTTCATTTTTTTCCAGAAGGTTTTGGAAAATGTGGAAAAAAAATGAAAATGCATTTTTTTTACACAAAGTTGTCCATTTATAAGATATTTCTAACACATAGCATATACATAGCAAAAATGACACCCCAAAATGCATTCTGCTACTCCTCCTGAGTATAGCGATACCACATGTGTGAAACTTTTACACAGCCTGGCCACATACAGAGGCCCAACATTGAAGTAGCACTTTCAGGCGTTCTACAAGCATAAATCGCACATATCCTTTCTCAACCACCTATTACACTTTTGAAGGCCCTGGAGCACCAGGACATTGGAATTTTCCACAAAATGACCCCATTTTGGAAAGCACACACCCCAACGTAGAAGCATTATGAGTCTTTTGAACTGTTCATTTTTTTCCAGAAGGTTTTGGAAAATGTGGAGAAAAAATGAAAATGCATTTTTTTTACACAAAGTTGTCCATTTATAAGATATTTCTAACACATAGCATATACATAGCAAAAATAACACCCCAAAATGCATTCTGCTACTCCTCCTGAGTATAGCGATACCACATGTGTGAGACTTTTACACAGCCTGGCCATATACAGAGGCCCAACATTGAAGTAGCACCTCCAGGCATTCTAGCAGCATTAATTGCACATATAATTTTCTGACTACCGATCACATTTTTGAAGGCCCTTCATATATCTAACACATAGCAGGTACATACCAAATAACAAAAGATTACCTGTGGTTTTAGAAGTGCAGTGGTCCACAGAGGAGAGCATCGGTCCAGGCAGCAGGCAGGGATGAGGTCAGCGACAGCAAAAGCAATCATCCAGGCAGCAGGCAGGAATACTGTCCATAGTTCGCACAGGCAGAGATACTGTCAGCACAGCCAGAGCACAGCCAAAGCACAGGTCCAGGTAGCAGGCAGAGGTGTCCCGGCAGAAATGCTGTCCAAAGTCAGTAGAGGCAGCAGGCAGATATATGGTCAACACAGCCAAAGTATTGGTCCAAGCAGCAGGAAGAAACATGGTCCATAATGTCATGGGTCATTACAGGCAGTAATATGGTCAGCACAGCCAAATTATTGGTCCAGGCAGCAGGAAGGACCATCAAGCTTAGGGCCAGGGGGACAGGGGTAGAGGCTTCTCCCACCCAAATCGCTTTGAAGCCTCCGGGCAACCAGACCCTGTTCTTGGAGCACAGAAAACGAAAAACTGTTTTTCTCGACTCAGAACGCTATTCTGAAGCCCCTCACATATGTGAGACCCCTGTGTACTAAAAGTAGATGGCCAAAAGATCAGTCCAAGTGGCAGGCAAAAACATGGTCGATTAACAGGCCAAGGTCGGTACACCTGGAAGTCAGAAACGTGGTTTAAATCGGCAGGCAGAGGCATCGTCGGTAAACAGGCTGAGGTTGGTGCACGTGGAGGTCAGAAACGTGGTTTAAATCGGCAAGCAAAGACATCGTCGGTAAACAGGCCAGGGTCAGTTAATTAACATGGAAGGTAGTTAGTAACATGGTAGCAGGCAAATGGGGAAATGGCAGTCTGTTAATAATAAGGGGAACTAATGGATGTATGATAATTTTTGAAGCAATTTCCGATGCACAGGCCAGGTTGGGAGGGACAATCGGGACAATAATAGCTGGTGTCTCTTCTTACTCCTCATCTGCTGCATACACAGCATTTCTGTTGGCTTCTTCTTGCAGATTCTGTGGGGGGGATGCTAAAGGGATAGTGTCGCTCGTGAAGCCGACTCACACTATCAGAGCGAATGCTTCCTGGGGCGGGATCTTGTTGGTAAATGAGGGCATCAATGATATCTTCGATATATTGGAGGTAGTGGAGTTGGTGATTTTGAGTTGCTTTTTGGTAGCAGACAAACGAATTAAAAAGGGCCATGTGAAACAGGTGAAACGCAACTTTTTTGTGCCAATAACGGGACTTTCTGGTTGATAACTAGGGCTGTAGCATCTGGTCGTTTAAATCCACCCCCCCCCCCATGTACAAATTGTAGTCGTGGACACATTCGGGCTTTACAATGGAGCCGCGTCTTCTTGGGATCTCCACCATGGTTTCATTGTGGATCGTAGAGAGGATGTGGACATCTTTCTTGTCCCTCCACTTCATGGCCAACACCTCCTCGTTCCTCATGGATGCCGATTCTCCAGGTCGCAATTTTTTTGTCAATAAATTTTGTGGGAATCCCTTCCGTTTTTTTTTTTTTTTTAAGGTACCGCAGGCCGGGGTTTGTTTACTGTAAAGGTGGCAAAAAAGGGGCAGGCTGGTATAATAATTATCAACATATTGTGAGGGGGTTAGCTCGGCAACGGGTGTGTGTGACCCCCGAGATGGGCTCCCCACACAAAAACAGGCCCAGCAAACGGAGGTTGTGGTTTTCAAAATCAAAAAGGTGCGGTTTATTTTCTATTTACAGTGACAAAACACAGCAAAGCAAAAGAAACATAAACAAAATAAATCCTGGTCAACTTGACCTCTGACTAAACATACAGGTTTCCTAACTAACAACTGGGATCAGCCTAGTGCTGTCCTAGTCCCTAAGTCCCTGGTTTTAAATGTCCAAGCAAATAGCCACACAGGCTTTGTCTCACCGCACAGGGGTTCACTCTCCCTAGACAGTCCACACAGGTCTGGTTCCAGGCATGAGCTAACATCTAATGAAGCTGGGAGTTCTTATAAAGGCCTAAATGAGCTGACAAGCTTCAGCTGGTCTCATCAACTCCCTGTCTGCACGACGCCCCACACTCTCCCTAGAGGTATGAGTCATCCATGAGCCCACTAGCCTTATACAACTCTCCACCTAGTTGTATAAGTCGGCGTAAAGCCTGAATCTGGGCGAAATATATCTACCCCCCTGGATGCAACCAGGTGACTTTACCTTCCTGCTGTCACATACCCCCCCCCTCTTGTTTTAACCTCGGGGTTGGAACACCAGCAATCAGGCATTCATGTACTTGAGACAAAGCATCCACATTCCCCATTTGAACGCCAGGGCGATGCTTTACTGTGAAGTTGAATTCCTGGAGGGCCAGGAACCACCTATTCACTCTTCTATTTGTTTCCTTGTTTTGAGCCATCCACTTTAACGGAGCGTGATCCGTAACCATGTCAAAGTGCCTACCTAGCAGGTAGTACCGAAGGGAATCTAGAGCCCACTTCACCGCTAAACACTCCTTTTCAACGGTGACGTAATTTACCTCATGGGACTTCAACTTCCTGCTGAGGTAAATGACTGGGTGCTCTTCCCCGTTCCAGACCTGGGACAATACTGCTCCTAACCCCACATCTGACGCATCACTTTGTACGACAAAGTCTTTAGAGAAGTCGGGTGAGTACAACACTGGCTGGCTACATAAGGCTTGTTTCAAGAATTGGAATGCTGCCTCAGCCTCGGGGGTCCATTTAATCATGACCGACCCTTTCCCCTTCGTCAGGTTGGTTAGGGGCACAGCCTTAGAAGCAAAGTGGGGAATGAATCGCCGATAATACCCAGCGATTCCCAGAAAGGCTCGTACCTGCTTCTTGCTGTTGGGACGTGGCCAACTCTGGATGGCCTCGACTTTGTTGAGTTGGGGTTTTATTACTCCCCTCCCAATGGTGTACCCAAGATATTTGGCCTCCTCCTGCCCAATGGTACACTTCTTGGGGTTAGCCGTAAACCCCGCTTCCCGAACAGAGTCCAGGACTGCTTGCACTTTTGGCAGATGTGAGGCCCAATCTGTGCTATGGACAATTATGTCATCCAGGTAAGCCGCAGCATACTTCCGATGGGGCCTCAGCATCTGGTCCATTTTCCGCTGGAATGTGGCCGGCGCATTCTGTAACCCGAACGGCATTCTTTTATATTGGAACGCCCCGTCTGGGGTTACAAATGCGGTTTTCTCTTTGGCCGACTTGGCCAGGGGGATTTGCCAATACCCTTTTGTGAGGTCAAGAGTCGTCATGTATTGGGCTGTTCCCAGCCGGTCGATCAACTCATCTATACGTGGCATGGGGTAGGTGTCAAATTTTGTAACTTTGTTCAACTGACGAAAATCGTTACAAAATCGCCAGCTCCCATCCGGTTTAGGCACCAACACAATGGGACTAGACCAATCACTTTGGGACTCCTCTATCACCCCTAAGTTCAGCATTTTCTGTACTTCCTCCCGTATTGCCTCCCGTCGGGCCTCTGGGATCCGATAGGGTTTTAACTTCACCCTTTCACCGGGCGGGGTAATGATGTCATGCTCTACCCCAGATGTTTGTCCCGGCAGCTCAGAGAATACCTCCTTGTTGCGAAGCACAAACTCCTTAACCTCCTGTTGTTGGGGTTGTGACAAGGTGGCTGCTATTCCAACCTCAGGAATCACGCAACCAGTTTGAGCTGGTGACCAAGTGTCTGCGACTAGGGACTCTCTATCCCTCCAGGCTTTCAACAGATTAACGTGATAGATCTGTTCGGGCTTTCGCCTTCCTGGTTGTCTGACCTTGTAATTCACTTCGCTCACTTTTTCCATTATCTCGTAGGGGCCTTGCCATTTGGCAAGGAATTTACTTTCAACCGTAGGGACAAGTACCAGTATCCTATCCCCCGGGGAAAAGGTACGGGTCTTGGCTCCACAGTTGTACACTCTCTGCTGTGCTAACTGCGCTTGGGCCAAATGTTCCTTCACGATGGGCATTACCTGTGCAATTCGGTCTTGCATCAGGGCGACATGCTCAATCACACTCCTGTGGGGAGAACTCTCACTTTCCCAAGTTTCCTTGGCAATATCCAACAGCCCTCTTGGGTGTCTCCCATACAGTAACTCAAAGGGGGAGAATCCCGTAGAGGATTGGGACACCTCCCTAATAGCAAACATCAGATAAGGAAGTAGACAGTCCCAATCCTTTCCATCTCTATCCACCACTTTCTTCAACATTTGTTTTAGGGTTTTGTTGAACCTTTCAACCAGCCCATCGGTTTGGGGGTGATACACAGATGTACGTAATTGCGTCACTTTGAACAATTTACACAGCTCCTTCATAACCCGGGACATAAAGGGTGTACCTTGGTCCGTAAGCAGTTCTTTACAAATACCCACCCGGCTAAACACAAGAGATAGCTCTTTGGCTATGGTTTTGGCCGAGGTATTTCGGAGAGGGATCGCTTCTGGATAACGGGTGGCATAGTCCATTATAACTAATATGTACTGGTGCCCCCTAGCGGACTTGATTATAGGACCTACCAAATCCATGGCGATCCTCTCAAACGGGACCTCAATGATGGGTAGAGGGACCAGCGGGCTACGGAAATGTGGCATCGGGGCCGACCTCTGACACACAGGGCAGGAGGAACAATAATTTTCTATGTCCTTCATCACCCCCGGCCAATAGAATCTCTGTAATACCCTCTCTCGGGTTTTCTCTGTCCCCAGATGACCTCCAAGAATGTGCCCATGGGCCAACTCCAACACCAACTTCCTGTAAGGTTTGGGCACCACAAGCTGCTCAACGGTTTCTTCTGCCCTTTTTGCCACCCAATACAGTAGGTCCTTCTCTACGCTGAAGTATGGGTAAGTGCAGGTATTATCTGGGTTCACTAACTCGCCATCTATTTTCACTACGTTTTCCCGTGCCTTTATTAGGGCGGGGTCTTTCAACTGTTCTGTGGCAAAGTTTTCCCTGTGAACCTCAAGATCAGAAAACTCCACAGACGGTAGGTTTTCGTCTGAGGAGGTGGGCTCCTCTCCAGTTTCTTGAGTCTCCCCTGCCAATACTGATAAGGGAAATTCCGGAGAGTCCTCACACGGGGCACCAGTGGGGGGCTCGGGATCATCCCACAGTTCCCAGAACTTCGGAAAATCCCTTCCCACAATGGCGTCATGCGGTAACTGAGATACTAAGCCCACTGGATGAGAGAGGGTACCTTTGGGGGTCTCGAAACACACTGTAGTCACTGGATACTCTCGGGTGTCCCCATGCACACAAATAACAGCTACCTTGCTATTCCCAGAGACCTCTGTTTTAACTAACTCAGCCTTTATCAGGGTCACAAGGCTACCTGAATCCAACAATACCACAACATTTCTACCATTAACACACATTTTGCATAAATGTTTCTCAGTTCCTCGAATGGCAGTGCATGCGACTGTCTCACACAGCGACTGACGTCTGCCCGTCAGAAAGTCACACTGCATGGGTTCCTCCACAACCGGGCAATTGGCTGCAATATGTCCCGCTTGCCGGCAGCGGTAGCAAACGATCCTTCTTGCGGCCTCTTGAGCCGCTGATTTCCCAGGCTGTTCTCGCCAAACTTGGGGTAGAGCTCCCACCCTCTCACTCTCTCCACCCTCACCCCTTGGAATCCTCTTATCCGCCCCTGGGGATGGTCTGGTCTTAGGGTGGAAAGTCCGAGTGTCTCTGGAAGAGGCCGTCAGGTTCTCTGTAGCCAAGTATTTCTCCACACGATCCACAAGACCATCGGCCATCTCTGGGTCTCCATGGCTTACCCACTTTTGGATGGCAGTAGGAAGAGCTCTCAAAAACCGATCCATTACAACACGTTCCACAATCTTTGGTGCGGACAAAGTCTCTGGCTGTAGCCACTTTCTGCTCAGGTGAATGAGATCATACATTTGAGACCTGGGGGGTTTTCCAAGCTGGAAAGTCCAGTTATGCACACGCTGAGCCCGGACAGCCTGGGTGACACCCAGCCTTGCCAATATTTCAGCTTTTAGCATCACATAGTCTTTTGCTTGGTTAGGCTCTAGGTCATAGTAAGCTTTCTGCGATTCACCAGTTAACAGAGGAGCCACCAGTCCAGCCCACTGCTCCTCAGGCCACTTTTCTCTTTCAGCGGTCCTTTCAAATGTGGTCAAAAATACCTCTGGATCATCCTCTCCAGTCATTTTTGTCAATAAACGACTCACCCCAAAGGACGCGGTATTAGTGGGATGGCTTTCCTCACTGGTCTGCGGACGTTGCTGCATTACTGCTTCCATCTGTTGTTGTAGTCTCTGCTCTTGCTTCTGCAACAGGTCTATGAAGCGGGCCTCAGATTGCTGCTGGGCTTGTTGCTGAGCCTCCAGACTCTGTTGCAAAGTTGCGTTTGTCTGCTGCTGGGCTGCAAGGCTCTGTTGATGAGCTTGCTGCTGGGCTGCGAAGTTCTTTTGCAAACCTGCATTTGTCTGCTGTTGATTGGCATTTGCTAGAGCCAGCTGCTTCAGTATCTCCTCCATGCTGGCTTAAAAAAAAAACTGCCACTGGTTCTCCACCAACTGTGAGGGGGTTAGCTCGGCAGCGGGTGTGTGTGACCCCAGAGATGGGCTCCCCACACAAAAACAGCCCCAGCAAACGGAGGTTGTGGTTTTCAAAATCAAAAAGGTGCGGTTTATTTTCTAGTTTACAGTGACAAAACACAGCAAAGCAAAAGAAACATAAACAAAATAAATCCTGGTCAACTTGACCTCTGACTAAACATACAGGTTTCCTAACTAACAACTGGGATCAGCCTAGTGCTGTCCTAGTCCCTAAGTCCCTGGTTTTAAATGTCCAAGCAAATAGCCACACAGGCTTTGTCTCACCGCACAGGGGTTCACTCTCCCTAGACAGTCCACACAGGTCTGGTTCCAGGCATGAGCTAACATCTAATGAAGCTGGGAGTTCTTATAGAGGCCTAAATGAGCTGACAAGCTTCAGCTGGTCTCATCAACTCCCTGTCTGCACGACGCCCCACACTCTCCCTAGAGGTATGAGTCATCCATGAGCCCACTAGCCTTATACAACTCTCCACCTAGTTGTATAAGTCGGCGTAAAGCCTGAATCTGGGCGAAATATATCTACCCCCCCTGGATGCAACCAGGTGACTTTACCTTCCTGCTGTCACATTATAAACGGTAACCTTTTCCGAACAGGGGGTATGCCAACTCCCAGACAATTTTCCCACTGGTTCCAATATATGTGGGGCAATCACGGGGCTGGAGCTGGGAGTCTTTGCCTTCGTAGATCCTGAATTTGCAGACGTATCCAGTGGCTCGATCACATAATTTATTTCATTTTAACCCATACCTGGCTCTCTTGCTTGGTATGTACTGCTTGAACTGCAGTCGGCCGGTGAAATGTACGAGGGACTCGTCCACACAAATTTTTTGGTCTGGGATGAAAACTTCTTCAAATCGCTGGGAAAAGGCATTGATTAGGGGGCGTATCTTGTACAATTTGTCGTAGTTGGGATGATCTCGGGGAAGGCACTGTGAATTGTCATTGAAGTGGAGAAAGCGCATAATCATGTCGTATCTTTTCCTGGACATGACAGCGGAATATATGGGCATGTGTTGGATGGGGCGTTTGGACCAATATGAATGGACTTCGTTCTTTTTTGTAAGCCCCATATTGAACATAAGGCCCAAAAATATTTTAAATTCCTCCAATGTTAGACGCCGCCACTGGAACATGCGGGCGTAGGAAGAATCGGGGTTGGCAGCAATAAATTGGGATGCATACAGATTCGTTTGATCCACTATATTCTGCAGCAAATCTTGTGGGCAAAATAAACAAAAATAATCAAATTTAGAAAAATTTGTAGTGTCGGGCTGCACACCTGGCTGTGCGGTGAAAGGGGGGATGATAGCGGATCCTGAGTTGGCAGGCAACCATAAGGGGTTTGCCAGGGCATCGGGAAGGTAGGATTGGGGCTGGATTCTTCAGGTTGGGCATGCATTTCCATTACTTGTACTGGGCTCCTCTTCCTGGGGTATGGCGCTGCTGGTGGTGGGCAGTTCTCCTGATCTTGGTGCGTGCTGATCTTGGTGCTGATCGCATTCTTTTGGGAGGGACGGTTTCCTCCGGGGACTCGGACTCTGAGCCACTATCCTCCACTGGCTCGTATTCCGAACCAGAATCGGATAATGGGAGCTCCCCGCTGCTCTCATCATCCGACATGGCAAGAATGGCATATGCCTCCTCAGGTGTGTAAACCCTTTGGGACATTATGGCAGTGCTTATTGGTGGGCCTGTGTAATGGTACTGCTGGTGGTAGTGGTGGCGGTCTGTGTGGTAGTACCGATGGAGGTATTAGTGGTGGGCCTGTGTGGTGGTACCGATGGCGGTATGGGTGGTGGTGGTACCAATGGCGGTACAGGTGGTGGTGGTACCGATGGCGGTACGGGTGGTGGTGGTGGCGGCGGTACCGATGGCGGTACAGGTGGCGGTACGGGTGGTGGTGGTAGCGATGGCGGTATGGGTGGTGGTGGTACCGATGGCGGTACAGGTGGTGGTGGTACCGATGGCGGTACAGGTGGTGGTGGTACCGATGGCGGTACAGTTGGTGATGGTACCGATGGCGGTACAGGTGGTGGTACAGGTGGTGGTGGCACTACCGACGGTGGTACGGGTGGTGGTACTGGTGGTGGTACCGATGGCGGCACTAGTGGTGATACTGGTAGCGGGCCTGTGTGGCAGTATAGATGCTGGGCCTGGTGGCGGTACTGGTGGCGGTACTGGTAGCCTGTGTGGCGGTACCAATGACGGTACCGATGGAGGTGGGCCTGTGACAGATGATTGACAGATGGGCTGATTGATTGACAGATGGGCTGATTGATTGATTGACAGATGGGTTGATTGATTGACAGGTGGGCTGATTGATTGACAGATGGGCTGATTGATTGACAGATGGGCTGATTGACAGATGGGCTGATTGATTGATTGACAGATGGGTTGATTGATTGACAGGTGGGCTGATTGATTGACAGATGGGCTGATTGATTGACAGATGGGCTGATTGACAGATGGGCTGATTGACAGATGGGCTGATTGGCTGGGCTGATTGATGTGCTGGGCTGTGTGACAGGTCCTCTTTATGGGGGGGGGGGGGCGTGTTGTGCACTGTAAACTTATGTAGACAAACTACACTGAGCTAACTTACTGATCTCTTCTCTCTCCTCACAGATCGGTGTGTGAGGAGAGAGCAGGGATCAGGTAGTAACTCCTGTGGAGTTTGTTTACATTTGTGACTGGCTGTGATTGGACACAGCCGGTCACGTGGTAAACAGCCAATTCATTGGCTGTTTACTCTGATCGGGGACGCGCTGTGTCCAAGGGACACTCGCCTTCCCCGATCCCCGCTCTGCAAGCCTGTGGCGGCACGCACGGAGCGCGCCGCCGAGTCTGTTTTGACAGGTGATCGGCTGTGAGTTTGACACAGCCGATCACATGGTAAACAGCAATGAAATTGGTTGTTTACCGTGATCGGGGAAGCGCTGTGTCCGAGGGACACATGCCGTCCCCGATCACCGCGCTGCGCGCCTCCGCGGGAGCGCGCAAGGCATTATCCTGCAGGACGTCATATGACGTCCAGTATGGATAATGCAACCACTTCCCGGACGTCAATTCACTATTGACTGGGCGGGAAGTGGTTAAAGAGAGAGAATAGACTTCTTCCTACACTCTAGGGTGAAGAACCAACGGAAGGAGGTAACTCGCTGCAGGACCCAAATCAGATAACACCGCTCACCCTCTTCAACAAGGAGGATACTGGGCATGTGGCATGGTGTGTCCCACCTGCTAGCGGAGGTAAGCAAGGAAGGGATCTGTGTGCTACATTATTATTTTGGATTATTATGTCCAAGTTCACATTAAGCGCCATTAGTCATGGCCCTACACACTATTTATGTTTGATAGACAAACACAACATTTATGCATATAAGTTTTACTTATTACTTTTCACACAATTTTTGACACTGTATATTGATACATCAATTACATACAAGGGGTGTCTCTATTTTATATTTTATATTCCAGATATTAATCTATGTTTAAATTTAGATTTATGCATTTGCACTCATATTGATTTTCAGTATTCATAGTGGACTTATGCGACATATATATATATATATATAAATATATACAGTATATACATATATTTCGTTTTGTGTTTTTTCTATTTCTGTTTTTAATCCATTTAATCTTATAAATGTTTCTAATGCCTGCATTACCATTAGACAATCATAGGATCGTTTAGACCTTGACCACAATTGGCTTCATCAATCATCAATCACTAATGATCTACTCGCTATCCACCCGTTAATTGAATTATATTCATCACTTGTTCTTGATCACATGTTTAGATAGGATTGGTATATGTATTAGGAGGAATATTTTCTGTGACTATCAGCTATGAGTAAACACTAAGTTAGTGTGAAATGCGTCAGCTGTCCTGGTTTCCGGTGCTGTGGCTTGTAGTGCTTGTTTCTATTTTTTACATAATAAATCTACGTTGGTTTGGAGTGCGGCTGTCCAACACATTTCTTTGTTCTGATTGCTACATGCATTGCTGGCACCCTTGGTTCCTGAGAGGAAGACTACAGCCAACTAGACCTGCCTAGAGCGGCAATTTCCTTTCTCTCTGTTATGACTAATAGATTGGCCTGTGTGTGGGTATTTCGTTTTTTTCACATTTCATATAATGTTTATTTATTTGGGTAATTTTGATCAATTGCACACTGTATGGGTTTAGCGCTATTCTTTTTGTATTTTTGGCTTTTAAATTTGGTATCACAAATTTAAGTGTGGGCTGTTTTATCCGTTTATTGTAATATCAAGCCCAGGTGCAGATGTTTCTTATTACATATTTCAAAAATGCTTTAAGCTTATACTTGAAACCTGTTGGAGTCACCCCCAAACCACACAACTGGATGGTGCTCAGACAGGGCCGTTTGAAGGAATTTGGGGGCCCCAAGCAGATTGAGTATTAGGGGCCCCTACTGATTTTTTTTTAATTGAGAAGCGGGGGTGCTAGGGTTTTTGTTTTTGTAGTTCAGAAGCGGGGGGGGAGCCATCGTGGGAGGGGGGGCGGCCGATCGTGGGAGGAGTGGACGTGGGGGGCCCCATGTTATGGACAATGGTGAGCAATGCATTTGACTTGCCATGACTTGCATTTGACTTGCCTCTGACGCTGCCTGAGTGCCGGGCTGGACTCTGGACTCGAGGACAGACATATACAGGGAGCGGAAGCCGGGAGGAGGTGGGTGGAGCTAGCTAGATGATCTTCCTGGGTCCACAGTCCTCCGCTGTGATAGGCACAACTCTGCCTCTCTCCACTCCTGCTACACTTGTGACGTCACTGGTTGCTACACGCCAAGCGGGCGTCACGTAGCAACCAGCACAGACAGTGCCAGCTAAGGCTAGGGGGCTCCTAGGTCAAATCGATCATGCACCAGGGCAGAAATCACGGACAGTGACAGGCAGCAGGCAGGGGCCCCAGGCCAGCTCGGGGTACCCAAGCAGTTGCTTGGTTTGCCTGTCCTGTTTCGACGGGCCTGTGCTCAGACAGCAATCATTCTTTTAAGGGTTCATAGGTATCTCTATGGCGGTTCCATACAGGGGTGTTCTTTAACTTATAATGAAAGCATAGATCACTAAAACCTCCCACAGTGCAGAAAGAACATGACTTGGTGCTACAGACAGACCTACAAATTCTCCAAATCTCAATCCAATCGAGTATCTATGGGATGAGGTTGAAAAACAAGTCTGATCCATGGAGGCCCCACTATATTTAGTCTTCCACAGTACACAGTATATGGAAATGCAATTATTTTACCAAATATAAACTGCTAAATACCTTTTCTCATCAGCAATTACAGCAGTCTTGTGACTTCTGTCAGTGTCTGGTTAAAGCTTGTTGGATGAGTTTTTATTCTCCCCTGATGGTCATATGAGGCTGCAGGACCCCTGCCCCTCTGCCTGGACAGTGCTGATTGGCCCTGTGCTGATCACATGCACTCTCCAAAGAAAAAAAAAACTCTCTAGCAATACACACCAAATTGAGCATGTGCAGCTTGTCTCCTAGCCTCTCCCCTAGAACAAAGGCTTGGTCCCCTAGCCTCTGTTTGGGGACTGTAGAAGAAGGGGAGGATCAGAGAAGACAGGATCAAGCAACCTTTTTACACAATGCAGAGGATTAACCCCTTAGGTTCTACTACCAGCTAGCCTGCAAAAAAGTAACCAAAATGGCACTGTCTAACAATTTGCATTAAAAATTAAGAAGTTTTAGTAGCACAACATTTGAAAATATATGTGAAAGCCAAATACAATATCTGCATATAAGAAAAGAATGTCATTCATGTGCTAGCTTACACAGGCTTGAGTGAAGGAAATTTCAGTTTTTGCTAGCATAATGCCGCGTACACACGACCGTTTTTAATGACGAGAAAAATGCCATTTTTTAAAATGGTCATTAAAAATGATTGTGTGTGGGCTTCAGAGCATTTTTCACGACATGAAAAATGGGCATGAAAAAATTGGAACATGCTCTAATTTTTCAAGTCGTCGTATTTCTCGTCATGAAAAACGGCCGTGTGTAGGCTTTAACGACGTGAAAAAAAATGCGCATGCTCAGAATCAAGTATGAGACGGGATCGCTCGTTCTGGTAAAACTAGCATTCGTAATGGAGATAGCACATTCGTCACGCTGTAACGGACTGAAAAGCACGAGGCTGAAAAGCAGGAATCGTCTCTCAACAAACTTTACTAACACGAGGATCAGCAAAAGCAGCCCAAAGGGTGGCGCCATCCGAATGGAACCCCCCCTTTATAGTGCCGTCGTACGTGTTGTACGTCACCGCGCTTTACTCAAGCATTTTTTTCCACGATAGTGTGTAGGCAAGGCAGGCTTGAGAAGAATCACGTCGAGAAAAACGCTGCTTTGTTCAATGACATTAAAAGCGGTCGTATGTATGCGGCATTATGCCCCGTACACACGATCGTTTTTTATGCCGTTAAAAATGCCATTTTTAAAAATGGCCATTAAAAATGATCGTGTGTAGGCTCCAGAGCATTTTTAACAACGTGAAAAACGGCCATTAAAAATTCCGGACATGCTCTCTTTTTTCACGTCGTTTTTCATGTCGTTTTTTTTAACGACGTGAAAAACGATAGTGTGTATGCTTTCACGACGTGAAAAAAAACGCACATGCTCAGAAGCAACTATGAGACGGGAGCGCTCGTTTTGGTAAAGCTAATGTTGGAAATGGAGATGGCACATTCGTCACGGTGGAATTAATAGCATCGTTTTAATGCAGCGCATTCCGTTCTTCTTTTGACATTGAGAGTTTTATGCCAAACTTGTTTCTAAAGTAATTCCAAATTGCTCTAATGATTATAAAATATTATTTATAAGCCGCACCTCCCTCCTAAATAATACTAATAATAATAAAATAAGTTAATTCTCCTTTTTTCTTTAAATTTTATATTATTTTTGGTTATTTTTTTTTTGGCCTTTTTTTAAGTATTTTGGCTTAAATTATTCTTGTGTAAAGTTACCACAACAACCTTCCAAATGTGTCTCATTTGGCCTCAGGGAGGTTTGTGTCCCCTGATAATAACAATAATATAATTTGAGATGTCCCTGCCTGCTTCCTAGCAAGCTCTCTTTTGAAATACAAATCACATAGTCAAGTATTTAAAGGGCACTCAATTTTTTTTTTATTTCAGAACATTAACAAATTAAAGTGGAAGGCAGCACTGGAGAGCCTGCTTGCATTTGTGCATCCCTTTGACCCCACAACAACCATACAAGATGTCCAAACCAAAATAGAGATTAGATCCCCCCAAAAAATGAGCCCAATCTTGTCTTGAGCTCCCAGAGGTCAGGAGCCACAGCAGATAAGTCCTATATGTCCCCAGTCTGTGGTACTACAGCAGGCATTATTTTCTTCTCTTCCTTGTAGCCTTCTCTCCAGCCTTCTCTGCAGCCTTGGTTGGTTTCTTCCTTGGAGGCTGGGGATCAGGAGGAGAGGTTGTGGCAGGAGGAGTAGTAGGAGGAGGAGGAGGAGGTGGAGGAGTAGGGACAACCTCCGTTATGTCCGTGTACCTAGTGAGTTCACCCAGCACGCCCTTATTGATGACTTTCAATAGCAGGGTCTCACTGAATTTTTTTTGCTGCAACTCCATTTGCCCTAGTTTGTGGGCGAGGACTGCGGCAAATCCCTCTTCAACAGAGGGTGCCTCTCTGAGGGCCGCTGTTGCCTCTCTGAGGAAGGCCCTGGTTTCCTCCTCCACCTGCCTACCTCTCCTTGGCCCTCGTGGTTTAACTACCAGGGGAGGCATCTGGGCTCTTGTGCTGGGCCCAGCCTCCTCCTGGGTGCCACTGGGCCCAGCCTCCTCCTGGGTGCCACTGGGCCCAGCCTCCTCCTGATCCCCAACATCACCCTCTTCCTGGCTCTGCTCTGGCTGTAAAAAAAGAAAGGGACATTATTTATTTTGCCACATCATCATTCACAGACATTGTTCACCTCTAGACATTGTTGAAATCAATGTCAAAAGTTATGTCCTTTTCATTGATTACGCATCCTGGTTTTGTTGTCTTGGACACATAAAATTAGGCCACTACTGTATCTTGCTCTTCACAAACTTTATTGGTAGGAGTGTACATACCTTTAACAATACTAACATCTATTTAAAATCTACAATTTTGTACGATAGAAATATAGATAGCAAAACTTTACCTGGCTCCATATCTCCAAATCTGCCTCCTCAAGGCCCTGATCTTGATCCTCAGAGGAAGCCAGAGCAGGGTTGACAGGAAGGCTGGAGGACTGGCTGCAGGGAAGGCTGGAGGGTTGGGTACAAGGAAGGCTGGATTGACCTCTGGGGGGAAGGGTGGAGAGAGATTCCCGCACTTCCAGCTGGTCATCCAGAAAAGCAAGCTTACTGTAGTACCACAGACTGGGTTTATAAACCTTATCTGCTGGTGCACCTGACCTCTGGGACCTCAGGACCATAGTCCTCTGGGTCCTGTATGTCCCTCTGGTGGTCCCAATTTTGTTTTTGGCATCTTGGAGAGTTGTTGTGGGTATCTTTGTTTGCACAAATGCAAGCAGGCTCTCCAGTGCTGCTTTCCTGGCGTCTTTATTTTTATTTCCGCCACTTTTGGTTTGCCATAATATAGGGAGCTCTTGCCATTTGTCGATGAACTCCCCCATGAAGTCTGGGTTTTTAAAAGTATTCATGATATCTGTAAAAGCAAGAAACCAAAATAAAAATATATATTTTGAGCACACAAATCTCCTCGTCTGATGAACCTCAAAAAGTAAAATTGTTAGGTACCTTGGTCACGACGTTCGTTGCTAACTCTCTCTCCCGAAAAATGAACGTATTTCCCAGACATGGATCTTCACTTTATATACACAGCGCATGCGTGAAACTCCGCACGCTTTCCCCGCCCCTGACATTCGATATTGTACTTTCCCCGCCCCTTCTCGCTCGTAGTGCTGAACAAAACATGGCGGAGACACAGGTGGCTGAGATTACCTCTACAGAGGATGAAATTACAGAGGAGCCCAAATCAAGACCCAGGAGATATAAGGCATCCAACATGTCATTCGAGGAAATGGTGGAGATGGTCGCCATTTTAAAGAAGGAGGATTATGATGCCAAGCATGGTCCGTATAAAAGGCCTAATCTGGTCAAGTCCAGAATTATGGGCAAAGTGGTCAAAAGTCTCCACCAAAAATTCGGGGTGTGCAGAACAAAGGAACAGCTCAGAAAACGATGGTCAGATCTGAAGTCTGACCAATATAAAAGAATCAAGAAAGTTATATTAAAAAGTAAGTTGTTTTTTTTTGAGTTTCCATGGTACATATTATTTTCTTGTATTCTGTCGTGTATTTTTAACTTTCATATAGTACACTGAAAGATACCATCTTTTTTATGTTCGTCCGCATAGTAAACGGACGTATTTTACCTCTTTCTCCGTACAGTTCCTCAAACGATGTTTTAGGATCATCCAGTGTGAACACCCATGTTTTTTGGTTTATTTGGGGGAGTACATTTGGGCCACACTTATTTTTGGTCTGCTAATCCAAAGGAGATTTGTTCATTTTGAAAAACGATATGCATGGTAATGTTAAAGGGAGTGAATGCTCAGCAGCTGATGAAACATCTGAACGCAGTAGTACAAGTGTGGGCCTAAAGCCAAAAAGCTTGAGGGAGTCACACACAGGTGATCCAGTGTAGATACTTTGGGGTGTTACAATGTTTCAAATTTGTTCACAAAATGTATATGCTCTGTTTTGGCCTATGTATCCAATCATTTGTCCCGGTTGGCACAGGGGTTAAAAATTAAAATGGAGCATGCTTCAAAAGAATGATTAAAAAGTTTTTTTCCATGTTTCTTATTTTAGCAAAATTGAGTCGCTACTAATGAAACTATTCCTTTTATTTCAATCTCCCTAGGGATTCGAAAAGCTACCTCAGATGAGACGAGAATTGCAATACCTACAACAATACCCCCAGAACCCCAGGATGGAGAGGAATGTGATGTTGTGGAAGTTGAAAGTGGCACCACCACAGGTCAGAGAGAAACCAGACACATGCATGTTAAATAGATGTAGGCCTACATATTCTATCCTACATATTTCTTTTTACATTTAGGTGCAGTTCTGGCCGAAGACCCCAATAAGTTGTCACATCACAGTGTCCAGATCCTGATCCAATACCTGATGGTCTGCTGTCGTGACCTCGAAAAAATTAAGGGAGATTTGCGAGAGATCAGGGCAAATACAAAGCGGGTGGAGGAAAGGCTCCAAAATATCATGGCTGTGCTTGGGCGTGTCTAATGTTTTTACACCAAATAACGTTTTACTTGCAGAGATTTCTATTTTTTTTGGTTATTTTACCCTTTAATGACTAGCACATGTTTAGCTTTTTCAAAATTTGGAGAACTATAGTTTGTTTATGCATGGCTGGTCATGCGTTTTAATACACCTGAAATTAAGGGAACATCCACATTTCTATGGAAGTTGCCCACCTAAACAAAAAAAATAAAGGTATTTTTACATAACAAATCATTGTGGCTTCATTATGTAAATGTAGTGCTGAGTGAACTAATCAATGTTTGGTGTTTACACTGACAATGAAGGCTAATTTAAAGATTTTTTAATCCACATGGCAAAACAAATGCACTAGTTAAACCTACCAGAAACATCAAACATTATACAATAAAAATGACAAACCAATCTTTACTTTTTTTAAAAGTTTTATTTTTTTGGTCTAAAATTATTAGAGATTGTCTGGCATTTCAATGGCCCCCCTACCCATAAAATAGTCCACATATTGGTTACGGACCTCACGTCCGGTTGGGGGGGCCAAGCCAGGACGGCCAGGTTCCAGGGCCACCAAAGTTTCGGCATTGATTAAAGAGGCCTCAGGCCCACTCAAAGATATATAACTCGTTGAATGCACCCTTAGGAAATTATGCAGCACACAGCACGTCATAACCACATGGTTCCATTTGTATGGGGCAAGGTGGATGGAGGTAAGGAAGAGGCGAAATCGGCTGGCCATGATCCCAAACGCATTTTCCACCACCCTTCTGGCTCTGGCCAGCCGATAATTGAAAACCCTCCTCTCAGGGGTGAGGGTGCGTTGCGGGAATGGCCTCATCAAATGGGGTCCCAGGCCAAACGCCTCATCCGCCACAAACACAAAAGGTAGTCCCTCCACATTCTGCTCCGCTGGTGGCAAGGCCAGCAGATCCAAAAGGAGCCGTTCTCTAAACTCCGTCTGGGCAAAAACTCCTCCATCAGACATCCTGCCATTCTTGCCAACGTCCACATAGAGGAACTCGTAGGTGGCCGACACCACTGCCATCATCACGACGCTGTGGAACCCCTTATAATTATAATAAAAGGATCCCGAATGGGGTGGTGGGACGACCCGAACATGTTTGCCGTCGATGGCTCCTCCACAGTTCGGAAAGTTCCATCGCTGGGCAAACTCGGAAGCCACATTCTGCCATTCATGTGGCGAAGAAGGGAACTGTGGAATTAAAGAAATAACAAATTAATACTTGGAGCCAGAAACATTGAAAGCTGATTTCATACACACATTCATGGCCAACATTGGTAGAAACTGTTAAAAACATAAAAAATTGGAAGCAAGAAAAAAAAAATAATAATTATGGGGGGGGGGGGGGGGAAGGGTTGAAGATGAGTTGGGAATATCACACATGAAGGCTGTAGCACTCTGTATTGAAGTTAACAAAAATGAAACATTCCTCGGCAAAATTTAGGGTGCGTTTTGGGTAAAGCACTACGATGGAACATATAATAAAAAACATGGAAATGACTAGGCAAGGTAGGTATGGCCCCAGGATAGCATGCTGGAGAGGTTAGGTAAGCCAAATTTACAGGTAGGCCTCAAACACCAAACTTTAAATAATAAAACATGGGGAGAAAGGGGACATTCCCTGCAGCTAAGAATCATGTGAATTAGGGACTGCAAATAAAGCAAATTATAAATATCCCAAAATAAAAACCATACAATGTGAATTTTTGAAGAAGAACACTTACCTTAATATAGTCCTCCTGCAAAACTTAAAGGATGGCAGAACAAGTCTCTGGTATAATGATCCCCAGAGCCTGGGGGGATATGCCTGTGGAGAACTTAAGGTCCTGCAGGCTTCTCCCAGTAGCCAGGTATCGCAACGTGGCGATGAGCCTCTGCTCAGCACTGATGGCTTCCCGCATAACGGTGTCCTGCCTGGTAATATAGGGGGACACCAAAGCCAACAGCTGCTGAAATACGGGGTCAGACATCCTGAGAAAATTCCTGAAATCATCAGGATTATTCTCCCTGATCTCCCGCAACAAAGGCATGTGACAGAATTGGTGCCGCTGGAGCAACCAATTCTTGGTCCATGAACTCCTCCTGACCCTGCTCATGGCATGGAGTCGGGATACAGCATGAACCCCTGCACCAACTACAGCACGAACTCTACGACGAGTACTTAGCCGCAACATGGCTAGATAACGGTCGGCTGAACAGAACGTACTAGAAGAACGCACGGAAGAACAGCAAGGCCTATGAAGAACAAGCTGAAAAACACGAACGTGCAGAGCAGGCCGCACTGAATAAACAGATACGAACTGACTACAAGCAGTGCTAAACAGATACGAACCCACAGGCGCAATCTGAACTCCCGAAAACGATCTTCAAAGCACGAAGACTGAAAAGCGCGAATCGTCTCTCACCAAAATTTTACTAACACGCGGAAACACGGAATTAGCAAAAGCGTCCCAAAGGGTGGCGTCATTCGAACGGAACTTCCCCTTTATAGTGCCGTCGTACGTGTTGAACGTCACTGCGCTTTGCTTGATCGTTTTTTTTAATGATGGTGTGTACGCAAGGCAGGCTTGAGAGGAAACATGAAAAAAAACGAGGAGAAAAACGTCGGTTTAAAAAATTACATTAAAAACGATCGTGTGTACGAGGCATTAGAGTATAATTGTTGGTTTCAATACTCTGGTTTCTGGGAAATTCTGGGAAATTTCCAAGGATTGTCTCAACCTTCCACAGCACTCATAAATAAATAACACTTTTTGTTGAGCTGTCAAATCATTATTTAAAGCTGTTCCAAGCACATAGGAAATTTGATCTGCTCTAGTACTTTTTTTAATTGCACTATTCTTATGTGGTATAAACAATTCTGAGAATAAACTTGGGCATCTTATGCCAAGTTACATCTCTCATGTCAAACTGAATACCTGCCCCTCTCAGAAAATAAACATCAGCGTGACATTTGAAAATTCTAATTTGTTTCTTTACTAAATTTAATAGACTGGGGATGACATCTAAAAATATAAAATGTCCAAAAGTTTGCCAATTAGTAGTACGTTGTTATCCCCCTACACACAGCCTCCAAACATTTATTGTAGACAAGATATTTCTCTGTTCTTCCTTCAACCTCATATACATAGGTTGAGCTATACGTGTATGTGTGTATATATAGATCTATATATATTGTGACGGTATGCAAGGTGAGATACACGATTATAGGTACATTTCACCTCGCATTCGCTTTATTGTAAAGGAATGAACCAGAATCTGACCCGAGTCAGAGGAGCTCTGTTGGAGTGGATTAAAAAGAAAAGGTTTGCTTTACCGCATGTTTTGTGGGTGACATGGACCAGCCCCGCACTGTATAGAGAGGAGACTATTTATATATATATGTAGCGCCCTCCTCACTCCCCTCTTTGTCTTCAGCTCGTCTGTCTCTTGTCTAGGGGTATCTTTCAGAGGGGAAGGGAGCGGGGACACCACGCCTGGCCTTCACCACAGGTGTCAGTGTGATACAAGCAAAGTTCTTTTACCTTCGGGTCAGTGCTGTGCACCTGGAGCCTCCACCGAGAGTTACCTTGAACAATGTCTGTCAGGAAATGAGCCCCACACCATTAAAGTTCAACACTCCTTTATTCTTCTCGAATGAACACAATCAGTTGAACTCCCTTGGTAGAAACAGAACAGAAAAGGAGGTGTGGATGCGAGTAGGCCCAGACACAATGTGTTCTCCACTTTCCTCCCTGAAAGTGGGCTGCGGTCTCCGAGCGAGGGGGAATTTCCTTCCAGGCGGTCTCCGATGAGAGGCTCACCCGTCACCGGCAATATGCTGCACCAGGTCTTTGAGTGAGGAGCTCCCCCCGGTCCATTACGCCTTCCGGATTTGGGTACCCACTCCCGGGGTTCCCTAGGATCTCCTTCCCTCGCGGAACTCAGTGTTGGGCACTGAGCTCCAGACCTCCATCCGAGTACCTCACCCCAGGCCAAAGGTGCCTGGGATGGAACACGACCTCCGGCTGTTCTCTAGGCCTAGGCCCGCCTAGAGAACCGACACGAACCACCGTCCACAGGCTGAAGGTGCCTGGGACTCGACCCTGTGACAAAGATGGCCGGCCCCTTTATACCCTCTCCCAGCAAGCACGGCGGGTTCCCCGCCCCACCATACCGCTGCCGAGGGAGGACAAAAAAGGGGCGCGACACACAGCAATGATTCAACCCCAACCCAGAGCGACAGCCGGGAAAGTACATACCCTCTACATATATATATATATATATATATGTTTTCTGAAATCAGAGAGCCTGGAGAATAAAATGATGGATGTTGCACTTTTTTTTATTTTGCACCACATTTGCACATATTATTAAGACAATATACAACCATTTTTTTTTTTAGTGCACACAGATACAATATAGTACCCAATTGTTTGGTAAAATACAAAATATGGGGTTGCATTGAGTAAAAAGATACCAAGCATGTCAAGACTCAAAATTGTGTGCACCTGTGAAATGGCAACAAACTATGGTACCTATAATTTAGGTGACACTTTAAAAGTCTTTGCAAGTTATGCATTTAGAGTTAACCATGAGTTATGGTCCTAAAATTATTTTTCTCACTCCAACATTTGTGGCGACACCTCACATACTGCATGTGGCACAATCACAGTTTACATACAAGTGCAGTACCTATGCATGCATTCGCAAAGATTCATTTAATTTTATTGCTCTCACAAGGGAGCTAAAAATCCCTCTACGTGACAGCATAGGCAGGTGACAGGTCCTCTTTATGGAGACATCTGGGGTCTATTAGACCCCAATATCTCCCCCACCCTCTACTGCAGTTAATCAAGCACAGATCGTGCTTTCAGTCATGACAGCTCAGCATCACATTTGGGGGAATGCAGTCTGCCTAGAAATGCCCACTCCTCCAGACTGACACCCACCCATCAATCCATTTATTCGCACAACACCTCCCATGCGGTAGCCCCCTGCTTGTATCTGGGATGAGGGCTCTTCCAAAGAGTACTGAGGCAGGGTGCTGTGATGCTTTAAGAAAACAAATGTAGCGCACCCCCTAAGGAGCCGCTGGTGAACTTGGTCCTACTTCCCATTCTGAGCACACGCAGCCAGGCACATAGTATTTCCTTAATTCTTCCACTTGCTTGGAAAAGAGTCTAGTGGTTCTTTTTAGGGTTTTCATTAGGAACGGTGAACTTGGATAAGGTTAGGAGCATGGCACACTCCAAGGAACTGCAAACTGAAGGACTCATCCATTTCTGGATGCCTTCGTACACAGTTATGGACTGCACTGTACACACTGAATGTCCCACAGGATCTATTTGCTGCTGGGAACCTATACTCCTTCCAGAGTTAAAAGCTACACACTGTCATTCACCTTTAACACAGGGGTCTTCTACTCACATAGCCACAGGATCGTCAGTTGCCTCTTGCCAATATCACCAGGCTCTTCCTAGTGAGGGAGATGTAGACTCACACCTCCACAGGACATCTGGACTCTTTACCACCAGCTTCCTCCTGATCCAACTTGATCTCTGGACACGGATCTGCCAATAGGCCCCCCAGCTAAGCCTAGCTGGGACCTCAGTGTCTTCCTTAAAGCCTTCTCAAGGATCCTGCACCAGAGGGGTAAAGCCCCTGCACAGGAGTCTCCTCCTGCATGAATGGACCAAGGAACACTGCACACTGCTGTCCAGGCCTCAGACTATTTACCTTCTCACCTTCTGGGCATACCTCCCAAGTGATTGGTTGAAATATTCAGGCTGTCTGTTCTGCTCTCTCTCCTACTATGCGTCTAGAAGCCTCTAGAAGACAGAGGGAAGCAACAGAACAACAGGCTGCTCTAAACTAGGTGGGTCTGTTTATATTGCAAAGAAAAGCACAGAGACCCAATGATGACATCACTGGATTTTAATAAAGGTATGTATTGGAAACAGAAAGGGTTCATTTATTGATTTTATTAGCTTGTTGACAAGAAGGATAAGGACGGCCATGCATGGATTTAAGTTTGGCTGGTTCAGCAGGGACTGGCAGAATTTTAATCCATGTATGGGCAGGCTGGTTGTACAGGCTGGTCTATCGACTGACTTGTGTACAACCAGCCTGTTGGAAAATTTTCTCTCGTTCAGTGTTGACAGCTATAGCCAGGGGTGCTGATGAGTGTATTCTGACAGCAGGGAAATCTCCCCGCTGCCAGAATACAATAGCTAAAAAAAAATAGCTGTCATTACCAATAGGTGTTGATTGCCACCTCAGGGCATTTGCAATCAATCAAGTCTAAAAAAAATAGCAAACATGTTACCTGCTCTGTGCAGTGGTTTTGTAGAGAGCAGCCCCGATCCTCCTCTTCTGGTGTCCCCCCGCTGGCGCTCCTGCCTGCAAGTGCCCCCAGAGCAAACAGCTTTCTCTGGGGGCACCCAAGCAGGCTCACTCCCAAGCCACTGCTCTACTTGTCCATTCACACACACAGCCGAAGGCTCGACCCTGTCCCCTCTCTCTCCACTTTGGCTCACTGGCTTCAGCTGCTGTCTCAGCCAATGAGGAGGGAGAGTCCTTGGAGAGCCAAGGCTCTCATGCACATCGCTGGACCTGCATTGCATAGAGAATTTTTAATTTTTTTTGTATCTTATTACCAGTTAGATGGGGAGGGGATTGGGAGAAGCTAAGAAAGGCAGAATAAACTTCCTCTTCAAATGTCAGTGTTTGGAGATTAAGGTAATATTTGCAACACAATCCCATAGACAGAGGAGCAGAAATTCCTCCTAATAACATGATCGTCCCAGGCGTGAAGTATTAACGCCTTCTCCGGCACAATTTCACAACAAAACCTGAGAAATAAAGGGAAATGTAAGTTATTGCTTAAATCAACGCAGATCTTTTCACAAAGCTATGTAAGTGAGACTCTGGGCTTTCCCCATTCAGTTCATTTGGATTTAACACACTGAACTCGTATTGTGTAATAATACATAAGCGGGTTCATATACCAGAGAAAGAAGATCTATCTACATTGACCAGAGCAGCCAGTGCCTTTCTGTGTATACGTAAATCCACATTTCTCACGCCATCCAACCAAATATTTTCTTTTTTTAAACTATTTGAAAAATGTGATTTAGAAAATAATCTTCAAATAACTAAAAGGTATTTCTGGATAAAAAATGGAAGGGTTAGAACCTTTTTTAGGTTAGCAATGACCCGGAATTTGCTTTGACCTAAATTCGGTAGGTTAAAAGATATTTGTATTGAATTCAATGGAGTTTTTATGTTCACCCATTGGCCTTTGACTAAGCAAGTTATTGTCACAAATGGACCTGGGAAATCCCCACAGCCCCCATCTTTCTTGTTTCTTTTGTTGTACTGGCTGATCTCCTGTACTAAAATTGTACACTCTAATTTCACTGTAGACTTTAATTTTGAGATGCCACAGTAAAACTGAGTTGTGAATATATAAAATTCCTTCAGCCAACCAGTAGGAGATTTATTACCATTGGTCCATGAAGATAGGGGGGGGGGGAATGTGAGCTCTCTTTTCCCCCAGTACCTTTGGCCTTTGGCTTTGTCCTAGGGAGGTACTGCTGGACAGATCTGATTTGTTAGGCCCATAGCCTGTGTGGTGCCTAGCATGTGCTGTGGGCTGGGAGTTAGGCCTTAAATGGTCTAGGAAGCTGTCCTGCCCCATATGCCAAGATAAAAGCCAGGAGGTGGACCCTGCTGCACATATCCCCAACTGTCTGGGATTCGCCATGAACATTCTGGGATTTGATGTAAATCCTGGAGTCCCAGTGAACCAAGCCTGAGTCCCGGGAATGGAGCCCAGTGCCAGAATAAGTTCCAGCACCTGGCACCAGGGACTTGCCTAGTGGGTCTGCACTAGCCTGGTACCAGTAGCTGCTGCCCGAGGCTTTGCAGGGTGCCTGGGGTCCTGCAAGCCTCATCCACTTCTCTTCATGGCAGCCGGCATCTCTCAAAGCCAGCTGCCTGTCCGGGTCAGTGCACAGCCCCATAAACCCGCCTCCTCCTCCTCCCATGTTCTGATGTCTTCCTGTATACTGACAGGAGGAGGGACAGGGCTTTACACACGCTGATCTGAGGTCTGTGAATATATTCATTAATGTACACAGACACGGGACACAGTGTCCGTGTGTGTCCATGTCTGTGTGTGTCCATGTGTGTGTCCGCCCGTGTCCGTGTGTCCTTGTCTGTGTGTCCATCCGTGTGTGTGTCCGCGCGTGTGTGTCCATCCGTGTCTGTGTCGTGTGTGTTTGGGGGTTTGGAGTGCACACAGCAAAGAACTATCCTTAGAATGATTTTGGGGGGGATATGTGCTAGGGGTCACTATCAGAGGGAAGGGTTTGTACTAGAATGGGGGTCAACGCTGGGGGTGGAGCCTTCGGGCCCTTGTGGGCATATCTGGATGTTCAGCACGGCTGGGACTTTTATTCACAACTTGACGATTGGATAGAGCGGTCACATCTCCAAGAACAATCTGAGGTACAACATTTTTTACTCTCTTGACACCTATTGGGTCTGTTACATTGTTCTTTCACACATGTAATACTTAAATAATTTCTACATTGTCCCGTAGTCTCCCTGCCCATACAAACTTTGTAACCATGTTGGCTTGCATTCATGTATATACCATATCCCATATCTCAGATAGTCCTCCATACCAACATACTTCAGTAAGCTTAATTCATTTATTTACATCTTTATATATAAATCAAATTTTATCTAGTAAAACTTTACACATTAAGCTTATTTTGCAATTATGATGCCTTCTGATACATGTGCATCCTTGCAGTAATTTTCTAGACATAATTTTAAGGGGCCTAGTGGAGACTGCAGTGAGAAATACCCCTATCCAGATCATGCTGATCCTCCGGATGTTCCCCTGTTGTGGCTTTTGTTTGCTCCATCTCCTCAGCTCCCGAGCTGGATGGATTACACGGCTGCCATCTTGATATCCAGCGTTTGGCGATTTATTTCAGCCCGTCTGTAAGTATGAGGTCCCTCTTCAGACCTCTCTTGACAATTATCCCGCCTGCCCCCATTTATTACCAACATACATCTATTGATTTTATCACTTGCATTGCAGATACAACATTCATGCATCCGCCCCTGAAGAAGCATGCAGGGTCTCGCGAAACGCGTAGGGCTTTATTGATGCTTGTTTTATGTCGGTACATGCTTGGTATTATTGATATCTGCACTATGTCTACATATTTCCCTGTTTATATGCATGCACATTGTATTTTCTCTTTGTATATGTGTATCCACTGGCCCAGCAACTTTCAAGTTTCATTGTTGCTCATTGATGTATAACTATTGTAATAAATCTTTATACATTTACTTTCATCTGTGCTGTGAAAATTGGCTATTATGCCGGGTAACTCACATTGTTGTTGCCGTTTCGTTACATAACACTTTGAAACAAATAAATTGATTTTGTCTCATTGTTCGCTGTGAACATTGGCTAAACCTCTCTCACCTCATTTAAAGTCCCAGGGCTGTTTCTTTTGTCTACTACTAGGAATGGAGGTGTCAGAGGGGTCACACCAGACCTTTATTTTCTTTTTAGAATGGGGGTCAGATATGAAATGTTTCCCCCCATTCTCCCAATACATATCTTCTCCCCCCTCCAAATCAAAGAGATGCTGACAGAGGGGGGTGATCGTGGCGCCTGGGAAAATACACACCTATTGCCCCAGGTGCCTGAGTTAGTGCCCCCCTGCCAGGCAAGTTATTGGAGCCAGGTGCTGGTATTTGTTCCGGCACTGGGCTCCAGATCTTAGGGTTGATTTACACCATGAATCACATAGGAACGCGATATGCGTTCTTGTGCGTTACACATGCGATACAGGTGCAGTGCAATTTCAGACCATTTATTTGAATGAGCTGAAATTGCGCCAGACTGCACCAAAAGTAGAGCATGCACTACTTAAAAAAACACACAGCAACTGGATCACATGGTATTACTGTACCATGCGATCCGGTGCAGAGTTGTAGACTAACGCACCACATTTTTGACCTACATTTGGGGTGTTAAGTTACCAATTTTTGGGCTGGGGGATTTGGAGAGGGGAAATTGGAAGGGAGAGGATTTGTACTAGAATTGGGGGTTGTGCTGGAACAAAAGATTTGGGGGGGTGGAAGAGTATTTATTCTGAGAGGGGTACTAGAGTGAGAAGGATTTGTTCTGTAAGGTGGTACTTTGTGTTAGGAGGGGGGACTTGCGTGAGAGAAAGTATTTGTACTAAGGGGCGGTAAGCGTGCACATTAGTCTTGTATTTTTGTTTGTTTTTGGAGGGGAAGGAGTGTGATTTTTTAGCTGAAATGGTAACGTGGGGGGGGGGGGGGGTATTGCTTGCGGGATAGGGTGGGGAGGGATTTTTACCTCTCCTTACTTCAACTCTGTGCGATACATGCTCCTGACTGCTGCACTCTTTTTTAATTTTTTTGTACTCCTGACTCTTACTATGCATTACACACTCCTGTCCCCTGCATTCTGTGCATTACACTCCTGTCCCCTGAATTCTGTGCATTACATCAGGGACGTGCAGTGAGTTCAGTGGCTGGTGAGGCACTGGCTAGTATCAGAGCCAGATACACACAGGTTACATATGTCGCGATCGTTAGAGCGAGAGCAATAATTCTAGCACTAGACCTCCTCTGTAACTCTGAACATGTAACCTATAAGTATCTATTTACTCGTCATAACATCATCTTTCACATTATACAAAAAAATCGGGCTACTGTTAGTAGCATTTAAAAAAATTACTGCGCAAATACTGTGTAACATAAAAAGTTGCAACGACCACCATTTTATTCCATAAGGTGTCTGCTAAAACAATATATATAATGTTCTGAGTAATTTTCTAGCAAAAAAATTATGCTTTTTACATGTAGGAGAGAAGTGTCAGAATTGGCCTGGGTGGCAAGGGGTTAATTACCATAAGTAAGTAATATACAAATAATTATTTTATATTGTTTTTAACCACTTAAGCCCCGGACCATTTGGTAGCTAAAGGACCAGAGGTGAATTCAGAATTTTGCACTGCGCTGCTTTAACTGTAAATTGCGCGGACATGCAATGTTGTACCCAAACGAAATTTGCGTCCTTTTCTTCCCACAAATAGAGCTTTCTTTTAATGGTATTTGATTGCCTCTGCGATTTTTATTTTTTGCGGTATAAACGGAAAAAAGACCGAAAATTTTGAAAAAAATGATATTTTCTACTTTTTGTTATAAGAAAAATCGAATAAACTCAATTTTAGTCATACATTTAGGCCAAAATGTATTCAGCCACATGTCTTTAGTAAAAAAAATGTCAATAAGCGTATATTTATTGGTTTGCGCAAAAGTTATAGCGTTTACAAACTAGGGTACATTTTCTGGAATTTACACAGCTTTAAATTTATGACTGCCTATCTCAATTCTTGAGGTGCTAAAATGGCAGGGCAGTACAAAACCCCCCCAAATGACCCCATTTTAGAAAGTAGACACCCCAAGGAAATTGCTGAGAGGCCTGTTGAGCCCATTGAATATTTTTTTTTTGTCCCAAGTGATTGAATAATGACAAAAAAAAAAAAAAAAGAAAATTACAAAAAGTTGTCACTAAATGATATATTGCTCACACATGCCATGGTTATATGTGGAATTGGACCCCAAAATAAATTTTGCTGCTTCTCCTGAGTACGGGGATACCACATGTGTGGGACTTTTTAGGAGCCTAGCCGCGTACGGGACCCCGAAAACCAATTACCGCCTTCAGGATTTCTAGGCACAAATTTTTGATTTGACTCCTCACTACCTATCACAGTTTCAAAGGCCATAAAATGCCAAAATAGCACAAAACCCCCCCAAATGACCCCATTTTGGAAAGTAGACACCCCAAGCCGTTTGCTGAGAGGCATGGTGAGTATTTTACAGCTCTCATTTGTTTTTGAAAATGAAGAAAGAACATTTTTTTTTTCTTTTTTTTTTTCAATTTTCAAAACTTTGTGACAAAAAGTGAGATCTGCAAAATACTCACAATACCTCTCAGCAAATAGCTTGGGGTGTCTACTTTCCAAAATGGGGTCATTTGGGGGGGTTTTGTGCCATCTGGGCATTCCATGGCCTCCGAAACTGTGATAGGCAGTGAGAAGTGAAATCAAAAATTTACACCCTTAGAAAGCCTGAAGGCGGTGATTGGACTTTGGGGTCCCGTACGCGGCTAGGCTCCCAAAAAATCTCACACATGTGGTATCCCCGTACTCAGGAGAAGCAACAGAATGTATTTTGGGGTGTAATTCCACATATGCCCATGGCATGTTTGAGCAATATATCATTTAGTGACAACTTTGTGCAAAAAAAAACAAAAAGAAAAAAATTGTCTTTTTTCCGCAACTTGTGTCAACATATAAAATATTCCATGGACTCGACATGCCTCTCAGCAAATAGCTTGGGGTGTCTACTTTCCAAAATGGGGTCATTTGGGGGGGTTTTGAACTGTTCTGGCATTTTATACACAACATTAGGAAGCTTACATCCACTCTTCTAACCACTTGAAGACAAAGCCCTTTTTGACACTTTTTGTTTACATGAAAACATTTTTTTTTTTGCAAGAAAATTATGTTGAACCCCCAAACATTATATATATTTTTAAAGCAAAGGCCCTACAGAATAAAATGGTGGGTGTTGCATTTTTTTTTTCTACACAGTATTTGCGCAGCGATTTTTCAAACGCATTTTTTGGGGAAAAAATACACTTTTTTTAATTTTAATGCACTAAAACACACTATATTGCCCAAATGTTTGATGAAATAAAAAAGATGATCTTAGGCCGAGTACATAGATACCAAACACGACATGCTTTAAAATTTCGCACAAACGCGCATTGGCGACAAACTACATACATTTTTAAAAGCCTTTAAAAGCCTTTACAGGTTACCCCGTTAGATTTACAGAGGAGGTCTACTGCTAAAATTACTGCCCTCGATCTGACCTTTGCGGTGATACCTCACATGCATGGTGCAATTGCTGTTTACATATGACGCCAGACCGACGCTTGCGTTCGCCATTGGGCAAGAGCAGGGCAGGACAGGGGTGCTTTTTTTTTTTTTTTTTATTATTAATTTTGCTTTTTTATTTTATTTTTAAACTGTTGCTTCCATATTTTTTTTTTTATCATTTTTATTGTTATCTCAGGGAATGTAAATATCCCCTATGATAGCTATAGGTAATGACAGGTACTCTTTTTTGAAAAAACTGGGGTCTATTGGACCCTAGATCTTTCCTCTGCCCTCAAAGCATCTGACTACACCAAGATCGGTGTGATAAAATGCTTTCCCAATTTCCCAATGGCGCTTTTTATATCCGGGGGGGGACATTCCCTCCCACTGCTTGTAAAAGCAGTCCAGAGGCTAATTAGCCACTAGGATTGCTTTTACATGAAAGCCGGCCGCTGGCTGAAAAGAATGATACCAAGATGATACCTAAACCCGCAGGCATCATTCTGGTATAAACATTCAAAGTCCAGCAACATACCAGTACGTTGCTGGTCCTTGTTGGACATGTATTGTAATCTTTTTTTTCATGCAGCCTGTTGGCTGAACGAAAAAAAGAGATTGATCGGTGGGTATGCCCACCATTAGAATACCGCCCTTCATCCACCCACTTCTAATGATGGGCATACATGCACCATTTATATATGCCGAAGCATGGGGGCATCTTCCCGCAAAAGTTATGCCGCGTACACATGGTCAGACTTTTCCACGGGCAAGCCTCCGTCGGAATTTCGACCGTATGTACGCGGCATTAGGAGCAAAATCGCTCCTCCGCCCCTGCTGCCCCAATGCTTCGGCATATATGCTTTTTTTTTTTTTTAACTGTGGTGGCGAAATCACCTCCTACAGCACTGGAGTCGCAGGGATCAGGCCTGTCTCTGCGAACGCTGCAGTTATGTGTGTTGTGTTTTGCAAGTGACAGTGATCGATCGATACTGCACTTGGGTGGCCTGGGCTGGACGGAGGGGCAAAACGCAGGTGCTAGCAGGTATCTGGGCTGATCCCGCTAACACTGCGTTTTTGGGAACCCTAAACTGCTGGGGACGCTAGTATAGATCTGATCAGATCAGATATTGATCTGTTCAGATACTATACCACTAAGGGGGGTGTATGCTTCACGCGTGGGTGTTAGCATTACTGGCACTAACCTGACACTGCCTGGGGTGTGACGCAGACCCTCTCTGACGCTAAAACCTAATTGATATCACCCGCCGGGCGATAAGGGGGTTAAACCTTTATTGGGTTATATACGGCGGGTGCCCTGACACTATAAAAAGCAAACTAACTAACCAGCGTCACCCGCGACACATATATGATGATCACTGGTGAAAGGGTTAACTAGGGACAATTAGGGGGTTAAAACCTTTATTAGGTAATATATGGGGGTACCTGACGCTATATAAAAACCTGACGGCGAACCTAAAAAAAAATTACTGGCTACCGATCTGCATCACCGACACTAAGACAACGATCATAAAAACGATTGCTTAGTGACAGTGGTGATAGGGGGTGAAAGGGTTACCTGGGGGGCGATCAGGGGGTTAAACCTTTATTAGATAATATATGGGGGTACCTGACGCTATAAAAACCTGCGGCGAACCTAAAAAAAATTACTGGCTACCGATCAGCATCGCCGACGCTAAAACATCGATCAGAAAAATTATCGCTTAGTGACAGTGGTGATAGGGGGTGAAAGGGTTACCTGGGGGGCGATCAAGGGGGCTAAACCTTTATTAGGTAATATATGGGGGTACCCGACGCTATAAAAACCTGCGGCGAACCTAAAAAAAATTACTGGCTACCGATCAGCATCACCGACGCTAAGACATCGATCAGAAAAATGATCGCTTAGTGACGGCGGTGCTAGGGGGTGAAAGGGTTATCTGGGGGGTGATCAGGGGGTTAAACCTTTATTAGGGGGGGTTAGGGGGCTACACTGGACCTAAAACTGAATGTACTGACACTTTTACAGTCACAAATGTCACTGATTGCAGTGATCACTAAATAAATGGTCACTGCAATCAGTGACACTGTGACTGGGGGCTGGGGGGTGATCTGGGGGGTGATCTGGGGGGGCCTGGGGGGGCGATTTATGTACCTATGTGTCCTGATGTCAGTGTAGTGTTGTGTGCACTAACCTGCATCTTCTCCTGTACGGCGCTCGGTATATGTGAGCGCCGCAGGAGAGATGACATCACTTCCTCCAGCCTGTGTAAACAGTACACAGGCAGGGGAAGCTCTCATTCGCTGGGAGCGATCGAGAGGGGGTGGCCGAATCGAACGGCCGTCCCCTCATGCCGGATCGCTCCCGAAGGTAAAACGACAGCTCACTGTAAAGAAGGGGGGTCCGATCGGACCCCCCAACTATACAAAGGCAATCACGTACATATACGTGATTCTGCCTGTCGGTGCCATTCTGCCGACGTATATTTACAGTGGGCGGTCGTTAAGTGGTTAAGGTAATTTACTATATTTTCAAAATCTGTACTCAAGCAGGTGGCTTAACGGACAAATTACTGAAGTTCTCATTCTCCCTCTTAACTGTGTGAGAAAAACATGGGATTATGGGTAAATCTTATACACATAAACACATGTTTTTTCCTTGTAGTTAAGAGCACTGTAAACAATATTGTACTGGATCTACTCAAAAAAAAATTAGGCAACTATTTGCATCAGCTTTTTAAGTACTGTCAACTAATCTTATTTTTGTCTGACTCATTAGACTTTTCATGTTTTCAACTTAGTTGATTTAAGTAAAGCCAACTTCAATTGATAGACTGTAGCGGGTGTTTGCTTTAAGGCCCAGAGACTACCATACCCAGGATGCATTTCCCCGCGCAAGGACTGCTGGGGCGGGGCATTTAACCAGGGGGCAGGCCGGAGAACTCTCTCTTTGGACACCGCCCGCCCAGCAAGTGGAACTCTGTGCTGAGTCTGCTGATAATACAGGGCCTGAAGCCTAGGTCTGTATTATTCCAAAGAGCCTTCCATGCTGACTGAGGAGCCTGAGGGGCGTCGCATCCTGCTGCTGTTCTGCTACTACCAGGAGGACCGAAGACCCGGGTGTCGTGGAATCTGTGTACCAAGACACAGCAACGGAAGATACGAACACGGACTGTTCCGGTTGGGTGAGAGAGCACTTGCTCATGAGAGTAATACAGGATCTCTAAACCCAGTAACTGTTGTTCGGAACTTACGTTAGTGTTTGCAGTTGCACGCCGGAGGGACAGTGCATTGAATAACGCTAGTATATTTGTTCTGGGTCACCAAGTTATCGAATTCCTTTATTCTTGTGGATTACAAATTGTTCCAGAAGTGCACCACAGTTTGCTAGCGAAGATCTTTCTCTGCAGAACTTTCACATAGTACAGTTAGGCCTGACTTAGTAGTAGTGACATTGCTGGGCGCCATCTTGCCCACGAGGGAGAATAGCTGCAGCGGGGTTCTGTTTGTTTCTTGTTATAGAATTGTATATCTGTCTGTGTGCTAAAACACTCTTTCATTGCAGGGCTCTGCACATGTTTATGTATACTGTTTTGCCTACTTAACCATTATTCTCAGTAAAGTACCAGGGTTAAGTATATTAGTTGTTTGTGTCATTTACTGTGCAGGAGAAACGGTGCAGTGATAGCTACACCATACGGTTGTGTGCTTTTATTGTGGGATTGTGCTGCCAGGAATCACAGGTCACACAATCCCATTATCCCCTACTAACTGTGCCAAGGGAGGGTAGAGCCAATTGCCGGGGGTTGACAGTGAGTGCTACAGGGCCCAAAACAATCATACCAGCTGCCCTCTTAGCTGGGGGTATCGCTACACGTGGGGGCTCAGAGTCCGGGATACCTGTACACCACAATCAAGCCTGCCAGAAGTACCGGCATGGATTGTTTAGCAGTGAACCGGTGGTGCGCATCAACCGGCGCCTTTCCAGAGAAGGCTGTAGTTATTGAACTTCCCGGGGAGGACTGGTCCGGAAGCGATGTAGAACGGCTCATGGAGTTGTTGTCCCCGAGCCAAAAGGCATGGTTAGTTGGTCTCAAACCAGATGGACAGACCTCCTTTACCTATGCACTGGTAGAATGGAGAGAAGAGATACCTGAGGGTTTCAGAGGGCAGAGTGTGCAAGCCATAGATGGGAAGATATACCGCTTGGCGCACGCAAAGGCTATAAAGAGGGAACCTCCACAGTCACCCACAATTCCCAAAAGTTCCAAAGACATGAAAGCTTCAGGGACTCCTCTAACCACTATAGGTCCTGAACTTCTAAATGCATTAGGAGACTTTGTCACAAAGTGTCAGAAGAGTAACAAGGAACATGTAGAAGCTGGGTACCGGAAGCTCAGGATTTTTTCAGGGAAACAACTTGTACCACTCGGAGAAGAGGATTTCGACACTTGGATGGAGCAGGCGATGCAAGCTGTGGAAGGATGGGAAATACCGGAGGCCCAAAAGAAGCAGCGCATAAGAGAAAGTTTAAAAGGGGCTGCTGCTGAAGCCGTGAAGAATCTCAGGTTCAGTAATGCTGCTTGTACTGCCTTTGACTATTTAACTATGTTACAGGAAGAGTTCGGCCAATTGGAGAAAGTGGTCGATTTAGTCTACCAGTTTGAGCACACTCTTCAACTTCCAGGAGAAAGACTGTCTGAATATGTGCGCAGACTAAATAAGATGCTGTGTCAAATTGTCCTTAAGAAGGGGATGCTGCCATAAGCCATAGATGAGACCAGGTTGAAGCAATTTTTAAGGGGAGCACTGCGTTCTAATCCAGTCTGGCTCCATCTGAAAACCACTAGTGGGGTCATGTCCTTGAATTACCCGGACCTTGTGCGAATAATAAGGGATGAAGAGGCTCTGCTGAAAGACCAACAGGTGACCGAGAAGCCCAATACTCCCCCCTCAGTTGGGGTTAGATCTGCAATGGCCACTGACCGGGACTCGGAAGTGGACGTCTTAAAGTCACAGATGACCCAGGTACTGGAAATGCTGACCTCTTTAATGGCCAAAAACTCAGGAGTTGGAGAAAAAGAAGAAGTCAGGAAAGAGCTGTACCAGAGCGTTTCAACACCAGTCTCCGCGGGATAGAGGGGAAGCTGTTTGCTTCAACTGTGGAGGAATTGGCCATTTTGGGCGAGTGTGCCCCAGTTCAAGGAAGACCCAAGGCAACTACCGCCAGCCGGCGGAAAACTCCAGAGGGCCCCGGTGAAGGAGTCAACCGGGTGCCCACCATCTCCAGCGAGCTCCATTAGAATGAGAAAGCAAGAGGAACCAAGAGGTGAGGGGAATAATTCCCTGTCAAAAGCACATAATACCCCTCCTTTGGAGGAAAAACCCCAAAAGTCAAGAGAAATCAATGCATACCAGGCCCAACAGGGATTAAGATCCAGGAAACGATGGGAAAAGAAAAAAACTAAAAAAATCAAATCCATGAGTCCTAGGAAAGAGGCCTCCCCGAAGAAGTTCCCAGCCAAGTTAGTGGGGCCCTCCCCAGTAGTCCCTATTCAAGTGGAGGGAGTCTACACGAAAGCCATTCTGGACACAGGGGCTCAAGTAACCCTCCTGTATAGGGACTTTTATCAAAAACACCTGAGACATTTGCCCTTACAAAAGTTGGAAGACTTGGAAATATGGGGAATTGGCACCCAGAGCTTTCCTTATGACGGTTACCTTCCGATCAGATTGGCTTTCGACCCCTCGGTGGCAGGAGAGGCAGAGGTCTTTGACACATTGGCAGTGGTCTTCCCCCGCCCACCAGGGGCCAAAAAAAGTTCCCTGATAATAGGAACCAACACTGACCTGGTCAGGAGGCTACTAGCCCCTCTAGTGCAAGAGAAGGACATCTCAACAGCCAGAATCCACCCCATGTTGCAGTTGGCTTACCAGCGATTGATGTTGGAGAAGAAGGCCCCGGAAGAGGCGGTGGGGAAAGTTTGGAGACTGGAGAGGAGAGAGAGAGTGCTGCAGCCTGGTGAAGTGGCCTGCTTGAGAGCCACTGTGAAGCTCACCTGGGAACAACCTGGCCCCTTTGTAGTCCTGGAACCAGACCCCCTGAATGCATGCTCAGGACTGGAAGTTATCCCAGAAGTAGTCCCGCTGAGAGTCCTGAAGAAATCAAATGGCAGGGTGCCAGTGAGCGTCAGGAACACCACCGACTCACCTTTGAAGATTCCAGCCCGGATGCTGTTGGGTCAAGTGAACCCCGCTACCCCAGTTGCCTTGTCCGATTTGGAGAAGGAGGAAGAAGAGGAACCCACCTTGGAGAACCTGGCCCTACCCCCGGCGTGGAAGGAGAGGGCCAGGGCCCAGTTGGCAAAGTGGCGGAAGATCTTCTCCAAGGATGAGTTCGATGTGGGATGTGCGAGAAGTGCCACTCACAAGATTCGCCTACAGGAAGACAAACCCTTTCAAGAGAGAGTCCAGCGAGTTCCCCTGGCTGATCTGGAAGATCTGCGTGAGCAACTTGCAGAGCTCAAGAGAACGGGTGTTATCCGGAAATCCAGGAGCCCATATGCCTCTCCAATTGTAGTAGTCAGGAAAAAGAATGGGTCATTGAGACTCTGTATAGACTACAGGACTCTCAATAGGAGGACAATACCTGATCAATACACCACCCCAAGAATAGAGGATGCCCTGCAGAGTCTATCTGGAGCCAAATGGTTCAGTGTAATGGACCTGAAGAGTGGATACTATCAAATCCCAATGCACCCAGAAGATAGAGAGAAGACTGCCTTCATCACCCCAGTGGGGTTCTATGAGTTCAACCGGATGCCTGAAGGTCTGTCGGGAGCTCCTGCCACCTTTCAGCGGTTGATGGAGAAGACGGTGGGAGACATAAACCTCATTGAAGTCTTAGTATACCTGGATGACATCATCGTCTTTGGGAAGACTCTGGAGGAGCATGAGGAGAGGTTGGAGAAGGTCTTGAAGAGACTCAGTGATGAGGGACTCAAGCTTTCCAGGGAGAAGTGTCAGTTCTATCAGTCTTCAGTCCATTACCTGGGACACATAGTTTCTGAAGAAGGAGTATCCACAGATCCCGACAAATTGGAGGCAGTTACCTCCTGGCCCCGGCCCACCACAGTGACTGAGCTTAGGTCATTTTTGGGGTTCTGCTCCTACTATCGCAGATTTGTGGAGGGGTTTGCAAAAATTGCCAAGCCCCTGAATGAGCTGTTGAAGACAGATGGAGAAGAGGATGACTCAGGACCCAGGAAATCGGGAGAGTCAGTGGAAGACCAGTGGACTGGGAAGTGTGAAGAGGCTTTCATTAAGCTGAAAGAGAGTTTGACCACTGCCCCTGTTTTGGCCTATGCGGACACCCAAAGGCCCTATGAATTACACGTGGATGCCAGTCATGATGGTTTGGGAGGAGTACTGTATCAAGAGTATGAAGAGCAACTAAGACCCATTGCCTATGTGAGTAGGAGTTTAACCCCACCTGAAAAGAATTACCCCACCCACAAGTTGGAGTTTCTGGCCCTAAAGTGGGCAGTGGTAGACAAGCTAAAGGACTATTTATATGGAGCTGACTTTGTGGTTAAGACAGACAATAACCCACTCACTTACCTTTTAACCAGCGCAAAACTAGATGCCACCGGACACCGTTGGTTGGCAGCCCTCTCAGGGTTCAATTTCAGCCTGAAGTACAGGCCTGGGACTGGAAACCGGGATGCTGATGCCTTGTCCCGAAGATCTCATTCTCCCCCTTGCATGGCAGAAGACTGGACCCAGGTAACCCCAGAGGGGGTACGGGCTTTGTGTCAAGGGGCAGAGCTCCAGACTAGTGGAGGATGCAGGGCAGAATAAATTGGAGTCTCAGCTGTTGGCGTGCCTAAATACTATTGTGATGTCACTCAGATGGGTGAAGAGGACTTGCCCAAATTATCCAAGAAGGATATAAGACGGGACCAGCTGGAAGACCCATTGGGGAAATTGGCTTTGGAAGCCCTGGAAAATCAGGATCTGGACAGACTCTTACATGATCCCTCCAAGGAGGCCCGCTTACTGTGCAAGGAATGGGACAGGTTGCAGGTGCATCATGGGGTGGTCTACCGAAGGGGCCCTTCTGATGACCTGGAAGACAAGTGGCAACTATTCCTGCCAGAAAAACACCAAAAGACTGTTATGAATGCCCTACATGACAACCATGGCCACCTTGGAGCCAAGAGAACCTTTCAGCTCATAAGGAGCAGATTCTATTGGCCCTGTATGCAGGCTGAAGTGGAGGAATACTGTCACTCATGTGCTCGCTGCATACAAAGGAAAACATTGCCTCATCAAGCTGCCCCAATGGGCCACCTGCAAAGCCAGGGACCTTTGGACTTGGTATGCATTGATTTTCTTTGTCTGGAACCTGACTTGGGGGGACATGGAAATGTTCTGGTGATAACCGACCATTTCACCCACTACGCCGAGGCCTTTCCAACTAAAGACCAGATGGCTTCCACTGTGGCCAAGATACTTGTAGAGAAGTACTTCGTACACTATGGATTACCTCAACGCCTTCATTCGGATCAAGGGAGGGACTTTGAAAGTTGACTAATCCGGAAATTACTGGATTCCCTAGGGATAAAGAAGACCCGCACAACCCCCTATCATCCCCAAGGAGATGCCCAACCGGAAAGGTTTAACAGGACTTTGTTGAATATGCTGGGAACCCTGAGCAGTGAGGAAAAGCAGCATTGGAGCAAGCATATAGCTGCCATCGTGCATGCCTACAACAGCACAACTAGTGATGTCACCGGGTACTCCCCTTACAGATTAATGTTTGGCAGAGAAGCAAGACTACCTGTAGATCTGGCCTTTGGTACCTCGATAGACCACACATCGGCTGCCTCCCACAAGGGATATGAGGACCGGCTACGGAGAAGCTTACGACTGGCTTATGAGAAGGCACAAGCCACCTCTGACCAGAGAGGGGCCCGGAATAAACGGAATTTTGAGCCCAGAGTTCGGATCCATGACTTGCAACCAGGAGACAGAGTGTTGTTTCGGAATCTCGGTGTTCCAGGGAAGCATAAGCTTGCTGATAGATGGAAATCACAGCCATACGTGATCTGTAAAAAATTGCCTGGCCTGCCAGTGTACCAGCTGAAACCTGAAGGCCAAGTGGGACCTCTGAAAATCTGGCACAGGAACCACTTATTGCCTCTCTCCGAAGCAGTCAGATACCTTCTACTCCGGATTCTCCTGAATCACCTTCAACCTCCAATACTCCCAGATCCAACACCAGATCTCAGACCACTCAGTCAGGAGAGATGAATGCCTCAAACCAGAGTGAAGATGAGGAAATGGAACTGAAGTGGTTGTGGCCCACTTTGACCACTGAACCCATGGTCATGGATCCTGCACCCTGTGAAGTTACCATTGAAGGCGCCTTGAATGGAGGCCTAGTATGACCTGTGAGCAGGACGATCTTCCTCACCAAGTTTGGTGGAAGGTTCCCCATCCCAGTTTTTTTGCTACTGTAAATTGTATTGTTTGCAATTAATGTTCATATTATCTTTGGGGACCAAAGATTGTAAGTGGGGGTGGTGTGTAGCGGGTGTTTGCTTTAAAGCCCAGAGACTACCATACCCAGGATGCATTTCCCCACGCAAGGACTGCTGGGGCGTGGTATTTAACCAGGGGGCGGGCCGGCAAACTCTCTCTTTGGACACCGCCTGCCCAGCAAGTGGAACTCTGTGCTGAGTCTGCTGATATTACAGGGCCTGAAGCCTAGGTCTGTATTATTCCAAAGAGCCTTCCGTGCTGACTGAGGAGCCTGAGGGGCGTCGCATCCTGCTGCTGTTCTGCTACTACCAGGAGGACCGAAGACCCGGGTGTCGTGGAATCTGTGTACCAAGACACAGCAACGGAAGATACGAAGACGGACTGTTCCGGTTGGGTGAGAGAGCACTTGCTCATGAGAGTAATACAGGATCTCTAGACCCAGTAACTGTTTTTCGGAACTTACGTTAGTGTTTGCAGTTGCACGCCGGAGGGACAGTGCATTGAATAACGCTAGTAGATTTGTTCTGGGTCACCAAGTTATCAAATTCCTTTATTCTTGTGGATTACGAATTGTTCCAGAAGTGCACCACCGTTTGCTAGCGACCACACCTGTCCCATCGCCCCCCCCCCCCAATTGTCATCTGTCACCCAAAAGTCACCCCATAAGTGCACCTATCACATAAGAGACTTCCATCAGTGACCATCAGCGGTGCAACCGTCACCCATCAGTGACCGTGCCCTGTCACCCGTCACCCATCAGTGACCGTGCCCTGTCACCCGTCACCCATCAGTGACCGTACCCTGTCACCCATCAGTGACCGTACCCTGTCACCCGTCACCCATCAGTGACCGTACCCTGTCACACATCACCTGTCACATAAGAGACTGCCATCAGTGACCATCAGCGGTGCAACCGTCACCCATCAGTGACCGTGCCCTGTCACCCATCACCCGTCACCCATCGGTGACCGTGCCCTGTCACCCATCACCCATCTGTGACCATCACCCGTCACCGTCCGTGGCCTGTCACCCATCAGTGACCATCGCCTGTCACCCATTAGTGACAATCTCCCGTCACACCATCATCACCTATCAGTGAACATCACCTGCCACCCATTGCACAGCCCATCACTAATCGTCACCTGCCACCCATCTGTCACCTGTCGCACAGCTACCCACCACACAGCCATGTCCAAAAGAGTCTATACCAGTGAGCAGGCGTTCCAGATAATCTCCATGACTGATGAGAGCACCGGGGAGTTCTCATCAGATTCCAATTCTGATTCCGAATCAAATTCGGAATTTGAACCAATCAAATATAGTAATGATTCGGATGAAGAATGGGTCCCTCCTAAAAGGGCACCGCACTCTGGAAACCAGGCAGCCGCCAGCAACCAGGATTATATTCCCAGGCCCAGTACCAGCGCTGCCACCAGCAATAGGCCCCGGGAACAAAGGCCCAGTACCAGCGCTGCCGCCAGCAATAGGCCCCAGGTACAAAGGCCCAGTACCAGTGCTGCCGCCAGCCAAAGGCCCCAGGAACAAAGGCCCAGTACCAGTGCTGCCGCCAGTGAAAGGCCCCGCAAACAAATGCCCAGGGCCAGTACCGGTGCTGCCACATCACACCCGAGTACCAGCACAGGAAATTTAACTCCCCAACTACTGGAGTGTCACGTCCCCCAAGAGCCGGGCTACATACATGCCAGATGGTCTTGCCAACCCAACATGGCTGCCTTCCAACTCGGGATCACCAATTATTCCCCCTTTCACAGCACAGCCAGGTGTGCAGGCCAACACCCAAAATTTCATAGAGATTGATTATTTTCAACTTTTTTTCCCGACACTATTCTGCAGTTCATTGTGGACCAGACAAATTTGTATGCCCAGCAGTATATTGCCAACAACCCCCAATCATCTTATGCCCGTCCATTTGAGTGGAGAGATTTGAATTTAGAGGAGTTAAAATTGTTTTTGGACCTCACCATAAACATGGGGCTTACAAAAAAAAAATCAAAGACATGCCTATTGGTCCATCAAACCCATCTACCACATGCCCATGTATTCTTACGTAATGCCCAGGACCCGATATGAGATGATAATGAGATTCTTTCATTTTAATGACAGCACCCAGTGCCCTCCCCGCAATCATCCAGATTTCGATAAGCTGTATAAACTTCGCCCATTGATAGATTTCCTTTCCAATCGATTTTCAAAACTCTATGTCCCAGAGAAACATATTTGTGTGGATGAGTCCCTGGTACCCTTTTCAGGTCGGCTAGGAATAAAACAATATATTCCTAGCAAAAAGGCCAAATATGGAGTCAAATTTTACAAATTATGTGAGAGAGCCACGGGATATCTTTATGCGATCCGCATATATGAAGGAAAAGATTCCCAGCTCCAGCCCCCTGAGTGCCCGGCCTACATGGGCACAGCTGGAAAAATTGTATGGGACCTGGCTTACCCACTTTTGAAAAAAGGATATCATATATACCTTGACAACTTTTATACCAGCCTGCCCCTTTTCAGACACTTGTACCTCGAAAAAACCCTGGCCTGCGGAACCTCCAGGAAAAATAGGAAGGGCTTCCCACAATCAATTGTAAACAGAAAGCTGCGAAGGGGGGAAAGAGCAACACTGAGGTGCAATGAAGTGCTGGCCTTGAGGTGGAAGGATAACAGAGACGTGCACATGATGTCCACCATTCATGATGACACTGCAGATGTAGTTCAGCGAAGACGACAAGGTCCCATTGAAAAGCAGACATGTGTCCAGGACTATAATCCCTACATGGGGGGGGGGGTGGATTTCAACAAACAAATGATTCAGCCCTATTTGTCCATTAGGAGGTTACGATTCTGGTACAAGAAGGTAGCAATTTATCTGATCCATTTGGCTATTTATAATTCCTACATAGTCTACACCAAATCCACAGACAACCTAGCCCCCTTCCTACTATTCTCAGAAGAATTAGTCACATCCATCATCTATCAACAAAGAACCCCCCCAGAAAACCTTCGCTCTGATGCTGTTAGCAGACTTCATGAACGGCACTTCCCGTACAGCATCCCACCATCCGAAGCAGGCCGAAGACGGCAAAAAAGATGTCGCATGTGCAGCAAAGGAGGAGTTCGAAAAGATACCAGCTACCATTGTCCCCGGTGTCCCTCCCAACCTGGCCTTTGCATTGGTGAATGCTTCGAATTTTATCACACATCCCTAAAATATTAGCCCATATGTTTAACCATTTCCCCCCCATTTCATAATCTGTGCTGACCATTTTCCATGCTTCCCCAAGTAACCATGCCACTGCCTTCCACGTGAACTGACCCTGGCCTGCTTTTTGACTATGCTTCTGCCTACTGTTTGGAATGCTTCCACGTAAACTGACCCTGGCCTGTTTTGTGACTATGCCTCTGCCTACCGTTTGGACTGCTTCCACGTGAACTGACCCTGGCTTGTTTTGTGAATATGCCTCTGCCTACCATTTGGACTGCTTCCACGTGAACTGACCCTGGCCTGTTTTGTGATTATGCTTCTGCCTACCGCTTGGACTGATCTGTTGCCCTGCTACTGTAGTACACAGGGGTCTCACATATGTGAGGGGCTCCAGAATAGTTTTTCCGGATGGAGAAAACATTTTTTTTTCTTTTCTCCGGGTTTAATTTCTGGATTAGGGTCTGGAGTCCGGAGGCTTCATAGAGATTTGGGTGGGTCGAAGCCTCTACCCCTGTGCCCCTGTGCACAGGTCTTACCCGATTGCCGCCCTCAGCCTGCTGCTGATTTACTGCCATCATGCCTTTGCCTGCTGCATGAATGGACCACACCACTGCCTGCTACCTGGACTATGCAAATTAGCTGTAGCAAGAGGCAGTATGTTGATGAAGGGCTGGAGAGCGGTACAGTAATGAGTGTCTGCAGGTAACGATGAACCAGGACCAATAATATGGCTGTGCTGGCTGTCTCTGCCTGGACAATTTCTATGGACAAATGCTTTGACTGTGCTGACAATATCCTTGTGCTGACCATAGACAATATTCCTGCCTGCTGCCTGGATAATTACTATTGCTGTCGCTAAGCACATCCCCGACTGCTGCCTGGACCAGTGCTCTCTTCTGTGGACACTACTAAAAAGCACAGGTAATACTTTTTTTTTTACCCTTTCCGCAATAGAATTTATTTTGGATTGTAATTCTTGGTATGTACATGCTATGTGTTAGAAAGATGAAGGGCCTTCAAAAATGATAGGTTGCCAGAAAATTATATATGTAATGTATGCTTCTAGAACGCCTGATGGTGCTACTTGAATGTTGGGCCTCTGTATCTGGTCAAGCTGTGTAAAAGTCTCACACGTGGTATCCCCATACTCAGGAGGAGTAGCAGAATGTATTTTGGGGTGTCATTTTTGCTATGTATATGCTATGTGTTGGAAATATCTTATAAATGGACAACTTTGTGTAAATAAAATGCGTTTTCATTTTTTTTCCACATTTTCCAAAAACTTCTGGAAAAAAAATAACCGTTCAAAAGACTCATTATGCCTCATAGATTATACGTTGGGGTGTTAGCTTTCCAAAATGGGGTCATTTTGTGGGCAATTTCATTGTCCTGGTGCTCCAGGGCCTTCAAAAGTGTAATAAGCGGTTGAGAAATGAGATGTGCAATTTATGCTCGTAGATCGCCTGATGGTGCTACTTCAATGTTGGGCCTTTGTATGAGGCCAGGCTGTGTAAAAGTCCCACACATGTGGTATCCCCATACTCAGGAGAAATAGCAGAATGTATTTTGGGGTGTCATTTTTGCCTTGTGTTTGCTATGTGTTGGAAATATTTTATAAATGGACAACTTTGTGTAAATAAAATGCGTTTTCATTTTTTTCCCACATATTCCAAAAACTTCTGGAAAAAAAATAACCATTCAAAAGACTCATTATGTCTCATAGATTATACGTTGGGGTGTTAGCTTTCCAAAATGGGGTCATTTTGTGGGCAATTCCATTGTCCTGGTGCTCCAGGGCCTTCAAAAGTGTAATAGGTGGTTGATAAATTTGATGTGCAATTTATGCTCGCAGAACGCCTGATGGTGCTACTTCAATGTCGGGCCTTTGTATGTGGCCAGGCTGTGTAAAAGTCCCACACATGTGGTATCCCCAAACTCAGGAGGAGTAGCATGTAGAATGTATTTTGGGGTATAATTTGTTGTATGCCTATGCTCTGTGAGAGAAATAACCAGTTAATGACAATTTTGTAAAAAATCTTCATTTTGCAAAGAATTTGTTTGAAAAAATTACAACGTAAACACTCACCATGCTACTTACTTAATACCTTGGAATGTCTACTTTCTAAAAAGGGGGTCATTTGGGGGGTATTTGTACTTTTATGACTTGTTAGTATCTCAAGAAATTAGATAGGCCGTCAGTACTTCAGGTGTGATCAGATTGATCAATTTTGAGGAATTGGCACCATAGTTAGTAGACTCTATAACTTTCACAAAGACCAAATAATATACACTAATTTGGGTTATTTTTACCAAAGATATGTAGCAGTATAAATTTTGACCAAAATTTAAGAAGAAAAATTACTAATTTGCTAGCTTTTATGACAGAAACAAAGAAAAAGGCAAATTTTCTCAAAATTTACGGTCTTTTTTTATTTCTAGCACAAAAAATAAAAAACCCACTAGTGATTAAATACCACCAAAAGAAAGCTCTATTTGTGTGAAAAAAAGGACGCAAATTTTGTTTGGGTACAGTGTTGCATGACTGAGTAATTGTCATTCAAAGTGTGAGAGCACCGAAAGCTGAAAATTGGTCTGGGTAAGAAGGGGTTTTTAGTGCACAGTAGAGAAGTGGTTAAGTTAGGAATACATACCGGTACCTTAACTTGTCTGGAACTACTGTATATTTTTAAGTAAAAGCCAATTAAATTTTTCCAGTTTACAGACTATAGGTTCAAGTAAAGCCAACTCAATTTTTCCAGTTTCTAGAAAGGTTTAAGTTAAGAACAAACACATTAACTTATTTATTTCAAGTACTTCACATCAGTCCCTCAAGGAGCTTTCGATCTAATATCCCTAACTCACATTCATACACATATTAGGGCCAATTTACACAGGAACCAATTACCCTACCAGTATGTCTTTGGAGCGTAGAAGGAAACCTACACAGACTCTGGGTAGAACATACCAACGGCAAGCAGGGCGTGTCGTGGTCAAGATTTGAACCAGCGACCCTTTTGCTGATAGATAAAAGTGCTAACCACTACACCACTGTCCTGCCCTATTACTTAGTTACTTAGTTTTAAGTGATATTAACTTGTAACTTACTCAATTTTTTTAAGTTGGTAAAACTTTTTTTTACAAATGTATTTGATAAATGTTTGAAGGTTTTTATATAAAAATAATACAGGGGGGCGTGGCCTGAGCGGAGACCGAGATGGACGCCTAATCTGAGAGCTCCTGTGTGACCGGGCCGCTTTATCACCTTGAACGGGAGCCTACCATCCTAAGCTTGCTATGCACAGAGCCACAAGGAGCTCGTCCACCTCTCGCACCATCAAGGACTCTCAGACGCACTCGGGGAGGAATATACCGGACATATTCCGGTCCCAAAAGACGCAGGCCTCTGCGCCATTGCGGATCCTCGCGCCAGCACAGGCCCAAGCCGCGGCCTCGCCTGACAGGCCGCCTTCAGCCAATATGCCGGGGATATCCTCTCCCAGCTCCAGCGGGGCTCTCCCCCCCAGCCTACTCGACTTGGAGAAAGTTGCGACGGACATCAAAAACACGGTCACTGCTGCCATAGCAGACCTGAAGGCCGAAATGCTCGCGGTCGCCCACCGAGTGGATAACGTGGAGCAGACGACCCAGACGCACGCGGCGGCCATTCGCCAGGTACAGTCGGCATATGACTCCCAACTTGCCCAAGTTTTTGAGCTCCACAGACATGTGGAAGACCTGGATAACCGGGGAAGGAGGCACAATGTTAGGGTACGGGGGGTCCCCGAATCCGTAGACCCCACCGCCTTACAGCAAACCGTCAGCGCTATCTTTAATGACCTGATTGAGCGCCCTGCGGATTCCCCCATTGATATGGAAAGGGCCCACCGCGCCCTCCGCCCCATACCCCGGGATAACGAACCCCCCAGAGACATTATATGCTGTATAGTTAGCTTCCCCCTTAAGGAAGAGATTCTCCGCAAGGCGAGGGAAAGGGGACGTATTCTTTATAATGGCGCGGAGGTGAAACTGTTCCAGGACCTTTCACAGATTACCCTTCAAAACAGGAGGGCACTACGGCCACTGCTAGATGCTCTGCGTGCGAGAAACATTCAGTACCGCTGGAAATTCCCGTTTGGCCTGTCTGCTTCAGTGAGGGGGCGCTCTGCATTGCTTCGCACACCGGAAGATCTTCAGGCGTTCTGTGATCAACTCGACTTGCCCGCCTTAGAACTACCGGATTGGTATGCGCTTTACTTCCCAGCGGAACCCTGGCTTCCTGTTTCGCTCCATCCGTTGCCGAAAGCTGCACGCCAGAGACCGCGTCACCGTAGACCTGGACCGATGTCACCGAATGTTCGTTCCTCACGCCGGGATCTGCAACAACATAGCCCCTCACCACCGCGTATGTGATGCGAGAAATCTATTGACTGTCTGCTGGATAGACTGAGACCTGCAGCCCGTGAGTATGCCTCCCCCCCCGAGATGTGTAAGCGTTATGCACTGATCTCTCACTCTCCCGGAGACCCCCCAGACCCTCATTTGAGATAGACATGCCATTCCCACCCCGGTCTCTTGCACTTCATAGCTGACAACCCCGTGTCCCAATGGCCCTAACGGTGACCTTCTTTCCCTGTTTGGGACTCCATACAATGCCTCTCCATCGGGAGTCACCCAATAGCTCCACAACCTGTAACCCAGCGGACGACCTAGGGCCTGCCTTATTCAGGTGGCGGATGTGGAAAGTGCGTATCCCCGAAAAAGCTACCTACGCCTTTTTACCCCAGAGCACCTAATCCCTCGTACGCGCCCGGATCCCCCAAAGCTGGGAGGTTGCACTCAAAGTTTGAACTCTCTGTCGAAGATATGGATGCCCCCACGACAAGTTCCCGTCCTGGGAGAGACTCCCTATGAGTGTCCAGGAGTAGGCCTGGGTTTCTGTCATTGGCCCCTACCCACACAGCTACGGAGATCTCTCTGCAATTCGGGCCCGAGCAGACTTCCCCCCCCCTTCTTTTTTTTTTTTTTTTTTTGGAACCGGGAGGACTGATCTCTAAATTGCCCGAAACCTCGGCCTGCAACACGAACACATCATCCCCCCCTTGGATACTTCTTTCACGGAAGACGATCCTAAACTCCTGTAGGCAATGTTTTCGCAATCTATGTCTTACTTTTATTCCCCCAAATATTACTTTATATTGTCTCTCAATAACATTACCAGTGCTATTATATGTTCCTTATTTGCATGTGCTTTCCCTTGATCCCCGGTTATACAGATACGGTCTGCCGGGCGTCGGTTGGGTGGGGGGGGGGGGGTTTGGGAGAGGCCGGGGACTCCTAGGTTCCGGGAGCCCCATTCCGCCCCCCGATGCGAAGGCAGACGTCGAGATACCGTCACCCTGACTCACTCTGGGCTCTCCCTTCCCCCCCTCATCCCTCCCCCTCCTCCCCTCTCCACTCCTTCCCCCCTTCCCCCCCGCTTATTCCCCTCTTCCCCCCCCACTTCCCCCCCCTCCCCCGCTCCCTTGTTCTCTCCTCCCTACCCCCCTCCTTTCTCCCCACATCTCTTCCCCTCCCTTCCCCTTTTTTCCTTGCATTCCCATCCCCTCCTCCTCTCTCCTTCCCCTCCATCTCTCCTCCCCCCCTCCTCACCCCCTCTCCCCCCCCCTGCACCTCTTCTCCCCCCCTCCCCTTGCCTCTTCTCCCCCTCCCCCTAATCCCCTCTTCTCCCCCTCCGCCCCTATCCTCCTAGCCATCCCTTCCCCCTCCTTTCCCTCCCCTCCCCCCTCTTCCCCTCTTCCTTTCCCCACTCCCCTCAACCTGCCCCTTCCCTTGCCTCATCCCCTTGTCCCTCATTCTCCCTCCCCCCTCCCATTCCTCCCTCACCCCCCGTCCTTGGACCTGTTGCCCTGCCCCTTCCCCCCTACTCACCCCCTCCCCCCCACCATAGAGTGGCTTAACGTAAGTCTTTGAAGAGGGTCTCCTCTCCCCAGCTTGCCTCACGGGCTGTGGATTTCTCGGTTGATTCTCCTGAATACACTTTAAAAGGTTTACTTTCTAAATATTATGGCTCGGTTATATTGATTTCAGCACTGCGAGCTGGAATAGGTTATATGTGTTATGTTATGTTGATTTGTGTATTGCTCCTATGCACTTGATACTTGAACTTTCGGCAGCTTGTTCCTTATGGTAGGCTCCCCACTACGCTTCTTGGGCTCTCGCCGTAAGCGGGATCCCTCATCCGCTTCACTTTGACCCCCGGTCCACAGCTAGGCCGTGGTTACCGCTCACACTACTACCCCCACACAGCAGTCTCACTGAGACGTTGCTGACACTCCAGATTTCCTCTTGACTCCTACAGGTAGATAGCCTAGCGAAGTCCACCTCTGGTTTTTCTTTCCCCTTTCCCATATCTATTCCCTTACATTTAGCTTTCATATCCCCCCCCCTTTTTTTTCTTTTATTTTCTTTGTCTTTTCTTTTCTTTTCTTCTCTTTTCTTTTCTTTTTTCTTTTCTTTTTCTGCTCTGATCCTCCTGACTCTCCCTACCCCCAAATCTTCCTGATTTTCCCACTCGTGTGTCCTCCCTCCTTACCCCTCCTCCCTTTTTGTGTGTCCCCCCCCCCTTCTTTCCCTTCCCCTGGGGGAGTGACCCTCACACTCATCCTCTTTAGGAGGGTCCTAACCTAATCGACAACCAGACACTCATTTTCGCCTCTCCTTAACTCTTCATAATGCAGAACCCCCCTAAGACTAATGTCCCACTGACTCTGAAGTGTGTTTCATTGAACACAAAAGGCCTGAATGCACCGGAAAAAAGGTCACAAGTGTTAGCTTCGCTCACCAAACAAAAGGCTCACTTTATCTTCCTACAGGAGACGCACTTCCGATCTGATGCTATCCCTAAACTGACTAATCACATGTATCGCTCTGCCCTACACGCCACTAACCCGGTGGCCAAATCTAAGGGAGTTTCAATCCTTATTTCAAAACACGCCAACTTCCTCCTGACTGACTCCCTAGTGGACCCTGAAGGCAGATTCATTTTTGTTAAGGGAACATATGCAACTAAGCCTATTACATTGGCTAACATATATTGCCCTAATGAACATCAAGTCTCCTTCTTCCGCAAGACTTGCGCCCTCCTGTCCTCATTCCAGAGCGGCCTGGTCCTCCTGGGAGGCGACATTAATGTGCCCTTGAACCCCCTCCTAGATACCTCCACTGCCACGACTTCTCTGCCCTATAAGGCATTACGCCAAATTAAAGCCCAATTACAAACCTTGTCCCTTCATGACACTTGGCGTACCCTCTATCCTTCAACCAAAGACTACACCTACTTTTCGGCCCCCCACCAGAAATACTCCAGAATCGATTTTTTTTTTCTATCCCAGACAGACCTCCCCGCCCTCCAACATGCCTCCATTGAACCGATGTTCTTATCGGATCATCATCCCATCACAGTTACACTATCGTTCCCGGAAACGTTCCCCAAGACTAAAATTTGGCGGTTCAACCCTTCCTGCTTGACGGATCCAACCTCATTGGAACGGATCCGCTCATGCATCAAGCTTTATTTTCAGGAGAATGCTAACCCTGACATTTCTCCAATATCCATATGGGAAGCCCACAAATGTGTGGTAAGGGGAGAACTGCTTGCCCTGAATGCACAAGCCAAAAAAGCTTCTCAGGAGAAAGTGAATGCTCTTATCAAAAGGATTAGAGCACTAGAGCTGTCCCACAAACAAACGCAAGCCCAGAACACCCTTCAGGAACTAACTCAGCTCCGCACACTCCTTACAGACGAACTGGGTAAGCGCACGAGAAGGCGTTATATTCTTGGGCAGAGGGTCTTTTATGAACATGGCAATAAGAGTGGGCGCCTTTTAGCACGGTCAGTCCAGAAGGCCAAACTCTCCTCCACCGTACATGCCCTACGTGATCCCCGGGGCACCCTCTTGGCTAAGAGCGAGGACATCGCGAGAGAATTCGAATCCTTCTACCGAAGGCTCTATAACCTTCGCCCTGCCCTGCCACCCCGAGCATCGGGAGAGACACGTCAAACGCTCATTGCGGATTTTCTCGCACAATATGGCCCTAAACCCCTTTCCTCCCAACAAGCACAATCCTTAGAGGGACAATTCTCGACAGGAGAGCTGGAGATAGCCCTGAAACAAATGAGGCTGGGCAAAAGCCCGGGCCCGGACGGGTACACCCTCCAGTACTATAAGTCATTCGCAGACACCCTTGCCCCCAACCTTTTACAGATGTTTAATGCCCTGGCCAATCCGCAAGACCGACCTAATAGACTATTAGAGGCACACATCACGGTAATCCCTAAGGAAGGGAAGGATGCCCTCCAGGTGGCGAATTATAGGCCGATCTCACTCCTTAATGTCGATATAAAAATTTATGCCAAGATCCTTGCCAACAGGTTAATACCTTTAATCCACGGTCTTATCTCCAATGATCAAGTGGGGTTTGTCCCGGGAAGGGAGGCGCGGGACAATACCATACGAACCCTCAACCTACACCACTGGCTCACCTCAACTAAAACACCCGGCTTTTTGCTTTCCCTTGATGCGGAGAAGGCGTTTGACAGAGTGGCCTGGGACTACATGCGAGAGGTCCTAAAAGGGGTGGGCCTTGGGGACCGCATGCTCACCTCCATAATGGCATTATACTCGAACCCCACGGCGGCGGTGAGAGTTAACGGACACCTGTCGAACGTCTTCTCCATCAGCAATGGCACTCGCCAGGGGTGTCCCCTCTCCCCCCTGATCTACATTCTCTCCCTAGAACCCCTCTTAAACAAACTTAGAGAAAACACGGACATTAGGGGCTTGATGGTCAAAGGCAAAGACTTTAAAGTGGCCGCCTTCGCGGATGATATCCTGCTCTCTCTCACATCCCCGCGAACCTCCCTCCCATCTCTCCTACATGACCTGGAAGCCTTTGATACAATTTCAAACCTAAAAATTAACTACACAAAGTCCCACGCCCTGAATATCACCCTCCCACCACAGGAGGTTCTTCATTGTCAAGAATTTCTTCCATTTCGTTGGGAAAAAACTGCGATCTCCTATCTTGGGATTCAGATCCCACCCTGCCTTAAAGATTTGTATGCCCTTAACTTCCACCCTGCCCTGAAAAAAGCCCAAGACCACTTCTTGGAGTGGTCCTCATTGAATGTCTCGTGGTTTGGCCGAGCGGCTCTGATCAAAATGATTGTCCTGCCACGTATATTATACTTGATCCAAACCATCCCGATGCATATACCCGCAGGATTCTTTTCCTCTTATCGGAAGGCCTGCTCGGCATTTTTATGGAAAGGTTCTCCCCCTAGAATCAAATATGCCAGACTCACCTTGCCTAAGCCTAAAGGGGGTATCGCCCTTCCAGACCTGCATAAATACTATGTTGCGTGTCACCTTACGAGAATCGCGGACTGGTCCATCCACTCCTTTGAAAAGGTCTGGACTGCTATCGAAGACTCTTTCTCGCCCATGCCGCTACACCTTCTCCCATGGCTGTCCCCGAAACAATGGCCACAGTCTCTGACCTCACATCCCTTCATCCATACTTCCTTAACGCTTCTTAGGGGGTCCCCCTCCAGAGGTTCCCTCTCACCCACCCCGGGCCCGCTGACTACGCTGAGAGGGAACCCCGACTTTATCCCAGGCGAGTCTTCTACTTTCCTCAAACAAGAATGGCCGCATCAAGATATCCTTGCTTTACAGTTTTACACTGACGGTAAGCTTGCTTCGATAGAGGACCTTAGGCTCATTTCTAACACCTCTACCTTCCCCTTTTGGACATACAGACAAATTTGTCATTTTTTATCCACACATGCAGCTCAGGGCAGTTGGACAAGACCACTTACCCCTTTTGAAACCCTCTGCTATCGTAGAACCCCCCAACGGCACCTTATTTCCCTGCTCTACGCTTTACTCTTAGAACCTACCGATTCCACCCTTTCGCCATCACAGGCCTCGTGGAACAGAGATCTACCTATCCCCCTGACATCAGTTGAATGGACAAGAATTCACGAATACGCACACAGGGGGTCATTGAACGTTGCTATCCAGGAGAATGGGTATAAAGTGCTCACTAGATGGTATAGGACCCCAGCTCTCCTTCATAAGTTTGCTCCTTCAACCTCCAATATTTGCTGGAGATGCAATACAGAGGTGGGTTCCATGGTACATATTTGGTGGGAATGCTCACACATCCAACCCTTTTGGAGGGAAGTACACAGATACATCACATCCATCACCACTTACACCTTGGACTTCACACCAGCACAATTTCTTCTGCATCACACTTCTCTCTCAAGGAAGGATTATTTCAAATCCCTAGCCATGCACATGGTGAATGCTGCCAGGCTGTGCATCCCCAAACACTGGCGCTCCTGTCATACACCGTCACTTAAAGAATGGTTTATGACCATCTCTAGAATTTGCGACATGGAAGAACTGATCCACATCTCTCAAGAGAGACTGGAGAATTTTTCGACTACCTGGTCCTGTTGGTCACACTTCAAAACTACAGCTGAATACAATCAGCATGTTCCCTCAGATTAGAGTCTGTACTCTGAGGAGCTCTTTATCCCCCTCTTTCACACGGAGGCCCAAACGAGAGGTCACTCCCCCCATCCTCTTCCTCACCCCCACCCTCAACCCTTCCCCACCTCTTCCCCCCATCCCCGTTGTTGTCCCTTGCGCTCTGATTCATCCCCCCCTCCTACCCCCCCTCCAATCCCATACCCCCTCACCATGAATAGATATTTTCCCTCCCACCCCATCCCCTTATCACCATATCTTAGACACCATCTCTTTGGTGTTGGAATCAACAGGCAATGCAGCAAAGTTAGCAGGCGGTTGGAATGCGGATCAAACTAATAAAGGCTCCGGCCCATCTGCACCTTCAGTCTCACTGATACAAACCTTGGAGACTATTTTACACCCGTCTGTAAGGCTTGTTTAAGTTGTACCAAAATCTGGTTTTCTGTAAATGCACCTGTTTTGCATCAATCTCTGTACTGTGATTCCTGTCAATTTGCTCAATAAAACTTTATGGAACAAAAAAAAAAAAATAATACAATAGAATTTGTTTTTTATTAAAAGGAATAGTCTCATGAAACAGGCTTTCAAAACAAATTAACATTTATTATTTATAAAGTGTTACAAATGTAATATTATTAAAGCAGCATCAAATGTAAACATTAAAAAAAAAAAGAAAAAAAATGCCTTTTTCTCAGCTAACAAATCAGACTGAAACACATGTATATACAGTATATCTGTAAAGAACGTAGAATACAGAATGTATTAACTTTTTTTTAAGCCTTTTAGGAAAGTAATTTGCACTTTAACCACTTCAGCCCCGGAAGGATTTGACCCTTTAATGACCAGACCATTTCTTGCGATACGGCACTGCATCACTTTAACTGACAATTGCGCGGTCGTGCAACGCTGTACCCAAACAAAATTGACCTTCCTTTTTTTTCCCACAAATAGTTCTTTCTTTTGATGGTATTTGATCACCTCTGCGGTTTTTATTTTTTGCGCTATAAACAAAAAAAGACTGACAATTTTGAAAAATTTTTTTTTTACTTTCTGCTATAATACATATCCCCAAAAAATATAAAAAACAAATTTATTTATCAGTTTAGGCGTATATTGATTGGTTCGCGCAAAAGTTATCGCGTCTACAAACTATGGAATAGATTTAGGGACTTTATTTTTTTCATTGTTTTTACTGGTAATTGCGGCGATCTGCGATTTTTAACAGGACTGCGACATTGTGGTGGACAAATCTGAACCCAAATGACACTTTTTGGGGACCAGTGACATTATTACATTGATCAGTGCTATAAAAATGCACTGATTAATGTATAAATGACACTGGCAGGAAAGGGGTTAACACTAGGGGGCGATCAAGGGGTTAATGCCCCGTACACACGATCGTTTTTAATGTAATTTTTTAAACCAACGTTTTTCTCCTCGTTTTTTTTCATGTTTCCTCTCAAGCCTGCCTTGCGTACACACCATCATTAAAAAAAACGATCAAGCAAAGCGCAGTGACGTTCAACACATACGACGACACTATAAAGGGGAAGTTCCGTTCGAATGGCGCCACCCTTCATGTTAGTAAAGTTTGTTGAGCGACGATTCGCGCTTTTCAGTCCGTTACTGTGTAATGAATGTGCTATCTCCATTACGAACGCTAGTTTTACCAGAACGAGCGCTCCCGTCTCATACTTGATTCTGAGCATGCGCGTTTTTTTTTCACGTCGTGAAAGCATACACACTATCGTTTTTCACGTCGTTAAAAAAAACTACATGAAAAACGACGTGAAAAAAGAGAGCATGTCCGGAATTTTTAATGGCCGTTTTTCACGTCGTTAAAAATGCTCTGGAGCCTACACACGATCATTTTTAATGGCCATTTTTTAAAATGGCATTTTTAACGGCATGAAAAACGATTGTGTGTACGGGGCATAAGTGTGTTCCCTGGGTGTGTTCTAACTGTAGGGAGGATAGGCTACCAGGGACATGACAGAGATAGCTGTTCCCAATCACTGGGAACAATAGATCTCTGACATGACATCTGTCAAAACAGGAATCACCTTGTTTACATAGGCAGATCCCCGTTCTGCCTCTTTATATCGCGATCATGGGTCGCCGGCAGACCTTGAGTCCGACGGACCCGTAGGCACGCTTCCGCGGTACGCGACAGGTATGCGCACGCGCCCGTTATCTCCTGTGCAAAGACCAACATACACCTACGGCGGTTTGTGGAGGAGAGCCGACCTGTCGCAGTATAATGACGGTGGCTGGTCAGCAAGTGGATAAAATGTGAACTTTTGAAGATTGATTCCCTACATCTAGCTCTAAAAAGATCTTCTGAGGCTCAGGCTAAAAGCATAAATTAGTCCCATAATCATTCTTTCTGATACAAAATGAGAGTGCTATATGCAAAAATACACTATACCAATATGCTTGTTTTTCCCTGCGAATGCAGCATAAATATGGTATATTTGTTTTTGAAATGTAATAACATAATACAAAGTGGGCTTTAGGTTACATAATCTAATGTTGAATGTCCAATATCTCAAAAACCGAACAAACAGTTTGTTTTTGTAGTACAAATCAGCACAAACACAGCACAAACATATTGTATAATTGTTTTTAAAATGTAATAACATGTGGTGCAAAGTGGGAGAGGTTTCATCAACTATAATGCGCAATATCTCTGAAACCAAACCAGCACATACGTTCATTTTTGCAGCACAAATCGGCACAGATGCAGTGCAAACGAATACTTATATTTGTTTTTAAATTTTAATAACATTGGGTGCAAAGTGGGCGGGGCTTGATGTTACATAATCTGAGTTTGAATTCCAATATCTCAAAAACCGAACCGGCTGAAACTAGGGTGACCACATTTCCAAACGGCCATTTAGGGACCCCCTTCCCAAAAATCAGCTTGTGCTGTAATTAATCACAGCACAGATGGGACAGCGGATGCGCACTCTACCCAGAAGAACTGATCACGCCCCCAAAAGTGGCATTGCCACTTTACTCTCTAACAGCACTTGTCCTGACTGGCCGAGACCCGTTTTACCTTGTTCCAATGCTGGCTTTACACTGCCCCAGGGCCGGACTGGGCATAAAAACCAGCCCTGGAAATAATTTTATAGCAGCCCCAGTGGCGTAGCGTGGGTTGTCAGCACCCAAGGCAAGTAATTTGCACCCCTAACCCGCGGACATTTAGCACTCCAAGCCCCTTCTACTCGTAGAGTATTAAACCCCTTATGGTACCTCTCAGGTTGTACCACTCTTTCTCTTTGTTCTCCTTTCTTTACCTTTTATCTCTCTCTATCCTAATGTCTTGACCCCCACCCCCCCATCTATCGCTCTTTATCCATCTTTCATGTTCTTTCTCACCCGTTTTCTTTGTTTCTCCCCCTCTTTTTATTCCTTCTCTTACTCTTTGTTTTTTTTCCCTCTCTCACCTCTATATCTATACACACACTGTATGTATATTGCACCCAATGAATGATTGTGTTATGGGGGAGGGTGGATTTCAATGTAAAATGTGCCTTGGCCATAGCGCCCACCATAAAGCATCCTCCCTCTGTACTGGTCCAGTACTGGGGGCTGTAATATACTTCTGCTGTGGCAGATGAGGAAGTGTGTACAGTGTGTACAGTGTGTGTGCGTCCTCTCCTGCAGGTATTGCAGACACATTACAGGAGATGGTCAGAGACTGCAGATATATATTACAGGAGATTATCAGAGACTGCAGATATAGGACAGGATGGTCAGAGACTGCAGATATATTACAGGAGATGGTCAGAGACTTCAGATATAGGACAGGAGATGGTCAGAGACTGCAGCCATATTACAGGAGATGGTCAGAGACTGCAGCCATATTACAGGAGATGGTCAGAGACTGCAGCCATATTACAGGAGATGGTCAGAGACTGCAGATATAGTACAGGAGATGGTCAGAGACTGCAGCTATAGTACAGGAGATGGCCAGAGACTGCAGCTATAGTACAGGAGATGGCCAAAGACTGCAGCTATAGTACAGGAGATGGCCAGAGACTGCAGCTATAGTACAGGAGATGGCCAGAGACTGCAGATATAGTACAGGAGATGGTCAGAGACTGCAGACATACTACAGGAGATGGTCAGAGACTGCAGACATTGTACAGGGGACGGTTAGGGATTGCAGACATGATTGATTCAGGAGATGGTCAGAGACTGCATTTAAAGCTGAACTCAGTGTACAGGTATATAGTATTGCAGGGTTGCTCCACTCCATTTAACCACTTCAATACAGCGCACTTATACACCTTCCTGCCCAAGCCAATTTGTGGCTTCCAGCGCTGTCGCAATTTGAATGACAATTGCACGGTCATACTACACTGTACCCAAACAATTTTTTTATAATTTTGTTCCCACAAATAGAGCTTTCTTTTGGTGGTATTTGATCACCTCTGCGATTTTTATTCTTTGCGCAACAAATAAACAAGGAGCGAAAATTTGGAAAAAAACAATTTTTTTTTGTTTCTGTTATTTTTTTGGTAAATAAGTATGTTTTCTTCTTCAATGACGGGCACTGATATGGCTGCACTGACGGGCACTGATGAGATGGCACCAATCAGGTGGCACCAATGAGGTGGCACTGATAATGGGCACTGATAGGCGGCACTGATGGGCACTCATAGGCGGCACTGATGGGTACTTATGGGTGGCACTGATGGGCATTGATAGGTGGGCACTGATGGACACTGGTGGATGACACTGGTGGGTGGCATTGCTGGGCATCACAAATTTTGTTTGTGCCATGATGGTGCCAGTCAGTGCCCATTTGTGGGCACTGATTGGCATATGTTATGCATACATTTGTACATGTGGATGGCCATGGGGGACTTACCTGGCCATCCACATGTTAGGTGCTTCCCTGATGGTCCTGGGCGGCATCCTGGTGGTCCAGTGTGGGCATCAGTCCAACCCCCCCCTGTCAGGAGAGCCGCCAATCGGCTCTCCTCTACTCGCGTCTATCAGACGCGAGTGAGGAAAAGCTGACCAACGGCTCTTCCTGTTTACATCGTGATCAGCTGTGATTGGACACGGCTGATCACGTGGTAAAGAGCCTCTGCTGGAGATCGGTGGTGCGGTGTGTCAGACTGACACACCGCACCACCGATCGCCGCAATGTGCGCCCCCACGGGCGCGCGGCGGCTGTTATCCTGCTAGACGTCATATGACGCCCAGTCAGGATAACTGAACCACTTCCTGGATGTCAATCTGCTATTGACCGGGCGGGAAGTGGTTAAACCATCTCTGCAAGATCAAATCAGTATTTTTCCTTTGAAAGTACAAGTGACAGAAGAAATAATCACATACAATTTCCAAAATACAAATTTTCTTGCAAACACTGAACTGCTCAGGATTAGTGGAGGACAGTAACCAGTTAATTGGTCTGTGAAGCTTTTAGCCTGATCCAACAGTAAATCTTCCAACAAAAAACCCCCATCAAACAATCTGTGCAGCACACACAGATCTCTGGCTAAATAGCTGATTATAAGCTGAAATAGTTAACAGCCATGTGTCCTGTTCTCATAGAATGCTGCTGCAGCTCTTCCAGAGATCTTATCAGTGTGATCAGACAATGTGCAGGTCAGGTTAGGCTAAGGTGACCAGATTTTTAAAATGAAATGCGGGGACATATTTTTTATTTTTTTTACTAGTAATGGTGGCAATCAGCAACTCTCTGCCCGTCGCCGCTGACGCCCGCCTCACAGCCTGTCAAGTCTTACTCTCCGGGCCTAGGCTACTACTGGGTGGTGAGCGGAGGAAGATCACCCCGCCAGGGAAGGCAAGGAGATAAACAGGCAGGCGGCTGGTCGGGATTTGAGCCAAGGCAGAAGAACATGTGAGTGGAGCGGAATGGGCATGCACCTGAAACTGAAGAAATATTCCCTCCGCTCCAACCAGCACATGATCATCAGAAAGGGGCACAGATAATAAAAAAAAATACACCCGCCTATGCTAGTAGTAGAGGCGGAGCGGGGGAGTGTAATTCAGAGTTTTTTTTTTTTTAATTCTGCACCGACTGTCTTTGAAATTGCCCCAGCCCCTGTTCAAATCCGATCCGGGGACAAAACCGGGGACTGTCCCCTGAAACCGGGGATGTCTGGTCACCCTAGGTTAGGCAGATAAAAAAATAAGTAATGAGGGAGACAAGAGGGGGGGGGGGGCTGGTCTGTAATCTGCACACTTCCTGATCACATAGACATCTGGAAGACACTGCAGTTGGCCAGCAACATGTTACTGTTCTCCTGATTTTTCCATTCAGGCAGATTTGTGTGTCCTGAGTAGTGATGAGCCGAACACCCCCGGGTTCGGTTCGCACCAGAACCCGCGAACGGACCGAAAGTTCGTACGAACATTAGAACCCTATTAAATACAATGGATGCGAACGTTCGAATTCTAAAGTGCTAATTATAACAACTATTATGCATGTTATTGTCCTAAAAAGGGTTTGGGAACCCGGGTTCTGCACCAGGGGACATGTATCAATGCAAAAAGAAGTTTTAAAAACGGTCGTTTTTCGGGAGCAGTCATTTTAATGATGCATAAAGTGAAAAAAAAAAAGTCAAATATTCCTTTAAATATCGTACCTGGGGGGTGTCTAAAGTATGCCTGTGAAGTGCCACGTGTTTCCCGTGTTTAGAACTGTCCCTGCACAAAATGACACTTCTAAAGGAAAAAAAAGCCATTTAAAACTACTTGCGGCTTTAATGTAATGTCTGGTCCCGGTAATATGGATGAAAATCTTTAAGAAAAATGGCATAGCTACCCCATGACCCCCCCCCCTACCCCAGCCCATTACCAGCCCCTTTGGGTCTTGTATGGATATTAAGGGGAACCCCGCACATAAAATAAAAAAGGCCCTATATACTCTGAACAGCCGTATACAGGCGGTGCATACAAGACAGGGACTGTAGGTTTGTTCTTATGTAGAATCTGTTTGTAATTTTGAACAGGTACATTGTTGAAGTGTAGCTCCAGCCCAAAAATCTATTTTTAAACTTTTTGGAAAACATAGGTAAGGGTTATCACCCCTGTAACATTAGTTTTGCTATCTGTGCCCCTGTTCAGAACATTTCACCTCACTTTCCGTCCCAATGACAACTGTTTTTGAAATGTGGTGTTTTTCTTGAAACAAGGATTGCTGATAAAGCATCAGTACAGAGGAGACACCTTTCTCCCATATTTATTCTTACAGGAAAGAATTTTCCTTCCTAGTGGTAGATTTCCTCTCACTTCCTGTTGTCTTCTTGCGTTTGCAAGTAGGAGTCGTTTGTAAGTTGGATGTTTGAAAGTAGGGACCTGCCGTATATACTCTGCAGAAATAGGCCCCTTAGTTGTTGGTGTTGGCACAACACTGTAAGCACTCACAGTTACTCTTGGTTGGTGCTGGAACGCCCTGCTGTCAACTATTATATCAGGAATTTTAATTACATATAATTGTTGAACAGTGGTAGTAAAAATTGGGCCTTTGATGGTGGTGCTGGTGCCACAACACTGTAAGCCCTGACAGTTACTCTTGGTGGGTGCAGCAATGGGCCCTGCTGTGAATTATTAGATCAAGAATTGTAATTGCATGCCCCTGTTGAACAGGGGCTGAAAAATTGGGCCTTTCGTGGTGATGGTGGTGGTGTTGCCACAACACTGTAAGCCCTCAGAGTTACTCTTGGTGGGTGCAGGAATGGGCCCTGCTGTGAATTATTAGATCAAGAATTGTAATTACATGCCCCTTTTGAACAGGGGCTGAAAAATTGGGCCTTTCGTGGTGGTGGTGGTGGTGGTGGCGGCGTTGCCACAACACTGTAAGCCCTCAGAGTTACTCTTGGTGGGTGCAGCAATGGGCCCTGCTGTGAATTATTAGATCAAGAATTGTAATTGCATGCCCCTGTTGAACAGGGGCTGAAAAATTGGGCCTTAGGCACTGGTGGCACAACACTACAACCCCTCACAGATACTGTACTTGGAGCACAGCAATGAGCCCTGTTGCAAAGTATTGCTTCAAAAATTGTAATGACACGCCCCTGTTAAACAGGGGCTGAAAAATTGGGCCTTAGGCACTGGTGGCACAACACTACAACCCCTCACAGATACTGTACTTGGAGCACAGCAATGAGCCCTGTTGCAAAGTATTGCTTCAAAAATTGTAATGACACGCCCCTGTTAAACAGGGGCTGAAAAATTGGGCCTTAGGCACTGGTGCCACAACACTCCAACCCCTCACAGATACTGTACTTGGAGCACAGCAATGAGCCCTATGGCAAATTATTGCTAAAAAAATTGTAATTACACGCCCCTGTAAAACAGGGGCTGAAAAATTGGGCCTTAGCCACTGGTGGCGGCACCCATAAACAAAAATGATCTTCCAAGCTATCATCATCAATCGTATCATTGAGGACTCGGAGGAGGAGGATAGCCAGTCAACATAACAGCACAGGCACTCAGCATCAGCATCAGTCTTGAAGGGATGTGACATGTTAAAATCAATTAGTCTGTTATATCAGCATCAGGTGTGTGGTAGCTGGTGGTGATCCAAGACTGGTTCATCTTGATGAAAGTCAGTCGATCAACCGAGTCGGTGGACAGGCGCACCCTGTGATCCGTGACAAATCCTCCAGTAGCACTGAATGTGCGTTCCGAAAGAACGCTGGATGCAGGACAGGCCAGTAGCTCAATTGCATACTGTGCAAGCTCTGGCCAGTGATCCATCCTCAAGACCCAGTAAGCCAGAGGATTTTCGGTGGGGAAGGTGTCCAAGTCTGACCTTGCCCCTAGATATTCCTGCACCATGTTTATCAGACGCTGGCGATGGTTGCTGGAACCGATCATACTTTGGGGCTGCGGACTAAAGAATTGTCTGAACGCATCGGTCAGACGGCCACCTTCCCCACCGCTCCCTCTTTGACTGGCCGAAGCCTCAGCAACTCGTTGTCCAGGACCAGGACCATCATTGCTCTTGGTAATGTTTTAGAAAAACAGGTTCGTACATGGTGGGATATTTGCACCTTAGAACATTATATAAAAGAGAAAATCATCATTAGAAGTCTAAGATGGGAGGTAGTCCCACAGGACGGTTTAGATGACCCAGAATCCATGCATGAATGGCTGGAATTCTTTAATGGGATGGGTTTTAAGCTTCAAGAACTCATTTTAAAAAGAAAACGCACAAAAATGACACGTCTTGAAATAAGAATTAATGAGCTAGAGGCAGAACTTGAACCCATTAGAGAGTCACAGCAAATTATCGATTTCAATACACGGATTAAAAAGAAACTTGAAAAAATTGATAAAGACACACAGAGAAAGAAAACCAAAAAATTCCACAGGGATATGGGGGATTTTCGCTCTAATGCTATTTATTTATGGCAACAGACTAAGGGTCCTGTTATGAGTGATTTAAATATGGAAGTGGCAAATGTTGATAATATCACAGTTAGACCACAACCGTCTAACACCCAGGACATACCTACAAGCAGTCAACAGAGAGCATTCATACCCCCACATCTCCCAGTAGGACAGTCCACCCCTATAAGGAACGGAGTCTATCAAGGAAGAGGAAGACCTCCTAGGGGTGGTCCTGCGAACTCACAACAACATATGTCTTACAATAACCAATATCAAGTACCTGTCTACAATAGGTATGATACATCTCAACAACATGAAGATAGAGAACGTTTTCAATCCCCGCGCCCTTTTTTAGGGAGGGGGAGAGGATGGCAGAGAAAGGGTCGAGGTTACCCACCACGCAGAGGGAGGCCCCCGATGCAGTCTCAGCCCACATCCGACCAAAGGGATCATCAATGGAGAGAACCACCGTGGTGGGAGAGAGAACAAACCCCATATCAAGATCACAGGAGAGGAGACCAAGAGGGTGTAGAGCCGGGAGAAGGCTCCAGAAAAAGAAGAGAGACAGGGAATAGGCGGGATCTTTAATTTAACAGATGTCCAACTAACGCATAAGGAATTAAATATTCTGCATCTTGGCCTGAAATGTGGTCTGAGAAGATCAGTCAATAAGTTTGACGTTTTTATTGATGTCCATAGATATGTAAGGAAATTGAATATTAAAAAACATTTTTTGAATAAAAATTTACAACCAACCACCAGTCTATCGTCAGTGCCAACGGATAGTGGACTTCGGAATAAATCACTTTTCAATCCACTCAATGCTGCTAACCAACAGGTTGATGTCTTCAAGGGTTTAGTTTTGCGAGATCTGGAAAGCTTGGTCCCCAAAAAAGATGTGAACCCACGCCATATACAGCAGGGGATCGAAATGCTTGAGAAACGGAAAGATTTGGTGATACGACCAGCGGATAAAGGAGGAGGAATTGTTTTAATGACAAAAGCTTTTTATCACCAACAATTATTGGAAATGTTGACTGAAGATGACACGTATAAAAAATTGGAGAGGGATCCTACTGCACAATATGAGTTAGATCTAAAAATTCTTATTGAATCTGGATACTCCAAGTGGGTACTCACAGATAAAGAAAGGAGATATTTGATCCCTAGCAGCAGTAGGATACCCACGATCTACACTCTCCCGAAAATCCATAAGGACGTTCATTCACCCCCAGGGAGACCGATAGTGAATGGAATAGGTTCTGTGTCGGCACGAGTTGGACAGTATCTAGACGTGTTTCTCCAGAAAAGTGTCATCATGACCAAGGCCTATCTAAGAGATACAAAAAATTTATTACAACTTCTAGAAACAATAGATTTAACAGGGAAACAGGAAGTTTATCTCGTAACGGCAGACGTCTCCTCCTTATATACGATCATTCAGCATGATGATGCTCTCCTAGCCCTGAATTGGGCTTTGAGTCAAAGGGATGACATCACACACAACCATAAGATCTTTCTTAGAAACGCGCTTGATTTTTGCTTGGGGCACAATTATTTCTGGTTTGATGACAATTTTTATTTACAGAAACGTGGTGTAGCGATGGGCGCTAAGTTCGCCCCAAGCATCGCTAACCTCTTTATGGGGGAATGGGAGGACAAATTCATATTCGCGATTAAAAGAGATGCACTTTTACTCTATAAACGCTACATAGACGACCTCATCTTCGTCTGGTCCGGTTCGTTATCATCCCTACAATCATTTTTGGATGAATTAAATGATAACACTAACCATATTAAACTCACCTGTGAAATCAGTGAAACCAGAATCCATTTTCTTGATGTCAATATATATAGATGTGGAGATAAACTAGGTACCTCAGTTTATTTTAAACCCACAGATTCTAATAGTTACCTCCCCATGCAGAGTGGCCACCATCCCCTATGGTTAAAAAACATTCCCAAGGGCCAACTGACTAGAATAAGAAGGAATTGCACTGAGATCTCTGATTATAAATCACAGTCCCTGATTATTAAGAAAAAATTCGAGGAGAAAGGATATCATGAACACATTCTTGATCAAATTATTGAAGAAGTTGCCCAAGTTCCCAGAACAGACCTCTTGGTAGAAACAACACAGACTCTCAACACCAATAACCAGGAATGGAGCTTTGTGTCTGGCTTCCATGCCCAATATAAGGAAGTGGAAGCTATCTTCACCAATCATTGGCATGTTTTATTAATGGACAGAATATTGCATCTTTCATTACCAAACACCCCTGGTTTCATCTATAGAAGATCACTCAATTATGCTGATAAAATTGTAAAAAAAGTGATTGACCCCCCGGCTAAACCCCCCTCCTTCTGGGATCAGGATGGATTTTATTCATGTAGAAAGTGTCGGGCATGCAGAGAGGTCAGAACACCAATAAGAGCATTAAATAGATTCACATCCACCTCAAATCAAAAGGAATTCAGGATAAAAGAATTTATTACGTGTAATACGACATATGTAGTATATGCTCTTCAATGTCCATGCGGCTTAATATATATAGGCCGTACTAAAAGACTTTTGAGAATTCGGATTGCTGAGCATATAGCCAACATAAAGCTAGGTTTTAAAGACCATAATGTGTCATTACATTTTAAACTCCATCATAACCAGGACCCTATAGGACTAAAATTTTGGGGGATTGATCATCTCAAACCTTTTTGGAGAGGATCAAATCTTGTACGAGAACTCTCCAAACGTGAAACCCAATGGATTTTCCTGATAGACACACTGGCACCGAAAGGGTTGAATGTTGACCTAGATATTAATTGTTTTATAAGTGATTACTGATCCATATTTTTACTATATAGCAATTTTAATGTTTTGTCAAAATACGCAGTTCAAAACACACATACACAGATATACACATACACTGTGTTATATACACGTAGAGGTGTCTCCAGATTTTATTAACATAAAGTTTTTAGCATCGTATATTCTAAATGCTCAGATGGCAGTCTTCTATATACATATACACTTTTAATTCTTGTATTTTATATACATGAATTTTAGGTATGTGGGTTTTATCTGAGGTGTTTGTACTCTATCTATATATATATATATATATATTTTTTAGACTCTTTATATATATATATTTTTATTAGATATTTTTTAAGATATTTTTCTCTCATAGATGAATTTATCTTTTAATATATGAATTTATTAATTTATTTAGCTTTGATATTGTTCTTATGATATTGGTTTTATTATTATTACTATGCTGTTATGCACTTTATATAATCAGTATATAGATTATGACCAAACACTATTGGTTACAAATAGTCTATGAGCTACATGTTGGTGATAGGACTGTTCAGATGTGCGTTTTCCAGTCCATATCATTTGCATTGTTGGCTATACAACATACAAAAAATATGATATATTCACAAATATAATGTACTGTTTGTCCACAAGGGATAAAGTATGCACCACATTATTGTTCACCTTCAAGTTCTCTCTGTGGGGGAGATTATGTTATGATCCCCTATAATGTGTATGGTTGTGCTGCATGGCCATAATAATTTATCGATTAATTGCACATATTCTTTATCATTATATCCCTTTTATGTGGTTTATCAATTCATAGCAATTATATACCTGTTTTTATCTTTAATTTATCATTACCATTGAATTATATTGTAATGTTTACATCCGTGCTTCAAACTGTATGAGGGCGCCGTCAGCGTCCTATGAGGCAACAGCATCTAGCACCTGTCATCTGTTGCCAGGTACGCTGATTGGCGGTTACTCTATGAGCATGGTAATTTAAGGATCCCGTGTGTGTCGTTACGTTACGCCCTCTGTCGAAGTCAGATGACGAAACGCGTCAGGGCGTAACTACGACAACACGCGACCCGGAAGTGACGAGTGCGCTCCATCGTTGCGCTCCACCGCCCATCTCCTGAATCGGAAGTGTCTGCAGGATACACACACGCTCCGAGTGACGGCCATATACGGTGATAGCGCCCTCTGGGGCCACTCAATGCTTGTTTTATTCTGCATTATTGTACGTAGCTAGTTAAAGGGGTCTCCTAAATGTATGGGAATCAGTTCTTTTAATTAAACAGGATTACGCTATTTGCTGTTATTTCTCTGTTATTTTATGACCTGCTGTGGAGCCTATTTTCATTCTGGTGACCCTTGATAAGAAGTGACAAGCCATAACAGATTAACGGATGTATCCACTTTACATACAAGGCATATTTATTATGTGTTTCTGGTGAGTGTGAACCCCTAAGGGGAAAGTTACATCACGTGGTGGATTGCAATACATGTCTCTGGTGGAGGAAGGTGTTCACATGGACAATTGCTGTTACTCACTATTTTTTTCTGGACTGACTTTGCCACAAATCTACGTCTTGGACTTTACTAGTGGTTTCTGACCACGAGTCTTATTTGAGTATTTTAATATTTTAGCGCTGTTTGGTGTAATTTTAATAACCAAGCTTACTACTTTGTTTATTGTTTACCTCTTTTTCATTTATTCTTTCTATTTTAAACAGCAGCTTAGTATTTTAGAATATTTTGAGAAAAATATTTTAATATTTTATTATTTTCAATTTTATGTGCTACTGCTGTATACTGCTGGTTTGAACTGGCGCTAAGTGTGTGTTACATTAGGCCTTGTTTAACACACCTCTTATCCAATATATATATATATATATATATATATATATGTGTGCATTTTTCTTCTTTTTTGATGCCTTTTCCTGGTATCCTCATGAGGTGTGGGGAACTCATTACACCTGATGGTTGTGTCGTTTCAATCATTATGCAAATTTTTACGCTCATGATTACTTAATGAATGCTAAATTAATTAATTGGTACCAGATGATTATTGTGAATATATGTAGTGAACTTGTACCTTGATGTCATTTATGCTTTTGGTTTGAAGAACGGCGCTATTGTCTTGGCTCGAAACTGTTCCTTACCTTGCATAACATGGAAAGTATGTAACCTTTTCAATTTTTTTTAATAAACATTCGATTTATGCAGCAATCCCTCTTCTCTCTCTCTCTCTCTCTCTGTGTATATACAGTATACACTGCTCAAAAAAATTTAAGGAACACTTCGGAAACACATCAGATCTCAACGGGGCAAAATCTCATGCTGGATATCTATACTGATATGGACTGGGTAATGTGTTAGGAATGAAAGGATGGCACATAATTTGATGGAAATTTTAATTATCCACCTACAGAGGGCTGAATTCAAAGACACCCCGAAAATCAAAGTGAAAAAATTATGTAGCAAGCTAGTCTATTTTGCTGAAATTCAAAACAAAACAACTCAAAATGGTCCTCAGTAGTTTGTATGGCCCCCAAGTGCTTGTATGCATGCCTGACAACATCAGGGCATGCTCCTAATGAGACGTCGAATGGTGTCCTGGGGTATTTCCTCCCAGATCTGGACCAGTGCATCACTGAGCTCCTGAACAGACTGAGGTGCAACCTGGCGGCACCGGATGGACCGAAACATAATGTCCCAGAGGTGTTCTTTTGGATTTAGGTCAGGTGAGTGTGGGGGCTATTCAATGGTATCAATTTCTTCATCCTCCAGGAACTGGCTCCATGCTCTCGCCACATGAGGCCGGGCATTGTCGTGCATCAGGAGGAACCCAGGACCCACTTCACCAGCGTAGGGTCTGACAATGTGTCCAAGGATTTCATCCCAATACCTAATGGCAGTCAGGATGTCATTGTGTAGCCTGTAGAGGTCTGTGCGTCCCTCCATGGATATGCCTCCCCAGACCATCAGTGACCCACCACCAAACCGGTCATGCTGAACGATGTTACAGGCAGCATAACGTTCTCCACGGCTTCTCCAGACCCTTTCACGTCTGTCACATGTGCTCAGGGTGAATCTGCTCTCATCTGTGAGAAGTATGGGACACCAGTGGCGGACCTGCCAAATCTGGTGTTCAATGGAAAATGCCAATCGAGCTCCAGTGTCCGGCAGTGAGCACAGAGCACACTAGAGGATGTCGGGCCCTCAGGCCACCCCCATGAAGTCTGTTTCTGATTGTTTGGTCAGAGACATTCACAGCAGTGGCCTGCTGGAGTTCGTTTTGTAGGGCTCTGGCAGTGCTGCTCGTCCTGTTCCTCCTTGCACAAAGGAGCAGATACGGGTCCTGCTGATGGGTTAAGGACCTTCTACGGCTCTGTCCAGCTCTCCTAGAGTAACTGCCTGTCTCCTGGAATCTCCTCCATGCTCTTGAGACTGTGCTGGGAGACACGGCAAACCTTCTGGCAATGACACGTGTTGATGTGCCATCCTGGAGGAGTTGAACTGCCGGTGCAACCTTTATAGCAGTGGTTCTCAACTCCTGTCCTCAGGACCCACTAACAGGCCAGATTTTAAGTATTACCTTGGAGAGATGCAGACTAGAATACTGCAATCCCTGAGCAGCAAATGATATCACCTGTGATGCATTTCAGTTATCTTGCAAACCTGGCCTGTTGGTGGGCCCTGAGGACTGGAGTTGAGAACCACTGCTTTATAGGGTCCAAGTATCGCCTCGTGCTACCAGTAGTGACACTGACCACCCTAGCCAAATGCAAAACTAGTGAAAAACAGTCAGAAAAGATGAGTAGGGGAAAAAAATGTCAGACACCTCCACCTGAAAAAACATTCCTGTTTTGGAGATCGTCTCATTGTTGCCCATCTAGTGCACCTGTTAATTTCAATTAACAGCAAAGCAGCTGAAACTGATTAACAACCCCCCTCTGTTACTTAACTGACCAGTTCAATATCCTAGGAGTTCTTATTCAAAAGTGTTCCTTTGAATTTTTTTGAGCAGTATATTTATATATATATATATATATATATATATATATATATATATATACACGCACACATACACTGTGTGTGTGTGTATATATATATATATATATATATTGTGAGGGGGTTAGCTCGGCAGCGGGTGTGTGTGACCCCCTGGATGGGCTCCCCACACAAAAACAGGCCCAGCAGACGGAGGTTGTGGTTTTCAAGAAAAAAAAGGTGCGGTTTATTTCTCTATTTACAGTGACAAAAACACAGCAAAGCAAAAAGAAACATAAACAAAATAAACCCTGGTCAGCTTGACCTCTGACTAAACATGCAGGTTTCCTAACTAACAACTGGGATCAGCCTGGTGCTGTCCTAGTCCCTAAGTCCCTGGTTTAGTAAATGTCCAAACAAATAGCCACACAGGCTTTGTCTCACCGCACAGGGGTTCACTCTCCCTAGACAGTCCACACAGGTCTGGGTCCAGGCATGAGCAAACACCTAATGAATCTGGGAGTTTTTATAGAGGCCTTAAACGAGCTGACAAGCTTCAGCTGGTCTCATCAACTCCCTGCCTGCACGACGCCCAGCACTCTCCCTAGAGGTATGAGTCATCAATGAGCCCACTAGCCTCAGCTGGGCTTCATCAACTCCCTCCCTAGTTGTATAAGTCGGCATAAAGCCTGAATCTGGGAGAAATATATCTACCCCCCTGGATGCAACCAGGTGACTTTACCTTCCTGCTGTCACATACCCCCCCCTCTTGTTTTAACCTTGGGGTTGGAACACCAGCAATCAGGCATTCATGTACTCGAGACAAAGAATCCACATTCCCCATTTGAACGCCAGGGCGATGCTTTACTGTGAAGTTGAATTCCTGTAGGGCCAGGAACCACCTATTCACTCTTCTATTTGTCTCCTTGTTTTGAGCCATCCACTTTAACGGAGCGTGATCCGTAACCATGTCAAAGTGCCTACCTAGCAGATAGTACCGAAGGGAATCTAGAGCCCACTTCACCGCTAAACACTCCTTTTCAACCGTGGCATAATTTACCTCATGGGACTTCAACTTCCTGCTGAGGTAAATGACTGGGTGCTCTTCCCCGTTCCAGACCTGGGACAATACTGCTCCTAACCCCACATCTGACGCATCACTTTGTACGACAAAGTCTTTAGAGAAGTCGGGTGAGTACAACACTGGCTGGCTACATAAGGCTTGTTTCAAGAATTGGAATGCTGCCTCAGCCTCGGGGGTCCATTTAATCATGACCGACCCTTTCCCTTTCGTCAGGTTGGTTAGGGGCACAGCCTTAGAAGCAAAGTGGGGAATGAAGCGCCGATAATACCCCGCGATTCCCAGAAAGGCTCGTACCTGCTTCTTGCTGTTGGGACGTGGCCAACTCTGGATGGCCTCGACTTTGTTGAGTTGGGGTTTTATTACTCCCCTCCCAATGGTGTACCCAAGATATTTGGCCTCCTCCTGCCCAATGGTACACTTCTTGGGGTTAGCCGTAAACCCCGCTTCCCGGATAGAGTTTAGGACTGCTTGCACCTTTGGCAGATGTGAGGCCCAATCTGTGCTATGGACAATTACGTCATCCAGGTAAGCCGCAGCATACTTCCGATGGGGCCTCAGTATCTGGTCCATTTTCCGCTGGAATGTGGCTGGCGCATTCTGTAACCCGAACGGCATTCTCTTATATTGGAACGCCCCGTCTGGGGTTACAAATGCGGTTTTCTCTTTGGCCGACTTGGCCAGGGGAATTTGCCAATACCCTTTTGTGAGGTCAAGAGTCGTCATGTATCGGGCTGTTCCCAGCCGGTCGATCAACTCATCTATACGTGGCATGGGGTAGGTGTCAAATTTTGTAACTTTGTTCAACTGACGAAAATCGTTACAAAATCGCCAGCTCCCATCCGGTTTAGGCACCAACACAATGGGACTAGACCAATCACTTTGGGACTCCTCTATCACCCCTAAGTTCAGCATTTTCTGTACTTCCTCCCGTATTGCCTCCCGTCGGGCCTCTGGGATCCGATAGGGTTTTAACTTCACCCTTTCACCGGGCGGGGTAATAATATCATGCTCTACCCCAGATGTTTGTCCCGGCAGCTCAGAGAACACCTCCTTGTTGCGAAGCACAAACTCCTTAACCTCCTGTTGTTGGGGTTGTGACAAGGTGGCTGCTATTCCAACCTCAGGAATCACGCAACCAGTTTGAGCTGGTGACCAAGTGTCTGCGACTAGGGACTCTCTATCCCTCCAGGCTTTCAACAGATTAACGTGATAGATCTGTTCGGGCTTTCGCCTTCCTGGTTGTCTGACCTTGTAATTCACTTCGCTCACTTTTTCCATTATCTCGTAGGGGCCTTGCCATTTGGCAAGGAATTTACTTTCAACCGTAGGGACAAGTACCAATATCCTATCCCCCGGGGAAAAGGTACGGGTCTTGGCTCCACGGTTGTACACTCTCTGCTGTGCCAACTGCGCTTGGGCCAAATGTTCCTTCACGATGGGCATTACCTGTGCAATTCGATCTTGCATCAGGGCGACATGCTCAATCACACTCCTGTGGGGAGAACTCTCACTTTCCCAAGTTTCCTTGGCAATATCCAACAGCCCTCTTGGGTGTCTCCCATACAGTAACTCAAAGGGGGAGAATCCCGTAGAGGATTGGGGCACCTCCCTAATAGCAAACATCAAATAAGGAAGTAGACAGTCCCAATCCTTTCCATCTCTATCCACCACTTTCTTCAACATTTGTTTTAGGGTTTTGTTGAATCTTTCAACCAGCCCATCGGTTTGGGGGTGATACACAGATGTACGCAATTGCGTCACTTTGAACAATTTACACAGCTCTTTCATAACCCGGAACATAAAGGGTGTACCTTGGTCCGTAAGCAGTTCTTTACAAATACCCACCCGGCTAAAAACAAGAGATAGCTCTTTGGCTATGGTTTTGGCCGAGGTATTTCGGAGAGGGATCGCTTCTGGATAACGGGTGGCATAGTCCATTATAACTAATATGTACTGGTGCCCCCTAGCGGACTTGATTATAGGACCTACCAAATCCATTGCGATCCTCTCAAACGGGACCTCAATGATGGGTAGAGGGACCAGCGGGCTACGGAAATGTGGCATCGGGGCCGACCTCTGACACACAGGGCAGGAGGAACAATAATTTTCTATGTCCTTCATCACCCCAGGCCAATAGAATCTCTGTAATACCCTCTCTCGGGTTTTCTCTGTCCCTAGATGACCTCCAAGAATGTGCCCATGGGCCAACTCCAACATCAACTTCCTGTAAGGTTTGGGCACCACAAGCTGCTCAACGGTTTCTTCTGCCCTTTTTGCCACCCGATACAGTAGGTCCTTCTCTACGCTGAAGTATGGGTAAGTGCAGGTATTATCTGGGTTCACTAACTCGCCATCTATTTCCACTACGTTTTCCCGTGCCTTTATTAGGGCGGGGTCTTTTAACTGTTCTGTGGCAAAATTTTCCCTGTGAACCTCAAGATCAGAAAACTCCACAGACGGTAGGTTTTCGTCTGAGGAGGTGGGCTCCTCTCCAGTTTCTTGAGTCTCCCCTGCCAATACTGACAAGGGAAATTCGGGAGAGTCCTCACCACTCTCAGAGGAGTTCTGGCTATCACATTCCTGGTACATAGGGGCACCAGTGGGGGGCTCAGGATCATCCCACAGTTCCCAGAACTTCGGAAAATCCCTTCCCACAATGGCATCATGCGGTAATTGAGATACTAACCCCACTGGATGAGAGAGGGTACCTTTGGGTGTCTCGAAACACACTGTAGTCACTGGATACTCTCGGGTGTCCCCATGCACACAAATAACAGCTACCTTGCTATTCCCAGAGACCTCTGTTTTAACTAATTCAGCCTTTATCAGGGTCACAAGGCTACCTGAATCCAGCAATACCACAACATTTCTACCATTAATACACATTTTGCATAAATGTTTCTCAGTTCCCCGAATGGCAGTGCATGCGACTGTCGCACACAGCGACTGACGTCTGTCCGTCAGAAAGTCACATTGCATGGGTTCCTCCACAACCGGGCAATTTGCTGCAATATGTCCCGCTTGCCGGCAGCGGTAGCAAACAATCCTTTTGGCTGCCTCTTGAGCCCCTGACTTCCCAGGCTGTTCTCGCCAAACTTTGGGTAGAGCTCCCACCCTCTCACTCTCTCCACCCTCACCCCTTGGAATCCTCTTATCCGCCCCTGGGGATGGTCTGGTCTTAGGGTGGAAAGTCCGAGAGTCTCTGGAAGAGGCCGTCAGGTTCTCTGTAGCCAAGTATTTCTCTACACGATCCACAAGACCATCGGCCGTCTCTGGGTCTCCATGGCTTACCCACTTTTGGATGGCAGTAGGAAGAGCTCTCAAAAACCGATCCATTACAACACGTTCCACAATCTCTGGTGCGGACAAAGTCTCTGGCTGTAGCCACTTCCTGCTCAGGTGAATGAGATCATACATTTGAGACCTGGGGGGTTTTCCAAGCTGGAAAGTCCAGTTATGCACACGCTGAGCCCGGACAGCCAGGGTGACACCCAGCCTTGCCAATATTTCAGCTTTTAGCATCACATAGTCTTTTGCTTGGTCAGGCTCTAGGTCATAGTAAGCCTTCTGCGATTCACCAGTTAACAGAGGAGCCACCAGTCCAGCCCACTGCTCCTCAGGCCACTTTTCTCTTTCAGCAGTCCTTTCAAATGTGGTCAAAAATACCTCTGGATCATCCTCTCCAGTCATTTTTGTCAATAAACGACTCACCCCAAAGGACGTGGTATTAGTGGGACGGCTTTCCTCACTGGTCTGCGGACGTTGCTGCATTACTGCTTCCATCTGTTGTTGTAGTCTCTGCTCTTGCTTCTGCAATAGGTCTATGAAGCAGGCCTCAGATTGCTGCTGGGCTTGTTGCTGAGCCTCCAGACTCTGTTGCAAAGTTGCAAGGCTCTGTTGATGAGCTTGCTGCTGGGCTGCAAGGCTCTGTTGATGAGCTTGCTGCTGGGCTACAAGGCTCTGTTGATGAGCTTGCTGCTGGGCTGCGAAGCTCTGTTGTTGAGCTGCAAGGCTCTTTTGAAAACCTGCATTTGTCTGCTGTTGATTGGCATTTGCTAGAGCCAGCTGTTTCAGTATCTCCTCCATGCTGGCCTAAAAAAAACTGCCCGCATTCTCCACCAACTGTGAGGGGGTTAGCTCGGCAGCGGGTGTGTGTGACCCCCTGGATGGGCTCCCCACACAAAAACAGGCCCAGCAGACGGAGGTTGTGGTTTTCAAGAAAAAAAAGGTGCGGTTTATTTCTCTATTTACAGTGACAAAAACACAGCAAAGCAAAAAGAAACATAAACAAAATAAACCCTGGTCAGCTTGACCTCTGACTAAACATGCAGGTTTCCTAACTAACAACTGGGATCAGCCTGGTGCTGTCCTAGTCCCTAAGTCCCTGGTTTAGTAAATGTCCAAACAAATAGCCACACAGGCTTTGTCTCACCGCACAGGGGTTCACTCTCCCTAGACAGTCCACACAGGTCTGGGTCCAGGCATGAGCAAACACCTAATGAATCTGGGAGTTTTTATAGAGGCCTTAAACGAGCTGACAAGCTTCAGCTGGTCTCATCAACTCCCTGCCTGCACGACGCCCAGCACTCTCCCTAGAGGTATGAGTCATCAATGAGCCCACTAGCCTCAGCTGGGCTTCATCAACTCCCTCCCTAGTTGTATAAGTCGGCATAAAGCCTGAATCTGGGAGAAATATATCTACCCCCCTGGATGCAACCAGGTGACTTTACCTTCCTGCTGTCACAATATATATATACACACACACACACACACACACACATACATATATATATATACACATACATACATACATACATACATACATACATATACATATATACTCAAGCCAATCCTTTAGTTTACCAATATCTCTGGAACACACATGGAATAAATTGTCAATGTAACAAAAATATAGCTTCACAGATGATTAATATGGATTGCTACCCCCAAAAATGCAGGACCTCTCCCACCAACCAATGTAAAGGTTGGCTAAGAAGGGGGAGAACTAAACTCCTGTAGAAGTCTTGTACCTCTGGAGGTAGCAATCTCCATTGAATATAAAAATATTATTCGTTAACAAATATTGCAAACTGAGGAGATTAATCTGCTGGTGAACTAACAAATAAATACTAAGATTTTTCAAAAAATAAGAAACTGCCTGTATGCCCAGAGGATGTGGAATCAAGTAATCCAAAGATAATTGGACTGCCAAACAGTATCTTGTAACATAACTAGCAGTTGTTTGATGTCTGTAAGATAACCTAGCAACTCAGTAATCAAAAGGCTGTAGCTGGTAATCTACCCACTGGCTCAAATGTCCGTTTAAGGACCAAATGCCTGCAACAATGGGTCTGCCAACCAAAGAATTAAGACCCCTTTCTCACTAAAGCCTCGTACACACGACCGATTTTCTCATCCAAAACCGTCAAGAAAAGTGCCGCGAGAGCTTTTTTGTCGAGAAAAACGTTCGTGTGTATGGTTTTACGACGAGAAAATTGCCGAGAATCTCGACGAGAAAATAGAGAACCTGCTCTCTATTTTCTCGTCAGGATTCCAGATTTCCTCGTCGTGTTTCTCGTCGGCCTGTTTTGTGACGAGAAAATGGTTCGTGTGTATGCTTTTACGACTCTTCCAAAAGCGCGCATGCTCACAAGCAACTATGAGACGGGAGCGCATCTTCTGGTAAAACAAGCCTTCGTAATGGAGAGAGCACATTCGTCACGCTCAAAATTATTGCATCGTTTAAATGTTCTGCATTGAAATCTTCGTTAGAATGTTACATTAATCAAAACGAGTGACCTTCTTTTGCTGCTGATATTCACACAGAGTTATTACTATTTATTTTTAACCTTTTTCATGCTGCTCTTAAGAAGATTTATGTGTATTATATCGTGCAAGTTTTTAGGAATAATTTAAATGGTTATATTTTTCAAAATGATGTTAATTATAATTTCGCAATGTTTTGATAGTGATCTCCCATTTGATTTTGGAATCTATATTAGTTACATTTTCCACCATGTTTTTTTGCAAATCAGATTTAGTTATTCTTTTGGGGGGTTGATATCTGTCCCTTTTTTTGTCAGTCAAATGTATCTGCTTACTCCAAAGCTAGATTTTTAATTTTTACAAATACACATAGTCAAGTATGAACTTAAACAAAAATCACATTTATTCATGTTTCGAAATAAAATAAAGAGAAGGCAGCGCTGGAGAACCTGCTGCCATTTGTGCATCCCAGGGACCCCAGAGCACACAGCAACCCTATGTGGACCCTAAAATTGGGAGCTTGAGAAGGCCAACATTTCTGAACACAATCTGATGCTGGCCTCCCAGAGGTCAGGAACAGCAGCAGGTGATATATATGTCCCAAGTGTGTGGTACTACAACAGGCTGCCTTCTGTCCGACCACAATGAAGCAAGGCCATCACTTCCTCTTCTTCCTGGCAACCTTCCCTGCAACCTTCCCTGAAGCCTTCCCTGCAGCCTTCCTTCTTTGTTTGGCTGGAGGCTGGGCCACTGGAGGGGTACTCCTGTCAGGAGGAGGAGGAGGAGATGTAGCAGAAGGGGGTGGGGCAGAAGAAGAAGGTGGAGGTGTAGCAGAAGGGGGTGGGGCAGAAGAAGAAGGTGGAGGTGTAGCAGAAGGGGGTGGGGCAGAAGAAGAAGGTGGAGGTGTAGCAGAAGGGGGTGGGGCAGAAGAAGAAGGGGGAGGTGTAGCAGAAGTGGGTGGGGCAGAAGAAGAAGGGGGAGGTGTAGCAGAAGGGGGTGGGGCAGAGGAAGAAGGTGGAGGTGTAGCAGAAGGGGGTGGGGCAGAAGAAGAAGGGGGAGGTGGAGGTTGAGGTTGGGTCAGTTGTGCCACCTCACATATGGCGGTATTGGGGGTAATTTTCTCCACCACCCCCTTGTTGAGCAAGGTGATGAGCAGGGGCTCGCATAGGAGGCGTTGCTCCATGCTCATCACCTTGAACTTAGCCTCCACTAGGCCGGAAATGGCCTCTTCAGGGGATGTGGGCTCCTGGAGGGTGGCATGGGCCTCACGAATAAGGGCCATTGCTGCCTCACTCATGCTCCTGTCCCTCCTGCCTCTTTTGGGAAGCCGGATGGGAGGCACCTGGGATCTGGTGCTTCTCCTTTGCCCTGCCACCTCCTGGCTGCCACTGGGCCCTGCCACCTCCTGGCTGCCACTGGGCCCTGCCACCTCCTGTCTGCCACTGGGCCCTGCCACCTCCTGGCTGCCACTGGGCCCTGCCACCTCCTGTCTGCCACTGGGCCCTGCCACCTCCTGGCTGCCACTGGGCCCTGCCACCTCCTGGCTGCCACTGGGCCCTTCCTCCTCCTGCCTGACAGTTTCCAGACCCTCCTCCTGGCTGATTTCATCCTGTGTATGAAAAAGGGACATAGTTTAATATGTTGGTTTAATCTTTGCATCAAACTTTGTAATCCTGATTGAAGCAATTAGAATGTAAATCCATAAATCCTTGCTTTAAATTTACCACTACATCAGATTGACTATTTAGCACCCAATTAAGTGCAGACTAATGTCTACAGATCTTGATTTCACTTGTGGAATCCAAAATATTTTATGTTTGTCATCTTGACATATTTGTCAAACATTAAGTTTATCCCAATACATTTTCACTTAATACAATACCTGGCTCCAGATGGCCAAATCAGGATCATCCAGGATGGCTGCCTCCTCTTGCTCCAGAGAAGGCTCAGGTTGGCTGCAGGGAAGTCTGGGGGGAAGAGTGGAGAGTGATGGCCTTGTCTCAATGTGGTCATCCAGGAAGGACATCCTGTTGTAGTACCACAAAATCGGGACATAAACATCACCTGCTGCTGCTCCTGACCTCTGAGAAGCCAGCACCTTAGAGCGTTCAGTCCTGTAGGTACCTCTCAAGCTCCCAATTTTAGTGTCCACTTGTTTTGCTGTGGCTGTAGGCACCTTGGTATGCACAAATGGGAGCAGCTTCTCCAGCGCTGCTTTTCTCACCCCTCTTTTTTTGTGGATGGGGTTTTTCGTCTCCCACAGAGCCGGCAGCTCCCTTACCCGGTCAATAAATTCCGCCAGGAAATCCTTGTCGCTTATAAAGACATTCATATTGTATCTGCAAGTTAAATAAATTATATATAACTAATGTGAGGCAAACAGTCTAACCTCCTTAACATCCTAGTCACCATATATATCCTCCAACATTCTCAAGACAGTATAGGCCAACAATTTGTACAAGTCACAAAATCACATACCTTCGTTCGCACGTCCGTCACTTGAACTCCTCTCTCCGCACACCGAACGTACTATAGTCACATGTGTGTTTGCTATATACACACCACGCATGCGTCAAAATACGAACACGTCGCTCCGCACACGTCGCCCGCCCATGACGTTCTAACTAACATCTTTTCCCCGCCCCTTCTCTTTCGGCGCGCAGACAGATATGGCGGAGTTACAGCAGGTGTCTGATAATTCCGCAACTAACGAGGAGGAGACAAGCCCGGAGACCGAGGAAACGTCACGATCAAGGAGGAGATTCAAGGCATCGAATATGTCTTTGGCGGAGATGGCGGAGATGGTGGACATCTTGCTCAAGTCTGATTATGATGCAAAGCATGGGCCGTATAGCAAACCAAATAGAAGGAAGGCCAAAATCCTCACTAAAGTCGTGAAGAGTCTGAAGGCGAATTTTGCGGTGAAACGCTCAAATGAGCAGCTCAGAAAGAGGTGGTCAGACCTCAAACTGAGGGAGCCAGAGCAGTTGAGGAGCATAAAGAGAATGCTCGCTAAAAGTAAGTAAAATGTAGACTTTTCTGCTATTAATCTTTTTCTAAACTTACATGTTGCTCTTTATTTTGGTTTCTCATATTGGACTCCCTTCCAAAATGTAATATTTTGAACTTGGTTGGGCACAGTAATCGTTCGTTACGTTACCGACACTTCGTTCGGCCACTATCCGCGGTTTTGGCTTATTTTAGAGCCACAAAAGTAATTAGACATCTGCCATTTTTGCTCAAATATTGTGGCAAAATTTTTAGGCTAGATGATGTGTTTGTAAAGAGAATGAAATGCTAACTTTTATCAGTGTAAAGGAGAGGACACTCAGCAGCTGCTTCCACATCTGTACTTTGGAGCACTATAGTGTGGGCCACCAGACCCGCCTTTTTTGGGTGTCCCACACAGGTGCATCAGTGAATTTTTGTGGTGCCTCCATGTCAAATAAATTACATCCAAAGGTGAATACTAAACATATTCTTGGTCATAAATAATGCATTCTTCTTTAAATTCCGCCCAAACACACACTTGTACCACACTTCCAAGCAATTTAGCCTGTTTTTATTTTAACATTGAGATTTACAGTGTGATAAATAGACCTTTTGTTTGATTCTCATAGGGGAGAGAAGACTGGGAGGAGAACACTCCAGGGAGCACATGCACCCCACAACTTCCAAGCAACCCCAAACTCCCAAAGACCCACAACCGAAAGATGTGCAGGAAGTTGAGGTGGAGGAAGGAGAAGTGCAGGAAGGAGAGGTGGATGACGTTGTGGATCTGGTCACCACAACAGGTCAGTATCTGTCACCACAGCTTCAGGTAAGAGATGTAGGCCTGCAGAGTTATAATACCTTTTGTTTTTTGTTTTTAGGGGATATAAATGTTGTGAAGGATAGTACACGGTTCTCTGCTGACAGTGCCCTCCGCCTCATCCAGCAAGTGATGGAATGTAGCACGGAACTGGACCTAATTAAACAAAGAATCCATGTGATGGAACAAACATTTAAAGACATTCTCGATGTTTTGGGGAGAATTCAATAAGCCATCCAAACACATTTGTTTTTACATGTTTGTTATTGCACATTTTAGAATATTTTTGACAATCAAACCAGCCAAAAATTGAATCTGCACACAGTGTGTCAACATGTGCTATCTGCCATCAGGGGATATCCATGTATGTCTTTTGGGGGTGCAACCCCTTCCTCGTATCTAAAGTCGGTGAACTGAGGAAGGGGTTGCACCCCCAAAACACATCCATTGATCACCCCTGATGGCAGATAGCACATGTTGACAATAGGGATCAGGATTGTAAACTTCCTAGATGAAAAAAATCCCAAATGTGTGCATATTCAATTTTTGGCTGGGCAAGGGGTGGCAGGACCCCATATTAGGACGGGCACATAGAGACATAGTTTGTGTAAGTGAATGTCTCAGATTGCTCAGAGGTATCCAATGTTGTAATTTTTGGAATGCAACTGTTATTTTTGTATTTTCATAAGCAAAAAATTGCCGGGTTGTGGCCAGGCCAACCCAAAAAAACAGAAAAAACTAAAAATGGTGAGAATGTGCACAGAGTAAAATATTTGACCACAAACAACGTGTAGCTTCTTTTTATAATACCCTCTAAGCTTATTTGGTTATTTTGTAAGGTTACATAGTGAAATGGTTGTTAGTTACTAAAGTAAAATACACTTGGCACTACAAATGCACTAAGACAAACTAGGAGACAGGAAAGAACAAATAATTAAAGGTTTAAACAAGCTTTTTATTTGGATCCTTAGACATAGGCTGGCATAGGAATTGCCCCCCTACCCGTGAAATACTCCATGTATTTGTCCCGAACCTCACGGGCATTTTGGGAGGGCAAGCCAGGACGGGCAGATTCCAGGCCCGGCAGGGGATTTGCAGGGGAAAGTCCAGCCTCTGGCAAAACTGAGGCCATATAGGAATTTGATTTTTGGCTCAGAAAGTTGTGTAGCACACAGCAGCATAATACGACATAGTTTATTTTGTAGTCCGCCAAGTGTATTGAAGTCATAAAAAGGCGGAACCGGCTGGCCATTATGCCAAAGGCATTTTCGACAACTCTTCGGCCCCTGGCCAGCCGGTAATTGAACACCCTCTTCTCTGGGGTCAGGGTCCTCTGTGGAAATGGCCTCATAAGATGCCGTCCGAGTCTGAAGGCTTCATCAGCCAAAAAAACAAAGGGGAGTCCTTCAATATTCCCTGCATCCGGTGGCAATGCAAGGTCGTCACTCTGGAGACGGAGGGCAAACTCCGTCTGGATGAAGGATCCCCCATCGGACATCCGGCAATTCTTCCCTACATCAACATAGAGGAATTCATACCGTGCTGACACCACCGCCATCAGCACAATGCTATGAAACCCCTTGTAATTGTAGTAGTAGGACCCAGAACGGGGTGGCGGCATGATGCAGACGTGCTTCCCGTCTATGGCACCACCGCAGTTGGGGAAGTCCCACCGCGTGGCAAACTCCGATGCCACAGTCTGCCATTCCTGTGGCGTGGAAGGAAGCTGTGGAGTGAAACAAGATGAAATAATATTAGAATACAAAAATCATACATTACAAGGAAATTCTCTGAAAAAACATTAGAGGCCAACATCAATCAAATTCTATGTTTATTAAGGTGTTTGAAATAAGTATAATGGAAGGCTCATTTATCATATTCATCACCCCCTCTGATGGGCCATTACTAAATTATTTTGGGGGGGGGGGGGAGATGTGTTTGGCCACAGGATAGCATTGCAGTGGCGGTGCGTCCAGAGTGGGCGCTGGAGCACTGCCCCCTCTCTCCTGTGCCCATCACTCAGAACAATACATAGGTTCATGCGTTGCATTAACCTATGTATTGTCTATGCCGCCCACTATTCAGGTGGATGGCCTCTTGTAAAGCGACCGACATATGAATAATTGCGGCATTTAGGGGGTTCAAATTGCATAGCAGAAACAGGTAGTAAAATAGTCTTGCACATTACAACCTGAGGGATGTAATTGGCTTCCTAAAAGTAAAATAGGGGACGCAGGGGGGGGGGCATTCCTTGGGGAAACACTGGCAGGCTGCTCTGCCAATCATGTTCACCAAGTCTGTTTAATGGTAACATGATTGGCTGATGCACCATCAAGGGAAGGAGAAGACATCAAGGACAGAAGAAGGATGGCGCTGACCACAAGAAGGTAAGTGCAGGGCTGGGGGGAAACTGGCTGCATTAGAGGGGACTAAATGGCTGCATTGGAGGGAACAAAATGGCTGCATTAGAGGGGACAACTGGGGGCGTTTAATAGGCACCAGAGCAAAAAAGGAGGAAGTTTATTTCCTAAATTGGGGTTTGAACCCCCTAACATTTGGAGCAACAGGCGCCCCTGCTGGAAAAGTTAGTGAAGGGAAATATTTATGGAGGAGAAAAAAGGGGCAAGCTAAAGCTTCCAGCATGCATGGGGACAAAGGGGACATTCTCAGCATATTACAATCATGGTAATTAGGGAAGGATGAAAGAAATACAATACATTAGCATACATGTAATACATAAAATGTGATGTTAATGGAGAAAACTTACCCTAATATAGTCCTCCTGCTGGACTTTTATAATGGCAGAACAGGTGTCTGGGATTATGAGGCCCAGAGCCTGGGGGGAGATGCCTGTGGTGAACTTCAAGTCCTGAAGACTTCTCCCTGTCGCCAGGTAACGCAATGTGGCGATGAGCCTCTGCTCAGCACTGATGGCTTCCCGCATAACGGTGTCCTGCCTGGTAATATAGGGCAGGGTTTCTCAACTCCAGTCCTCAAGGCGCCCCAACAGGTCATGTTTTCAGTATTTCCCACAGATGAAACAGCTGTGGTAATCACCTGTGCAAAATAGTGGAAAGTTTGAAAACATGACCTGTTGGGGCGCCTTGAGGACTGGAGTTGAGAAACACTGATATAGGGGAACACCAAAGCCAACAGTTCCTGAAAAACGGGGTCAGACATCCGCAGAAAATTCCTGTAGTCCTCAGGATTATTCTCGATGATCTCCCGCAGCAGAGGCATATGGCAGAATTGGTCCCGCTGGAGCAACCAATTCTTGGTCCATGAACTCCTCCTCACACCATTCATGGACTGGCCTTGGTCCAAAACAAGCAGACCAACACCAAGCGCACGCACAGCACGAACTCGACGACGAGAACGTCCAGGCGACATGGCTAAGAAACGGTCGTCTTATCAGAACGTACAGAACAGAACGCACTTTAGAACAGCAAGGCCTATGAATAACGAACTGAAAATCAGAAACGAACAGGCAAGAACGCACTGTAAAACAGATACGACCTGCCTAGACGCCCTGAAAGTCAAGATACGAACCCACAAGCACAAACTGAACCGCAGAAAACGATCTGAAAAGTACGAAGACTGAAAAGCACGAATCGTCTCTTCCCAAACTTTTACTTCACACACGGTAACACGAGATCAGCAAAAGCAGCCCAAGGGGTGGCACCAAGAAAAAAGATCTTCCCCTTTATAGTGCCGTCGTACGTGCTGGACGTGACCGCGGAGAACAACGAGGAAATTGGAAATTGTCAGTGTGTACGCATGGAAAGCTTGACGAGAAAATCGACAAGCTTAACAAGAATCTCGTCGAAAAAAACGACGTGTTTTTTACGACGAGAAAATCGGTTGTGTGTACGAGGCCTGAGGCAGTTTTCAGGCATTTTAGCAATAGAAATAATGCCTGTAAAGCGTCTGAAAACTGCTTCCCATTCATTGCAATGGGTGCTTTCACACCCGGGTGGTGCACTTGCAGGACGTTAGTCCTGCAAACAGCATCTTTGGGACGATTTGGGAGCACTGTATACAGCACTCCCAAGACGCCCCTGCCCATTGCAATGGAGATGAACATATCACCCTCCTTTTGAGGAAAAATAGCTCCCCTTACTCCCCTAAAAACAAGGGACATTAAATTGGTTGTAAACTCACTTTAAAAAAAAAACAAAAAAACTAACACCTGCAAGACAAAAGCATAATGAGCTAGTATGCATAGCATACTAGCTCAATATGTATTACTCTCTTGGGATCGATGCCCCTGCTTCCGTGCCCATCACAGCACTGGCTGGCGACATGTCGTCCCAGAGTTACTTCCGGGTATCGCGGCTCTGGCGCTGTGATTGTCCGGAGCCGCGATGACGTCACTCCCTCGCATACACGCGGGAGCCGCCAGTCACGGCATGACCTCCTTTAGAAATGGCACGATCACCAATTCTAAATTTGGGACGCTGTCTACGGCGCAAGTCTCTATTGTAAATATCTCCTAAATCGTGTAGGTTTAGGAGATATTTCTAGCACCTACAGGTAAGCCTTAATCTAGGTTTACCTGTAGGTAAAAGTGGTTGTACATTTAAGTTTGACATATGTGTCACCATCAGATAACTGACGGACAGCCTCACTCTTGTATGCTTCAGCATGACCACTGAAAAAAAAATAATATATATATATATATATATATTTTACTCACCCGAAATAGCGGATGCTATGCGGAAGTCCCTAATGGGGCGCGCTGCCTTCTGGGAACTGTGTGTAATCCCAGAGAGCAGCCGCCCATTCACAAATCGGCGCGAGACTCGCGTATGCACAGTAGAAAACGGGCAGTGAAACCGTAAGGCTTCACTGCCTGTTTCCCTTAGTGAGGATGGCGGCGCGGGACCTGCAGTGATCCAAGGATCGCCATCGGGGGCCATCATCGCGGGCGAGTAGGACAGGTAAGTGTCCTTATTAAAAGTCAGCAGCTACAGTGTTTGTAGCTGCTGACTTTTGAAAAAAAAAATCGCGGGTGGAATCCCGCTTTAAGCTTTGGCAATAAAACTTGGAAGCTGATTGGTTTTCAATTAAGAGCTGCAACAGATTTTTCACCTTCCTCTAAAACTTAAAACTTTAGTACAATGGAAATAAAGTATTGTTGTCTCTGCGCTACCTAGTGATAGAGTGAATGATTAACACAAAGAAAAACCCCATAAAACTGATTGCAGCCAGCACTGCCAAGTGTTCTCGCACCATTGGTAATTATTCCTTGAAAAAGTGCAGCGCAATTACAATATATTCAAAAGAAACACACTACTAACATATGTGAATGTGCAAATCCAACTTCACTGCAATATGACCAAACAGTGAAATGATATTAAATTACGTGCAAACAAATGACATGCATTGATATGTATCAAAAATCATACTAATTATAAATATCACAATGTAAAGTGCACATATGCGAAAAAAATATAATATGTACAAAAGTCCAATCCACAGTTTAGTTGATAAACTCCAAAGGTGCTCAGTGTCCAAAAACAATCTTCAGTGATAAATGATCATGTGCACCCAGTGTAATCCACCACCAATTACACTAGCTGCTCATCTCAATCGTGTATATACAAGCGCCTTGCCATTTAACTGGGCAGCAATAGATTATCGGACCTCTCCAGGTGGGTTTAGGCCCTGGTTCACACTGGTGCGATTTGACATGCGATTTGACATGTCAAATCGCATGTGAAATCGGCGATATTTGCCGCAAATTGTGGGCAATGGCACCGTCCTAATCGGTGCGACGCCGCATCTGCGGCGCTGCACCGATTTCAAAAAGTAGTTTATGTACTACTTTTTGCGATTTCGGGCCGCGATTTACATTGACATCTGTGCAGAAACCTGCACAGATGTCCCTGTAATCGCGGCCGAAATCGGAACCGACAGGCAGGAGTGAAATCGTGCGAGTTCAGCTGAACTCGCGCAGCTTCACTCTCGCAGCCCAGTGTGAACCTGGGCTTAGAGCTTAATCTACTCCAGGGGTCTCCACACCCTCAAGAAAGCAATTAACAGTGCCTTCAGCGAAATGGTGCTCAAAAAGAGTTAGGCCTCATACACACGAACACAAGTGCGTTGGCCGTGAACTTGTCTTGCATACAAACGGCACACAATTGTTGGTCAACAAACACGAAACAACGTGGTTTTTCAGCTCTTTAGCAACACCCTTTGGGCACCTTCTGCTAATGTTGTGTTTGGTGAGCATTGCTTTTGAGAATGCGTGTTTGTACTTTGGACTTTTGTCCGACGGACTTGTGTACACACGATCGGAAAATCTAACAACACACAATTGTTGACGGAAAATTTTAAAGCATGCTACCCAACATTTGTCTGCGACAACAGCCTGTCATCACACAATTCCCATCAGAAAATCTGATCAAGGCTTTAGACCCCATACACACTATACAACTTTTGTTGTCTGATTCCCTTTAGATTTACCAAAACCATGTAGTACAAGGGCCTATCGATTGCATATCAATTGGAACTCTTAAGGTTTGACATCATATTATATGGTTTTGGTAAATCTGAAGAAAAAAATCTACAGAAAATTGTATAGTGTGTATCCAGCTTTAGGAATCCTCATTGTGCAGCATTTAAAACCCTGTACCTTTATGAAAACATAAAAAATCCAGAGGAAATGTATTTACTTCTTTCACTGGATAAATCCTGTGCATTGAAAAAATTGTCTCTTTAAAACAGTGGTGCCCCCTTAACCACTTCACATCCCACGTATAGTCATATTACGTCTGCAGGAGGGATCTCCCATCCTGGGCGGGCGTCATATGACGTCCTCAGCTTCCTTGCCATCTAGGGGGGCGTGCGCACGCCGCCGGCGGCACGCACCCGCCGCATCGTTCGGGAGCCGGTGCGCTTGCCGGGCGGCCGCAATGTCGGCCGGTCACCCGCGATTGCTGGTAATAGAGCCAGGACTGTGGCTCTATGTGTGTAAACACACAGATCCACGTCCTGTCAGAGGAGAGGAGACCGATGTGTGTTCCTTGTACAGAGGAACACAGATCGGTCTCCTCCCCTTGTGAGTCCCCTCCCCCTACAGTTAGAATCACTCCCTAGGACAGTGTTTCTCAACTCCGGTCCTCAAGGCGCCCCAACAGGTCATGTTTTCAGGATTTCCCTCAGATGAAACAGCTGTGGTAATTACTAAGGCAGTGAAACTGATCAAATCACCTGTGCAAAATAATGGAAAGCCTGAAAACATGACCTGTTGGGGCGCCTTGAGGACTGGAGTTGAGAAACACTGCCCTAGGATACACATTTAACCCCTTGATCGCCCCCTAGTGTTAACACCTTCACTGACAGTCACATTTATACAGTAATCAATGCATTTTTATAGCACTAATCACTGTATAAATGTGAATGGTCACAAAATGGTGTGTCAAAAAATCGCAGATCGCCGCCATTACTAGTAAAAAAAAAAAAATGCCATAAATCTATCCGCTAATTTGTAGACGCTATAACTTTTGCGCAAACCAATCAATATACACTTATTCTGTTTTTTTTTACCAAAAATATGTAGAAGAATACATATCGGCCTAAACTGAGGAATTTTTTTTTTTTTTTTTAAATGGGATATTTATTATAGCAAAAAGTAAAAAATATTGTGTTTTTTTTCAAACTTGTCTCTCTTCTTTTGTTTATTGTGCAAAAATAAAAACCACAGAGGTGATCAAATACCATCAAAAGTATGCTCTATTTGAGGGGAAAAAAGGACATCAATTTTGTTTGAGTACAACGTCGCACCTCTGCGCAATTGTCAAAAAAAAAAAATTGCCCTGGGAAGGAAGGGGGTGAAAATGCCCTGTATTGAAGTGGTTAATGTGTACTGTTTTCATACAAGAAAAATCTGATACAAAAGACTGCGCATGATCAGAAACAATAAACAACACAAAAAGCCGTTTGTCGTATGAGAATTTTCATACATTATTTCCATCCCTTGCTGTGAAACATCGAGGAAAACCGAACAATCATTAACCCGATTTTCTTATAGTGTGTATCCAGCTTAACACTAGGGATGAGCTTCGTGTTCGAGTCGAACATACGTTCGACTCGAACATTGGCTGTTCGATCGTTCGACGAAGATCGAACGATTTGGGCCGTTCGCGCCAAATTCGAGTGACGCGAACGGCCCACAATGCACTACGCCATCGCAGTGTCATCCAGGCGCTGTGATTGGCCAAGCATGCACTGTGACCCCGCATGCTTGGCCAATCACAGCGCCGGCAGCGAGGAGAGCAATGATTGGCCACAGGCAGGATGCCTGTGGCCAATTATTGCTGAGGGTGTTTAGTACACGCCCCACACTATAAAAGGCCGCCAGCACGGCGGCCTAGTGTAGTGTGTTCCGGAGCAGGGATAGAGTAGCATAGGCAGGGACAGTGACTGTTATTTCTTTCTTGCTTAACCTGGATTCCTTTAGTTTAGGGAAAGAGAAGGATAGGTAGGGAGAGTGTCAGTGTGTTTTGTGCTTCTGCTATAGTGTGCTTAAAAAAAAACATTTATTCTAGGGACAGAAAACTCTAGGTAGGGACAGTGTCAGTTTCTTTCACTCTGCAAGTCCTTGTTTCCAGGGACCTGGAAGGACAGTGAGTGAATTGTCCTTTTGCTATATTGTGATTAAAAAAAACATTTATTCTAGGGACAGAAAACTCTAGGTAGGGACAGTGTCAGTTTCTTTCACTCTGCAAGTCCTTGTTTCCAGGGACCTGTAAGGACAGTGAGTTAATTTTCCTTGTGCTATATTGTGATTAAAAAAAACATTTATTCTAGGGACAGAAAACTCTAGGTAGGGACAGTGTCAGTTTCTTTCACTCTGCAAGTCCTTGTTTCCAGGGACCTGGAAGGACAGTGAGTGAATTGTCCTTTTGCTATATTGTGATTAAAAAAAACATTTATTCTAGGGACAGAAAACTCTAGGTAGGGACAGTGTCAGTTTCTTTCACTCTGCAAGTCCTTGTTTCCAGGGACCTGGAAGGACAGTGAGTGAATTGTCCTTTTGCTATATTGTGATTAAAAAAAACATTTTTTTCTAGGGACAGAAAACTGTAGGTAGGGAGAGTATTTTTTTTCTTTCACTCTGCAAGTCCTTGTTTCCAGGGACCTGTAAGGACAGTGAGTTAATTGTCCTTGTGCTATATTGTGCTGAAAAAAACATTTATTCCAGGGACAGAAAACTCTAGGTAGGGACAGTGTCAGTTTCTTTCACTCTGCAAGTCCTTGTTTCCAGGGACCTGGAAGGACAGTGAGTGAATTGTCCTTTTGCTATATTGTGATTAAAAAAAACATTTTTTTCTAGGGACAGAAAACTGTAGGTAGGGAGAGTATTTTTTTTCTTTCACTCTGCAAGTCCTTGTTTCCAGGGACCTGTAAGGACAGTGAGTTAATTTTCCTTGTGCTATATTGTGATTAAAAAAAACATTTATTCTAGGGACAGAAAACTCTAGGTAGGGACAGTGTCAGTTTCTTTCACTCTGCAAGTCCTTGTTTCCAGGGACCTGGAAGGACAGTGAGTGAATTGTCCTTTTGCTATATTGTGATTAAAAAAAACATTTTTTTCTAGGGACAGAAAACTGTAGGTAGGGAGAGTATTTTTTTTCTTTCACTCTGCAAGTCCTTGTTTCCAGGGACCTGTAAGGACAGTGAGTTAATTGTCCTTGTGCTATATTGTGCTGAAAAAAACATTTATTCCAGGGACAGAAAACTCTAGGTAGGGACAGTGTCAGTTTCTTTCACTCTGCAAGTCCTTGTTTCCAGGGACCTGGAAGGACAGTGAGTGAATTGTCCTTTTGCTATATTGTGATAAAAAAAAACATTTTTTTCTAGGGACAGAAAACTGTAGGTAGGGAGAGTGTTTTTTTTCTTTCACTCTGCAAGTCCTTGTTTCCAGGGACCTGTAAGGACAGTGAGTTAATTTTCCTTGTGCTATATTGTGATTAAAAAAAACATTTATTCTAGGGACAGAAAACTCTAGGTAGGGACAGTGTCAGTTTCTTTCACTCTGCAAGTCCTTGTTTCCAGGGACCTGGAAGGACAGTGAGTGAATTGTCCTTTTGCTATATTGTGATTAAAAAAAACATTTTTTTCTAGGGACAGAAAACTGTAGGTAGGGAGAGTGTTTTTTTTCTTTCACTCTGCAAGTCCTTGTTTCCAGGGACCTGTAAGGACAGTGAGTTAATTTTCCTTGTGCTATATTGTGATTAAAAAAAACATTTATTCTAGGGACAGAAAACTCTAGGTAGGGACAGTGTCAGTTTCTTTCACTCTGCAAGTCCTTGTTTCCAGGGACCTGGAAGGACAGTGAGTGAATTGTCCTTTTGCTATATTGTGATTAAAAAAAACATTTTTTTCTAGGGACAGAAAACTGTAGGTAGGGAGAGTATTTTTTTTCTTTCACTCTGCAAGTCCTTGTTTCCAGGGACCTGTAAGGACAGTGAGTTAATTTTCCTTGTGCTATATTGTGATTAAAAAAAACATTTATTCTAGGGACAGAAAACTCTAGGTAGGGACAGTGTCAGTTTCTTTCACTCTGCAAGTCCTTGTTTCCAGGGACCTGGAAGGACAGTGAGTGAATTGTCCTTTTGCTATATTGTGATTAAAAAAAACATTTTTTTCTAGGGACAGAAAACTGTAGGTAGGGAGAGTATTTTTTTTCTTTCACTCTGCAAGTCCTTGTTTCCAGGGACCTGTAAGGACAGTGAGTTAATTTTCCTTGTGCTATATTGTGATTAAAAAAAACATTTATTCTAGGGACAGAAAACTCTAGGTAGGGACAGTGTCAGTTTCTTTCACTCTGCAAGTCCTTGTTTCCAGGGACCTGGAAGGACAGTGAGTGAATTGTCCTTTTGCTATATTGTGATTAAAAAAAACATTTTTTTCTAGGGACAGAAAACTGTAGGTAGGGAGAGTATTTTTTTTCTTTCACTCTGCAAGTCCTTGTTTCCAGGGACCTGTAAGGACAGTGAGTTAATTGTCCTTGTGCTATATTGTGCTGAAAAAAACATTTATTCCAGGGACAGAAAACTCTAGGTAGGGACAGTGTCAGTTTCTTTCACTCTGCAAGTCCTTGTTTCCAGGGACCTGGAAGGACAGTGAGTGAATTGTCCTTTTGCTATATTGTGATAAAAAAAAACATTTTTTTCTAGGGACAGAAAACTGTAGGTAGGGAGAGTGTTTTTTTTCTTTCACTCTGCAAGTCCTTGTTTCCAGGGACCTGTAAGGACAGTGAGTTAATTTTCCTTGTGCTATATTGTGATTAAAAAAAACATTTATTCTAGGGACAGAAAACTCTAGGTAGGGACAGTGTCAGTTTCTTTCACTCTGCAAGTCCTTGTTTCCAGGGACCTGGAAGGACAGTGAGTGAATTGTCCTTTTGCTATATTGTGATTAAAAAAAACATTTTTTTCTAGGGACAGAAAACTGTAGGTAGGGAGAGTGTTTTTTTTCTTTCACTCTGCAAGTCCTTGTTTCCAGGGACCTGTAAGGACAGTGAGTTAATTTTCCTTGTGCTATATTGTGATTAAAAAAAACATTTATTCTAGGGACAGAAAACTCTAGGTAGGGACAGTGTCAGTTTCTTTCACTCTGCAAGTCCTTGTTTCCAGGGACCTGGAAGGACAGTGAGTGAATTGTCCTTTTGCTATATTGTGATTAAAAAAAACATTTATTCTAGGGACAGAAAACTCTAGGTAGGGACAGTGTCAGTTTCTTTCACTCTGCAAGTCCTTGTTTCCAGGGACCTGGAAGGACAGTGAGTGAATTGTCCTTTTGCTATATTGTGATTAAAAAAAACATTTTTTTCTAGGGACAGAAAACTGTAGGTAGGGAGAGTATTTTTTTTCTTTCACTCTGCAAGTCCTTGTTTCCAGGGACCTGTAAGGACAGTGAGTTAATTGTCCTTGTGCTATATTGTGCTGAAAAAAACATTTATTCCAGGGACAGAAAACTCTAGGTAGGGACAGTGTCAGTTTCTTTCACTCTGCAAGTCCTTGTTTCCAGGGACCTGGAAGGACAGTGAGTGAATTGTCCTTTTGCTATATTGTGATAAAAAAAAACATTTTTTTCTAGGGACAGAAAACTGTAGGTAGGGAGAGTGTTTTTTTTCTTTCACTCTGCAAGTCCTTGTTTCCAGGGACCTGTAAGGACAGTGAGTTAATTTTCCTTGTGCTATATTGTGATTAAAAAAAACATTTATTCTAGGGACAGAAAACTCTAGGTAGGGACAGTGTCAGTTTCTTTCACTCTGCAAGTCCTTGTTTCCAGGGACCTGGAAGGACAGTGAGTGAATTGTCCTTTTGCTATATTGTGATTAAAAAAAACATTTTTTTCTAGGGACAGAAAACTGTAGGTAGGGAGAGTGTTTTTTTTCTTTCACTCTGCAAGTCCTTGTTTCCAGGGACCTGTAAGGACAGTGAGTTAATTTTCCTTGTGCTATATTGTGATTAAAAAAAACATTTATTCTAGGGACAGAAAACTCTAGGTAGGGACAGTGTCAGTTTCTTTCACTCTGCAAGTCCTTGTTTCCAGGGACCTGGAAGGACAGTGAGTGAATTGTCCTTTTGCTATATTGTGATTAAAAAAAACATTTATTCTAGGGACAGAAAACTCTAGGTAGGGACAGTGTCAGTTTCTTTCACTCTGCAAGTCCTTGTTTCCAGGGACCTGGAAGGACAGTGAGTGAATTGTCCTTTTGCTATATTGTGATTAAAAAAAACATTTTTTTCTAGGGACAGAAAACTGTAGGTAGGGAGAGTATTTTTTTTCTTTCACTCTGCAAGTCCTTGTTTCCAGGGACCTGTAAGGACAGTGAGTTAATTGTCCTTGTGCTATATTGTGCTGAAAAAAACATTTATTCCAGGGACAGAAAACTCTAGGTAGGGACAGTGTCAGTTTCTTTCACTCTGCAAGTCCTTGTTTCCAGGGACCTGGAAGGACAGTGAGTGAATTGTCCTTTTGCTATATTGTGATTAAAAAAAACATTTTTTTCTAGGGACAGAAAACTGTAGGTAGGGAGAGTGTTTTTTTTCTTTCACTCTGCAAGTCCTTGTTTCCAGGGACCTGTAAGGACAGTGAGTTAATTTTCCTTGTGCTATATTGTGATTAAAAAAAACATTTTTTCTAGGGACAGAAAACTGTAGGTAGGGAGAGTGTTTTTTTTCTTTCACTCTGCAAGTCCTTGTTTCCAGGGACAGAGAAGGACACCTGAAGGTAGCCCTTATTGCTTTTTTCCCATCTCCCTGCAGGCCATCTATTAGAATGTCTGGAAGGCAAACAAGGAGAGGCAGACAGTCAGGAGGCAATAAAAGAGGGCAAGCAGGCTCTGTGTCTGGGGGCAACAGTGCTGGTCGTGGACGCGGTGCATTGTCATCAGCACATGGCCATGGGACACGCTTGTCCTTCTTTTCGGCAGCTGGACATGTTGAGCCACATCATGCCGAAGACTTGGTAGAGTGGATGACCAAGCCCTCCTCCTCCTCCTCATCCTCTCTCACCCAGGCTCAGGGTACTGGAAAAGCAGCTGCCAAAGCGTCGTCTTCCCTGGTATCAATGTCAGACAAATCATCAGTCACTCCTTCCCTAGACCCACCATGTCCTCCTCCTGAGGAGTCCCCCGAACTGTTTCAGCACAGTGTTGGGTACATGCTCCAGGAGGATGCCCAGCGTTTCGAAGGGTCTGATGATGAAACCCAGCTAGAGGAAGGCAGTAGCGTGAGAGCAGACAGAGGGGATGCTCAAGAAGGACACCAATCTGGCAGTCATGTTCCAGCAGCTGCAGCATACTGCCAGATTGGCTCCAGTGATGAGGAGGGAGGGGATGATGAGGTCAATGACTCCACGTGGGTGCCTAATAGGAGAGAGGAGGAGGAGGAGGATGAGGAGGAGGCACATCTCCAACGAGGCAGGATGCCCTTTGGTGGCCAGCGTAAGGGCAGTACACCGACGGAATCACACCGCAGAGCTCCGCCTGTGCAGGGCGCTGCCTCTGCCCGTCATTCAAAAAGTTCTTTGGTGTGGGCCTTTTTTGAGGCTAGTGCATCAGATCGCACAGCTGCTGTTTGCAACATATGTCTCAAGCGTATATCGCGTGGCCAAAACATCAGCCGCTTGGGTACCACATGCCTGACCAGACATATGTTGACCTGCCATGCAGCTCGTTGGCAAGCCTACCTCAAAGACCCACACCAAAGAACAAAGCGGACCTCTCCTTGCACCGCATCAGCTGGGATCTCCAACCCCACTATAACTTCAGTCCTCTCTGAAACATGCACTGAGAGGAATGAAGGTGTAGAATTAGGTGTGTCACAGCCAAGTACTTGCGCCCACTCTGCTAGCAGTACACCGACGTCCGATTCTAGCAGGCAAATTTCCCTGCCCCAGCTGCTGGACCGTCGAAAGAAGTTCACTCCCAGCCATCCACATGCCCAGCGGTTGAATGCTAGCTTGGCTAAATTGCTAGCGCTTCAACTGCTGCCTTTTCAGTTGGTAGACTCGGCCCCCTTCCGTGAGTTTGTGCAATGTGCGGTTCCTCAGTGGCAGGTTCCCAAACGCCACTTTTTCTCACGGAAGGCTATTCCGGCTCTCTACCGGCATGTGGAAGGCAATGTCTTGGCCTCGCTGGACAGGGCGGTCAGCGGTAAGGTGCATATTACCGCTGACTCATGGTCCAGCAGGCATGGACAGGGACGTTACCTTTCTTTCACGGCCCATTGGGTCACTCTTTTGGCAGCTGGGAAGGATTCAGGACAAGGTGCAGTAGTGTTGGAGGTTGTCCCACCGCCACGCCTCCAAAATGCTACTACTGGTTGTGACACACCTCTCTCCTCCACCCCCTCCTCTTCTTCTTCCTCCATGGCCTCTTCCTGTGGTTTGTCCTATGAACCAGCGGTGCTCCGTAGCCGTTCACGGGGCTACGCAAGTACGCAGGCAAAAAGATGCCATGCCGTGCTTGCGCTGGTGTGTTTGGGGGACAGAAGCCACACTGGGGCAGAGGTCCTGTCTGCTCTGCAGGGCCAGGCCGAGAGGTGGTTGACGCCACGCCAGCTTAAGCCAGGAATGGTGGTTTGCGACAATGGCACCAACCTCCTCTCCGCCCTCCGACAGGGACAACTGACCCATGTGCCCTGTGTGGCTCACGTCCTTAACCTGGTGGTGCAGCGGTTCTTGGGCAGGTACCCGGGCTTACAGGATGTCCTGAGGCAGGCCAGGAAAGTCTGTGTGCATTTCCGCAGATCTTATAATGCCAGTGCTCGCCTGGCTGAGCTGCAAAAGGAGTTGAACCTGCCCAAGAACCGCCTTATATGTGACATGCCCACCAGGTGGAACTCAACGTTGGCCATGCTGCAGCGGCTGCACACGCAGCAGAGGGCCATCAATGAGTACCTGTGCGACTACGGCACCAGGACAGGGTCAGGGGAGCTTGGTTTTTTTTCTCCACGCCAGTGGGGCATGATCAGGGATGCATGCACTGTCCTGGCACCATTTGAGGAGGCCACGAGGATGGTGAGCAGTGACAGTGCATGCATCAGTGACACTGTACCTCTTGTCCACCTGTTGGAGCACACGCTGCGTGGAATAATGGACAGGGCACTTGAGGCAGAACAGAGGCAGGAAGAGGAGGACTTCCTTGCCTCTCAAGGCCCCCTTTACCCAGACAGTGTTCCTTCTGTCCCACCCATCGCACAGGAAGAGGAGGAGGAGGAGGAGGAGGAGGAGGATTGTGTCAGCATGGAGGTGGAGGCTGGCACTCAGCATCATCAGCAGCAGTCTTTTAGGGATGATTTACAGTCCCAAGAAACCAGTGGACTTGTACGTGGCTGGGAGGAGGTGGCTGCGGATCATGTCGTCCTTAGTGACCCAGAGGACTCCGGAGCGAATGCCTCAGCAAACCTACGCTGCATGGCCTCCCTGATCCTGCAAAGTCTGCGGAAGGATCCTCGTATTCTTCGGATCAAGGAGAGGGACCATTACTGGCTGGCCACTCTCCTTGATCCACGGTACAAGGGTAAGGTTGCGGACCTTATGTTACCGTCGCAGAGGGAGCAGAGGATGAGACAACTCCGGGAGGCCTTGCAGAAAGGTCTGTGCAACGCGTTCCCAGAGACTGGGAGGTTGCAAACTCCTGGTCCTGGACAACGAGTTGCTGAGGCTTCGGCCAGTCAAAGAAGGAGCGGTGGGGAAGGTGGCCGTCTGACCGATGCGTTCAGACAATTCTTTAGTCCGCAGCCCCAAAGTATGATTGGTTCCAGCAACCATCGCCAGCGTCTGATAAACATGGTGCAGGAATATCTAGGGGCAAGGTCAGACTTGGACACCTTCCCCACCGAAAATCCTCTGGCTTACTGGGTCTTGAGGATGGATCACTGGCCAGAGCTTGCACAGTATGCAATTGAGCTACTGGCCTGTCCTGCATCCAGCGTTCTTTCGGAACGCACATTCAGTGCTGCTGGAGGATTTGTCACGGATCACAGGGTGCGCCTGTCCACCGACTCGGTTGATCGACTGACTTTCATCAAGATGAACCAGTCTTGGATCACCACCAGCTACCACACACCTGATGCTGATATAACAGACTAATTGATTTTAAAATGTCACATCCCTTCAAGACTGATGCTGATGCTGAGTGCCTGTGCTGTTATGTTGACTGCCTATCCTCCTCCTCCGAGTCCTCAATGATACGATTGATGATGATAGCTTGGAAGATCATTTTTGTTTATGGGTGCCGCCACCAGTGCCTAACGCCCAATTTTTCAGCCCCTGTTTAACAGGGGCGTGTAATTACAATTTTTGAAGCAATACTTTGCAACAGGGCTCATTGCTGTGCTCCAAGTACAGTATCTGTGAGGAGTTGCAGTGTTGTGCCACCAGTGCCTAAGGCCCAATTTTTCAGCCCCTGTTTAACAGGGGCGTGTCATTACAATTTTTGAAGCAATACTTTGCAACAGGGCTCATTGCTGTGCTCCAAGTACAGTATCTGTGAGGGGTTGCAGTGTTGTGCCACCAGTGCCTAAGGCCCAATTTTTCAGCCCCTGTTCAACAGGGGCATGTAATTACAATTCTTGATCTAATAATTCACAGCAGGGCCCATTGCTGCACCCACCAAGAGTAACTGTCAGGGCTTACAGTGTTGTGGCACCAGCACCACCATCAAAGGCCCAATTTTTACTACCACTGTTCAACAATTATATGTAATTAAAATTCCTGATATAATAGTTGACAGCAGGGCGTTCCAGCACCAACCAAGAGTAACTGTGAGTGCTTACAGTGTTGTGCCAACACCAACGACTAAGGGGCCTATTTCTGCAGAGTATATACGGCAGGTCCCTACTTTCAAACATCCAACTTACAAACGACTCCTACTTGCAAACGCAAGAAGACAACAGGAAGTGAGAGGAAATCTACCACTAGGAAGGAAAATTCTCTCCTGTAAGAATAAATATGGGAGAAAGGTGTCTCCTCTGTACTGATGCTTTATCAGCAATCCTTGTTTCAAGAAAAACACCACATTTCAAAAACAGTTGTCATTGGGACGGAAAGTGAGGTGAAATGTTCTGAACAGGGGCACAGACAGCAAAACAAATGTTACAGGGGTGATAACCCTTACCTATGTTTTCCAAAAAGTTTAAAAATAGATTTTTGGGCTGGAGCTACACTTCAACAATGTACCTGTTCAAAATTACAAACAGATTCTACATAAGAACAAACCTACAGTCCCTGTCTTGTATGCACCGCCTGTATACGGCTGTTCAGAGTATATAGGGCCTTTTTTATTTTATGTGCGGGGTTCCCCTTAATATCCATACAAGACCCAAAGGGGCTGGTAATGGGCTGGGGTAGGGGGGGGGGGGGTCATGGGGTAGCTATGCCATTTTTCTTAAAGAATTTCATCCATATTACCGGGACCAGACATTACATTAAAGCCGCAAGCAGTTTTAAATGGCTTTTTTTTCCTTTAGAAGTGTCATTTTGTGCAGGGACAGTTCTAAACACGGGAAACACGTGGCACTTCACAGGCATACTTTAGACACCCCCCAGGTACGATATTTAAAGGAATATTTGACTTTTTTTTTTTCACTTTATGCATCATTAAAATGACTGCTCCCGAAAAACGACCGTTTTTAAAACTTCTTTTTGCATTGATACATGTCCCCTGGTGCAGAACCCGGGTTCCCAAACCCTTTTTAGGACAATAACATGCATAATAGTTGTTATAATTAGCACTTTAGAATTCGAACGTTCGCATCCATTGTATTTAATAGGGTTCTAATGTTCGTTCGAACTTCCGGTCCGTTCGCGGGTTCTGGTGCGAACCGAACCCGGGGGTGTTCGGCTCATCACTACTTAACACTAATCCTGCCTGTAACCCTAAAACTAGCCCACACACTATGAACCTAAAATTAACCTTCCCTGTGACCTCAGAACAAACCCTCGCCTGTGTAAACTTAACCCCCTGTTTGAATGCTCATCTATCCTGAGCAGTGGCGGCTGGTGGTCAAACTTTTGAGGGGGGCAACAGGCAGACCTGGCCCTCTCACTCACACCTAACTCCCCCCCCCTGTGGCTCCCAATCGATCGTTCAAAATGGGGCGATCCACTGGCATTACACAAACCCCCCCGGCTGCGATCCTCTCGCACTAGCGCCAACCCCCCCCCCCCCACGCGCGATCGATGGCTATCCCTTACTGCGTTAGAGGTGCAGGGAGGAGGACGAGGTGGTGATGCTCTGCTACATCTAGGGTAGGAAAAAGAGACTGCTGCTGGGGCGCTGCTTCTGCTCCCGGCCGAACAGGATGCAGGTCCTGACCCATCCTAAGACTGCCAGCCAATCGGGTCTCAGGAGCCGCTTCCTGATTGGCCGGGAGGAGAAGCAGGAAGACATTAGCGAATAATAGTTTCCACACAAAAAATGTCACACAAGTGGGGCAGTGCTCTGTAACTCACACTGCTCCTAGAAGTTAGGCCCCTTTCACACTGGGGCGTTTTTCATGCGGTTTAGCGCTAATATTAGCGCTATTATACCGCATGAAAAATTCCTGCCCTGTAGCCTTCAATGTGAAAGCCCGAAGGCTTTCACACTGAAGCGTTGCGCTAGCAGGACCGCTCCAAAAGTCCTGCTAGCCGCTTCTTTACAGCGGTGAAGGAGCGGTGTGTTCACCGCTCCTTTACCGCGGCTGCCCATTGAAATCAATGGGACAGCACGGTAATACCGCCCGCAAACCGCGGCAATAGCCGCGGTTTGCGGGCGGTATTAACCCTTTTTCGGCCGCTAGCGGTGGTTAAATTCACCCCCCTAGCGACCGCATACGGCGGTAAGAACGACGGTATAGCAGCGCTGAAAATCGCGCTGCTATACCGCCACCGCACCTGCCCGCCCCAGTGTGAAAGGGGCCTTAGGCAATGGCTGCCTCCAGCATTGAACCAAAGTTTCGGGTTCACCAGCTAGTGACAAGTTCCTTTTAAGTCTCTTACTGTGCCATGTCGGTGGAATTAAAAAAATGGAGAGAAAAAATATTTACCGTATATACTCGAGTATAAGCCGATTTTTTCAGCATGAAAGTGTTGAAAATGCCCCCCTTGGCTTATATTCGAGTCACCTTTTTGCGCCTGATCTCCCGGATTTTGGGGACCCGGTACTGGCCGACCATAGGTCTCCTGGACCCCAAGCTTGGCACACATGTAGCCCCAATCTTTCTCTACAAGTGTGCAAAGTTTGTTGTCCGGGGAACCTACCACCACGGAGCACCGATTTTTCAAAGCCGGGCACCCCTTCCATAGACTCCCATGTTAAACTGTAATTTCTCTGGTGACTTTGGGGACCCAGTACTGGCCCCAAACTTGGCACACATGTAGCCCCACTTTTCATCTATAAGTGTGCAAAGTTTTTTGTCTGGAGGACCCACAGCCGGGGAGTACCGATTTTTCAAAGCCGGACATCCCTTCCATAGACTCCCATGTTAAACATCAGTCTAGTCATGGACACAGTGAGGCATGGGCACAGTGAGTCATGGACACAGTGAGGCATGGGCACAGTGAGGCATGGGCACAGTGAGGCATGGGCACAGTGAGGCAAAGTGAGGCACAGTGAGGCATGGACACAGTGAGGCACAGTGAGGCATGGACACAGTGAGGCACAGTGAGGCATGGACACAGTGAGGCATGCACATGGACACAGTGAGGCACAGTGAGGCATGGACACAGTGAGGCATGCACATGGACACAGTGAGGCATGGACACAGTGAGGCAAAGTGAGGCACAGTGAGGCATGGACACAGTGAGGCATGCACATGGACACAGTGAGGCATGCACATGGACACAGTGAGGCATGCACATGGACAAAGTGAGGCATGGACACAGTGAGGCACAGTGAGGCATGCAGATGGACACCCTAGGCTTATACTCGAGTCAATAGGTTTTCCCATTTTTTTGTGGTAAAATTAGGTGCCTCTACTTATATTCGGGTCGGCTTATACTCGGGTATATACGGTACATACTACACACACACTATATACACTATAATATATATATAGTAGATAGATAGACAGATAGATAGATAGATAGATAGATAGATAGATAGATAGATAGATAGATAGATAGATAGATAGATAGATAGATAGATAGATAGATAGATGGGGATATGAAAGAAATGTGTAAATTCCAGACAGCTTACCTAAGCTCCACTTCTTACGCATCTGTTTTGTCCACCTGCTCCATAGAGATGTGAGCCCTTCTACTAATTTCCACACCTACTCCTCTTCTCTTCTCACTGTGAATGTAGAAGCACACCTTCTGCAACGCTGTGTTGATGTCATTATTACATTCATCCTATTATCATTTTAACCTCCAGTGTGTTTCTACCCCTCCCTTTCTGCTGTTAAACGTGTAAGGTGGGCAGTTTCGCTCGTCAGCCTAAAGTAGTAGAATTTTATTTCTTGGCTGATTCCAAATGGTGTTATTGAGTTTCCTTTCATTATAACAGAGGTATTGTAACCTTATACTGCTTCTACTCAACTAAATCCTGTTTGGAACACAAGCAAGGAAAAATAAAATTAGAGCTGAACTCCTTTTCTTTTAAATTCTTGCACGAAAGACCGAGATATATATTTATATTTCCATCTAGAGCGAATAACATTTTTAATTCCCAATACTCCAGCTAAGGCAGCCCATTTATTTGGTTTCCTATTAAAACTAAAAGCAGAGAAACCTACTCTGCATTTTATTTATTTATTATAGGTACTGTGAATTTACGCAGAGCTTTACATATGTAGCAACCCCTAGTGATAGAGTGCTAGAGTTAGATTGTTTGGTAGTGTAGGTAAATTTGTCAGGCTTGGCTGGCAGCCAAGCCTGTGTGTTTACCTGGGTCAGGGTTGAGTGACTGGGGGGGGGGGGCTTGTATGACTCACAGGTAGCATCTCTAAGGTGCAGAAGGGACCCCTTCTCATGACACACAAAGGGATCCTGACCAGGAGGCACGGAAGCAAGGAGGGGACAGTGGGAGAACACTGTAAGGCAAATCTCCAGGGAGAAAGACAGTCAGGATGGCTGGTGAGTGTTACAGTCAGAAGACTGAGAGGCATGCCTGAAGGGACTGGGTGCAAGCTGTCTGGGTTAGATGCAGAGTCAATCTGGGAGAACTGTGGAGAAATAGCCAGGAGGGCTAGTGAAAGGGGTAGCTGCAGCCAGGCGGGTGGCATTGCCTGAAGAGGTGGTGCTGGGATCAAGAGCCGCAGGAATAGGACAGCTAGCACTAAAGACCTTTTTTTCTGCTACACTACCAAAGCAGCCCACGGTCCCTGCCTGCAAAGGGCATTTGCTCTGGATCTAACTGAGAGTGTGTTGGATCAGGAGAAGTGTATATACAGTACTGTATCTCACAAAAGTGAGTACAACCCTCACATTTTTGTAAATATTTTATTATATCTTTTCATCTGACAACACTGAAGAAATTACACTTGGCTACAATGTAAAGTAGTGAGTGTACAGCTTGTATAACAGTGTCAATTTGCTGTCCCCTCAAAATAGCTAAACGCACAGCCATTAATGTCTAAACTGCTGGCAACAAAATTGAGTACAGCCCTAAGTGAAAATGTCCAGATTGGGCCCAAAGTTTCAATATTTTGTGTGGCCACCATTATTTTCCAACACTGCCTTAACCCATGGGCATGGAGTTCACCAGAGCTTCACAGGTTACCACTGGAGTCCTCTTCCACTCCTCCATGATGACATCAGGGAGCTGGTGGATAATTTTTCACTCCTCCACTTTCCATAGCAAGGCAGTGGTCGTCTTGGAGGTGTGTTTGGGGTCGTTATATGTTGAAATACTGCCCTGCCGCCCAGACTCCGAAGGGAGAGAATCATGCTCTGCGTCAGTTTGTCACAGTACATGTTGGCATTCATGGTTCCCTCAATGAACTGTAGCTCCCCAGTGCCGACAGCACTCATGCAGCCCCAGACCATGACACTCCCACCACCATGTATGACTGTAGGCAAGACACACTTGTCTTTGTACTCCTCATCTGGTTGACACCATCTGAGCCAAATACAGTCAGGTCCATAAATATTGGGACATCAAAACAATTCTAATCTTTTTGGCTCTATACACCACCACAATGGATTTGAAATGAAACTAACTGCAGACTTTCAGCTTTAATTTGAGGGTATTTACATCCAAATCAGGTGAACGGTGAAGGAATTACAACAGTTTGTATATGTGCCTCACACTTTTTAAGGGACCAAAAGTAATGGAACAATTGGCTGCTCAGCTGTTCCATGGCCAGATGTGTATTATTCCCTCATTATCCCATTTACAGGGAGCAGATAAAAGGTCCAGAGTTCATTTCCAGTGTGCTATTTGCATTTGGAATCTGTTGCTGTCAACTCTCAATATGAGATCCAAAGAGCTGTCACTATCAGTGAAGCAAGCCATCATTAGGCTGGAAAAACAAAACAAACCCATCAGAGAGATAGCAAAAACATTAGGTGTGGCCAAATCAACTGTTTGGAACATCCTTAAAAAGAAAGAACGCACCGGTGAGATCATCAACACCAAAAGACCCGGAAGACCACGGAAAACAACTGTGGTGGGTGACCAAAGAATTATTTCCCTGGTGAAGAAAACACCCATTACAAAAGTTAGCCAGATCAAGAACACTCTCCAGGAGGTAGGTGTATGTGTGTCAAAGTCAACAATCAAGAGAAGACTTCACCAGAGTGAATACAGAGGGTTCACCACAAGATGTAAACTATCGGTGAGCCTCAAAAACAGGAAGGCCAGATTAGAGTTTGCCAAGCAACATCTAAAATAGCCTTCACAGTTCTGGAACAACATCCTATTAGTTTCATTTCAAATCCATTGTGGTGGTGTATAGAGCCAAAAAGATTAGAATTATGTCGATGTCCCAATATTTATGGACCTGACTGTAAGTTTATCTTGGTCTCATTAGACCACAGGACATGGTTCCAGTAATTCATGTCCTTAGTCTGCTTGTCTTCAGCAAACTGTTTGCGGCCCTTCTTGTGCATCATCTTTAGAAGAGGCTTCCTTCTGGGACAACAGCCGTGCAGACCAATTTAATGCAGTGTGAGGCGTATGGTCTGAGCACTGACAGGCTGCCATCCCACCCCTTCAACCTCTGCAGCAATGCCAGCAGCTTAGCGTCAGGGTCTTGGCAATCTTCTTATAGCCTAGGCCATCTTTATGTAGACCAACAATTCCTTTTTTTCAGATCCTCAGAGAGTTCTTTGCCATGAGGTGCCATGTTAAACTTCCAGTGACCAGTATGAGAGAGTGAGAGCGGTAACACCAAATTTAACACACCTGCTCCTTATTACCCCTGAGACCTTGTAACACTACGAGTCACATAACACTGGGGAGGGAAAATGGCTACTTGCAAAAAAGAGGGGGGAGGGTGGGACTTTAGATGAGGTGTGTGGGGTAGAGCCAGACGAAAACCATATACATATGTAAAAAATTATATTTTTTATTAGACCAAAGATATGGCATAGATCAACCCATATAAATGCATAATAGCACATTGGCATATAAAATACAAAGTATTAAGGATAGTAATCAACATGGCACAGAAAGTAAATATTGTACATCACAGTCCCCCAAATGGAGTAGACATAACATTATATCAGGGTGGTAAAGCAATAAAACCATCTAGAATCATAAATATGAAATGGATGCATCAAAATAAGCTCAACGACGTTTTATGGACTTCTATCCACTCTTAAGGAGCAAGTGCATCGATATACTAAAAAGCTTTCATTATTTTCTCCTGATTTCAGGAATCTCATCTTCTCTTCCCTATTCTCACTATTAGGGATGAGCTTGGTGTTCGAGTCGAATGCATGTTCGACTCGAACATCGCCTGTTCGCCTGTTCGGCAAAACCAGAACTTTGTGGGCCGTTCGTGCCAAATTCGTGTTACGCGAACGGCCCACAATGCACTGCGCCATCGCACTGCATTGCCAGCGCTGTGATTGGCCAAGCATGCACTGTAACCCTGCATGCTTGGCCAATCACAGCGCCGGCAGCGAGGAGAGCCATAATTGGCCACAGGCAGGATGCCTGTGGCCAATCATAGCTCAGGGGGGTTTAGTACACGCCCCAAACTATAAAAGGCCGCCAGCATGGCGGCCTTGTGTAGTGTGTTCCGGCGTGCAGGGAAAGAGCTACATAAGCAGGGACAGTGTGTTCTACAGTGTGTTCTTTTCTCAGGCATCTGCAGGAGTTAGTGGGTGTTGTGTGCCTCCAGCACAGTATACTCCTGTATCTACCCTTTATTGCTGTTCTCTAAGCTAGATAGGCAGGCAGGGACAGTGTGTTATTTTCTCAGGCATCTGCAGGAGTTAGTGGGTGTTGTGTGCCTCCAGCGCAGTATACACCTGTATCTACCCTTTATTGCTGTTCTCTAAGCTAGATAGGCAGGCAGGGACAGTGTGTTCTTTTCTCAGGCATCTGCAGGAGTTAGTGGGTGTTGTGTGCCTCCAGCGCAGTATACACCTGTATCTACCCTTTATTGCTGTTCTCTAAGCTAGATAGGCAGACAGGGACAGTGTGTTCTTTTCTCAGGCATCTGCAGGAGTTAGTGGGTGTTGTGTGCCTCCAGCGCAGTATACACCTGTATCTACCCTTTATTGCTGTTCTCTAGGCTAGATAGGCAGGGACAGTGTGTTCTTTTCTCAGGCATCTGCAGGAGTTAGTGGGTGTTGTGTGCCCCAGCACAGTATACACCTGTATCTACCCTTTATTACTGTTCTCTAAGATAGATAGGCAGGGACAGTGTGTTCTTTTCTCAGGCATCTGCAGGAGTTAGTGGGTGTTGTGTGCCCCAGCACAGTATACACCTGTATCTACCCTTTATTACTGTTCTCTAAGCTAGATAGGCAGGGACAGTGTGTTCTTTTCTCAGGCATCTGCAGGAGTTAGTGGGTGTTGTGTGCCCCAGCACAGTATACACCTGTATCTACACTTTTTTGCTGTTCTATAATACAGGCATCTGCAGGAGTTAGTGGGTGTTGTGTGCCTCCAGCGCAGTATACACCTGTATCTACCCTTTATTGCTGTTCTCTAGGCTAGATAGGCAGGGACAGTGTGTTATTTTCTCAGGCATCAGCAGGAGTTAGTGGGTGTTGTGTGCCCCAGCACAGTATACACCTGTATCTACACTTTTTTGCTGTTCTATGATACAGGCATCTGCAGGAGTTAGTGGGTGTTGTGTGCCCCAGCACAGTATACACCTGTATCTACACTTTTTTGCTGTTCTATAATACAGGCATCTGCAGGAGTTAGTGGGTGTTGTGTGCCTCCAGCGCAGTATACACCTGTATCTACCCTTTATTGCTGTTCTCTAGGCTAGATAGGCAGGGACAGTGTGTTCTTTTCTCAGGCATCTGCAGGAGTTAGTGGGTGTTGTGTGCCCCAGCACAGTATACACCTGTATCTACCCTTTATTACTGTTCTCTAAGCTAGATAGGCAGGGACAGTTATAACATGCATATTAGCCGTTATAATTAGCACTTTAGATTTTGAACGTTCGCGTCCATTGTATTTAATAGGGTTTTAAAGTTTGCGTGAACTTTCGGTCCGTTCGCAGGTTCTGGTGCTCATTATATGGACACCCTATTTTTTCATTCTGTTCACCTTGTTGATATGCTCCACAATATACTTTTATACTGTGGTGATGGGCAGGGATGAGCCGAACACCCCCCTGTTCGGTTCGCACCAGAATGTTTGCGTGAACTTTAGAACCCTATTAAATACAATGGACTTGAACGTTCGAAATCTAAAGTGCTAATTATAAAGGCTAATATGCAAGTTATTGTCCTAAAAAGTGTTTGGGGACCCGGGTTCTGCCCCAGGGGACATGTATCAATGCAAAAAAAAGTTTTAAAAATTTACGTTTTTACGGGAGCAGTGATTTTAATAATGCTTAAAATGAAAAAATAAAAGTGAAATTTTCCTTTAAATTTCGTACCTGGGGGGTGTGTATAATATGCATGTAAAGTCGCGCTTGTTTCCCGTGCTTAGAACTGTCCCTGCACAAAATGTCATTTCTGAACGAAAAAAAGTCATTTAAAACTCACTCGCGGCTATTAATGAATTGTCGGCTCCCGGCAATACATAGAAAAGTCATTGATAAAAAAAAAAGCGTGGGGGTCCCCCCAAATTCAATTACCAGGCCCTTCAGGTCTAGTATAGAAATTAAGGGTAAACCCCGCCGCAAATTAAAAAAAAAAATGGGTGCGGTTCCCCCCAAATATCCATACCAGGCCCTTCAGATCTGGCATGGATTTTAAGGGGAACTCCACCCCAAATTTTTAAAAAAATGGCGTGGAGTCCCCCCAAAAATCCATACCAGACCCTTATCAGAGCACGCAACCTGGCAGGCTGCAGGAAAAGAGGGGGGGGACGAGAGAGCGCCCCTCCCCCCTCCTGAACCGTACCAGGCCACATGCCCTCAACATGGGGAGGATGTCCCCATGTTGATGGGGACAAGGGCCTCATCCCCACAACCCTTGCCCGGTGGTTGTGGGGGTCGTCAAGCTTATTTTGATGCATCCATTTGATATTTATGATTCTAAATGGTTTTATTGCTTTAACACCCTGATATAATGTTATGTCTACTCCATTTGGGGGACTGTGATGTACAATATTTACTTTCTGTGTCATGTTGGTTACTATCCTCAATATGTACGGTATGTTGATACTTTGTATTTTATATGCCAATGTGCTATTATGCATTTATATGAGTTGATCCATGCCCTATCTTTGGTCTAATAAAAAATATTTTTTTTTACATATGTATATGGTTTTGTCTGGCTCTACCCCACGCACCTCATCTAAAGTCCCACCCTCCCCCTTCTTTTTTGCATAGCAACCAGGGATGGAGGCGCAATATTCCCCGTTGCGTCTCATTCAAAGTCCCACATATTCCCTTTTTTCTTTGAAAATGACTACTTGGGCCCAATTTGGACATTTTCATTCAGGTGTGTACTCAGTTTTGTTGCCAGCGGTTTAGACATTAACGGCTGTGTGTCGAGTTATTTTGAGGGGACAGCAAATTGACACTGTTATACAAGCTGTACACTCACTACTTCTTCAGTGTTGCTACATGAAAAGATATAATAAAATATTTACAAAAATGTGAGGGGTGTACTCACTTTTGTGAGATACTGTATACTGATTGTATATAGTTGTGTCCTGGAAGAATTCTATGTTGATCAAGTGGGCATCCCATAATAACCCTATCCCCATCCATGTTCAATCCCCGTAATAAAATACAAAAACAAAGCTGCAAGGACTGATTCCTGTCTCCAGAGTGTGTGGAAAATGTGTGTGCCTGGCTGTGCAAGGTGGGAGATACCCATATTTAGACATGTGCAATTAGTTTCATTATGAATTTGTTTTCAGACAAAATTTGTCATATTCATTCATTCGGGAAGCAACTGAATGAACAAAAGACTCTTTTGACAAATTGACAGAAAGAATGAAAACCCGAAATAACAAAAACCCCAAAGAACAAAAATGCGAAAATACAAAAATACAAAAGAGCGAAAAACGATTCAACCTACTAGTTTAACGAATCGATTACATTGGGATAACATTGTTTTTTGTATTTTTGACTATCCCTTTCATGCCTAAGCCTATTTCTGATATTTGTTGCTTAAGTTAAAATCTGGATTTTTTGCTACAAAATTATTTAGAACCCCCAAACCCCCAAACATTAGAGACCCTAGAGAATAAAATGGAAATCGTTGCAATATTTTATGTCACATGGTATTTGCGCAGCGGTTTTCAAATGCAATTTTTTGGGAAAAAATACACTTTCATGAATAAAAAAACGAAATAGTAAAGTTAGCCCAATTTTTTTGTGTAATGTGAAGGATGATGTTACGTTGAGTAAATAGATACCTAACATGTCATGCTTTAAAATTGTGCACACTCGTGGAATGGCGACAAACTACGGTACCTTAAAATCTCCATAGGCGACACTTTAAAAAATAAATAACGGTTACCAGGTTAGGATAACCAAGGAGGTCTGGTGCTAGAATTATTGCTCTCGCTCTGACGATCGCGGCAATACCTCACATGTATGATTTAAACACCATTTACATATGCGGGCGCAACTTACGCATGCATTTTATTTGCTGCGCGAACTCGCAGGGAGGGGGCGCTTTAAAAATGTTATATTTTTTTTTCTTATTTTTTTACATTGTCTCTTTAAAAATAAAAACTTTGATCACTTTTATTGATGTCACAAGGAATGAAAACATCGCTTGTGACAGTAATAGGTGGTACTCTTTATGGAGGTATACTCTTTATGGAGTTGGTTGTTATCCCTAAAGAGCCAACCACCCACTCTAAAAAACAGTACCAGGGTGACGCCTCCTGCAGCTGCAGGCATCACCCCGTATAACTCCTGAAAGCTGTGAACGCAAATGTGCGTACGGTTGGCGCAAAGGGGTTAAAATTAACCACCTCAATACTGGCCACTTTCACCCCCTTCCTTCCCAGACCAATTTTCGGCTTTCAGTGCTCTCGCACTTTGAAAGACATCTTCTCAGTCATGCTACACTGTACCCAAATGAAATTTTTATCATTTTGTTCACACAAATAGATCTTTCTTTTGGTGGTATTTATTCACCACTGGATTTTTTATTTTTTGCAATATAAGTGAAAAAAGAGAGAATTATTTTTAACCACTTGAGGCCCAGAGGACGTCATATGACGTCCTCGGCTTTGTGGGGCTATATCTGAATGATGGGTGCAGCTACAGGCATCATTCAGATATCGGCATTTTCTGCCAACGATTCCCTACACCATAGGAATGATCATAGCGGCTGTTCCGCCGCTTAATCGTTCCTACGGGTGGCGAAAGGGGACATCCCCCCCTCCCGCCACCCTCCGGTGCTTCTACCGACTCACTTGTGCGAACGGTGAGTCAGTGACAGGATCCGCCGGCCCCGGATGCTGATCATAGAGATTTCCGGCAGACCAGATGGTCGCTGGAGTCTCTATGATCGTCGGAGGCCGGGCGAGATGTTATGACGTCACGCCCGGCCTCTGCATTCAAAAAAACGGCGCCGCCTCGGCTGGGAAGCGGTGATCTTTTTCTTTTTTTTTTTAGGCTTCCCAGCCTAGTGGTGAGATGTGGGGTCTTATTGACACCCCCCCCCCCCATATCTCACTGTAAAGAGGACCTGTCATGCCATATTCCTATTACAAGGGATGTTTACGTTCCTTGTAATAGGTATAAAAGTGATCAATTTTTTTTTTTTTTGTAAAGTGTCAAAATAAAAAAAATTAAGTAAAATTAACAATAGTAAAAAAAAAATCTTTTTTAAAGTGCCCCTGTCCCCGTGTGCTCGCACGCAGAAGCGAACGCATACGTAAGTCCCGCCCACATATGAAAACGGTGTTCAAACCACACATGTGAGGTGTCACCGCAAACGTTAGAGTGAGAGCAATAGTTTTAGCCCTAGACCTCCTCTGTAACTCAAAACATGTAACCAGTAAAAAAAATTAAAGCATAGCCTATGGGGATTTTTAGGTACCGAAGTTTGGCGTCATTCCACGAGCATGTGCAATTTTGAAGCGTGACATATTAGGTATCTATTTACTCGGCATAACTTCGTCTTTCACATTGTGCAAAATTGGGCTAACTTTACTGTTTTTTGCAGTTACAATGACCGCCATTGTATTCTCTAGGGTCTCTGCTAAAAAAAACATATATAGAGTTTGGGGGTTCTATGTAATTTTCTAGCAAAAAATAGCAAAAAAATTATGATTTTTACATGTAGAAACGAAGTGTCAGAATTGGCCTGGGCCTGAAGTGGTTAAAAAAACGATATTTTCTACTTTCTGTTTTAAAAGAAATCCAATAAAATCAAATGTCGTCATTAACTCAGGTCAGAATGTATTCTGCTACATGTCTTTGGTAAAAAAAATCCTGATATGTGTATGATAATAGGCTTGTGTGAAAGTTATAGAGTCTAGGCTAGGCTACGTGTCATTGAAAATTGATCAATCCTCGTGTACTGACTGCCTATCTTATTTCTTGAGGCCCTAAAATGTCAAGGACAGTGCAAATACCCTCCCCCCAAATTACCCCTTTTTATAAAGATGACAGTCAAAGGTATTTAGTAAGAGGCATAGTGAGTTTTTTGACGTCGCAGTTTTTTGCCCACAATAGTTTGGAAAATTAAGAAATCATTTTCCCACAAAATGTAATTTCCTGAGTACCTATCACATTTTTGAAAGCCCTGAAGAACCAGGAGAATGGAATCACCCACAAAATGATTCAATTTTAGAAAGAAAACAACCCAATGTATATTCTACAAGGCATAATGAGTCTTTTGAACATGTAATTTTTTTCCACAAGTTTTTGGAAAATGTGGAAAGAAAATGAAAACATTTTTTTTTTTTTTACACAACCTTTTCAATCTATAAGATATTTCTAACACATAGCATCTACATAGCAAAAATGACACCCCAAAGTACATTTTGCTACTCCTCCTGAGCAGAGGCGGCTCTAGGCTTTGTGAGGCCTTAGGAAAATCTTAGTCATAAGGCCTTACTCACTTTCACAATGGGAAAAGACTGTGCAACATGATACAAGAGATGGTCTTACTGTAATGACAAGCAAAATGTCACCTGGCTAACAGGGTAACACCACATTGCTGCAGCAGCCACCAAACACTAGAGCTACAGACAGGGTGCAGACAGGTGATCCTTCTATACACTCCTCCATCCCCTACAAGCAGGAGAAACCGACACATTCGCTTTGAGTGCCCTGCAGTGTATTCTGGGAGGTGTAGTCTCTGCGGGGCAAGTCTACTGTGTGATGTATAACTCCTGCCATGCAATGTGGTGCAGGCTTTGGGAGAAGGCTAGCAGGCTACAGCTGATGAGATGTTCTCCGTTTGAGGGAGGTGTTACAGCTGGCTGAAACCTCCATGGCTTTACCCAAGTGTGTGTTGGTCTGCTCCCTCGGCCAGCCTGGGGACACCAAGGGGCATCTTTAATATTGATTGGACCCTGGGCAAACATTTTCCTGCCCCCCCACTCCACCCCTACCAATTTCCCTCTCCACGTCAACATCCCAAAAAACAAACACGCACATAGACTTATCTTAAAAAAAATGGTCTCACATTTACTGATTGCTCCAGGCTCACTGATTGGTTGTTAGGGGTTAGTGCACATCATTACCACTCACTGATTGGTTGCTAAAGGTTACTGCACAATATTACCACTCTCCCATTGGTTGCTAGAGTTTACTGCACATCATTACAGTTTACCTATTGGTTGATAGAGGTTACTATACGTGATTACCTCTCACTGATTGGTTGCAAGAGGTTACTGCACATTATTACAGTTCACTGATTGGTTGCTATAGGTTACTGCTTATCATTATCACTCACTGATTTGTTGTTAGAGGTTACTGCAAATGTATACTGCTTACTGATTGGTTGCTATGGGTTACTGCTTATCATTATCACTCACTGATTTGTTGCTAGAGGATACTACAAATTTATACTGCTCACTGATTGGTTGCTATGGGTTACTCATTATCATTATCGCTCACTGATTGTTTGCTAGAGGTTACAGCACATCATTACAGCTCACTGGGTGGCAGGGCAGTATTGTGGTGTGTGATGCAAATGTTGGGTTAAAGTTGGTTGGATGACAGGATGCAGTTTGTGGTGATGTGGCAGCATTGGGGTGAGAGGCTGAGATCATATCTCCCCTATAATGATAGGGAGTAGGGTGATAGGATGCCAGAGGTGGGGTACAGGAGGGATGAGGATGATAATGACAGGAGGCAGGGTGGTAGGATGCCAGAGAAGGGAGACATGGGGATGATGATGACAGGGGGTGGAGTGGTAGGAGGCCAGAGGTGGGGTAGAGAGGAATGATGGGGATGTTGATGACAATGGGCGGAGTGGTAGGATGTCAGCAAAGGGGGATGATGATGACAGTGGGTGGGGTGGTAGGAAGCTGTCAGTGGGGTACAGGGGGATGATGATGATAATGATGGGGGTAGGGTGGTTGGATGCTAGAGGTGGGCTACAGGGGGATGTTGATGACAGGAGGGAGGGTGGTAGGATGTCAGAGGTGGGGGTATAGGGATGATGATGATAGTGGGTGAGGTGGTAGAAAGCTGGCAGAGGAGTACATGGGGGTGAAGATTACAGGGGGTGGGATGGTAAGAAACTGGCAATGGGGTACAGATGGGATGATGATGGTGCGGGTGGGGCGGGAGGAAGCTGGCAGTGGGGTAGTGGGGGATGAATATGACAGGGGGTGGGGTGGTAGCAGGCTGGCGGGGTGGTGCAGGGGGGATGAAGATGACGGGGTGGGGTAGTAGGAGGCTGGCAAAGCGGTGCAGGGGGGATGAAGATGACAGGGGTGGGTGGAAGGAGCGGGCAGAGCGGTGTAGGGGGATGAAGATGACAGGGGTGGGGTGGTAGGAGGCTGGCAGAGCGATGGAGGGGGGGATGAAGATGACAGGGGGTGGGTGGGTGGGTGGAAGGAGCTGGCAGAGCGGTGCAGGGGGATGAAGATGACAGGGGGTGGGGTGGTAGAAGGTTGGCAGAGAGGTGCAGGGGGGATGAAGATTACAGGGGGTGGGTGGAAGGAGCTGGCGGTGCAGGGGGGGATGAAGATGACAGGGGGTGGGTGGAAGGAGCTGGCGGTGCAGCAGGGATGAAGATGACAGGGGGTAGGTGAGTGGAAAGAGCTGGCGGTGCAAGGGGATGAAGATGGCAGGGGGTGGGTGGAAGGAGCTGACGGTGCAGGGGGGGATGAAGATGACAGGGGGTGGGTGGGTGGAAGGAGCTGGCAGAGCGGTGCAGGGGGATGAAGATGACAGGGGGTGGGGTGGTAGAAGGCTGGCAGAGAGGTGCAGGGTGGATGAAGATGACAGGGGGTGGGTGGAAGGAGCTGGCGGTGCAGGGGGGTGAAGATGACAGGGGGTGGGTGGAAGGAGCTGGTGGTGCAGGGGGGATGAAGATGACAGGGGGTGGGTGGAAGGAGCTGGCGGTGCAGGGGGGATGAAGATGACAGGGGGTGGGTGGAAGGAGCTGGCGGTGCAGGGGGGATGAAGATGACAGGGGGTGGGTGAATGGAAAGAGCTGGCGGTGCAGGGGGATGAAGATGGCAGGGGGTGGGGTGGTAGGAGGCTGGCAGAGAGGTGCAGGAGGGGTGAAGATGACAGGGGTGGGTGGAAGGAGCTGGTGGTGCAGGGGGATGAAGATGACAGGGGGTGGGTGGAAGGAGCTGTTGGTGCAGGGGGGGATGAAGATGACAGGGGTGGGTGGAAGGAGCTGGTGGTGCAGGGGGATGAAGATGACAGGGGGTGGGTGGAAGGAGCTGTCGGTGCAGGGGGGGATGAAGATTACAGGGGGTGGGTGGAAGGAGCTGGTGGTGTAGAGGGGATGAAGATGACAGGGGGTGGGTGGAAGGAGCTGGCAGTGCAGGGGGGATGAAGATGACAGGGGATGGGTGGAAGGAGCTGGCGGTGTAGGGGGGATGAAGATGACAGGGGGTGGGTGGAAGGAGCTGGTGGTGCAGGGGGGATGAAGATGACAGGGGGTGGGTGGAAGGTGCTGGCGGTGCAGGAGGGATGAAGATGACATGGGGTGGGTGGAAGGAGCTGGCGTTGCAGGGGGGATGAAGATGACAGGGGGTGGGGTAGTAGGATACTAGGCACAGGGGTTTATGATGAGGATAGAGATGATGACAGGGGGTAAGTTGGTAGGAAGCTTACAGTGGGAAGTATGATGAGAGAAAGTAGGGTGGCGATATGCCAGGAACAAGGGATGATGAGAATGATTATGGCAGGGGGTCAGTAGGTGGCATCATATGCCGGAGGATGGCATAATACCAGCTGTGTGTGTGTAAGGTCGCTCGGGAGGTACTACATTACAGGATGCTGTCAATGTCGTGCAGGACCATTAGACAGTACCTGTAGGCTGTGGCAGACTGGCTCCTCGATGACTGTCAGGCGCCAGCTCTGAGACCGTCCATCGGAGGAGAGAGCAGAGAAGCACAACCCCTACGGCCATTATCCGCGCTCTGCACATGGCAGGAGACTTGCAGAGCGCGGCAGAAGGGGGGAAGGGGAGTACGTGCAGCCGTCCACTGACCATGAGACCTTCAGGCAGTGCTCAAGTGGTCAGTGAGTTCCGCCCCTGGCCAGGAAAAAGTAGTTGCAGGCACCGCAACGCAGGCTTTTGTCCCGCGTTAGAGATGGCCCTGGGAACACCAATCGGGGGGGACATTCCCACACACAGGTTAGGCAGATTGCGAGGCCCCGGGAAGCGCGGGGCCTTAGGCAATCGCCTAATTGGCCTAATTAGAGAGCCGCCTCTGCTCCTGAGTATGGCAATACCACATCTGTGAGACTTTTCCACAGCCTGGCCACATACAGAGGCCCAACATCCAAGTAGTACCATCAGACGTTCTAAAGGCATAAACTACACATTTCATTTCCTGAGTACCTATCACATATTTGAAGGCCCTGGAGCACCAGGACAATATAATTACTCACAAAATTACCCCATGTTGGAATATTCTACGAGGCATAATGAGTCTTTTGAACATGTCATTTTTTTCCACAAGTTTTTGGAAAAGGTGGAAAGAAAATGAAAACTTATTTTTTTTATACAAAGTTGTCAATTTATAAGCTATTTCTAACACATAGCATGTACATAGCAAAAATTACACCCCAAAATACAATCTGCTACTCCTCCTGAGTATGGCAATACTACATGTGTGAGACTTTTCCACAGCCTGGCCACATACATATACCCAATAGGGATGAGCCGAACACCCCCGGGTTCGGTTCGCACCAGAACCCTCGAACGGACCGAAAGTTCGCGCGAATTTTCGAACCCTATTCGTTATAATGGACGCGAACGTTCGAAATCAAAATTGCTAATTACAACGGCCAATATGCATGTTAATGTTATAAAACAGGTTTGGGGACCCGGGTCCTGCCCCAGGGGACATATATCAATGCAAAAAGAAATTTTAAAAACTAAAGTTTTTTCGGGAGCAGTCATTTTAATGATGCATAAAGTGAAAAAAAAAAAAGTGAAATTTTCCTTTAAATATGGTACCTGGGGGGTGTCTAAAGTATGCCTGTGAAGTGGCATGTGTTTCCCGTGTTTAGAACTGTCCTTGCACAAAATGACATTTGTAAAGGAAAAAAAGAAGCCATTTAAAACCACTTGCGGCTTTAATGTCATGTCTTGTCCTGGCCGCCATATGGCTGAAAATCCTTGAGAAAAATGGCATGGCTACCCCATCACCCCCCCCCCCCACCCCAGCCCCTTTGGGTCTTGTATGGATACTAAGGGGGACCCCGCACCCAAAATAAAACCCTATACCTACAACCCTATATACTCTGAACAGCAGTATATAGGTGGTGCAAACAAGACATGGACTGTAGGTTTGTTCTTAAGTAGAATCTGAACAGGTACATTATGAAGTGTAGCTACATCCCAAAAAAATCAATTTTTAAGCTTTTTGGAGAACATAGGGGGGGGGGGTTATCACCCCTGTAACATTTGCTGTCTTTGCACATCTGTTCAGAACATGTCACCTCACTTTCCGTCCCAATGACAAATGTTTTTGGAAAAGTGGGGTTTTAATTGAAACAAGGATTGGTGATAAAGCATCAGTAGAGAGGAGATACCTTTTTCCCAAATTAAATCTAACAGGATAGAATTTTCCTTCCTAGGGGTAGATTTCCTCTCACTTCCTGTTTTCTCTTGCCGTTTGCAAGTAGGAGTCGTTTGTAAGTTGGATGTTTGAAAGTAGGGGCCTGCCGTATATACTCTGCAGAAATTTGCCCTATTAGATGTTGGTGTAGCCACAAGACTGGTGGGCACAGGAATGGGCCCTGCTGTGAGTTAATAGATCAAGATTTGTACTTGCATGCACCTGTTGAACCGGGCAGAAAAATTGGGCCTTTGGTGGTGGTGGTGGTGGTGGTGGACGGTGTTGCCACAAGACTGTAAGCCCTCACAGTTACTCTTGGTGGGTGCAGGAATGGGCCCTGCTGTGAGTTATTAGATCAAGATTTGTAATTGCATGCACCTGTTGAACAGGGCAGAAAAATTGGGCCTTTGGTGGTGGTGGTGGTGGTGGACGGTGTTGCCACAAGACTGTAGGCCCTCATAGTTACTCTTGGTGGGCGCAGGAATGGGCCCTGCTGTGAACTATTAGATCAAGATTTGTAATTACACGCCCCTGTTAAACAGGGGCTGAAAAATTGTGCCTTAGGCATTGGTGCTGGTGCCACAACACTGCAACCCCTCACAGATACTGTACTTGGAGCACAGCAGTCACACCTGTTGCGAAGCATCTTTTTAAAAAATTGTAATTACACGCCCCTGTTATACAGGGGCTGAAAAATTGTGCCTTAGGCACTGGTGCTGGTGCCACAACACTGCAACCCCTCACAGATACTGTACTCTGAGCACAGCAATGAGACCTGTTGCAAAGCAGTGCCTAAAAATTGTAATTACACGCCCCAACAGGGGCTGAAAAATTGTGCCTTAGGCACTGGTGCTGGTGCCACAACACTGCAACCCCTCACAGATACTGTACTCTGAGCACAGCAGTCACACCTGTTGCGAAGCATCTTTTTAAAAAAATTTAATTACACGCCCCTGTTATACAGGGGCTGAAAAATTGTGCCTTAGGCACTGGTGCTGGTGCCACAACACTGCAACCCCTCACAGATACTGTACTCTGAGCACAGCAATGAGACCTGTTGCAAAGCATTGCCTAAAAATTGTAATTACACGCCCCAACAGGGGCTGAAAAATTGTGCCTTAGGCACTGGTGCTGGTGCCACAACACTGCAACCCCTCACAGATACTGTACTCTGAGCACAGCAGTCACACCTGTTGCGAAGCATCTTTTTAAAAAATTGTAATTACACGCCCCTGTTATACAGGGGCTGAAAAATTGTGCCTTAGGCACTGGTGTGGTGGCATGGATCATTGAGGAGGAGGAAGAGGATAGTCAGTGAACATAACAGGACAGTCACTCAGCATCAGCATAGGCAGTCTTGAAGGGATGTGACATTATAAATTATTCCGTTATATCCGCTTCAGGTGTCTGGTAGCTGGTGGTGATCCAAGACTGATTCATTTTTATGAAGGTCAGTCGATCAACCGAGTCGGTGGACAGGCGCACCCTATGATCGGTGACAAATCCTCCAGCAGCACTGAATGTGCGTTCGGAAAGAACGCTGGATGCAGGACAGGCCAGTAGCTCAATTGCATACTGTGCAAGCTCTGGCCAGTGATCCATCCTCAGGACCCAGTAAGCCAGAGGATTTTCGGTGGGAAAGGTGTCCAAGTCTGACCTTGCCCCTAGGTATTCCTGCACCATGTATATCAGACGCTGGCGATGGTTGCTGGAACCGATCATACCTTGGGGCTGCGGACTAAAAAATTGTCTGAACGCATCGGTCAGACGTCCACCTTCCCCACCGCTCCTTCTGCTACTGACCGAAGCCTCAGCAACTTGTCGTCCAGGACCAGGAGTTTGTAACCTCCCAGTTTCTGGGAACGCGTTGCACAGACCTTTCTGCAAGGCCTCCCTGAGATGTCTCATCCTCTGCTCCCTCTGCGACGGCAAGATAAGGTCCGCAACCTTACCCTTGTACCGTGGATCAAGGAGAGTGGCCAGCCAGTAATGGTCACTCTCCTTGATCCGAAGAACACGAGGATCCTTCCGCAGGCTTTGCAGGATCAGGGAGGCCATGCAGCGTAGGTTAGCTGAGGCATTCGGTCCGGAGTCTTCTGGGTCACTGAGGATGACATGATCGCCAGCCACCTCCTCCCAGCCACGTACAAGTCCACTGGTTTGTTGGGACTGTACATCATCCCTAAAAGACTGCTGCTGCTGATGCTGAGTGCCAGGCTCCACCTCCATGCTCACACAATCCTCCTCCTCCTCCTCCTCCTCCTCCTCTTCCTGTGTGATGGGTGGGACAGAAGGAACATTGTCTGGATAAAGGGGGCCTTGAGAGACAAGGAAGTCCTCCTCTTCCTGCCTCTGTTCTGCCTCAAGTGCCCTGTCCATTATCCCACGCAGCGTATGCTCCAACAGGTGGACAAGAGGTACAGTGTCACTGATGCATGCACTGTCACTGCTCACCATCCTCGTGGCCTCCTCAAATGGTGAGAGGACAGTGCATGCATCCCTGATCATGCTCCACTGGCGTGGGGAAAAAAAGCCAAGCTCCCCTGACCCTGTCCTGGTGCCGTAGTCGCAAAGGTACTCATTGATGGCCCTCTGCTGCGTGTGCAGTCGCTGCAGCATGGCCAACGTTGAGTTCCACCTGGTGGGCATGTCACATATTAGGCGGTTCTTGGGCAGGTTCAGCTCCTTTTGCAGCTCAGTCAGCCGAGCACTGGCATTATAAGATCGGTGGAAATGCACACAGACTTTCCTGGCCTGCCTCAGGACATCCTGTAAGCCTGGGAACCTGCCCAAGAACCGCTGCACCACCAGGTTGAGGACGTGAGCCATACAGGGCACATGGGTGAGCTGCCCCTGTCGCAGGGCGGAGAGGAGGTTGGTGCCATTATCAGAAACGACCATTCCTGGCTTAAGCTGGCGTGGCGTCAACCACCTCTCGGCCTGCCCCTGCAGAGCTGCCAGAACCTCTGGCCCAGTGTGGCTCCTGTCCCCCAAACACACCAGCGCAAGCACGGCATGGCATCTTTTTGCCTGCGTACTCGCGTAGCCCCTTGTACGCCTACGGAGCACCGCTGGTTCCGAGGACAGAGCACTCGAAGAGGACATGGAGGAAGAAGAAGAGGAGGGGGTGGAGGAGAGAGGTGTGTCACAACCAGTAGTAGCATTTTGGAGGCGTGGTGGCGGAACAACCTCCAACACTACTGCACCTTGTCCTGCATCCCTCCCAGCTGCCAATAGAGTGACCCAATGGGCCGTGAAAGAAAGATAACGTCCCTGTCCATGCCTGCTGGACCATGAGTCAGCGGTAATATGCACCTTACCGCTGACCGCCCTGTCCAGCGAGGCATGGACATTGCCTTCCACATGCCAGTAGAGAGACGGAATCGCCTTCCGTGAGAAAAAGTGGCGTTTGGGAACCTGCCACTGAGGAACCGCACATTGAACAAACTCACGGAAGGGGGCCGAGTCTATCAACTGAAAAGGCAGCAGTTGAAGTGCTAGCAATTTAGCCAAGCTAGCATTCAACCGCTGGGCATGTGGATGGCTGGGAGTATACTTCTTTCGACGGTCCAGCAGCTGGGGCAGGGAAATTTGCCTGCTACAATCGGACGTCGGTGTACTGCAAGTACTTGGTTGTGACACACCTAATTCTACACCTTCAGTCCTCTCAGAGCAGCTTTCAGAGAGGACTGAAGATATAGTGGGGATGGAGATCCCAGCTGATGAGGAGCAAGGAGAGGTCCGCTTTGTTCTTTGGTGTGGGTCTTTTATGTGTGCTTGCCAACGAGCTGCATGGCAGGTCGACATATGTCTGCTCATGCTTGTGGTGCCCAAGCGGCTGATGTTTTGGCCACGCGAGATACGCTTGAGACAAATATTGCAAATAGCAGTGGTGCGATCTGATGCACTCGTCTCAAAAAAGGCCCACACCAAAGAACTTTTGTGATAATGTGCAGAGGCAGCGCCCTGCACAGGCGGAGCTCTGCGGTGTGGTACAGTTGCTGTGCTGGCCTCTAGCTGGCCTCCAGGGGGCATCCTGCCTCGTTGGACATGTGACGCTGCATCCTCCTCCTCCTCCTCCTCTCTCCCTTCAGGCACCCACGTGGAGTCAGTGACCTCATCATCCCCTCCCTCTTCACCACTAGAGCAAACCTGGCAGTAAGCTGCAGCTGGTGGAACACTACTGCCAGATTGCTGTCCTTCAGCATCCCCTCTCTCTGCGCGCACACTACTGACTTCCTCAAGCTGGGTATCATCATCCGAGCCTTCGAATCGTTGGGCATCCTCCTGGAGCATGTACCCAACACTGTGCTCAAACAGTTCGGGGGACTCCTCAGGAGGACATGGTGGGTCTAGGGAAGGGGTGGCTGATGATGCCATTGAGTACGCGTTGGCAGCTGCTCTGCCAGTACCCTGAGCCTGGGTGAGAGAGGATGAGGAGGATGAGGAGGGCTTGGTCATCCATTCTACCAAGCCTTCGGCATGATGCGGCTCCACATGTCCAGCTGCCGAAAACAAAGACAAGCGTGTCCCATGGCCACGTGCTGATGACGATGCACGACCACGTCCACGGCCAGCACTGTTGTCTCTAGAAACAGAGCCTGCCTGCCCTGTGTTCTTGCCTCGGCACGCTCTGCCTCTCCTTGGCGGTCTTCCAGCCATTGTAGTCGGTAGTGTATATAGTATAAAAAATAGAACTCCTATGTGTGCTCACAACACACTGTAGGTCCTATGGGTGCTGACACTAACACACTATAGGTACTATGTGTGCTGCTGACAAGAAAATATAGGAGCTCTGTTTGCTGCCACTAACACACTAGAAGTCCTATGGGTGCTGCTGAGAAGAAAATATAGGAGCTCTGTTTGCTGCCACTAACACACTAGAAGTCCTATGGGTGCTGCTGAGAAGAAAATATAGGAGCTCTGTGTGAAGCCACTAACACACTAGAAGTCCTATGGGTGCTGCTGAGAAGAAAATATAGGAGCTCTGTTTGCTGCCACTAACACACTAGAAGTCCTATGGGTGCTGCTGAGAAGAAAATATAGGAGCTCTGTTTGCTGCCACTAACACACTAGAAGTCCTATGGGTGCTGCTGAGAAGAAAATATAGGAGCTCTGTTTGCTGCCACTAACACACTAGAAGTCCTATGGGTGCTGCTGAGAAGAAAATATAGGAGCTCTGTTTGCTGCCACTAACACACTAGAAGTCCTATGGGTGCTGCTGAGAAGAAAATATAGGAGCTCTGTGTGATGCCACTAACACACTAGAAGTCCTATGGGTGCTGCTGAGAAGAAAATATAGGAGCTCTGTTTGCTGCCACTAACACACTAGAAGTCCTATGGGTGCTGCTGAGAAGAAAATATAGGAGCTCTGTTTGCTGCCACTAACACACTAGAAGTCCTATGGGTGCTGCTGAGAAGAAAATATAGGAGCTCTGTTTGCTGCCACTAACACACTAGAAGTCCTATGGGTGCTGCTGAGAAGAAAATATAGGAGCTCTGTGTGATGCCACTAACACACTAGAAGTCCTATGGGTGCTGCTGAGAAGAAAATATAGGAGCTCTGTTTGCTGCCACTAACACACTAGAAGTCCTATGGGTGCTGCTGAGAAGAAAATATAGGAGCTCTGTTTGCTGCCACTAACACACTAGAAGTCCTATGGGTGCTGCTGAGAAGAAAATATAGGAGCTCTGTTTGCTGCCACTAACACACTAGAAGTCCTATGGGTGCTGCTGAGAAGAAAATATAGGAGCTCTGTTTGCTGCCACTAACACACTAGAAGTCCTATGGGTGCTGCTGAGAAGAAAATATAGGAGCTCTGTGTGATGCCACTAACACACTAGAAGTCCTATGGGTGCTGCTGAGAAGAAAATATAGGAGCTCTGTTTGCTGCCACTAACACACTAGAAGTCCTATGGGTGCTGTTGGGGTGCAATGCTGTGCTAACAGCACTGCGGTTGGTACTACTGCAATACTGTACTAACAGTAAGCACGCACCAGACTAATCCCCAGCAGCAGCTAATAACACACTAACTGTGCAATCAGCAGCAATGAACGATCAATGACTTAGGTAGCAATGGTTTAGCAAAGAAATAGCCAATGGTTTAGCAAAGAAGAGCAAATCTTTCAGTATCAAGCAAAGACAGAATCAGCAGACTAATCTCTCCTAAAGCCGGAACTCATGTGACCGGGGCCGATGGCGTGGCAGCCTTTTAAATGGTGGGGCGTGTACTAAAGCCCCTGAGCTGTAATTGGCTACAGCCGTCCTGCCTGTAGCCAATTATTGCTCTCCGAGTTTCGGGCGCTGTGATTGGCCAAGCATGCGGGGTCACAGTGCATGCTTGGCCAATCATCAGCCAGCAATGCACTGCGCCGGCCGCGCCGGCCGCAATGCATTGTGGGGCCGCTCGCATCACACGAATGTGATGCGAACGGCCCAAATAGTTCTGGGCTCGACGAGCGAGCGAACGCCCGATGCTCGATTCGAACATGGGTTCGAATCGAGCACCGGGCCCATCCCTAATGCCCAACATGCAAGTAACACCTTCATGCTTCTAACACATAGCATGTACATACCAAGAATTACACCCCAATATACATTCTGCTGAGCAAAGAGTAAAAAAAAAAGTTTTAGTAGGCAGGAATAATGTCCCAGCACAGGCAAAGCATTGGTCCAGACAGCCAATGGAATTGCCTAGGAATTGTCCAGGCAGCAGGCAGAGATATGCCAAAGTATTGGTCCTGGCAGTAGGCAAGAACATGGTCCATAAGCAGGCAGTTCAGGTAGCAGGCAGAGGCATGGACAGTTCAGGTGGCAGGCAGAGGCATGGCCAGTTCAGGTGGCAAGCAGAGGCATGGCCATTTTAGGTGGCAGGCAGCGGCATGGCTAGTTCAGGTGGCAGCAGGCAGCACTATAAGGTTTAAGGCCTCAGTCAGGAAAGACCTGAGGACAGGGGTAGAGGCTTCTTCCCACCCAAATCACTTTGAAGCCTCTGAGTTTTCAGACCCTAATCTGAGAAAACAAAAACCAGGACAATTTTTTTTTCTCCACTCGGAAAATCTATTCTGGAGCTCCTTACATATGTGAGACCCCTGTGCTGTCTTGAATCCGGAGGCAGGATAAAAGCATGATCATTTAACAGTCTGAGGCCAATTCAGGTAGGAGGCAGAAACGTGGTTGGCAGAGGCATAGTCGTTAAACAGTCCGGGTCATACACAGAAATAGCGTAAACTGAAAAAATATCTTCACTTCACAGTCGATAAATAGTCCAGGTCATACACAGAAATAGCAGATAGTGGAAACTGGAAAATTATCTTCACTTCACATATACTTCACTAATAGTACAGAGGCCTGGCTGGGAGGGACATTGGGGACAGTAGTATCGGGTGTCACAGCAAATTCCTGTACTTGAACATACACAAAAAGAATTTGGGGGTTTGCGACCTGTTTGGGTAAGAGGGAGGATATCGGGGAAGTGCCTTTCATGAAGTCTGGCTAATGTATCGGAGCAAATTTGTTTAGGGGCATGGTCATGGGGATAGTAAAGGGCTGTAATAACGTCCTCTTCAAATTTTAGATAGGTTAGGGATCTTTGGGTGCACTTGGAAAAAAATAACTTATGACTTGAACAGAGCTAGCTGAATCAAATGAATAGCGACTTTCTTATACCAAAACAGTGATCTCCTGGTGGCCAAGTAGGGCTCCCATCAGCTGGTCATTCATATCCAGGGATGAGCCGAACACCCCCCTGTTCGGTTCGCACCAGAACCTGCGAACAGACAGAATGTTCGTGTGAACTTTAGAACCCTATTAAATACAATGGACTCGAACGTTCGAAATCTAAAGTGCTAATTATAAAGGCTAATATGCAATTTATTGTCCTAAAAAGTGTTTGGGGACCCGGGTCCTGCCCCAGGGGACATGTATCAATGCAAAAAAAGGTTTAAAAAATAGACGTTTTTACGGGAGCAGTGATTTTAATAATGCTTAGAATGAAAAAATAAAAGTGAAATATTCCTTTAAATTTCGTACCTGGGGGGGGGGGGGGGGTGGGTGTGTATGATATGCATGTGAAGTGGCACATGTTTCCCGTGCTTAGAACTGTCCCTGCACAAAGTGTCATTTTTGAAGGTAAAAAAGTAATTTAAAACTCACTCGCGGCTATTAATGAATTGTCGGCTTTTATCAATACATAGAAAAGTCATTGATAAAAATAAAAATAAAAAAAAGCGTGGGGGTTCCCCCAAATTCAATTACCAGGCCCTTCAGGTCTGGAATGGATATTAAGGGGAACCCCGCCGCAAATTTAAAAAAAATGGCATGCGGTTCCCCCTAAATATCCATACCAGGCCCTTCAGATCTGGCATGGATTTTAAGGGGAACTCCACCCCAAATAAAAAAAAATGGCGTGGAGTCCCCCCAAAAATCCATACCAGACCCTTATCCGAGCACGCAACCTGGCCGGCCGCAGGGGAAGAGGGGGGACGAGAGAGCGCCCCCCCTCCCTCCTGAACCGTACCAGGCCACATGCCCTCAACATGGGGAGGATGTCCCCATGTTGATGGGGACAAGGGCCTCATCCCCACAACCCTTGCCCTGTGGTTGTGGGGGTCTGCGGGTGGGGGGGCTTATCGGAATCTGGATTTCACCGCTGGAATGTTTTTGTTTTTTTTTAAATAAAGGACTTTTTCAAGGTGTTTGTGTGTTTTTTTAAACATTTTTTTACGCTTTCTTCGTGAAATGGTAGGGGTACAACGTACCCCTTACCAATTCACATAGGGGGGGGGGCGGGATCTGGGGGTCCCCTTTGTTAAAGGGGTCTTCCAGATTCCGATAAGCCCCCCGCCCGCAGACCCCCACAACCACCGGGCAAGGGTTGTGGGGATGAGGCCCTTGTCCCCATCAACATGGGGACATCCTCCCCATGTTGAGGGCATGTGGCTTGGTACGGTTCAGGAGGGAGGGGGGGCCGCTCTCTCGTCCCCCCCTTTTCCCCTGCGGCCGGCCAGGTTGCGTGCTCGGATAAGGGGTCTGGTATGGATTTTTAGGGGGACTCCACGCCATTTTTTTTTAAATTTGGGGTGGAGTTCCCCTTAAAATCCATGCCAGATCTGAAGGGCCTGGAATGGATATTTGGGGGAACCCCACGTCAATTTTTTTTTAAATTTGCGGCAGGGTTCCCCTTAATATCCATTCCAGACCTGAAGGGCCTGGTAATTGAATTCTGGGGAACACCCACGCTTTTTTTTTTTTTTTTTTTATCAATGACTTTTGTATGTATTGCCGGGAGCCGACAATTCATTAATAGCCGCGAGTCAGTTTTAAATGCATTTTTTTCTTTCAAAAATGACATTTTTTGCAGGGACAGTTCTAAGCACAGGAAACATGCGCCACTTCACATGCATATCATACACACCCCCCAGGTACGAAATTTAAAGGAATATTTCACTTTTATTTTTTCACTTTAAGCATTATTAAAATCACTGCTCCCAAAAAAACGGCCGTTTTTAAAACTTCTTTTTGCATTGATACATGTCCCCTGGGGCAGGACCCGGGTCCCCAAACACTTTTTAGGACAATAACTTGCATATTAGCCTTTATAATTAACACTTTAGATTTCGAACGTTCGAGTCCATTGTATTTAATAGGGTTCTAAAGTTTACACGAACATTTTGTCTGTTCACAGGTTCTGGTGCGAACCGAACAGGGGGGTGTTCGGCTCATCCCTGCTCTAGAGCAGTGATGGGCTGTTGCTGGGCAACACGGACTTTCAACTCCCTCCAAAGTTTTTCTATGGGGTTGAGATCTGGAGACTGGCTAGGTCACTCCAGGACCTAGAAATGCTTCTTACGAAGCCACTCCTTTATTGCCTGGGCGGTGTGTTTGGAATCATTGTCATGCTGAAAGACCCAGCCACGCTTTATATTCAATACCCTTGCTGATGGGAGGAGGTTTGCACTCAAAATCTCACGATACATGGCCCCATTCATTCTTTCATGTACACGGATCAGTCGTCCTGTTCCCTTTTCAGAGAAACAGCCCCAAAGCATGATGTTGCCACCCTCATGCTTCACAGTATGTTCTTTGGTTGCAACTCAGCATTCTCTCTCCTCCAAACACGACGAGTTGTGTTTCTACCAAAAAGTTCTACTTTGGTTTAATCTGACCATATGACATTCTCCCAATCCTCTTTTGGATCATCCAAATACTCTCTAGCAAACCTCAGATGGGCCCGGACATGTACTGGCTTAAGCAGGGGGACATGTCTGGCACTGCAGGATCTGAGTCCCTGGTGGCATAGTGTGTTACTGATGGTAGCCTTTGGTAAGTTGGTCCCAGCTCTCTGCAGGTCATTCACTAGGCCCCCCCGTGGGGTTCTGGGATTTTTGCTCACCGTTCTTGTGATCATTTTGACCCCACGGGGGGGGGGGCGGTTTCATGGAGCCCCAGATCGAGGGAGATTATCAGTGGTCTTGTATGTCTTCCATTTTCTAATTATTGCTCCCACAGTTGATTCCTTCACATCAAGCTGCTTTCCTATTGCAGATTCAGTCTTCCCAGCCTGGTACAGGTCTACAATTTTGTTTCTGGTGTCCTTCGACAGCTCTTTGGTCTTCACCATAGTGGAGTTTGGAGTGTGACTGTTTGAGGTTGTGGACAGGTGTCTTTTATACTGATAACAAGTTCAAACAGGTGCCATTAATACAGGTAATGAGTGGAGGACAGAGGAGCCTCTTAAAGAAGAAGATACAGGTCTGTGAGAGCCAGAAATCTTGCTTGTTTGTAGGTGACCAAATACTTATTTTCCACCATAATTTGCAAAAAAAAAATCTTTCCAATTCAGACAATGTGATTGTCTGGTTTTGTTTCCACATTTTGCCTCTCATAGTTGAGGTATACCTATGATGACAATTACAGGCCTCTCTCATCTTTTTAAGTAGGAGAACTTGCACTATTGGTGGCTGACTAAATACTTTTTTGCCCCACTGTATATAACCTATTCATGGGGGGGGGGGTGGATATGAATAGGGATGAGCTTCGAGTTCGAGTCGAACTCATGTTCGACTCGAACATTGCCTGTTCGCCCGTTCGCCGAACAACGAACAATTTGGGGTGTTCGCGGCAAATTCGAAAAGTCTATGGGAGAAATCTAAAGTGCTAATTATAAAGGCTTATATGCAAGTTATTGTCCTAAAAAGTGTTTGGGGACCTGGGTCCTGCCCCAGGGGACATGTATCAATGCAAAAAAAAGTTGTAAAAATGGCCGTTTTTTTAGGAGCAGTGATTTTAATAATGCTTAAAGTGAAACAATAAAAGTGAAATATTCCTTTAAATTTCGTACCTGGGGGGTGTCTATAGTATGCATGTAAAGTTGCGCATGTTTCCCGTGCTTAGAACTGTCTCTGCACAAAGTGTCATTTTTGAAGGAAAAAAAGTCATTTAAAACTCACTCGCGGCTATTAATGAATTGTCGGCTTTTATCAATACATAGAAAAGTCATTGATAAAAAAAAACAAAAAAAAAACGTGGGGGTTCACCCAAATTCAATTACCAGGCCCTTCAGGTCTGGAATGGATATTAAGCGGAACCCCGCCGCCAATTTAAAAAAAAATGGCGTGCGGTTCCCCCTAAATATCCATACCAGGCCCTTCAGATCTGGCATGGATTTTAAGGGGAACTCCACCCCAATTTTTTTTAAAAATGGCGTGGAGTCCCCCCAAAAATCCATACCAGACCCTTATCCGAGCACGCAACCTGGCCGGCCGCAGGGGAAGAGGGGAGGACGAGAGAGCGGCCCCCCCTCCCTCCTGAACCGTACCAGGCCACATGCCCTCAACATGGGGAGGATGTCCTCATGTTGATGGGGACAAGGGCCTCATCCCCACAACCCTTGCCCGGTGGTTGTGGGGGTCTGCAAGCGGGGGGCTTATCGGAATCTGGAAGACCCCTTTAACAAAGGGGACCCCCAGATCCCGGCCCCCCCCTATGTGAATTGGTAAGGGATACATTGTACCCCTACCATTTCAGGAAGAAACAACCTTACAACCTTACAGAAAATGTTTGACCTCTGTCATTGTCAACAAAGGATATATAACAAAATATTGAGATGAACTTTTGATATTGACCAAATACTTATTTTCCACTATAATTTTCAAAAAAAATTCTTTCCAAATCAGACAATGTGATTGTCTGGATTTGTTTCCACATTTTGTCTCTCATAGTTGGGGTATACCTATGATGACAATTACAAGCCTCTCTCATCTTTTTAACTACTTAACCACTTAACGACCGCCCACTGTAAATGTACGTCGGCAGAATGGCACCGACAGGCAGAATCACGTACATATACGTGATTGCCTTTGTATAGTTGGGGGGTCCGATCGGACCCCCCTTCTTTACAGTGGGTGGTCGTTTTACCTTCGGGAGCGATCCGGCATGAGGGGACGGCCGTTCGATTCCGGCCCCCCCCTCTCGATCGCTCCCGGCGAATGAGAGCTTCCCCTGCCTGTATACTGTTTACACAGGCGGGAGGAAGTGATGTCATCTCTCCTGCGGCGCTCACATATACCGAGCGCCTTACAGGAGAAGATGCAGGTTAGTGCACACAACACTACACTGACACCAGGACACATAGACACATAAATCGCCCCCCAGGCCCCCCCAGATCACCCCCCAGATCACCCCCCAGCCCCCAGTCACAGTGTCACTGATTGCAGTGACCATTTATTTAGTGATCACTGCAATCAGTGACATTTGTGACTGTAAAAGTGTCACTACATTTAGTTTTAGGTCCAGTGTAGCCCCCTAACCCCCCCTAATAAAGGTTTAACCCCCTGATCACCCCCCAGATAACCCTTTCACCCCCTAGCACCGCCATCGCTAAGCGATCATTTTTCTGATAGATGTCTTAGCGTCGGTGATGCTGATCGGTAGCCAGTAATTTTTTTTAGGTTCGCCGCAGGTTTTTATAGTGTCAGGTACCCCAATATATTACCTAATAAAGGTTTAACCCCCTTGATCGCCCCCCAGGTAACCCTTTCACCCCCTATCACCACTGTCGCTAAGCGATCATTTTTCTGATCGCTGTCTTAGCGTCGGTGATGCAGATCGGTAGCCAGTAATTTTTTTTAGGTTCGCCGCAGGATTTTATAGCGTCAGGTACCCCCATATATTATCTAATAAAGGTTTAACCCCCTGATCGCCCCCCAGGTAACCCTTTCACCCCTATCACCACTGTCGCTAAGCGATCGTTTTTATGATCGTTGTCTTAGTGTCGGTGATGCCGATAGGTAGCCAGTAATTTTTTTTTAGGTTCGCCGTCAGGTTTTTATATAGCGTCAGGTACCCCCATATATTACCTAATAAAGGTTTTAACCCCCTAATTGCCCCTAGTTAACCCTTTCACCAGTGATCATCATATAAGTGTTACGGGTGACGCTGGTTAGTTAGTTTGCTTTTTATAGTGTCAGGGCACCCGCCGTATATAACCCAATAAAGGTTTAACCCCCTGATCGCCCGGCGGGTGATATCAATTAGGTTTTAGCTTCAGAGAGGGTCTGCGTCACACCCCAGGCAGCGTCAGGTTAGTGCCAGTAACGCTAACACCCACGCGTTAAGCATACACCCCCCTTAGTGGTATAGTATCTGAACAGATCAATATCTGATCTGATCAGATCTATACTAGCGTCCCCAGCAGTTTAGGGTTCCCAAAAATGCAGTGATAGCGGGATCAGCCCAGATACCTGCTAGCACCTGCGTTTTGCCCCTCCGTCCAGCCCAGGCCACCCAAGTGCAGTATCGATCGATCACTGTCACTTGCAAAACACAACACACATAACTGCAGCGTTCGCAGAGACAGGCCTGATCCCTGCGACTCCAGTGCTGTAGGAGGTGATTTCACCACCACAGTTAAAAAAAAAAAAGCATATGCCGAAGCATTGGGGCAGCAGGGGCGGAGGAGCGATTTTGCTCCTAATGCCGCGTACATACGGTCGAAATTACGACGGAGGCTTGCCCGTGGAAAAGTCTGACCATGTGTACGCGGCATAACTTTTGCGGGAAGATGCCCCCATGCTTCGGCATATATAAATGGTGCATGTATGCCCATCATTAGAAGTGGGTGGATGAAGGGCGGTATTCTAATGGTGGGCATACCCACCGATCAATCTTTTTTTTTCGTTCAGCCAACAGGCTGCATGAAAAAAAAGATTACAATACATGTCCAACAAGGACCAGCAACGTACTGGTATGTTGCTGGACTTTGAATGTTTATACCAGAATGATGCCTGTGGGTTTAGGTATCATCTTGAAAAAAAATGATATTTTCTACTTTTTGTTATAAGAAAAATCGAATAAACTCAATTTTAGTCATACATTTAGGCCAAAATGTATTCAGCCACATGTCTTTAGTAAAAAAAATGTCAATAAGCGTATATTTATTGGTTTGCGCAAGTTATAGCGTCTACAAACTAGGGTACATTTTCTGGAATTTACACAGCTTTTAATTTATGACTGCCTATCTCATTTCTTGAGGTGCTAAAATGGCAGGGCAGTACAAAACCCCCCCAAATGACCCCATTTTGGAAAGTAGACACCCCAAGGAAATTGCTGAGAGGCATGTTGAGCCCATTGAATATTTTTTTTTGTCCCAAGTGATTGAATAATGACAAAAAATAAATAAAAAAAATTACAAAAAGTTGTCACTAAATAATATATTGCTCACACATGCCATGGTTATATGTGGAATTGCACCCCAAAATAAATTTTGCTGCTTCTCCTGAGTATGGGGATACGACATGTGTGGGACTTTTTAGGAGCCTAGCCGCGTACGGGACCCCGAAAACCAAGCACCGCCTTCGGGATTTCTAAGGGCGCAAATTTTTTATTTCACTCCTCACTACCTATCAGTTTCGAAGGCCATAAAATGCCAAAATAGCACAAAACCCCCCCAAATTACCCTATTTTGGAAAGTAGACACCCCAAGCTATTTTCTGAGAGGCATGGTGAGTATTTTACAGCTCTCATTTGTTTTTGAAAATTAAGAAAGAAAATAATTTTTTTATTTTTTTTATTTTTTCAATTTTCAAAACTTTGTGACAAAAAGCGAGATCTGCAAAATACTCACCATACCTCTCAGCAAATAGCTTGGGGTGTCTACTTTCCAAAATGGGGTCATTTCGGGGGGGGGGGGGGTTGTGCCATCTGGGCATTCCATGGCCTCGGAAACTGTGATAGGCAGTGAGGAGTGAAATTAAAAATTTACACCCTTAGAAAGCCTGAAGGCGGTGCTTGGTTTTTGGGGTCCTGTACGCGGCTAGGCTCCCAAAAATTCTCACACATGTGGTATCCCCGTACTCAGGAGAAGCAACAGAATGTATTTTGGGGTGTAATTCCACATATAACCATGGCATGTGTGAGCAATATATCATTTAGTGACAACTTTGTGCAAAAAAAAATAATAATTTTTTCCGCAACTTGTGTCAACATATAAAATATACCATGGACTCGACATGCCTCTCAGCAAATAGCTTGGGGTGTCTACTTTCCAAAATTGGGTCATTTGGGGGGGTTTTGAACTGTCCTGGCATTTTATACACAACATTAGAAAGCTTATGTCACACATCATCCACTCTTCTAACCACTTGAAGACAAAGCCCTTTCTGACACTTTTTGTTTACATGAAAACATTTTTTTTTTTTGCAAGAAAATTACGTTGAACTCCCAAACATTATATATTTTTTTAAAGCAAAGGCCCTACAGATTAAAATGGTGGGTGTTGTATTTTTTTTTTTTCCACACAGTATTTGTGCAGCGATTTTTCAAACGCATTTTTTGGGGAAAAAATACACTTTTTTCATTTTAATGCACTAAAACACACTATATTGCCCAAATGTTTGATGAAATAAAAAAGATGATCTTAGGCCGAGTACATGGATACCAAACACGACATGCTTTAAAATTTCGCACAAACGTGCAGTGGCGTCAAACTACATACATTTTTTAAAAAGCCTTTAAAAGCCTTTACAGGTTACCACATTAGATTTACAGAGGAGGTCTACTGCTAAAATTACTGCCCTCGATCTGACCTTCGCGGTGATACCTCACATGCATGATGCAATTGCTGTTTACATATGACGCCAGACAGACGCTTGCATTCGCCTTTGCGCAAGAGCAGGGCGGGACAGGGGTGCTTTTTTTTTTTTTATTATTAATTTTGTTTTTTTATTTTATTTTTAAACTGTTCCTTCCATATTTTTTTTTTATCATTTTTATTGTTATCTCAGGGAATGTAAATATCCCCTATGATAGCAATAGGTAGTGACAGGTACTCTTTTTTTGAAAAAAATGGGGTCTATTAGACCCTAGATCTTTCCTCTGCCCTCAAAGCATCTGACCACACCAAGATCGGTGTGATAAAATGCTTTCCCAATTTCCCAATGGCGCTTTTTATATCCAGGGGGGGGGGGACATTCCCTCCCACTGCTTGTAAAAGCAGTCCAGAGGCTAATTAGCCACTAGGATTGCTTTTACATGAAAGCCGGCCGCTGGCTGAAAAGAATGATACCAAGATGATACCTAAACCCGCAGGCATCATTCTGGTATAACCATTCAAATTCCAGCAACATACCAGTACGTTGCTGGTCCTTGTTGGACATGTATTGTAATCTTTTTTTTCATGCAGCCTGTTGGCTGAACGAAAAAAAGAGATTGATCGGTGGGTATGCCCACCATTAGAATACCTCCCTTCATTCACCCACTTCTAATGATGTGCATACGTGCACCATTTATATATGCCGAAGCATGGGGGCATCCTCCCGCAAAAGTTATGCCGCGTACACACGGTCTGACTTTTCCACAGGCAAGCCTCCGTCGGAATTTCGACCATATGTACGAGGCATTAGGAGCAAAATCGCTCCTCCGCCTCTGCTGCCCCCATGCTTTGGCATATATGCTCTCTTTTTTAACTGTGGTGGTGAAATCACCTCCTACAGCACTGGAGTCGCAGGGATCAGGCCTGTCTCTGCGAACGCTGTAGTAATGCGTGTTGTGTTTTGTAAGTGACAGTAATCGATCGATACTGCACTTGGGTGGCCTGGGCTGGACGGAGGGGCAAAACGCAGGTGCTAGCAGGTATCTGGGCTGATCCCGCTAACACTGCGTTTTTGGGAACCTTAAACTGCTGGGGACGATAGTTTAGATCTGATTAGATCAGATATTGATCTGTTCAGATACTATATCACTACGGGAGGTGTATGCTTCACGCGTGGGTGTTAGCGCTACTGGCACTAACCTGAAGCTGCCTGGGGTGTGACGAAGACCCTCTCTGACGCTAAAACCTAATTGATATCACCCGCCGGGCGATCAGGGGATTAAACCTTTATTGGGGTATATACGGTGGGTGCCCTGACACTATAAAAAGCAAACTAACTAACCAGCGTCACCCGTAACACTTATACGGTGATCACTGGTGAAAGGGTTAACTAGGGGCAATCAGGGGGTTAAAACCTTTATTAGGTAATATATGGGGGTACCTGACGCTATATAAAAACCTGACGGGGAACCTAAATAACAAAATAACTAACTGGCTAACCAGTGTCACCAGTGCCACTTATATGGTGATCACTGGTGAAAGGGTTAACTCTAGGGGCAATCAGGGGGTTAAAACCTTTATTAGATAATATATGGGGGTACCTGACACTATAAAAACCTGGCGGCGAACCTAAAAAAATAACAGACTACCTAGCGGCACCAGCATACCTAATACAGTGATCAGAAAAACGATCTCTTAGTGACACTGGCAAAAGGGGGTGAAAGGGTTACCTGGGGGGCGATCAAGGGGTTAAACCTTTATTAGGTAATATATGGGGTACCTGACGCTATAAAAACCTGGCGCGCACCTAAAAAAATAACAGACTACCTAGCGGCACCAGCATACCTAATACAGCGATCAGAAAAACGATCGCTTAGTGACACTGTCAAAAGGGGGTGAAAGGGTTACCTGGGGGGCTATCAAGGGGTTAAACCTTTATTAGGTAATATATGGGGGTACCTGACGCTATAAAAACCTGGCGGCGAACCTAAAAAAAGAACTGACTACCTAGCGGCACCAGCATACCTAATACAGCGATCAGAAAAACGATCGCTTAGTGACACTGGCAAAAGGGGGTGAAAGGGTTACCTGGGGGGCGATCAAGGGGTTAAACCTTTATTAGGTAATATATGGGGGTACCTGACGCTATAAAAACCTGGCGGCGAACCTAAAAAAATAACTGACTACCTAGCGGCACCAGCATAACCAATACAGCGATCAGAAAAACGATCACTTGGCGATACTGGCAAAAGGGGGTGAAAGGGTTACCTGGGGGGCGATCAAGGGGTTAAACCTTTTTAGGTAATATATGGGGGTACCCGACGCTATAAAAACCTGGCGGCGAACCTAAAAAAATAACTGACTACCTAGCGGCATCACCGACGCTAATACAGTGGTGCTAGGGGGTGAAAGGGTTACCTGGGGGGCGATCAAGGGGTTAAACCTTTATTAGGGAGGGTTATGGGGCTACCCTGGACTTAAAGGGACCTACACTAACTGCCCTGACACTTTTACAGTTACAAATGTCACTGTTTGCAGTGATCAGTAAATAAATGATCAGTGACACTGTGACTGGGGGCTGGGGGGTGACTGGGGGGGGCGATCGTGTTCCTATGTGTGCTGGTGTCAGTGTAGTGTTTGTGCACTAACCTGACATCTTCTCTCCACGGCGCTCCGGTATGTGTGAGCGCCGCAGGGAGAGATGACATCACTTCCTCTGCCTGTGTTTACATTACACAGGCAGAGGAAGCATCTCATTCGCCGGGAGCGATCGTGAGGGGGTGGCTAGAAACCAATGGCCGCCCCCTCATCACCGATCGCTCCCGGAGCGATACTGACCGCTCACTGTACCGGAGGGGGGTCCGATCGGACCCCCCACCCATACGAAGGCAGTCACATACAGGTACGTGATTGTGCCTGTCCGTGCCATTTTGCCGACGTATATATACAGTGAGCGGTCGTTAAGTGGTTAAGTGGGAGAACTTGCACAATTGGTGGCTGACTAAATATTTTTTTGCCCCACTGTATAGCTTATATGTACACATTTTGGCTTCTGGACGGGACCTTGTCTTGTCTGAGGTTCCACCAAGGTGTCATCATGTATTGTGGAAAGGATGTAGACATCTCTTTTATCTCTCCACTTTAGGGCTAATACCTCTTCATTCCGCATACTGGCTTTTTCCCCCCCCGGTTCAATTTCCTGGTGACCAATCTCTGTGGGAAGCCCTTATGGTTGGTCTGTACTGTCCCACAGGCCACAGTCTTCTTTAGTTAGAGATGGCGGAAAAGTGGGAGACTTGTGTAGAAAGTGTCTACATATAGGTGGTAACCCTTCCCAAACAGCGGTTCTATCATCTGCCAGACAATTTTGCCACTTGTCCCCATATAGGTAGAGCATTCAGGGGGGTTTAGCTGGCTGTCCTTTCCCTCATAAATTTTGTAATCATAAGTATAACCCGTGGCCCTGTCGCATGCCTTGTAAAATGTTACCCCATATTTGGCCCGTTTACTGGAGAGGTATTGCTTGGTGCCAAGTCTTCCGGTGAAGTGGACTAGGTATTCATCTACACAAATATTTATATTGGGGGTAAACATTTGCTTGAAGCTGGAGCAAACAAAACTGATTGGGGCCGAATTGTGAATAATTTATCATAATCAGGAGGATTTTGAGGGAGGCACTGCTGGGCATTGTTGAAATGTAAAAATCTCATTATCATTTCTTAACGGGTTCTGGGCATCAAAGAAGAGTAGACTGGCATGTGTAAGGCTGGCCGCAGGCCAGCCTGTATTTGTGGGAGGAGGCTGAGAGGGCTACTTAAGCCTCCTCCCCTGTCGGGTCTGGGTTGCCGTCATTTCTGGGCTGCAGCCAGCCCCTCCTCCTGCCGTCATTTTCGGGGACCGCGTCACTTCCGGTTACGGCTGATCGACCGATGGAGTCTCGTGGCGGTTCCTCTCCCGGTGCTCACGCCGGGTATCGTGGGGGGGGGGGCTGCCTGCCTGCCTGCTATCCCGGTCCTCACGCTGAGCAGCAGGGGTAGGGGGAGCCACTCACCGCCCATTTCTCACGCCGCTCCATCTGGGGGGGGGGCACTCACCGCCAGTTCACCTCCCTGGATCTCATGTCAGGCATGGAGGGGATGCCCGCATGCCTCCCAGTTCTCACGCCGGCTGCGGGGGGGCGCTCACCCGCCTGCTAACCTCCCGGGCATCCACCGCCTCAGTTTAGCCTTGGGGGGGGGCTTTTTTTTAGTCCTCAGGCCCTGCTTAGCCAGCCGCCATGGATTGCACAGCACTCCCAGCAGTCCGCTGTCCCCCACCGTCAGGTGTTACCACCTTGCCACTTAGTATTCTTGGCATAAGCCAGTTTTTCCATGCATGTCAGCAGAGTTTCTATGTTCAGCGCGGTGGCTTGGCGGCTGGTGTCCTTGCAGGGCCACCCTCCTTCTCCCTGTCTTCATGGGGCTTTAGCTGACTCGTCCCAGGCTCATGTTGGCAGCATGGGGGTGGGAGGCTGTCCACCTGTCACATCTCCCGGGGCTCAAAGTATCAAGAGGGAGGGGGGGGCGTCCATGCTGGTGTCAGGAGGGGGGGGGGCGCCCATGCTGGTGTCAGGAGGGGGGGCGTCCATGCTGGTGTCAGGAGGGGGGGGGGCGTCCATGCTGGTGTCAGGAGGGGGGGGGCCGTCCATGCTGGTGTCAGGAGGGCGGGGGCCGTCCATGCTGGTGTCAGGAGGGGGGGCCGTCCATGCTGGTGTCATGGGGGGGCTGTCCATGCTGGTTTCATGAGGAGGGGGCCGGCCATGCTGGTGTCAAGTTCACCTCCCTGGAACCCACCCGTGCATCATGGAGGGGACACCTGCCCGCCTCCTGGTTCTCACCCTGGCTCCATGTAGGGGGGGGGGGCGCTCACTCGCCTGCTCACCTCCCGGTACTCACGTGGGGTATCATTGGGGGGGTTGCGTTTTGCCCCAGCTTTTTCTTCCCCAGTATTTCTGTTATTTCATTTCCACCCCAGCATTTCTGTCGTTTCATTTTGCCCCAGCATTTCTGTCATTGCGTTTCTGCCCCCAGCATTTCTGTCATTGCGTTTCTGCCCCCAGCATTTCTGTCATTGCGTTTCTGCCCCCAGCATTTCTGTCATTGCGTTTCTGCCCCCAGCATTTCTGTCATTGCGTTTCTGCCCCCAGCATTTCCGTCATTGCGTTTCTGCCCCCAGCATTTCCGTCATTGCTTTTTCTGCCCCCAGCATTTCCGTCATTGCGTTTCTGCCCCAGCATTTCTGTCATTGCGTTTCTGCCCCAGCATTTCTGTCATTGGGTTTCTGCCCCAGCATTTCTGTCATTGGGTTTCTGCCCCAGCATTTCTGTCCTTGCGTTTCTGCCCCAGCATTTCTGTCATTGCGTTTCTGCCTCATCATTTCTGTCATTGTGTTTCTGCCTCAGCGTTTCTGTCATTGCGTTTCTGCATCAGCATTTCTGCCTCAGCATTTCTGTCATTGCGTTTCTGCCCCAGCATTTCTGTCATTGCGTTTCTGCATCAGCATTTCTGCCTCAGCATTTCTGTCATTGCGTTTCTGCCCCAGCATTTCTGTCATTGCGTTTCTGCCCCAGCATTCCTGTCATTGCGTTTCTGCCCCAGCATTCCTGTCATTGCGTTTCTGCCCCCAGCATTTCCGTCATTGCGTTTCTGCCCCCAGTATTTCCGTCATTGCGTTTCTGCCCCAGCATTCCTGTCATTGCGTTTCTGCCCCAGCATTCCTGTCATTGCGTTTCTGCCCCAGCATTCCTGTCTTAGCGTTCCTGTCTTAGCGTTCCTGTCTTAGCGTCTTAGCGTTCCTGTCTTAGCGTTCCTGTCTTAGCGTTCCTTCCCAAGTATTTCTGTCTGCGTTTCTGCCTCAGGATTTCCGTCTGCGTTTCTGCCTCAGGATTTCCGTCTGCGTTTCTGCCTCAGGATTTCCGTCTGCGTTTCTGCCTCAGGATTTCCGTCTGCGTTTCTGCCTCAGGATTTCCGTCTGCGTTTTGCTGCCCCAGGATTTCTGGCTGCGTTTTGCTGCCTGAAGAGAGAAAATTAACTGGACTGCCGCACTCTGGTTAAGCGCTTTATTAACAAAAAAGAAAATGCCAAAAATCCAAGGAAAAATAAACAAAATCCATCAAAACAGCAATCTAACAGGAAGGGACATGCAGGGCAAGGCTAACGCGTTTCACATCAGGGTATGATGCTTACTCATAGCTCATAGGATTTCTGGCTGCGTTTTGCTGCCCCAGGATTTCTGGCTGCGTTTTGCTGCCCCAGGATTTCTGTCGTTGCGTTTTGCTGCCCCAGGATTTCTGTCGTTGTGTTTTGCTGCCCCAGGATTTCTGTCGTTGCGTTTTGCTGCCCCAGGATTTCTGTCGTTGCGTTTTGCAGGCCCAGGATTTCTGTCGTTGCGTTTTGCTGCCCCAGGATTTCTGTCATTGCGTCCAGTCTCAGCATTTCCGTCGTAGCGTATCTGCCCCGGTTTTTCTGTCATGACGTTTCTGCTCAGCGTTCTGCCCCAGGTTTCTGGTATTGCGTTTCTGTCTCAGCGTTGCAGTCTCAGCATTTTCCGTCTTCACATTTCTGCCTCAAACGTTTCGGTCTCCGCATTTCTGTCCTTGCGTTTCTGCCCCAAAATTTCTGTCGTATCGCTTCCGCCTAAGCGTTCAGTCTCAGCATTTCCATTGTTACGTTTCGGTTTTAGCTTTTCAGAGGGGCGTTGTGGTTCAGTCACGGCATACTCCGGTAGCTGTTCTTATCTTCGTTGGTTACCATGTATCTTTGTATCTTCGTCCATGTTTGTACCTGGGTTAGTTGGGGCTCACATTTTGGGATCTGTCACGTCTACAGATCCATACGGGCTGAGGTTTCGTTTGTTAAATGATTGTTGACCACAATCTTCTCGCCCGTATACCATATGTCATACGATGCACGTTCATTCATTACACCTATACGATCACCCACCACGGTCCGTGGGTACACCAGCCCTGAGTGTTCAGTTTAATTACCTGTCTCTGCGCTGCAGGTTACTCGGGCTCACTCGCCACGCACACAAGGGTGGGGTCATCAGGTTTCATGTACGCGCGGTGGTCTTGTCACTTCTGCATGTTCTCTTTCTCAGGTAGGCTCGTTGTTCTCATGTCTGGTTGTCTGTCATTTTCTCTAGTTTGTGTTCTCAGGTAAGGTTGATCTTCGCCATTATCTACCATGCTTGCACTCGCTTCCATCAGTCCTGCCCGTTGCCAGGGCTAGTTGATTGGTGCGGATGTCATTCACCTCTGGGCTCACCCTTGGGTAGGGAGCAGTCTTCTTTTTCCTTTCAGTTGTTGTTCTGTTGCTGAGGCCCTGGGCACCACCTAGGGTTTCACAGTCTCTCAGGGTGTGTGCTGAGCCACGGCCCCTTGTCAGCCACAGGGGTGGGTTTGGGCACGTCGTCATGTTTCTGGGTTTCGCTAGCGGCTCTGATCTCTTGTTTGGGCATCTCCGCATCATGCGACTGGATTTCCCTACTTCCATTGGCCGAGTTTGCTTATAACAATTCCATCCACTCCACTACCAGTCAGACTCCTTTCTTTGCAAACTATGGTTTTCACCCTACATTTCTGCCTAATTCCCTTCCTGAGTGTCCTGTGCCTGCAGTCCAGGAAAAGTTACATTTTTTCTCGGTCAATAACCAGCTTCTACAAGAGACCATGACCAAGACTCAAGAACGCAACAAGACAATCTATGACAAGAAGAGACGGGGTGAATTAGTGTTGGTACCCGGCGACCAGGTATGGCTATCTACCACAAACCTAAGAATGGCATGCTCTTCTAAAAAACTGGGCCCCAAATTTTTAGGTCCATTCCCTGTTAAGAGGAAGATTAATGAAGTAGCCTATGAGTTGGAACTTCCTGACTCTCTTAGGATCCATCCAGTCTTTCATGTCTCTCTCCTGAAACCCACAGTCTCCAATCCATTCCCAGATCGGAAGCCGGATCACCCTGATCCGATCATTATTGACGGTGAGCAGGAATTCGAAGTAGAAGCTATCATGGACTTCAGGAGAAGAAATAACCAGAACCAATTCCTAATTAAATGGAAGGGCTACGGACCCGAGGAAAACTCATGGGAACCCGAGGAGATAATCCATGCCAGGAGCTTGGTACAGGCTTTCAAGAGGACTCACCCTAGAAGGTTCACCCGGCTGGGCATCCGGAGGCTGCCCCTTGGGGGGGGCAATGTCATAGAAATCCTGTAGCTGAGGCCTTTGGATATTCCTGACTTAATTAGCCGTTGAAGGTGGGGGATTTTTTGCCATCTCACCGGGTGTATTTTGAATTGGGCTTGAAGTGCATGTCTTATTTGCAAATGCATGTAGAACAGGGAATTTTGAATGGCATACTCTCTGCTTAATTCTAAAAAGGATTTCAGTGTGTTGCTGTCATAGAAATCCTGTAGCTGACAGGAGTCCTGGACTTCCTGGTTTCCAACCGCGGGTACGTCCACGCGCGACGGCGCGCTGCGGGGGCGCGCGCACGCTCCACAAAGCGCGCCAGAAGGGCTATTTAAACGTGTCTGTGACAGACAGTCCCTGCTGTCTGCTCTACAGCGTGTAGTACTCAAGAGACCTGATTCTTAGATTTACCTGTATCTGACCCGGCTTACCTTGACCCTTCCAGTTTCCTGCCTGCATCTGACCACCGGCTTGTTTTGACCACTCTTCTGCCTGATCCTCCAGTACCTTGTCGCCAGCCAGTTCTACCGACCCGGCTTGTCTGACCAATCTCTCCGCTACTGTGTTCCTGGTTCCAGTCCAGTCTGCTTCATTGGTTCCAGTCCAGTTGCTGTGTTCCTGGTTCCAGTCCAGTCTGCTTCATCGGTTCCAGTCCAGTTGCTGTGTTCCTGGTTCCAGTCCAGTCTGCTTCATCGGTTCCAGTCCAGTTGCTGTGTTCCTGGTTCCAGTCCAGTCTGCTTCATCGGTTCCAGTTCCAGTTGCTGTGTTCTTGATCCAGTTCAGCCTGCCATACTCCCTGGGTGCCTGGATCCGTCCCAGTCTTCAGAATCTACTCTATCTTGATTCATCCTGCCAGGCACTCGTACCCCTTCTACCTCCGTGCCTCCTGTTTTCACTACCAGGGGCCGCTGGTGGAAGCCGTAAGAGAGGCCTCCCTCTGCAGATCCGGGCTCGTCACCGTCAGGTACGTGACAGTAGCAGACAGCCATGTCTGAGCCCGGGCAGGGAGCCTCACCTATGGAGGAACTTTGTCGGCACCTGGCAGGTTTGTCTGAAGCAGTCAAGAGTCTTCAACAAGGCTACACCCGCCTGGAAGAGCAAGTGCGGGCCCTCTCCAATCCCTCTGCCATCCAAGAGGGGCCCCATGCCTCTGCTTCCACAGCCGGGACAGGTTCCTCACCCACAGTGGTCATGCTTCCTCCCGAATCTAAGGATCCTACACCCGAAAGATTTTCCGGGGATCGGAGCAAGTTTAGGGCCTTCCAGAATTCGTGTGAACTGTACTTTGCCCTACAGCCCCGCACCTTTTCTCTAGAGGCCACCAAGGTGGACCCTCAGAACTGGGCCCACCGTCTCTTTGAACAGAAGGATGTATCACTAAACAATCTCGCTGCCTTTTTCGATGCCATGGCCCAGCTATACGAAGACCCCCAGCTCTCAGTAACTGCAGAAGCCGCCTTGCGTTCCCTTCAACAAGGACGCAGACCAGCAGAGGACTATGTGGCAGAATTCAGGCGGTGGAGTGCGGATACCAATTGGAATGATGCCGCCCTCCGCCATCAGTTTCGCTTAGGACTTTCTGATTCCTTGAAGGACGAGCTTGCTAGAGTCGGTGTACCACAGACACTCAACCTGTTGATTGACCTAACCATCCAGATTGACCGACGTCTGAGGGAACGGAGGGCTGAGAGGACCACTGGCTTCTCCCGCCCAACCTGGATGCTTCCTCGGGCTCCTAGTCACCTGTACCCGGCTCCTGCTACACCTCAAACCCCCACATCTGACACGCCTGAACCAATGCAGCTCGGGGTCCTTCGTCCATCCCTCGCTCCGGAAGAACGCCAGCGCCGCCGAATGAATAATTTGTGCCTGTACAGCGGGGAACCTGGACATTTCGTTAGAAACTGTCCCCTGAAGCTTTGTAAGTTTCTTTCAGTTTCTTCTAACATGACTAACCTACAAGCCAAAACCACATCTCACCTTGCCCTCTCTGTTTCATTACAGCTCCCAGGAAGGACTCTGCAAGTACCCGCCATTATTGATTCTGGAGCATGCAGCTGCTTTATGGACTCAACCTTTGCCATCAAACACCAAATTCCCCTTCGTACCAAGACCCACGGACTTCGTGTCCATCTGGCTGATGGTTCCGTTATTAAGTCTGGACCTGTGATCCAGGAGACCACCCCTATACCCGTCACCATCTCTACCACCTCTGGAACCCACCAAGAATACTTATGTCTGGACATCATTTCTTCTCCGTTGTTTTCCTTGATCCTTGGTATGCCTTGGATACAAGCCCACAATACCACTATCAACTGGGCCACGGGAGTAGTTACCTTTCCTTCTTCCTATTGTCAGCAGTCCTGTGGCTCATACGAACCTCCTGGGCTGGCCTCTTTACTATGCATTGATACAGAAGATGGCACACGTCAATCCATCCCAGAAGTTTACCACGACTTTCTTGACGTATTTAGTAAACAAAGGGCAGAGACTCTACCGCCCCATCGGGCCTATGATTGCCCCATCGACCTACTTCCTGGAGCAAAGATTCCGTTCGGTAGAATCTTCCCTTTAACGAAGGTAGAACAAGGGGCTTTAAAAAATTATGTTGATGAGGACTTGCAAAAGGGGTTCATCCGCCCTTCCACATCCCCAGCAGGCGCAGGCATCTTTTTTGTGGAGAAAAAGGACCACACCCTTCGACCTTGTGTGGATTACCGTGAACTGAATAAAATTACAGTAAAAAATCATTACCCTCTCCCCCTGGTACCAGAGCTATTTCAGAGACTGGGGACTGCCACCATCTTTACCAAACTTGATCTCAGCGGAGCCTACAACTTGATCCGCATCAAAGAAGGGGACGAATGGAAGACCGCCTTCCGTACCCGGTATGGGCATTTTGAGTACTTGGTAATGCCATTTGGGTGTGTAACGCCCCTGCCACTTTCCAGTACTTTATCAACGACGTTCTACGGGACTTCCTAGACCTCTTTGTCATTGTTTATCTTGATGATATACTAATCTTTTCTTCCTCCCTTGATTCTCATCGCAGACATGTCAAGAGTGTGTTGGGTCGGCTCCGCCAGCATGGCCTGTATGCGAAGGCCGAAAAATGTGAGTTCGAGCAGGAGAGTATATCATTTCTGGGGTTAATCATTTCTAGCGAGGGCATCAAAATGGATCCTCAAAAGATTACCGCAATCCTGGACTGGCCAGAACCAGTGGACAAGAAGGGAATCCAACGTTTCGTTGGATTCGCCAACTTCTACCGCAAATTCATCAGGGGGTTCTCAGCTATTATCGCACCCATCACTCAACTAACCAAACAAGGAACACGTTTTCACTGGTCCCCTGAAGCCCAAAAAGCTTTTGAATGCCTGAAGGCCCTGTTTACCTCTGCCTCTATCTTGAAACACCCGGACTCTTCACTGCCATTCGTACTTGAGGTAGACGCCTCCGAAATAGCGGTAGGAGCAATACTGTCCCAAAGACAGGGAATCAAGGCCTTGCTCCATCCAGTAGCTTTCTTCTCTCACAAGCTATCTGCAGCGGAGAGGAACTACGACCTGGGGGATCTGGAGTTACTGGCGATCAAATCTGCACTGGAGGAATGGCGGTACCTGCTGGAGGGCGCGGCTCATCCGATTCTGATATTCACTGACCACAAGAACCTGGAGTACCTGAAGGCCGCAAGAAGATTGAACCCACGGCAAGCCAGGTGGGCACTCTTCTTCTCCCGGTTCTCTTTTCATGTTACTTATCGTCCCGGTGCCAAGAATATTAAACCTGACGCCCTGTCCCGGATGTTCCATAAGTCCAAGGAGACTTCTCCGCCTGACACCATCCTTGCCCCCGGAAATTTCCTTCTTCTACAGGAGAACCTGTTCACTCAGATCAAACAAGCTTCCACTGGGCAGAGACATTTCTCCGAGCCGGAATTGCAGGTTAAGGATGGACTATTGTGGTACCAAGACAGGATCTACGTACCTGAGGAATTGAGAGTAACCGCATTAGAACTCTGCCACGACCACGCTCTGGCCGGACATTTTGGCGTTGCCAAGACCACTGACCTGGTACAGCGCACCTTCTGGTGGCCTCGAGTACGTGAAGACTGTAGGAGGTTTGTGGATTCTTGTACAACTTGCACCCGAAACAAGGGTTCCAGATCCAAGGCCTGGGGACTACTAAAACCCTTACCCGTTCCAGATAGGCCCTGGAGAATGTTGTCCATCGACTTCATTGTCGAGTTGCCCCCGGCTGAGAACCATACCACCATCTTCGTTATAGTGGACCGTCTGTCCAAGATGGCACACTTCATCCCTATGAAAGGGACTCCCTCAGCTCCTGAAACCGCACAGGTGTTCATCAGAGAAATCGTCAGACTCCACGGGGTACCAGCCAATATTGTTTCCGATCGGGGGGTTCAATTTACCTCTCGATTCTGGAGATCCCTTTGCAAAACCTTGAAGATCGAATTATCGGTTTCCTCTGCTTACCACCCACAGACCAACGGACAGACGGAGAGGACGAATCAGACGCTTGAGCAGTACCTGCGATGCTTCTCCTCTTTTGCTCAGGACGACTGAATTTCCCTACTTCCATTGGCCGAGTTTGCTTATAACAATTCCATCCACTCCGCTACCAGTCAGACTCCTTTCTTTGCAAACTATGGTTTTCACCCTACATTTCTGCCTAATTCCCTTCCTGAGTGTCCTGTGCCTGCAGTCCAGGAAAAGTTACATTTTTTCTCAGTCAATAACCAGCTTCTACAAGAGACCATGACCAAGACTCAAGAACGCAACAAGACAATCTATGACAAGAAGAGACGGGGTGAATTAGTGTTGGTACCCGGCGACCAAGTATGGCTATCTACCACAAACCTAAGAATGGCATGCTCTTCTAAAAAACTGGGCCCCAAATTTTTAGGTCCATTCCCTGTTAAGAGGAAGATTAATGAAGTAGCCTATGAGTTGGAACTTCCTGGCTCTCTTAGGATCCATCCAGTCTTTCATGTCTCTGTCCTGAAACCCACAGTCTCCAATCCGTTCCCAGATCGGAAGCCGGATCACCCTGATCCGATCATTATTGACGGTGAGCAGGAATTCAAAGTAGAAGCTATCATGGACTTCAGGAGAAGAAATAACCAGAACCAATTCCTAATTAAATGGAAGGGCTACGGACCCGAGGAAAACTCATGGGAACCCGAGGAGAATATTCATGCCAGGAGCTTGGTACAGGCTTTCAAGAGGACTCACCCTAGAAGGTTCACCCGGCTGGGCATCCGGAGGCTGCCCCTTGGGGGGGGCAATGTCATAGAAATCCTGTAGCTGACAGGAGTCCTGGACTTCCTGGTTTCCAACCGCGGGTACGTCCGCGCGCTGCGGGGGCACGCGCACGCTCCACAAAGCGCGCCAGAAGGGCTATTTAAATGTGTCCCTGCTGTCTGCTCTACAGCGTGTAGTACTCAAGAGACCTGATTCTTAGATTTACCTGTATCTGACCCGGCTTACCTTGACCCTTACCTTGACCCTTCCAGTTTCCTGCCTGCATCTGACCACCGGCTTGTTTTGACCACTCTTCTGCCTGATCCTCCAGTACCTTGTCGCCAGCCAGTTCTACCGACCCGGCTTGTCTGACCAATCTCTCCGCTACTGTGTTCCTGGTTCCAGTCCAGTCTGCTTCATCGGTTCCAGTCCAGTTGCTGTGTTCCTGGTTCCAGTCCAGTCTGCTTCATCGGTTCCAGTCCAGTTGCTGTGTTCCTGGTTCCAGTCCAGTCTGCTTCATCGGTTCCAGTCCAGTTGCTGTGTTCCTGGTTCCAGTCCAGTCTGCTTCATCGGTTCCAGTTCCAGTTGCTGTGTTCTTGATCCAGTTCAGCCTGCCATACTCCCTGGGTGCCTGGATCCGTCCCAGTCTTCAGAATCTACTCTATCTTGATTCATCCTGCCAGGCACTCGTACCCCTACTACCTCCGTGCCTCCTGTCTTCACTACCAGGGGCCGCTGGTGGAAGCCGTAAGAGAGGCCTCTCTCTGCAGATCCGGGCTCGTCACCGTCAGGTACGTGACAGTTGCCTTCGTATAGTTGCGCCAATCTAGTTATGCCCCGCTTTTCCCATTCCTTTAACTTTCCCATAGCTTGGCTTTCCGGTAGATGTTTATTCTCTCAGAGAGGAGAATATTCTGTTAGCCCCTTATACCCCAAGGCTTGCTTTCCTGCCCGCCATGTTCTTATAACCATCTTCAGTGTTGGGTTCTTAACAGGGAAGGAATCGGCCTTCAGATTTTCTATTATGGTGTTATAGTGTTATGCAGGGCCTCCATTAGCATAATTTTCTCGCTGGCACTTCCCCCTCCCTCCGTTATACACCCCCCCAAATGAATTCCCTGAAAAGGGTTTCTATTTTTTTTTTTTTGGAACCACTCAGACTTTATCCTAGCGTGAAACTTTCTCATGGTGTTAATCCTTAATGTCGTCTCTACTTTGGATTCGCATCATATGTGGTTCTCCAAATTTTTCGAAAAGAATAAGTATGTTTCTTTATTACAATCCGTATCTATATAAAATTCAATACCATTTCCTGTAATCCTCCTCCCCCCACCGTTATCCCCTCCCCCCCGCCCCCCAATTCCCTGACCTCTCTTTATTTGCTCCTACTGCTTCTTATTTCACCCTTTTGAATTAAGTTTGTTCACCCATTATTTCTGCAAATCCCAGAGTGTTTTTAAATGCCTTCCACCCCTTCCATTTTTCTTCAAAAACTTCCATTGAATTCATGTCACCAAATCTTAAATATTCCAATTCAAGAATTTCATCCACTCTGTTACACCAACCCTTCAAAGTAGGACTATCCCGCTCTTGCCAGTGTTTAGGAATTTGGCTCTTAGCTGCATCCAACAAATGTGGAATCAAACTTTTGAGGTATAATTTGTTTGACATTCGAAGACCGTGCAGTAAACATCCCCACGGGTCATCCGGCATGTCAATTTTAGTGATGTCTCCCCTAATCTCTGTCCAATATTTTTTATTTTTTGGACAGGTCCACCATATTTGGGCCATTGTCCCAATTTCCCGGCAACCTCGCCAGCAATACTTTGATTTTTCCGTTGTGAGTCTGTGTACTTTATCTGGCGTCATATACCATCTAGTTAGACATTTATAGTTAGTTTCCACTATCCTACAGTTTACGGAAGTTGAATGTACCCTGTTAATTATTTGTTTAATCTCATAATCTCCCTTATATATTCCTAGTTCTTCCTCCCACTTCTTAATACATGTCAGTTTCTCTGTGTTTCTTTGTGTATTATTTAAGACCCTATAAATCTTAGAGATAACACCTTTCGTTTTCTTTTCCTCACAGATTTTTTCCAAAGGCCTTAAGTTGTTTTTAGCTCTAATAGGTTTAGGGAGACTATCAAAAAAATGTCTTAACTGAGTGTAACGCCACTCGTCGATCAATCTCCACTCCTTGGTCTTCTTTAGTTCCTGAAATGTAATTAAATTGTTTTGGACCATTACATCTTTTAATTGTGCGTTTTCTTTTAAGATCCATTTCCCCGAAATGTTTTCCCTACCTGGTGTAAAATAGCTGGTATCTTTTAGTGGTATAAGAGGTGAGTTATACAACCAGTTTTCTTTTTTGTGCAGTCGATCCCAAATTTTTAGTGCATTTCTGGTGATCTCGTGTGTATTTGTGCTCAGGTCTCGATACTGTGGCGGTATCCATATTACCCTCCCCAGTGTCGCATTACTAATTCCGCTCTCCATTTTTACCCATCTCTTCTCTGAACTATCTTTAGCCCAGTCCATCATCCGAGCTATCACTATCGAGTTGTAGTAATTTCTGATGTTGGGTGCCCCTAATCCTCCCTGGCTCTTCTCTTTTGTGAGTGTAGTCCACTTAATACGTGATTTTTTCCCTCGCCACGTGAAAACCGAAAGCAGTGATTCTAATTTATCTAAGTAGACCCGAGAAAGTGGGATCGGGAGCATCTGCATCCTATAGACTATTTTTGGGAGTATAAACATCTTCAAAATTCCTATTCTCCCGATCCATGAAAGTTGACCCTGTGAAATTTTATTTAGTTCTACCCTAATTTCGTTCAGTAGTGTGATATAATTCTCTCTGTAGATTGTCTCAGTTTTGACGGCCAATTTTACTCCCAGGTATGAGATTGATCTGTTCCCCCATTTAAATGAGTAATCTTTTTGATATTTGTTCATATCTTTGTCCTTGATGTTAATGCTCAAAGTTTCGGATTTGGTACGATTTATTTTAAAGTTAGACATCTCCCCAAACTCATTAAGGGTTTTTAGGATCTTAGGTAAAGTTACTTTGGGGTGAGTGACGAACAACAGGACATCGTCTGCATATGCTGCCAGCTTATGCTCGTCGCCCACCCATATCCCCCTTATTTCTGGGTCCTGCCTGATTTTTCTTAGTAAGGGTTCCAATGCTAGTACAAATAGTAGCGGTGACAGAGGACAACCCTGTCGGGTTCCATTTTTCATCTGGAACGGTGGAGATAGCTCCCCGTTAACTTTAACCCTTGCTGTTGGGTACTTATATAAGGCTTGGATCCACGTTCTCATTCTAGGACCTAGACCATTTGCCTCCAATGTGGAGTACATGAAGCCCCAGTCTAACCTGTCAAAGGCCTTCTCGGCGTCAATTGACAGGATTAGTCCTGGGGCCCCGCTCTCTTTCATTTTTTTAATAGCCAAAAGCGATCTTAATCCATTGTCTTTACACTCCCTTCCTGGGATAAATCCCACTTGGTCTGGGTGTATGACATCTGTCATAATGGATTTCAGCCTGTTTGCTAGAATCGTTGATAGAATTTTAGTGTCTGTATTTAGGAGTGAGATTGGCCTGTAGCTGGAGCATAGTGTAGAATCTTTGCCCTCCTTGGGAATTATAGTTATTATGGCTTCTAGTGCCTCCTTCCTCATGTCCCATTTTACACCTATCCCATTAAAATAAGAGCACAATTTCGGGATTAGAAAATCTATATGTTTTTTATAATAAAGTATCGTCAGACCGTCTGGTCCTGGGCTTTTCCCGTTTTTTTAGTTCTAGGATAATTTTTCTGATCTCCTCTTCTTTTATGGGTGCTTCTAAGAAGTCTGATTTATCCAAAGGGATTTTATCTGGAGCAATCTCCTCTATATAGGTTTTAATTTTTTCCATTCTTCTTTTGGTCTCTACGTTTGTTTCCTGGACATTAAGTGAATATAGTTGACTAAAGTATTCTCGAAAGGAGTCAGATATTTCCGAGGTGTTGTATCTAATTTCCCCTGTTTTATTTTGGATTTTTTCTATATAGTTGATGTTTTTTTTCTTTTTTAATATTTTCGCCAAATATTTCCCTGGTTTGTTACCCCAAATATATCTCTCTTTCTTAGTTTGGTTGTAGAGTGTCCGATTTTCTTGTTCATAGACCTCTCTTAGTTCCTCTCTTTTAGAGTTGAGGCATAGTAGTATCCCTTTCCCTATGGTTTTTTGATGTTGCTGTTCTAATTCGGAAAGTTCTTTCATCAATAATATATTTTTTTTTATAGCTCCTTCTCTTTTTAACCACTCCCTCTTTTATTAGAATCCCTCTAATATATACTTTGTGGGTTTCCCAGACTATTGCCTCCGACATACCCTCAGTGCTATTCTCCTTAAAAAATTGTTCCAATTCTACTTTTATTCTCTGGTTTATGTTTTTATCCAGTAGTAGTTCTTAGTTCAGCCTCCAGATATTGTTACTTTTTTGTGCTTCTCCTAGATTCCATCGGAGTGTGATTGGTGCGTGGTCCGAAAAAGTTGCGATACCTATCTCCGTTTCTACTGTCTCTAATAACCTGTGATCTACTAAAAAGTAATCTATTCTTGAGTACGTCCCGTGCACGGGGGAGTGGAAAGTATAAGCCCGTTGCTTTAGATGTTGTATCCTCCATGGATCTACCAATTGATATTGCTTCATTTTTTTTTTATTTAATCTTATGGGTCTTTTCAGTCCCCCTAGCCTGGGACGTACTGTCAATTGTTGGCTCAAGGCATACGTTAAAATCTCCAGCTATTATGGCCCCCCTTCCCTGAAATCCATAAATTCTGATATGATATTCATTAGAAATTGGGTTGATTTTTTATTTGGACCATATATGTTTGCCAGTGAGACCTCGGTTCCATTTAATTTTCCTTTTAAAAATAGAAATCTCCCCTCCGGGTCCTCCTTCTTCTCTTCTAAAGTGAACCTGGTCCCTCTGGCAAACCCTATAGCAGGGATATGCAATTAGCGGACCTCCAGCTGTTGCAAAACTACAAGTCCCATCATGCCTCTGCCTCTGGGTGTCATGCTTGCTGCTGTCAGAGTTTCGCTATGCCTCATGGGACTTGTAGTTTGGCAACAGCTGGAGGTCCGCTAATTGCATATCCCTGCCCTATAGCCACGCCTTTAGCCCTGCTAATAGGTGAATCCCCATAGTACCACAGGGGGAATTCCTTGGAGACAATTTGACGATTGGAACTGACGCAGAAGTGCGTCTCCTGTAAGAATACTACATCCGCCTTCAGTGTGATTAGTTCTCTAATTATGTTTTCCCTCTTAATTGGCGCATTCAGTCCTCTTACGTTATATGAAATTATACTTAGTTTGGGCATTTGGTGTACCTAGGGTGGGCGAACTAGACGAGCATAATCGAATTCTCTCATGATTTTTAGTACGAGGTCACCCCTCGCCCTCCCCCCCTCCCTCCTCTTCCCCTTAGTACCCCACCTTCCCGCCCCCCCATCCCCCCAAGCACCCTCCTCCTTCCCCCCCCTCCCACTTCCCTCCCTGTTTGGGGTAGGAACCTCATTGAGGCCCCGTCATCCGTAGCCCTCCTTCTCCTACTGCTCATACGGATGTCTTCCCCTTGAGGTTGAGCTCTGGTAGCGGGAACGGAATCCAGGCCGGCAACTCCCTGCTATGGGGAAAGCGCCATAGCCCGTTCTGCTCCCCTACTTACACTTATTCTTTGTTTGTTGTCTCCTCCCCGAAAACCTCCCCTCCTTCCTCCCTTCTCCCCTCCTTTTCCCCTGCAATCCACTCCCCTTTTTTTTTTTCCCCTCTTTCCTCCCCTCCTCCTTTTACTAGAGATTATTTTTTCCTCGCTTTTGAGGGCCGAAATTGATTATATGGAGTCTTCTGATTGTGTTCTCTTTCCCACCATCCTGGGATGTCAATTTCCGGGATATCCAATCTATTACAAAATTTAGGGGTGTCCTCAGGGAGGAATCTCAGAGTAGCTGAGCGTCCATCCTTTCGGCCTACTAGACATGCTGGGAAACCCCAAGAGTATTGAATCTCCTGACTCTTAAGATGATCTAAGAGTGGTTTTAAAATTCTTCTTCTATTCAATGTCTCTCCTGCTAGATCTGGGAATATCTGCAGCGTGGTGTCTTCATACATTGCAAGATTTTTAGCTTTTAAACGTTGTTGGATCTGTTCTTTATCCTGATAATTATGAAATCGTGCAATTATATCTCTTGGGATTTCTTCCTTTAGACCCGCCGGTTTCCTGATCCTGTGAATTCTTTCGAATTTTATCTTCTCAGTAGCATTTTTATTTAACATTTGTCCAAAGATTTTATCCATTTTTTCCTGTAGATCTTCTATTTGTTGATCTGGTAATCCGCGTATCCTCAGATTTTTTCTCCTAATTCGATTTTCCTGATCTTCATGTTTATATTTCAGATACCATTGTTCTTTCTGTACCTCTTCTAATTGCCCTTTTAATCCCATGACTTCCACTGCTTGCGCGTCTATTTTTTCTTCCGTTTCCTCTACTCGCCTCAATAAATGATTCATGTCCTCCTGTATTATAGATATTTTCCCTTTAATCGATTTCTCCATTCTGTAAATGATAGTTTCCATTCTAGCAAACATCTCCGCTATTTCCCCCTTAGTGGGTAATTTGTCTGTTTGTCTAATATCCGTGAGTTCTTCTTCTTCTTCTACTGTGACAGGATTTTCGGTCTCCGCGTATTCTGAGTGTCTTCTCGTGACTGTTTTCTGTGAGCCCTCAGACGTCCTCTTGTTTAGCGGTGTTGGTTTCCCTGGGCTGTCTTTAGGTTTTTCCTGTGTCATGTATTTTTTAATAGAACTCGGACTTTCACTCAATTTAGGGATTTTTGCTGTTGCACCCTTTAGCTGCCTTCCCCTCATCATTTTTTCCTTTTGTCTCTTCTTCTAATAGAAATGGGTTAGTCTCTTTCCTCCTATATGCTCTGTGTTTGCTCTATTTAACCGGTCGTATATATACTTCTCTTGTATTCTGAGGAAACTGGTTATTATAGTTGTAGTTGTAGTTTCCTCTACTTTATTGTTATGTGTTTACTGATCCCCTAGTCGCGGTTCTTTATTCTGTTTTAATTTGCGTTTTACTCTGTATGTTTTCCTGCCAGTTCTATGACACTCTATGACTGGGGTTCTTTTTTAAATAGTGTTCAGCAACTGTGAGTTAGCCAGATTCTCAGGTAAGAGGAGAGGGCTCATATAGATCTAGCTCAGTTTAAGTTATTTTAGAAACTTATATTCCCCTGGCTCAGTCCAAAGTTATTTGTAACACTAGAGAATCAAACATTTAAATGGTCCTATGGGTGAGAATATTCCGTTCTCAGTTTATGAGTCTCATTGTCCCCCTTAATATTTATTTTTCCCAAATTTTCCATAGGTCTTAATTCCGTGTTTATTCCTAGTATTCGGTTACCTCCGTTTTTCTAGCTCCCATGCTTCCAACAGCCCTGTCCGCCCGCTCCTCCAGCACCGCTTGCGGTCCTCAGACTGTCTTTTCTTTTGCCGCTCAGCCAGCTCCCTCACTCTCTCTCCCCCTCTCCTTCACACTGTCCTCCGTTCTTTATATCCAACCTCAGACCGAAAGAGGAGAAAAAGATGCAAAGCACAGACAGCGCTTCTGCGGGTGAGAGATTAAGACTGATGGGGGGGTTCCCCACAACCCGCTTGCTACTGACGTGACTCTGCTCCACTCTGTTCGATCACCTGACGGATCCCCTCCAGGCTTCCCCTCCTGGCCTCCTACTACACCTCGCCACCCCTCGCAGCCGTGCGGCCGCGCGCTACGTTCCATCTCCAGAACCCCGGCATACGAGGCGGTCGCGCGGTCGTACGGTCAGTAGGAGCTATGATCAGATGGAACTATGGACTCAGGTAAGTGGGTGGATGGCGGGTGGATGGCCGGGTGGGTGGCCGCGGCTAGTGAGCGGCTTGTGAGCTTGCAGGCTAACGATTTTGCGGACAGACTTACTTATAAGGACCCGGAGACTTTTTAAACAGTTATTGGCAAGCGAGCGCCATTGTAAACTTTACTACTAAATTACATACACGCTTGCTCTTATACTTAGACAGTTTTTCTAGACTAGACTGTTCTAGTCTTGGCGTACTGTAATGCAGTTGTAATGCAGTTGTACAAATTACCGGTACGGAAAAATGATGGCAGTAATAAGTTCTGGTGTAGTTAACAGTAATCAACAGTATTTAACAGTATAGTTAACAGTCGTGATCGCAGTAACCACTTAGAACAGCTAGCATTATATCGCAAAATCAGTTCCTTGTGTTACCGTATGTTACCGTATGTCAGAAGCCAGACGCCAGGAGCCAGGAGCCCGGAGCTTCCGGGGAGGGAGGGAAAGAGAGATTCGTTATCTTACATTTGCAGAGGGGTCTGCCGCGGGGTTAACCGATCCAGGAAAGATCCAGGGAAGATCCGGTGTCCGTTGTCCGGGGGTAAGGGGTAAGGGAATTTTCTTAAAAGATCCTCAATGAGATCCGGGGAGAGATCCAGAGAGGTCCAGAGAGACCGGGGAGCCAGCCATCACTTGTTACACTTGTTACACATGATTGCGTTCAGGTAGCTTCGCGGGCTTCCTGGAGCTAGCAGCCATTCCTGCCCTCCGCCCCATCACCAGCAACTCCTCCCTCTGACAACTCCTCCCCCTTTCTCGATATTTTTGGGTGGAAGACACCCGCTACCTTCGAGACCCCCCCCCAACCCATACAATCTAATTCTATTCTTCTTTTGATTAATTATTTACAGCTACATATTCGTTATCATACTACCCTCCACTCTTCCTCTCTATATCAAGTTCATTAATCCTCCTATGGCCCAATATTCATTTATTGGGGTCTGTTTCTTCTTATATATGCTTTTCACTTTTATTTATTTATTTTTATTTTTGTTTATTTCTATCTGTTAATTTCTTTCTATCCTTATCTTTATTTTCATTTTTTCTACCATTATTGTTCATTCCACCTAGTGCCCATGTTAGGGTTTTCCTAAATCCCGTGTGATTTGACCCTTGGGGTTAGGTCCGGTGGTGTCCCGCTGTCTATTTTGTCCACTTCCGGGGTTGCGATCAGCTCAGCTCCTTCCCCCCCTCCCGCCCACGTGACGGGGGCGGGGTCGGATCTCGGCTCTTCTGCGTCATGTTCAGTGCGCCTGGTATTCGACGTCGCACGACGCCGCTCTGCCGCTCTGCGCTGACTCCATCACTCGCCTTGCAGGGGATTGCAGGGGATTGGATGGACCCCAGCAATTGCGAGTTTACACATGATGTTGGCGGGGTTCCGCCCAGGACTGGGGGGCTATTTAACAGTGGATGGCGGACCGCTTTCTCCCTGCCGGCCACCATTCCAAAGACACACCATCTGCTTGTTCAGCCTTTGGAAACTCAGGTAAATGGGGCATTTTACATCGTCCCCGTCACATACTCCCAACTCAGCTATACATATAGTCAACTCCATTGACTCTTACACACACACATTGTATATTTATTTATGCACACACATCCATACACACTGATATACATTCATACTCACATATACACTTTCATACATAACACTCACACATATATATATATATATTGTGAGGGGGTTAGCTCGGCAGCGGGTGTGTGTGACCCCCGGGATGGGCTCCCCACACAAAACAGGCCCAGCAAACGGAGGTTGTGGTTTTCAAAATCAAAAAAAGGTGCGGTTTATTTTCTATTTACAGTGACAAAACACAGCAAAGCAAAAGAAACATAACCAAAATAAATCCTGGTCAAGTTGACCTCTGACTAAACATACAGGTTTCCTAACTAACAACTGGGATCAGCCTAGTGCTGTCCTAGTCCCTAAGTCCCTGGTTTAGTAAAAGTCCAAACAAATAGCCACACAGGCTTTGCCTCACCGCACAGGGGTTCACTCTCCCTAGACAGTCCACACAGGTCTGGTTCCAGGCATGAGCTAACATCTAATGAAGCTGGGAGTTCTTATAGAGGCCTAAATGAGCTGACAAGGTTCAGCTGGTCTCCTCATCTCTGTCTGCACGACGCCCCACACTCTCCCTAGAGGTATGAGTCATCCATGAGCCCACTAGCCTTATACAACTCTCCACCTAGTTGTATAAGTCGGCGTAAAGCCTGAATCTGGGCGAAATATATCTACCCCCCTGGATGCAACCAGGTGACTTTACCTTCCTGCTGTCACATACCCCCCCCTCTTGTTTTAACCTCGGGGTTGGAACACCAGCAATCAGGCATTCATGTACTCGAGACAAAGCATCCACATTCCCCATTTGAACGCCAGGGCGATGCTTTACTGTGAAGTTGAATTCCTGGAGGGCCAGGAACCACCTATTCACTCTTCTATTTGTTTCCTTGTTTTGAGCCATCCACTTTAACGGAGCGTGATCCGTAACCATGTCAAAGTGCCTACCTAGCAGGTAGTACCGAAGGGAATCTAGAGCCCACTTCACCGCTAAACACTCCTTTTCAACGGTGGCGTAATTTACCTCATGGGACTTCAACTTCCTGCTGAGGTAAATGACTGGGTGCTCTTCCCCGTTCCAGACCTGGGACAATACTGCTCCTAATCCCACATCTGACGCATCACTTTGTACGACAAAGTCTTTAGAGAAGTCGGGTGAGTACAACACTGGCTGGCTACATAAGGCTTGTTTCAAGAATTGGAATGCTGCCTCAGCCTCGGGGGTCCATTTAATCATGACCGACCCTTTCCCCTTCGTCAGGTTGGTTAGGGGCACAGCCTTAGAAGCAAAGTGGGGAATGAATCGCCGATAATACCCAGCGATTCCCAGAAAGGCTCGTACCTGCTTCTTGCTGTTGGGACGTGGCCAACTCTGGATGGCCTCGACTTTGTTGAGTTGGGGTTTTATTACTCCCCTCCCAATGGTGTACCCAAGATATTTGGCCTCCTCCTGCCCAATGGTACACTTCTTGGGGTTAGCCGTAAACCCCGCTTCCCGAACAGAGTCCAGGACTGCTTGCACTTTTGGCAGATGTGAGGCCCAATCTGTGCTATGGACAATTACGTCATCCAGGTAAGCCGCAGCATACTTCCGATGGGGCCTCAGCATCTGGTCCATTTTCCGCTGGAATGTGGCCGGCGCATTCTGTAACCCGAACGGCATTCTTTTATATTGGAACGCCCCGTCTGGGGTTACAAATGCGGTTTTCTCTTTGGCCGACTTGGCCAGGGGGATTTGCCAATACCCTTTTGTGAGGTCAAGAGTCGTCATGTATCGGGCTGTTCCCAGCCGGTCGATCAACTCATCTATACGTGGCATGGGGTAGGTGTCAAATTTTGTAACTTTGTTCAACTGACGAAAATCGTTACAAAATCGCCAGCTCCCATCCGGTTTAGGCACCAACACGATGGGACTAGACCAATCACTTTGGGACTCCTCTATCACCCCTAAGTTCAGCATTTTCTGTACTTCCTCCCGTATTGCCTCCCGTCGAGCCTCTGGGATCCGATAGGGTTTTAACTTCACCCTTTCACCGGGCGGGGTAATGATGTCATGCTCTACCCCAGATGTTTGTCCCGGCAGCTCAGAGAATACCTCCTTGTTGCGAAGCACAAACTCCTTAACCTCCTGTTGTTGGGGTTGTGACAAGGTGGCTGCTATTCCAACCTCAGGAATCACGCAACCAGTTTGAGCTGGTGACCAAGTGTCTGCGACTAGGGACTCTCTATCCCTCCAGGCTTTCAACAGATTAACGTGATAGATCTGTTCGGGCTTTCGCCTTCCTGGTTGTCTGACCTTGTAATTCACTTCGCTCACTTTTTCCATTATCTCGTAGGGGCCTTGCCATTTGGCAAGGAATTTACTTTCAACCGTAGGGACAAGTACCAATATCCTATCCCCCGGGGAAAAGGTACGGGTCTTGGCTCCACGGTTGTACACTCTCTGCTGTGCCAACTGCGCTTGGGCCAAATGTTCCTTCACGATGGGCATTACCTGTGCAATTCGATCTTGCATCAGGGCGACATGCTCAATCACACTCCTGTGGGGAGAACTCTCACTTTCCCAAGTTTCCTTGGCAATATCCAACAGCCCTCTTGGGTGTCTCCCATACAGTAACTCAAAGGGGGAGAATCCCGTAGAGGATTGGGGCACCTCCCTAATAGCAAACATCAAATAAGGAAGTAAACAGTCCCAATCCTTTCCATCTCTATCCACCACTTTCTTCAACATTTGTTTTAGGGTTTTGTTGAATCTTTCAACCAGCCCATCGGTTTGGGGGTGATACACAGACGTACGCAATTGCGTCACTTTGAACAATTTACACAGCTCTTTCATAACCCGGGACATAAAGGGTGTACCTTGGTCCGTAAGCAGTTCTTTACAAATACCCACCCGGCTAAAAACAAGAGATAGCTCTTTGGCTATGGTTTTGGCCGAGGTATTTCGGAGAGGGATCGCTTCTGGATAACGGGTGGCATAGTCCATTATAACTAATATGTACTGGTGCCCCCTAGCGGACTTGATTATAGGACCTACCAAATCCATGGCGATCCTCTCAAACGGGACCTCAATGATGGGTAGAGGGACCAGCGGGCTACGGAAATGTGGCATCGGGGCCAACCTCTGACACACAGGGCAGGAGGAACAATAATTTTCTACGTCCTTCATCACCCCCGGCCAATAGAATCTCTGTAATACCCTCTCTCGGGTTTTCTCTGTCCCCAGATGACCTCCAAGAATGTGCCCATGGGCCAACTCCAACACCAACTTCCTGTAAGGTTTGGGCACCACAAGCTGCTCAACGGTTTCTTCTGCCCTTTTTGCCACCCGATACAGTAGGTCCTTCTCTACGCTGAAGTATGGGTAAGTGCAGGTATTATCTGGGTTCACTAACTCACCATCTATTTTCACTACGTTTTCCCGTGCCTTTATTAGGGCGGGGTCTTTCAACTGTTCTGTGGCAAAGTTTTCCCTGTGAACCTCAAGATCAGAAAACTCCACAGACGGTAGGTTTTCGTCTGAGGAGGTGGGCTCCTTTCCAGTTTCTTGAGTCTCCCCTGCCAATACTGATAAGGGAAATTCCAGAGAGTCCTCACCACTCTCAGGGGAGTTCTGGCTATCACATTCCTGGTACATAGGGGCACCAGTGAGGGGCTCAGGATCATCCCACAGTTCCCAGAACTTCGGAAAATCCCTTCCCACAATGGCGTCATGCGGTAACTGAGATACTAAGCCCACTGGATGAGAGAGGGTACCTTTGGGGGTCTCGAAACACACTGTAGTCACTGGATACTCTCGGGTGTCCCCATGCACACAAATAACAGCTACCTTGCTATTCCCAGAGACCTCTGTTTTAACTAACTCAGCCTTTATCAGGGTCACAAGGCTACCTGAATCCAGCAATACCACAACATTTCTACCATTAACACACATTTTGCATAAATGTTTCTCAGTTCCTCGAATGGCAGTGCATGCGACTGTCGCACACAGCGACTGACGTCTGCCCGTCAGAAAGTCACACTGCATGGGTTCCTCCACAACCGGGCAATTGGCTGCAATATGTCCCGCTTGCCGGCAGCGGTAGCAAACGATCCTTCTTGCGGCCTCTTGAGCCGCTGATTTTCCAGGCTGTTCTCGCCAAACTTGGGGTAGAGCTCCCACCCTCTCACTCTCTCCACCCTCACCCCTTGGAATCCTCTTATCCGCCCCTGGGGATGGTCTGGTCTTAGGGTGGAAAGTCCGAGTGTCTCTGGAAGAGGCCGTCAGGTTCTCTGTAGCCAAGTATTTCTCCACACGATCCACAAGACCATCGGCCGTCTCTGGGTCTCCATGGCTTACCCACTTTTGGATGGCAGTAGGAAGAGCTCTCAAAAACCGATCCATTACAACACGTTCTACAATCTTTGGTGCGGACAAAGTCTCTGGCTGTAGCCACTTTCTGCTCAGGTGAATGAGATCATACATTTGAGACCTGGGGGGTTTTCCAAGCTGGAAAGTCCAGTTATGCACACGCTGAGCCCGGACAGCCTGGGTGACACCCAGCCTTGCCAATATTTCAGCTTTTAGCATCACATAGTCTTTTGCTTGGTTAGGCTCTAGGTCATAGTAAGCTTTCTGCGATTCACCAGTTAACAGAGGAGCCACCAGTCCAGCCCACTGCTCCTCAGGCCACTTTTCTCTTTCAGCGGTCCTTTCAAATGTGGTCAAAAATACCTCTGGATCATCCTCTCCAGTCATTTTTGTCAATAAACGACTCACCCCAAAGGACGCGGTATTAGTGGGACGGCTTTCCTCACTGGTCTGCGGACGTTGCTGCATTACTGCTTCCATCTGTTGTTGTAGTCTCTGCTCTTGCTTCTGCAACAGGTCTATGAAGCGGGCCTCAGATTGCTGCTGGGCTCGTTGCTGAGCCTCCAGACTCTGTTGCAAAGTTGCGTTTGTCTGCTGCTGGGCTGCAAGGCTCCTTTGCAAACCTGCATTTGTCTGCTGTTGATTGGCATTTGCTAGAGCCAGCTGCTTCAGTATCTCCTCCATGCTGGCTTAAAAAAACTGCCACTGGTTCTCCACCAACTGTGAGGGGGTTAGCTCGGCAGCGGGTGTGTGTGACCCCCGGGATGGGCTCCCCACACAAAACAGGCCCAGCAAACGGAGGTTGTGGTTTTCAAAATCAAAAAAAGGTGCGGTTTATTTTCTATTTACAGTGACAAAACACAGCAAAGCAAAAGAAACATAACCAAAATAAATCCTGGTCAAGTTGACCTCTGACTAAACATACAGGTTTCCTAACTAACAACTGGGATCAGCCTAGTGCTGTCCTAGTCCCTAAGTCCCTGGTTTAGTAAAAGTCCAAACAAATAGCCACACAGGCTTTGCCTCACCGCACAGGGGTTCACTCTCCCTAGACAGTCCACACAGGTCTGGTTCCAGGCATGAGCTAACATCTAATGAAGCTGGGAGTTCTTATAGAGGCCTAAATGAGCTGACAAGGTTCAGCTGGTCTCCTCATCTCTGTCTGCACGACGCCCCACACTCTCCCTAGAGGTATGAGTCATCCATGAGCCCACTAGCCTTATACAACTCTCCACCTAGTTGTATAAGTCGGCGTAAAGCCTGAATCTGGGCGAAATATATCTACCCCCCTGGATGCAACCAGGTGACTTTACCTTCCTGCTGTCACAATATATATATATATTTTCATCTTTTCATTTTTATTATTATCATTTTTATTTGTTAAAAAATGTTTTATTCCTCACTTTATTCACTTATACACCATCTATGTATGGGTATGCTCTTCCATGTGAATTTGATATGCAGATGCGTCAACATCACTTTCACCCCTACCACTCTAGCACTTCATTATTTATTCATCATACAATAGCTCTTTTTCACCCTTTTCACATATCCACATAGTCTCTTACTCTTCGCTACATTTCCACATTGATACATTTTTCATAGCTCCTATTCATTCAATTTTTATACAGATATATCCAATCAGTATACAAGCATTATATCCTGGCATGGTGGCTCGCGGCGAGCAACGGGTCTGCCGCCCACGACCCCCCCATGCATCCTGGCTAACGTATCTCCCACCTCTACCCCGGGTGAGACATCATACGCGGTATCACCCTCTGAGCCTTTCCCCAAACGAGGTCTCATTACACGGGCTGTTTAGAAAGGTACAATATTGTTATGTAGTTTTCACCATTCCCCTTTTCCTTATTTTTGCTTCCCCCCCCCCCCTTTTTCCTTCATCTTATTGGGTTTGTCTATGGGGACTAGTGGATCCCTAAAAACTACTACAACTAATTTTTCCATTTATCTCATTTTAGATCACTTTCATGCATCCAAACTCCTGATGAGTGGTAGGCGACCATGAAACGCGTAGGGTTTACATCCTTGGATGCTCTACAACAGCTTATATCATTATTTATCAATCAGATATGTGTCAATCATGTTATTACTTATATATTTATTATTCATTGAATTATTTATTATCATGTTTGTATGTCATTAATCCTGTTCCCCAATTAATCATGTGTTATTAAATGAATGATGATTATGAATTGTGATTACATTTCTGTATCATAAACATATTGTGATTACTGGTTTACTTATACCGTATTATGTCAATTCAGAGGGAACTATGACATCCAAGCTATCTATTTTTATTTTATTTATTTTACCTTTATACCTCAATTAAAGTCCCAACTCCACTACTTTCCTGCATTTTTACATATTACCCAGGGATGGAGGTATTCTGGTATGTTAATAGGGTGGGATGGGTCTCAACCCCTCTTTTCTCTAAAAGTGGCCTTAAATTGTTGTTAATGTATTGTTCTGGGTCTTGTGTTACCACTATCCCCAGGTAGTCCATTTTCTCCACAATTTTTAATTGGGGGATTCCTTCACAAACGCCATTGCCTACTGGGTCCACCGGCAAAAGTGCGGATTTCTCCCAGTTCTCCCTTCTTTAATTTCTTTATTAAACTTTACTTAAACCATGTGTGGAAATTGTAATACTGATTTTAAAATTATTAACCAATTTACATCCTATATCTTTAAAAAAACTGGCAAAGAAAAACCCCTGGAGAAGCCTTTAAGTAAAACACGTTGTTGTCTCCTGGTCTGGATACATTTCCAACCATTGCTGCATGTTTTCTGTAGATTCACTGGTGTTCGATTTTGCATGATTAACCCTTTGCCCGTGTGTTATGGTATTCCTTTTAAAACATTTGAGAATGGGTGGGGACTTGAGCACTCATGCTCGTACTTGCATGATCCCACCCATTTGCACTGGCTCTCATTGAATGCAAAGCCGTAACCCGTTTAATAAGGGGACACTGAACCGGAGGGTTTAACCATAAACCTATGTCTATATTACCCCATTGTAAAGATGGGTATAAGGACAATTTTTGTCTAAACGACTCATCGGGTACCACCTAAACCACCAAAGCTTTTATATGTTTCAAGCACCTGCTCCAGGTGTTTAAAAAGACCGCTACAGTATTCCAGGTGTTTTACTCCTAACACACTGGCATAAATGCTAAATACCTATACCCAATTACGAAAAGACGCCATGGGTCTACGCCTATCATCCTCAGGTTTATCCTCAGATTTCCTGTCAGACTTGTTATTAAACTCTTTTGCTGAGGGCAGTAACGACAAAATGTCAATGAACTGCCCATTACATATTTTTTTCTTTTACCTTAGCAGACAGGTGATACCCAAGTGGTGACAGTTCACAGGGAAAAATCTCCTTTGGACAGGATTCAGGGACTGAAGAATTATTAATATTAATTGAAGCTGGGAAAGTAATAATTCTATTGGTGTTAGTTGCTGAAATAGAAGAAGCACTATTAAGTATTAACAACATTTTTACAACCATTCCCGGATTCATTAATACATTAGAGTAATTAACATTATCATTACATTATATTGTTTAACACCTGTGTTAACTCACCATGACCACTAGATGCCGTTGTTGCATTAACTTACGTAGGAGAACTCAGCAGCTGCTGCTCTCTTAAGCCTCCAGTGGTCACAATAGGAATCACTTGCTCTAGTCTAGTGTGTGATGTAATCTTGTATGAAGCCCTGTACACATGGCGAAAATCTCGTCGCAAAAAAAAGTTGTTTTTCTCAACGGGTTTCTTGTCAAGCTTTCCTTGCATACACACTGTCAATCCAAAATCTCGTTGGTCTAAACCACGGTGACGTACAACACGTACAACGGCAGTATAAAGGGGAAGTTCTATTCTCATGGCGCCACCCCTTGGGCTGCTTTTGCTAATCTCGTGTTACTGCGTGTTAGTAAAAGTTTAGTGAGAGACGATTCGTGCTTTTCAGTCTTCGTGCTTTCAGTTCGTTACAGCGTGACGAATGTGCTATCTCCATTACGAACGCTAGTTTTACAAGAAGGCGCGCTCCCGTCTCATACTTGATTCTGACCATGCGTGGTTTTTGAAGACTCGGAAAACCATACACACAAACGGTTTTCTCGTCCAAAAACAGTCTGAGGAGAATCACGATGAGACAACTGAGACTCCCGACAAGAAAAAAGAAAGCAGGTTTTCTTTTTTTCTCGTTGAGATTCACGACAGTTTTCTCAACGAGAAACTATACACACGAACGGTTTTCTCGGCAAGAAAGCTCTCCCGACAGTTTTCTTGTCGTTTATTGCCGAGAAAAACGGTCGTGTGTACAAGGCCTGACTGTCGTTCTGTGTGGACGCTGCTGTCTTCTCAGCCACCACAGTGGATGCTGATACCTGAGCCCTCCTTCCTCTGTTCCTGGGAGGCAACGGCAAAAGGGTTCTCCTCCTCCTCTTCTCTCTGAGGCTGGCTATTCTGGTCCCCGCACTTGAAGCTGCTTCTCCTGGCGGCGCTATGTCTGGTTCCCTTGGCTCTGAGGGGGAGGGGGGGGACACTGTGGCGGGCAGCGCTGGTTTTGCTGCGGGAGACATGGGCTGAGATTGACAGGTTTACCTCTTCTATTAGATAAGGCCTGTCCTTCCTCTTCAGGCACTTGCTACTTGCTCGCCCCATTCCAGGCATCTTCTCAGCCATAACACTCACTTCATGGTCAGGACAGCTTTCAAAAAATAATGGCTCAATTGAGCAGAGCTTGTTGCTGTACTCTGACCAGCTGTGAGGAGATTCCTGCGGGCGGCCCCTTTATATAACCTTACCTCCCTTCCAGAATGTTCCCCCTGGTCATGTGACCTTTTGCACTTTCCTGATTGGATCAATGACATTCCCTATTACCTAATCCTTTTTATCCCACCTGGCCTATTGTACAATTTTTTTTTAAAGTGACATGACTCCTTTTTTTTTTATATAAATCAATATCTAGCTATCCGGGGGGTATCCACATGTCCATGCTGTTCGGGCCATATTCTTTAGCCCTCTCAGTCCATTCTTGTTGCATCAACCCAAAGCTAATATCTTAGCTATACTGCAGCTCTTCAGTCTATATATTTAAAAAAAAATGTTTCTCATAGACAGAATAATGAGTTTTATTGCAACTTTCATCATTTCATTTTCCAAGACGCCACATCAGAACACAGTGTTCAATCCCAAATGCATTATTTGTCTCTCTCTCGTCCCAGTAGCTGATGAAAAAGAAAAGAAAAGATTATTTGGCACTTATACTTGGAATAAGTTATATATCTTTTATCTTTACTGTCTAGGCAGGCCTGTGCAGCATAACAACTGTCATAAATCAAAATTAATGTATGCTTTTCTTTAGAAGAGGAATGAAAGGTACAGATTTTTATTTCTTTGTTTGTCCCTGTCAAAGATTTTTTTCACTTTCTGTATGGTGAAACCATTGTCATGAATATCCATCTAGCTGAGCTCTACATAGCAGTAAGAACCCAACAGGCATTCTAATCCTTACCTATTCTATAAACAACAAACATATACAGTACTTCAAAGCTGAACTGCACTCTTTTCCAGTAATGGCTGCCGTTTATCTTTGCCATGTGTTCTTCTAGGTACAGAATATTTGGCCATCTCGATTGGTTGTACTTCGACAATGTAACACTGCACCTCTCAGTGTATATTGCAAACAGGCAGAAAATAATATTTTATTCCAGAAGAGACATAGTATATCTTTAACAATCTTGTAGGGTGACCAGGATGTGAGTGTGAGTGTGCGACGCTTCTCCTCCCTCCTCTCTCCGCTCGTACCCCTATCAGCTCTCTAGCATTGATGGAAACAACTTGCTGAGAAGCGTCTCCCTGTTTCCCTGTTTCCCAGCCTCAGCCTACGCCTATGCCTACAATCTTCATCAAACCGGAGCATGTAGTCGGAGCGGGTGGAGATTACAGCCTGCAGCCTCCCAAACTGCGGACGAAGGATCCCTAACCCTGCAAGGCAGATAAGGAGCGTGTACCAACGGTGATACACCAGCCTACACCAGCCTACAACCCACATAATCCTCAGCGTGGAGTAAGGAGTATGTGATTCATAGACCAGGAAGCAAAGCCAACGCGAGGAGTCGGAGCAGAGTGCATCAGAGCGGGGAAGGGTAAGGACGGGACTGTGCTGTTAAAACTGTTCATTATCAATAACATTGACCTTTCAGGACACCTTGTTGGGTGAAGGGGGTTGGTGAAGGGACGTCTGTGAGAGAGGCACCCCCCCCCCACTCTCTTTTGTGAAACAGCGCAGAGGAGCATCCCGCCGGAGGAAGAGCGTGCGGTTTTCCTCAGCGGAAGGGAGTAGCGACCTTAGACCCCCGACACCCCCCGAGCACACTAGCTCATCATCTCAAAACAGAGATAAGCACTTGCAGTGGCATACTCCAGGCATACTCCAGGAGAGTGGAAATAGCACAAACTAACCAGGGACTGATAAAGCATATCCCTAAGAATTACTACTGTCAATGACAATACAGGAGGGCTGTGTTTTAAGACATTTCTAAACAAAATATTAAACTACACCACTGGGGATTAAAAAAGAGGTGTGTCCCTGTCCCCCCCCCCCCCGGCCAGCGTTGGACTGCAGAAAAAATATCTATATTAGCAGGAGGGTTGGAGCTTATGTGGAGCTTATATTGAAAAGTCGGGAAACTTTGGAACTTTAAAAATAAGGAAAGGAAAGGAGACTGTTCCCTCTTCCTGAAAAGTTTTTATTTTTTTCCTTTCTCCATCCTCTCCCCCCCCCCCCTTTTTTTCCCCTCCCTCCCCTGAGTGGAAGACTCAGACCCTCTCTTTACCAACCTCCCTGCCCTGCCCGCGCTCTATCAAAGGGGTTACTTGTCTGTCTGTACCATATGGTAGCTAACATTAATATAGCAGCACCCTACACACCCTAGACCCGATAATGTCAACACAACGGACCACCAAAGCAAGTATAGCAGCAAGCCAAGCGGCAGCGGCAGCGAAATTAGGAAAATATTCACACAACCCAGATCAACCCCCAACCCAGACCCCTCCAAAAAATAGCCAGCAGCCCAAACTACAGCTGGGGGCTACTGGGGCAAGAAAAAGTCAGGGACAAAATCAGATACCCCTAGATGGGGGTGATATGGAGAGGAGACTCTCAGGAATTAACGGGAAAGGTGGGGGCTCCGGAACTCTAACTGAAGGTGCAAGAGAGGGACAAAGTGAGCCAACATTAAAAGAGGTGTTTGCAGCAATTAACTCTTGTAAATCCTCTTTAAGTGAAGTAACCACCCAACTTAGAACAATACAGGAGGAAGTGGCTCTGGTTAGACATGACATACAACAAGTAAATGAAAGAACAACAGCTCTGGAGGAAAGAGTCAGTCTTGTGGAGGATGTATTGACCCCCCTTAGAAAAGAAATAAAAGAAATGAGAGAACAAATGATTAAACAGGAACTGAAGATGGACGAAATCGAAAATAGAATGAGGAGGAAAAATATTAGGGTTGTGGGACTTCCAGAACATAGCGAAGGAGCAGACCCAGGAGCTTTTTTTGAAAAATGGATCAGAGAGACATTTGGCCAAGAATCTTTTTCACAATTTCTAGCGGTAGAAAGGGCACATAGGGTCCCAGTTAGACGTCTTAGACCAGATGGTCCTCCCCGCCCCCTCCTGATCAAGATGTTTTATTATAAAGACAAAATGACAATAATCCAGAAGGCCCGAGATATGGGAAATGTCCTATACAATGGAACAAGGATATCTATCTACCCAGACTTTTCGCCAGAACTGCAGAAGAAAAGAGCTAGGTTCGGTGAAGTGAAACGTAAATTACAGCAATCAAAATTCACATATGCACTACTATACCCAGCAAGATTGAGGGTGAATGCACCAGATGGGATAAAGTTTTTCGATACGCCTGAGGGGGCGACGGAGTGGTTATTATCGTATGGTGAAGCCCCATAGAGAATATATACATGGACTGCTGCTTATCACACTTATTTAAGATAATTTTCATTTAAATTTTTATCTATATTTTTTGCATACGTGGCTTTTCTCTTCCCTTAGGGAGGAGATAGGGATAAGTAGAAGTATTCACAAAGGGAAACACGAAACATGAAACACAGAATTTGAAATATATAGGGAGTTTTTTTTTTTTTTTTTCTCAGATAGGAGAGAGACACGAGAAGGGTATGAGGGGGGGAGGGGGGGAGATAAAGGGTGTGTTTGAATTGAAGGGAATGAGGTTCAAGCTATCCCCCTTTATAAGGGTGAAGCGCGAACATCCTCCCAACTATAAGGGTAAAAAGTGTATGGGGAAGGGGGGTATGAGGAATTGGGGAGATGTATTCTGGATTGGGAGGGAGGAGGGAGGGGGAGAGGGAGGGAACAAGGGGGAAGCAAAACAAGGGATGCACCAAAAGGGTGAACATTTGAAGACGGATGTAAGTGAGGGTCACAATAGGAAGCCTCAACCCAAGCCAAGGAAGGCGGAGAAAAGGGTTTATGAGATAGGAAGTAGGTATGTATGGAGTGAAAGGAGAGAAAGAGGGGAGGTGATAGTTACACAGATAAAGAATATTAAGAAAATGTTAAAGAAAGAAATGGGCAGGTTTTTGATCACTAAAGGGTTCACCATGGAAATAGACACTTACACGCGCAGTAAAAATGTATGGCTAATAGGACACAAGTGGAAAATTTAACAATATGCTCATGGAACGTCCGAGGTTTGGGAGACTCAGGGAAAAGGGCAGCAGTAATGTCACTGATGAGAACATATGGAGCATCAATTATATGCCTCCAGGAGACCCACCTCACAAAGAACTCTGCATCCCAATTGGGATGGAGAGAGTTTAAAACGCAATTTCACTCGGTCCACACCTCATACTCTAGAGGAGTGGGCATATTCATTAAAATGGGTATAATGTTTAAAAGTATTCAGAGTAAGGTGGACGATTCAGGGCGCTATGTTTTTTTACACTGTAAGATAGACAATAAAGAATATATACTGGCCAACCTGTATATCCCACCCCCCTTTGATGCCATAGTGCTGACTTACCTGATGGAGTTTGTTCTGGAGAGACCAGGGATACCGGTGATAGTCACGGGAGACTTTAATATGGCCTTAGACTGGCGTAAGGACAGATTCCCTAGTAGGACACATCAGAATAGAACAAGAGATGTTAGATTATCAAAATTTCTAGACGAAATAGGCCTGAAAGATGTGTGGAGACTACGCAACCCCGAGACTCGGCAGTACTCCTGTTTTTCCAGAACACACTCCACGCTCTCAAGAATAGACTTAGCCTTGGGCAACGATGAGGCAATACCAATAATAAAACAAGTAAAATATATGCCAAGGAGCCTCTCGGATCACTCCCCAATATTGGTTGTGTTAGACACAGGGGAAATAATATACCAAAGGGAGGGGAAAATAAACCCACATTGGATGGAATTAATAAAAGACCCAAAAGAGATACTAGAGGAGATCAGAGAATTTATAGAAATAAATCAAGGCACCGCCTCAGAGCAAGTGGTGTGGGATACACTAAAAGCCTTTTTTAGAGGTATAATGATCCAAAAAATCTCCAGGATAAAAAAACAATCTAGAGAAAATGAGCGAATAGCTAGCGAGTTGGTCTCTAAGAATGAAGAAAAATTTATTAGGGATCCAACGGAGAACAACTCAAGAGCATGGATACAAGCACAACAGAACTATAGATTACTAATTCAAAAAAAAATAGAAAACAAACAAATTTTCCAAAAACAAGTAGCATTTGCAGAGGGAGAAAGCACAGGCAGAATGCTGGCCCATTTAATTAAAACAAACTCGCCCTCCTCAATAGTACCAGCGATAAAGGTAAACGGGGACAGAATTACTTCTCAAAAATCTGAAATAATAGATAGTTTCCGGGACTTTTATGAGGACCTGTACAGTTCAAAGCAAGAGGAAAGAAGAGAAGAAATGGACTCCTTTTTTGGAAGGTTAACCATCCCCTCGCTATCGGAAATGGATAGAGTAGCACTAGATAAACCCATAACTTTAGAAGAAGTACAAAGTGCGGTACAAGGGATGGCAGGACAGAAATCCCCGGGACCGGACGGTCTCCCGGTGGAGACCTATCGGTTCTTCGGGAAAGAGCTGCTCCCGGAGCTTACTAAGGTTCTAAATAGCTCTATAGATAAAGGAGAACTCCCCCCGTCTATGATGGACTCAACAATAATAGTTATCCATAAAGAGGGAAAGGATCCACTGGACACTTCATCATATAGACCTATTTCCTTACTTAACACGGATACAAAAATATTGTCAAGGGTCTTGGCTGCCAGACTGAGCGGGGTAGTTGACAAACTGGTGCATCCCGACCAATCGGGATTTATCCCGGGAAGGGCCACCCACACAAATATAAGAAGAGTCTATATGAATCTTCAGATACCAACAGAGGAAGACGGAAAAAGAGCAATTGTCTCGCTAGATGCCGCCAAGGCCTTTGATAATGTAGAATGGAAATATTTGTGGAGAGTTCTGAGGGAGTATCGGGTTGGACCGATCTTTATGAAATGGATTAAATTATTATATAAAACCCCAGAAGCGAGAGTGAAAGTGAATAACGTTCAGTCTGAGAGGTTTCGATTGCAGAGGGGAACGAGACAGGGGTGCCCGTTGTCCCCCCTTCTATTTGCCCTCGCAATCGAGCCTCTAGCAATAGCTCTCAGGTCGACCCCGGAGATAAGAGGATTTATAAGAGGGGAGATAGAGGAGAAAGTAGTATTATACGCGGACGATCTCCTCTTGCTACTGGGAGATACACAGCAGTCACTAGGAAAAGCTATGGAACAGATAGGGAACTTTGGAAGCTTTTCAGGCTTGTCTATAAACTGGGGAAAATCTATGCTGCTTCCAGTGGACCCTCTTTTGAACCCCTTACCGCAAGAGGCCACAAAAATACAAATAACAACTCAGATAAAATATTTGGGTGTAAATATATCCAAAGATCCTAACCATTAAATTGCAGACAATTTGATTCCCTTGTTTAATAAATACAGGGGAAAAAGTAAAAATTGGAAACGCCTCCCACTTTCAGTGGCAGGCCGCTGTAATTTAATAAAAATGGTCTGGATGCCACAGCTTCTCTATGTCCTACAAAACTCCCCAGTGTGGGTATATAAAAAATGGTTTAAAAAAATAGAAAGTATATTTAGGGAGCTAATCTGGAAAGGGGGGGTAGCAAGAATAAAACTAAATACCTTACAGAGGACAAAGAGGGAGGGAGGGGTGGCACTCCCACATCCGTTTAGCTACTTTTTGGCAGCCCAGATTCAATACATGAAGGGCAGTAACATGGAAGGAGGAGAAATAAAAAAGAGAATACTATTAGAGAACCCCACGCACGATACCCTAGTAGAAGCTGTGGAATCAGGCTCATTTACTATGAAAACACCCACTCTGGACCTTATGATTAGAACATGGAAAGAGGTGAAGACTGTGCTGGGATACAACGGTATTAATGAGTATACCCCTATATGGGAGAATGACAATCTGACAGAAATACAGAAGATGGGAACAGTCAATGAATGGAAAAAACAGGGCATAAGATATATCTCCCAGCTGGATCAGGATGGCACACTAAAAACTTTTCAGACATTAAAAGAACAATATAAACTCACAAATAAATCTTTCTATAAATATCTACAAATAAGGCATGCATTAGCAAAACAATATAAAGGAACAGTAATGACTTGGAGTAAGATCCCTCTCTTAAAGGAAATTATTAACACTAAAACATCTAAGGGTTCAATAACAAAGATCTATCAATTTTTACAAAAGGGGAGCCAAAGGGGAACCCATGGTCAGACATGTAGGAAGAAATGGGAAAAAGATATGGGTAATCTATCTAATGAACAGTGGGGAAGAATCTTGGAGCTTGCTCAGACGGTCTCACTGTCTCCCTCCCAGAGGATGTCCCACCTCTTTTTGTTAAATCGAGCATATTACACGCCGTATAAACTTTTTTGTTTTGGACGCAGAGAAAATGACAGCTGTCCTAGATGTGGAAGAGAAAGGGGGGACATGATACATATGTTTTGGCGATGTCCGAAGCTACATCGGTACTGGAGGGAGGTAGTGAGAACAATGGAGCAGACTTTTGAGATACACATGGAGTTGGAACCCCTACAATGCGTATTGGGCTGGTTGGAGGGCGAAGGGATAAAGGATAACATTAAGTTAGCAATAACCAGATGCCTATTTCAAGCGAGGAGGCTGATAGCGCAGAAATGGCAATCAGTCTCCCCGCCGTCTAGCAATGACTGGGAACAAAACATGAATTTAACAATATTAAAACTTGACGTAATTGTAGCCGTATTAGTGCAATTATGACAGAGAAAATTAAGTACTGTCCGTGATACTTTTTTTATTTGCACTAACATAGAATTTTTCAGGACAAGCTTTCGGGGTATGTCCCCTTCTTCAAGGTCCAAGCAGTACTGATTCACAATTTTTTTAGCAGAATGTTGAAACAAAACAAGAAAAAAATCTCAGAGGGAAAGGAAAAAAAACACATACAAATCAATGGTAATAAAGATAGCAGCAGAGTTAGTGAGACAAGACAGAGTTAGTGAGATAAGACAGAGGGAGAGCTATAGACTTGAGGGGGGAGATGCTAGTCACAGAGGGGGTCATAAAACCTTAGTATAATGGGTAAGGAAACCAATATCTAAATTTAGGCCATTCGTTTTTGTGTTAAAAAGAATTATCATTCTTAGTTCAAATGTTTTCCTTTCCTGGATAGTTCTGAAATTCCCTTTAAGAACTAAAACATTGAGGTCTTCTATAGTGTGGTCCGGTTGTGAGAAGTGATGTCCCACAGGTGTGCAGAAACTCTCTTCTTTATGTTCCTTGATGGTATGTCTGTGAAAATGCATCCTCGCTTGCAACTTCTGTCCTGTTTCACCAACATAAGATCCTTTGCCACACCTGTTGCATTGGATGAGGTACACAACATTACTGGAGGTACAGTTGTAAGATCCCATGATAGTGAAGGTCCCATTTGTGTGTGTGACACTTTTGGATGGATTGATCTGGTTGCACAGTTTGCAGCGTTTTTTATTGCAGGGTTTGCTTCCATTATTTGTGACTTCATAATCAGAGTGAAGTTTCCTGCTGATTAGTTTGTGTCTGAGGTTGGGTGGTTGTCTGAAAGCCAATAATGGGGGTTGTTGGAATATTTCTTTCAGAGTTTCATCCTCTGTTATAATGGGCTGTAAATCTTTGATTATCTTTTTGATCCCTTCTAGTGTTGGGTTGTATGTGGTGACTGACTAGAGGTACTCGGTTATTTGTTTTTTTTCTCTTTGTATTGGAGGAGATTTTCTCTTCGGGTTTTCAAGGCTGTGTTTATGCTGTTGTTGATGGTTTTGTCTTTATATCCTTTCTTCTGGAAAGAGCCTGCCAGTGTTCTGAGATGTTTATCTCTGACTTCTGGGTCTGAACAAATTCGGTGGTATCTGATGGCCTGGCTGTGTATGATGGCTCGTTTAGTGTGTTGGGGATGAAAACTGGAACTATGAAGATAGCTGCATCGGTCAGTCGGTTTTCTGTATATGGAAGTGTGAAGCTTGTCATCCCTGATGTATACTGTAGTGTCTAGGAAGTTGACATGTGTGTTCGAATAGTCCATTTTTAGTTTGATAGATGGGTGAAAAGTGTTGATCAATGAGAAGAATTGGTTTAGATTTTCTTCACCTTCAGTCCATATCATGAAGATATCATCAATATAGCGATAATATCTGTATGGCTTTTGTTGTATGCTGTTCAGGAATTTGTCCTCCAGGTCAGCCATAAATAAGTTTGCATATTGGGGTGCCATTTTGCTTCCCATAGCAGTACCCATACATTGGAGATAGATGTCATTGTTGAAAGTGAAGTAGTTGTGTGTAAGAATAAATTTGATGAGCTGTGTAACATCCTCAGCCGTGTATTTGTGGTTTGGTGTGGATGATAAGAATCTGTGACATGCTGCCAACCCATCCTTGTGAGGGATGTTACTGTACAGAGATTCTACATCCATAGTGACTAGAAGTGTATTTGGTGGTAATTGTTGTATATTGTTAAGCTTGTTCAGAAAATCAGTGGTGTCTTGCAGGAAACTAGTAGTGTTCATGACTAACGGTTTTAACATGTTTTCTACAAGGCCTGAGATATGTTCGGTAAGTGTATTCATACCTGTTATAATGGGTCTGCCTGGATTTCCTGGCTTGTGAATTTTGGGCAGCATGTAGAAGTCTCCAATATCTGGATTATCTGGAATCGCATTGATGAGTTCTGAATGCAGGTGGCTTGGTATGGTCGCAATCAGACCTTTTAATTGCTTAGTAAAATCCTGGGTCGGATCATAATCCAGTTTTTTGTAGTAAGTAGTATTTGCCAGCTGCCTCTGACCCTCTTGTATATATTTGTCTGTATCCATCACAACGACTGCTCCCCCTTTATCTGCTGGTTTGATGGTTATGGCCTGATTCTTGCGCAGATCGTGTACAGCTCTTCGCTCCAGTGGTGAAAGGTTGTATAATATTTTCTTTTGCTGGGTGGATATCAGAGATGTTACTCGCAGCCTGAAGCTGTCAATATAGGTATCCAGTTTGGGGTTGCGTCCTTGTGGAGGTGTGAAGTTGCTGTTCTTTTTCTTTTTATCACCTCCTATTGTCCTAGGATTCCTTTCATTACTGTGAAAATATTCTTTGAGCCTCAGTCTCCTAAAGAATTCCTCCATATCTGACCATACCTGTAAATTATCCAATTTGGTGGTTGGGCAGAATGTGAGGCCTTTGGAGAGGACTGTTGTTTCTGGTGCAGAAAGTTTATGAGCTGACAAATTTATGATTCCAAGATCCTCTGTTATATCCACATTTTCTGTCAGGTCAGCATTAACACAAGGGATACCTTGGGATTCTGGATCGGGTTCCAAGTTGCTGATAGCAGGAGTAATAGAAGTTGTGTTTGTTTTGTGTTGTTTAGGTTGTATCCAAAAGGTCTGCTCTTGGTGTAGCTTTTGGAGTTTTTTTTGCTTCCTGTTCATGGCATGTTTTTGCAGTTGTCTTTGTAAGGTTTCAATTTCATTCATACAATATTAAAAGAAAGGACGACATATATTAGACAGGGAGCTCTAAAAAGATTTGAAAAAATTTGGAAACCTTGGCAGGAGAAAAAACATTAATTGAACATAAGTAAAGACATCGAAGATAGGGAGGGACGAGTGGGAGGAAGGAGGGGGTGAGAGTGGGGGATAGAGGACAACTAGTGGAAGGATGGGGAACGGAGTATGGAAGGAGCGATTTGAGGTCAAGAGGAAGGGAAAGTTGTGTTGGTTTTAAGACGATATTATTTATTATCTGTTTTGTATGTGAATTTGGGGAGGGAAGGGGAAGGAATGTATTGTAAAATGGAAAATGGTTTAATAAAGATATGAAGTATAAAAAAAAAAACAATCTTGTAGGAGAGATTTGTAAAAGCTGCATTTATGGCTGCACAACTCCTGGTGATTTTGCACAACTTCTGGCTGCACTGAACAACTCCTGGCTGTATTGCACAATTGCTGGCTGTACTGCACAACTCCTGGCTGTACTTTCACAAAGTAATGTACTATAGGATCTCTAAGCTGTCTATGACCTGTTCTGCTTCCAGAGTCTCAAAGCACCACAGTATCACACTTGCAGCACTGAGGTCTTGTGTACTCATGTAGCCACAGGATCATCAGTTGCCTACAGCTGATATCCACCAGGCTCTTCTTAGTGAGGGAGTTGAAGATTTTCACCACTTCTGGACAAGCTGGGCTCTCTCCCACAGCTTCCCCAAGGCTCTATCCCTTGAGCTTTCTCCTGATCCAACTAGACCCTGGGACTGGGCTTGGAAAATAGGCCCCCCAGCTAAGCCTAGCTGCTGGGACCTCTGTGTTTTCAAGCTGGCTTCCTCAAAGACTTCTGCCCAATGGGGCAGAGCCCCTCAACAGGGGTCTCCTCCTGCAGAACTGGACCCAGGAACTCTCTCCCTGCTGCTCAGGCCTCAAACTATTTCTGGGCTTTTCCCCCCCACTATCTGGGCACACCTCCCCAGGAATTAGCTGAAGTCCCATAAATATTCAGGCTGCAGACTCTGTCCTTCTTCCCACTATGTTCTAGAATTCTCTAGAAGACAGGGGGAAGTAACAGAACAGCAGTCTATGAAACAGTGAACAGCTCTAAGCAATTCACCCCTGCTCCTCTGATTACAGTGAAGCCAAACTAAATTTACCTAGCAGCCTGCGCTACAATAGGAGGGTGCTACAACATGAATCATAAATTATAATGTAGAGGGGTCCCCAAATTTAACCCCGCTATACTTAAATTTAGGGGTGACCAGAGCAATAGTTAGCTCGGGTCTTTTGATTATTTGGACTCTGCTTTACTGCTGTGTCATCTGGCGTGCAGTTCCCCTTTAGTCGTATAGGTGGTGTTGTCACCTATACCCGGGGTTGAACCACAGGCGATGGAGTGGATATTGGATGTACTTTCTCGGCTGCCGTTGGTGGGCGGTTCTGGCCTGCTGTGCATGCCGGGAGAGGATATATAAGGGACAGACGCCATTACACAGGGAGCCAATTCCCAAAGCCCATGCCCGGATGACCATTACACTGGGGCCATTTTATGCAAGAAGGGAGCTACCCCTCAAGGGGGGATGCGCCCAATCATGATTGAGGGGTCTCGGGCACCTTTAGCTCGAGACTACGGAGTTCCGGATGGGCTCAGTACCTTTGACTGAGTCCATAGAAGAAGCTGAGGAAACCCAGGGAACCTTGGAGGGGTGACCGCTCTGACTGAAGGGGAACCGGGGGAGGATCGATCCCATAACAAGAGGGTAGTGATAAAGATTGCTAACTCGGGAAAGGCCTGGTGACCTGTCAGAGGGAAGGATTCCTAGCTTCATGGACTGCCTTAGAGGAGCTGTTTGCTGTTTAAAATGGAGGGATCTCCTTGACTTGGTCCTTGGAGGGGACTGAGTCATTGTTCCAGCATCACGCTGGCTGCTAGTGCTATTGAGTGACTATCTGGGTGAGCTGTACCCACTCTGGATCGAGTGGCGACAAAGCCAAGAGTGTGCCTGAATCAACTTCTGTCTGCTAACCTTTTTCTTCTCACTTCAACTCTCTGGTTCCTGGAAGCAAGATATAATAAACTCACGTTGGAGTTGATACAGTGGGGCAAAAAAGTATTTAGTCAGCCACCAATTGTGCAAGTTCTCCCACTTAAAAAGATGAGAGAGGCCTGTAATTGTCCTCATAGGTATACCTCAACTATGAGAGACAAAATGTGGAAACAAATCCAGACAATCACATTGTCTGATTTGGAAAGAATTTATTTGCAAATTATGGTGGAAAATAAGTATTTGGTCAATATCAAAAGTTCATCTCAATACTTTGTTATATATCCTTTGTTGGCAATGACAGAGGTCAAACGTTTTCTGTAAGTCTTCACAAGGTTGTCACACACTGTTGCTGGTATGTTGGCCCATTCCTCCATGCAGATCTCCTCTAGAGCAGTGATGCTTTGGGGCTGTCGCTGGGCAACACGGACTTACAACTCCCTCCAAAGGTTTTCTATAGGGTTGAGATCTGGAGACTGGCTAGGCCACTCCAGGACCTTAAAATGCTTCTTACGAAGCCACTCCTTCGTTGCCCGGGCGGTGTGTTTGGAATCGCTGTCATGCTGAAAGACCCAGCCACGTTTCATCTTCAATGCCCTTGCTGATGGGAGGAGGTTTGCACTCAAAATCTCACGATACATGGCCCCATTCATTCTTTCATGTACACGGATCAGTCGTCCTGTTTCCTTTGCAGAGAAACAGCCCTAAAGCATGATGTTGCCACCCCCATGCTTCACAGTAGGTATGGTGTTCTTTAGTTGCAACTCAGCATTCTCTCTCCTCCAAACACGACGATTTGTGTTTCTACCAAACAGTTCTACTTTGGTTTCATCTGACCATATGACATTCTCCCAATCCTCTTCTGGATCATCCAATTGCTCTCAGCTGGGCCCGGATATGTACTGACATAGGCAGGGGGACATGTCTGGCACTGCGGGATCTGAGTCCCTGGCGGCGTAGTGTGTTACTGATGGTAGTCTTTGTTATGTTGATCCCAGCTCTCTGCAGGTCATTCACTAGGTCCCCCCGTGTGGTTCTGGGATTTTTGCTCACCGTTCTTGTGATCATTTTGACCCCACGGGGTGAGATCTTGTGTGAAGCCCTAGATCAAGGGAGATTATCAGTGGTCTTGTATGTCTTCCATTTTCTAATTATTGCTCCCACAGTTGATTTCTTCACACCAAGCTGCTTGCCTATCGCAGATTCAGTCTTCCCAGCCTGGTGCAGGTCTACAATTTTGTTTCTGGTGTCCTTCGACAGCTCTTTGGTCTTCACCATAGTGGAGTTTGGAGTGTGACTGTTTGAGGTTGTGGACAGGTGTCTTTTATACTGATAACAAGTTCAAACAGGTGCCATTAGTACAGGTAATGAGTGGAGGACAGAGGAGCCTCTTAAAGAAGAAGATACAGGTCTGTAAGTGCCAGAAATCCTGCTTGTTTGTAGGTGACCAAATACTTATTTTCCACCATAATTTGCAAATAAATTCTTTCCAAATCAGACAATGTGATTGTCTGGATTTGTTTCCACATTTTGTCTCTCATAGTTGAGGTTTACCTATGATGACAATTACAGGCCTCTCTCATCTTTTTAAAAGGGAGAACTTGCACAATTGGTGGCTGACTAAATACTTTTTTTCCCCACTGTATATTCCAATATACCTTGATATATATGTGCATAAATATTTACATTATGTTTCCCCTTAATAAAATCATTCATCAATATATATAGTAAGTTACCATAGGTAAATCATCCAAGGTATAGTGTCCTCCATGATCTAAATGAAAAGGACGATGGAATATATAGCACAAAAGAGACAAAAGACATAAGGCTGCATGCAAAATAAAAACGGAAAATGTATTATCAAATACTTACCGTAATTTTCCTTTCCTGATGGACTCCATGGCAGTCTACGTGTGGGTTAACCCCACCTCTTCTCCAATGCTATAGGACCCCACTCCCATAAATTTGAGCTCACCGCTAGAGACTGCGTTCCGTAACTAGCCAACTCTTGACCGATGGGTGGGAACTCCGTCTGCCATGGAGTCCATCAGAAAAGGAAAATTATGGTAACTATTTTATAATAATTTTTTTATTTTCCTGAAAGACTCCATGACAGTCTATGTGTGAGAAATAACTAGCCAGACCACATGGGTTTTGGCCTGTCAACCGACAGGATTTTTAAACCAAAGTTCACAGAAGATAGAGAAGCAGGCTCTATGCAGTAATGTGACATAAAGGTATTAATGGAGGCCCATGAGGCCGCTTTGCAGATGACGTCTGAAGCCACATGCCGAGCTGCTACCCACGAAGCCGCTATACCCCTGGTGGAATGTCCTGTCACCACCTCTGGAGGAGCCAAGCCCTTAGCCCTATAAGCCTGCTGGATGGACTGGACGATCCAGGCCGCAATCGTTCTGGTCAAGGCTCGCTTCCCTCTGTTACTTCCGGAGTACAGAATGAACAGGTGGTCGGAGCGTCTAAAGGAGAAAGTAACTTGCAGGTATTCCTTCAGTATTTTGCTTACATCCAGAGGATGAACTTCGGTGGCCCCGGGGTCCTGAATGTAGGTAGGATGATTTCTTTGTTCTCATGGAACACTGAAGTGACTTTTGGATTTGAGCCAAGCATAGGGATGAGGACCACCCGGTCCGGGAAGAAAGTCATGAATGGTTCTTCATGACACAAGGACCCGATCTCGGAAACCCTTTTGGCCGAAGTGATGGTTACTAGGAAAACGACTCTTGCAGAAAAGTCTTTAATAGAAAGCGGGGCAGATCCCGCGATACTGAGTCCAGACAGAGAGTCGAGGACAAGGGGAAGATCCCATTTGGGGAATCTTGGCCTTCTTTGGGGCTTGAGTCTTGTTGCCCCACGGAAGAACTGCTGGATTAGAGGGTGAACAGCACATGATGTTCCAACAAGGCTGAGAATTGAACCCCGAGAGAGCTGATGAATAGAGACAGATCTAGGCCGGATTAAAGGAAGCTGAGGATATCTCTGAATGATCTGCCCGTAGAGGATGAGAATTCGACAAACTTGGCCCATATTCTCCAATAGACTTTATTCATGCTCGCTTTTCTTGAGCTCATGAGGGTGGTAATCACTCTTGAAGCACAACCAAGAGATTCCAGCCTCTCCCTCTCAAGAACCAGACCATCAGTCTCAGTAATGCCGGACAAGGGTGCAGGACTGCCCCCTGAGAAAAAAGGTCCGGCCTGAGAGGAAGAGGCACCGGATCCTGAAAGCTGAGCTGGGTCAGGAGGGGAAACCATGGCCTATTTGGCCAATAAGGTACTACCACCACACCTCGACTGCTTCTGCCTGGAGTCTCCGCAGAAATCTGAAGATGATTTGGAGCGGGGGAAAGGTGTATGTCCTGTTGAAGCTCTACTGATCTGTCAGGGCGTCTATTCCGAAGGCCTGGCTGCAACGGCCCCGAGTGTAATACTTCTTGATCTTGAAGTTACAGGGGGATGCAAATAGATCCACTTCGGGATTGACTCCCAGGGACAGGATCCACTCGAACGTCTGCACATGAAGAGACCACTCATTGATGTCCAACTGTGTGCGAGACAGGAAGTCTGCTTGGACGTTCTGGACTCCGGGGACGAAGACCGCTGAAAGATTGGTCAGGGTTTTTCTGAGCCCAAGAAATGATGGGCTTGACTTCTTGGAGCAAGGTGGAGCTCCAAGTGCCCCCTTGCCTCTTCACATAGGAGACCGCTGTGGTGCTGTCCATTCTCAATAAAACTGATTCCCCTTTCAGGAGATAAGTGAAAGATCGAAGGGCACACCAGGCTGTTCGAAGTTCCAGGACGTTTGAGCCCGGGTTGTGAAGACGGGCCTCCAACTTGCCTTGTGCAAGCTCTGACCTGCACAAGGCTCCTCAACCGGCACCACTGGCATCGGTCATGACCGTGACCCATTAGACGGGAGTAATGGAGTGGCAGGTGAGCAAATTTATGCACTGGAGCCACCAAAAGAGACTGGTCCTCATCACTGATGTTATGTGAATGGACTGATTGTTGTCCCCTGAATTCCCTTGTTGAAGAAACCCTGTCTGAAAAGGGCGTAACCTCCACAGAGACCATTTGACCATGGGGGTCGTAGAGACCATCGTGCCGATGATTCTTAGGCACTTCGATGCCTTTAGGCATGAGGAGCTCAGAGCCCGTGAGATTCTCTCCTGAATGACTTGGATCTTCTCCACCGGGAGGGAGATGGTGCCTTCCACCATGTCGAACTGGGCCCCTAAGTATATCAGGCGCTGGACTGGTTCCAGATGGCTTTTTACCAGGTTTAGGAGCCACCCAAATTCGGTCAGCATGGAGATGACCTGCTTCCTGTGGACCAGTAGCTGCTCCTTGTCTTGGGACCGTAATAGTAGGTCGTTGAGATAGTGGTACAAGCGTATCCCTTTTAATCTGATGGGGCCACCACGGCCAGAAGAACTTTAGAAAAAACTCGGGGTGAGGTTGTCAACCCGAAAGGGAGGCAGGTGAACTGAAGATGTTCTTGCCCAACTCTGAACCGGAGGCATTTGCAGAATTCTTCTGCCACAGGCACATGAAAATAGGCATCCTTTAAGTCGATTGAGATTAGCCAATCACCTGGCTGCATGGCTTGTTGGATGGTAGACAAAGTCTCCATTTTGAATCTTTCGTATTTTATGAACTTGTTTAGGTAAGTTAGGTCTATAACGGGGTGCCATGAACCGTTTTTCTTCTGTACAAGGAAGAGAGGGGAGTATACCCCTGGGACTCTTTGCCTTTTGGGACAGGCACTGCGGCTGCCTGTACTATCAGCGAATCCACATAGTACAGTAACATCTGCTTCTTTTCTTCTGACCGTGGAAGCAGGGTGGAAATAAATCTGGGGGAGGGGGACTGGAGAAGGACCATGTGTGGCCTGTGGAGACCGTCTTGATGGTCCAATAGTCAGAGATTGAGGCCACCCAGACGTGCCGGAAGAGGAGCAAACGTGGCCCCACCCGACCCGCCTGGGCGGGACCAATCTCAAAACAACTTAGCCGGTTCTTGTCCACTGGACGCCTGGCTTTCAGCGGGCTTTTAAAAGGATGACTGCCCTCTGCTCCAATTCCTTTTGAAGTCCCAGCCGGGCCTGTAAGAGCTCAGTACTGTGTCTTCTGCGCTGGGGCCTCTTCTGAGCGAACAGAAGCCTATCCTGAGGCAGGAAGCCCGACCTCCCACCCATGGCTCGGGCTATGGCGCTGTCCAGCCTGTTACCGAACAACCAGGGCCCCTCGGAGGAGATCCTACACCAGGCTTGTTTGGATGCTGGATCGGCGAGCCAAGGGCGCAGCCACAAGGCCGGCTTAGCCGTAACCGAGGATAGCATAGTCCGGGCCAACAGGCGGATAAGGTCGATCAAAGCCTCCCCCCGGAAGGCCACTGCCAGCTTCAGCTCCTGGACTGCCGAGCCCCTGGCTAGTTCTTCCGAGACTCCTCTGAGCATGGAGTCTACGTTCTCTGTCCAGGCCTCCAGCATGAGGGCTGGCCTCACAGAGGTGGTTACTTATCCATAGCACCCTGACGGACGAATAGGTGACGATCCTGCAGCCTTGTAGGAACACACACACGTCCTAGAAAAAAAAAAGGAGTAAAAATGCAGTGCAACTTCCCCTTTAAGAGCCAACACGCCCCCCCTCCTCAGCACCATAGCCCCAGGCTGGAACTTACCTTGACCTGAGAGCCTGGTGCCTGGAGGAGCTGTCACAAGCTTCCCACAATAATCCCCAATATGACAGGGGCTCACAGGGATTTAAATATCCCCGCCGTGTGACGTCCCCGCCGCGTCTGGACTGAGCCTGCGCAGTGGTGACCTGCTATCGAGCGCCTGCGCGGCCACCGCCTCTCCGGCTGTACCGCGAATGCGCGAAACCAAGCCTCGGTTTCTTCCGAGGATCGCGTATGCGCAGAAACGAGCCGGAGCCACGACCCAGAAGAGGGAGCCAATGTCCTGGAACGGAGCATTCCAGGCGCCATTAACCGGCCAAGACAACGAAAAGAAAGAAAATGGGGACACCAGAAGACAAACAGGGCATACAAACAAAAACTGCTGACCTACCAGCCGATTCACAACGCCCGGGCATACAGAGGCCGTCCCCACCACTGGACACAGAGGCCTGGAGCCACGCACCCGCCATGGCTGGGTCCTGGGCTATCCTGACACCACTAGAACATATGCCCAGCATCAACCTTGATCGATTGATCGTCCGTAAATGTAAGTGCATTGCTTGTAGGTCCAATGAGGAGGACAAAAAAGGAACGCAGTCTCTAGCGGTGAACTCAAATTTATGGGAGTGGGGTCATATAGCATTGGAGAGGAGGCAGGGGTTAACCCAGACGTAGACTGCCATGGAGTCTGTTAGGAAAATGTAGGTACAGTCGGTAAAGACCGATATACTATCCTCATATGCAGCCTTAGGCCAATGACAGGTAAGATAGAATGTAACTAGTCAACACTGAATTTGACCAAAAAAGATGGAGGGAGAGACAAGGGCGGTAAAGATGATGCCAAACATAGAGCTACTCCCCATCCTTGTAAAAAATGTAACAAAAAACAAATACCATAAACACCTCACTGTGGTGAAGTACTTATCCAAAAATGAATGTTTACATAGCTGGACATCAAAATATGTATAGCCATGAGAAGGCATGCAATCTATAAAACAGGACTGGTTCCCACATGTACAGCATATATGTATAAAAAAATAATATATACACGTGAGTAAACAGGGAACAGGTGAATATGATGCAGAGGTGGAAAAAAAATGGAATATATAGATATATAGATATATATCTATATATATTGTGAGGGGGTTAGCTCGGCAGCGGGTGTGTGTGACCCCCGGGATGGGCTCCCCACACAAAAACAGGCCCAGCAAACGGAGGTTGTGGTTTATTTTCTATTTACAGTGACAAAACACAGCAAAGCCAAAAGAAACATAAACAAAATAAATCCTGGTCAACTTGACCTCTGACTAAACATACAGGTTTCCTAACTAACAACTGGGATCAGCCTAGTGCTGTCCTAGTCCCTAAGTCCCTGGATTTAAATGTCCAAGCAAATAGCCACACAGGCTTTGTCTCACCGCACAGGGGTTCACTCTCCCTAGACAGTCCACACAGGTCTGGGTCCAGGCATGAGCTAACATCTAATGAAGCTGGGAGTTCTTATAGAGGCCTAAATGAGCTGACAAGCTTCAGCTGGTCTCATCAACTCCCTGTCTGCACGACGCCCCACACTCTCCCTAGAGGTATGAGTCATCCATGAGCCCACTAGCCTTAGCTGGGCTTATACAACTCTCCACCTAGTTGTATAAGTCGGCGTAAAGCCTGAATCTGGGCGAAATATATCTACCCCCCTGGATGCAACCAGGTGACTTTACCTTCCTGCTGTCACAATATATATATATATATAGATATATATATCTATATATAGATATAGATATCTATATATATTGTAAGTTTGGGGGTTGTTAGCTCTCGTAGTAGATGCGTTTTTTCAGTGATGCAAGCCAGTCAGGAACTCTGTTTAAGGGCATGGTAGCCCATGTTTATTTAAGAACACAAAAGTTCACAAGTACATCTGTAGTATTCACAGGGGGGTTCCACCATTCCTGTTTCTTGCATACTTAACCGTTTAGCCTAGGGCTTGGGTCTGCTCCTCAGACCCAAACAGTTTCCAAGAGTTTAAGCTTTCTCCTTGCTTACCCCTGGTCAGCACCTTTGTTGCTGTATCACTAATGATGTCTGCCTCCTGCAGACATGCACCGCCTCTGACTCCACTCAGAGGATGAGAGTCCACCTGACTCCCATGCACACAGAATTCCTCTCTGTTGGGTGGAGCCCTGATCCATAATCATGTCAGAACTAAATAGCCCAAGACACAGCTGTTCCATCAGCGTGTCTTTCTTTACCAAATCTGGCGTAAACCAACACTCTTGAAGGTCGCACAAAGTTGCACCCTCACAATATATATAGATATAGAGATATCTATATATATACAGTGGGTACGGAAAGTATTCAGACCCCCTTAAATTTTTCACTCTTTGTTATAGTGCAGCCATTTGCTAATTTAAGTTCATTTTTTTCCTCATTAATGTACACACATCACCCCATATTGACAGAAAAACACAGAATTGTTGACATTTTTGCAGATTTAATAAAAAAGAAAAACTGAAATATCACATGGTCCTAAGTATTCAGACCCTTTGCTGTGACACTCATATATTTAACTCAGGTGCTGTACATTTCTTCTGATCATCCTTGAGATGGTTCTACACCTTCATTTGAGTCCAGCTGTGTTTGATTATACTGATTGGACTTGATTAGGAAAGCCACACACCTGTCTATATAAGACCTTACAGCTCACAGTGCATGTCAGAGCAAATGAGAATCATGAGGTCAAAAGGAACTGCCTGAAGAGTTCAAAGACAGAATTGTGGCAAGGCACAGATCTGGCCAAGGTTACAAAAAAATTCTAAGATCAGAAATTGCCGCTCCAGGCAGATTAAGTTTTGGAAAGATGTTTCTCTCTCAGAGACCAAGGGTGCCGGCAATGCACATAGCAATGAAAACAAAAATGGTGAGGACAGCCGCACTCCAACGTATGTTTATTGAAGAAAGACAGGCACTACAAAAAACAGCATAAACCAGGACAGCTGACGCGTTTCACACTTGTTCAGTGTTTACTCATAGCTATTCTGCTGCATTTAAGGTTCCTAAGAGCACAGTGGCCTCCATAATCCTTAAATTGAAGACGTTTGGGACTACCAGAACCCTTCCTAGAGCTGGCCGTCCGGCCAAACTGAGCTATCGGGGGAGAAGAGCCTTGGTGAGAGAGGTAAAGAAGAACCCAAAGATCACTGTGGCTGAGCTCCAGAGATGCAGTCGGGAGATGGGAGATAGTTGTAGAAAGTCAACCATCACTGCAGCTCTCCACCAGTCGGGGCTTTATGGCAGAGTGGCCCGACGGAAGCCTCTCCTCAGTGCTAGACACACGAAAGCCCACATGGAGTTTGCTAAAAAAACACCTGAAGGACTCCAAGTTGGTGAGAAATAAGATTCTCGGGTCTGATGAGACCAAGATAGAACTTTTTGGCCTTAATTCGAAGCGGTATGTGTGGAGAAAACCAGGCACTGCTCATCACCTGTCCAATACAGTCCCAACAGTAAAGCATGGTGGTGGCAGCATCATGCTGTGGGGGTGTTTTTCAGCTGCAGGGACAGGACAACTGGTTGCAATCGAGGGAAAGATGAATGCGGCCAAGTACAGGGATATCCTGGATGAAAACCTTCTCCAGAGTGCTCAGGACCTCAGACTGGGCCAAAGGTTTACCTTCCAACAAGACAATAACCCTAAGCACACAGCTAAAATAACAAAGGAGTGGCTTAAAAACAACTCAGTGACTGGCTTAAACCCAATTGAGCATCTCTGGAGAGACCTAAAATTGGCTGTCCACCAATGTTTACCATCCAACCTGACAGAACTGGAGGGGATCTGCAAGGAGGAATGGCAGAGGACCCCCAAATCCAGGTGTGAAAAACTTGTTGCATCTTTCCCAAAAAGACTCATGGCTGTATTAGATCAAAAGGGTGCTTCTACTAAATACTGAGCAAAGGGTCTGAATACTTAGGACCATGTGATATTTCAGTTTTTCTTTTTTAATAAATCTGCAAAAATGTCAATATGGGGTGTTGTGTGTACATTAATGAGGGAAAAAAATGACTTAAATGATTTTAGCAAATGGCTGAAATATAACAAAGAGTGAAAAATGTAAGGGGGTCTGAATACTTTCCGTACCCACTGTATATCTATATATAAATATATATATATATATATAAAAATACATCAAAAATATATATATCCACATACATATATGTCCAACTCTGCAAACATAAAAGATATAAATACATATATCATCCACCATTCCGCGCGCTCACATATAACTTACTGTATAAAATGCTAAAAAAATGTAAATATAATGCAAGCTTGATATAAATTTAATACAGGATCAATACAGAATGGATGCTGCCGGAGAGAAAGTATTCATCAGTCTAATCATAAAAATGTCTCACATCCCATTTGAAGTTTAACCCGTGCGGGATGCGAGTCTGGAGATGAAATATCCAGAACACTTCTCTCGGGCAGAGCAATCGAAAAAAACATATCGCCTCCCCTACTTGGAGTCCTGACCTTGTGAATAACTTGTATACGCATGGCTAAAGTATTGCTATTATGGCATTCATTTAAATGTTTGGCCACATTAGTTGATTGATTATTAGCCACTAGGGATGAGCTCGGTGTTCGAGTCGAACATAGGTTCGACTCGAACATCGGCTGTTGGCGCGTTCGGCGAACAACGAACGATTTGGGCCGTTCGCGCCAAATTCGAGTGACGCGAACGGCCCACAATACACTGCGCCATCGCAGTGTAATCCCGGCGCTGTGATTGGCCAAGCATGCACTGTGACCCTGCATGCTTGGCCAATCACAGCGCCGGCAGCGAGGAGAGCAATGATTGGCCACAGGCAGGATGCCTGTGGCCAATTATAGCTGAGGGGGTTTAGTACATGCCCCACACTATAAAAGGCCGCCAGCGCGGCGGCCTTGTGTAGTGTGTTCCGGAGCAGGGAAAGTGAAGGATAGGCAGGGACAGTGTCAAATCTTGTCAAATCTATTCTTTGCTAAACCTTGTGTGTAGGGACAGAGAAGGATAGGCAGGGAGAGTGTCAGTGTCATATTCTTTGCTAAACCTTGTGTGTAGGGAGAGAGAAGGATAGGCAGGGAGAGTGTCAGTGTCATATACTTTGATAAACCTTGTGTGCAGGGAGAGAGAAGGATAGGCAGGGGATAGTGTCAGTGTCATATTCTTTGCTAAACCTTGTGTGCAGGGAGAGAGAAGGATAGACAGGGAGAGTGTCAGTGTCATATACTTTGATAAACCTTTTGTGCAGGGAGAGAGAAGGATAGGCAGGGGACAGTGTCGGTGTCATTGTTGCTAAGCCTCCTGCACATTATACATCTGAAGTTAGCCCGTATTGCTGCTTTTTCCTGGTGTGTTACACCAACAGGATTTTGCGGCACTTACAGCGGGCGGAGTGTGCCTCCTGACCATATTACACCTTAACTTAGCCTGTATTGCTGCTTTTTCCTGGTGTGTTACACCAACAGGATTTTGTGGCACTTACAGCGGGTGGAGTGTGCCTCCTGACCATATCACACCTGAACTTAGCCTGTATTGCTGCTTTTTCCTGGTGTGTTACACCAACAGGATTTTGCGGCACTTACAGCGGGTGGTAGGGGTGCAACGGATCAAAAAACTCACGGATCGGATCGATCCTCGGATCAGGGGTCACGGATCGGATCATTTTCGGATCGGCCAAAAAAAATAATTAATTACTAATATCCACGTAATTTCCCCCTCACTGTAATATCCACAATCTTCCCCCCCCTGTAATATCCACAATCTTCCCCCCCTGTAATATCCACAATCTTCCCCCCCTGTAATATCCACAATCTTCCCCCCCTGTAATATCCACACTCTCCCCCCCCTGTAATATCCACAATCTTCCCCCCCTGTAATATCCACAATCTTCCCCCCCCCCTGTAATATCCACAATCTTCCCCCCCTGTAATATCCACAATCTTCTCCCCCTGTAATATCCACAATCTTCTCCCCCTGTAATATCCACAATCTTCTCCCCCTGTAATGGGCATCTCCCCCACTTACCTTAGTCTCTCCCGCCGGCCAGTTCAGATCCACGAGCAGCGAGGGTGAGGGGTGATGACGTCAGCACGCACAAGGCGGCCGCCGCCGCCGGGTGTACCAAGATGGCCGCGGATCGCGGTGTGTGCCGATCCGAATGGGGTGACCCGTTCGGATCACGGATCGGCACCGATCCGTTGCACCACTAGCGGGCGGAGTGTGCCTCCTGACCATATTACACCTTAACTTAGCCTGTATTGCTGCTTTTTCCTGGTGTGTTACACCAACAGGATTTTGCGGCACTTACAGCGGGCGGAGTGTGCCTCCTGACCATATTACACCTGAACTTAGCCTGTATTGCTGCTTTTCCCATTTCCCTGCAGGCCATTAGAATGTCTGGAAGGCAAACAAGGAGAGGCAGACAGTCAGGAGCCAATAAAAGAGGGCAAGCAGGCTCTGTGTCTAGAGACAACAGTGCTGGTCGTGGACGCGGTGCATCGCCATCAGCACGTGGCCATGGGACACGCTTGTCCTTCTTTTCGGCAGCTGGACGTGTTGAGCCGCATCATGCCGAAGACTTGGTGGAGTGGATGACCAAGCCCTCCTCATCCTCCTCATCCTCTCTCACCCAGGCTCAGGGTACTGGCAAAGCAGCTGCCAAAGCGTCCTCTTCCCTGGTATCAATGTCATCATCAGTTACTCCTTCCCTAGACCAACCATGTCCTCCTGAGGAGTCACCCGAACTGTTTGAGCACAGTGTTGGGTACATGCTCCAGGAGGATGCCCAGCGGTTCGAAGGGTCTGATGATGATACCCAGCTAGAGGAAGGCAGTAGCGTGAGAGCAGAGAGAAGGGATGCTCAAGAAGGACACCAATCTGGCAGTCATGTTCCAGCAGCTGCAGCATACTGCCAGATTGGCTCCAGTGATGAGGAGGGAGGGAATGATGAGGTCACTGACTCCACGTGGGTGCCTAATAGGAGAGAGGAGGAGGAGGAGGATGAGGAGGAGGCACATCTCCAACGAGGCAGGATGCCCTCTGGGGGCCAGCGTAAGGGCAGCACACCGACGGAATCACACCGCAGAGCTCCGCCTGTGCAGGGCGCTGCCTCTGCCCGTTATTCAAAAAGTTCTTTGGTGTGGGCCTTTTTTGAGTCGAGTGCATCAGATCGCACAGCTGCTGTTTGCAACATATGTCTCAAGCGTATATCGCGTGGCCAAAACATCACCCGCTTGGGCACCACATGCTTGACCAGACATATGTTGACCTGCCATGCAGCTCGTTGGCAAGCCTACCTTAAAGACCCACACCAAAGAACAAAGCTGACCTCTTCTTGCACCGCTATACCTTCAGTCCTCTCTGAAACCTGCTCTGAGAGGAATGAAGGTGTAGAATTAGGTGTGTCACAGCCAAGTACTTGCGGGCACTCTGCTAGCAGTACACCGACGTCCGATTCTTGCAGGCAAATTTCCCTGCCCCAGCTGCTGGACCATCGAAAGAAGTTCACTCCCAGCCATCCACATGCCCAGCGGTTGAATGCTAGCTTGGCTAAATTGCTAGCGCTTCAACTGCTGCCTTTTCAGTTGGTAGACTCGGCCCCCTTCCGTGAGTTTGTGCAATGTGCGGTTCCTCTGTGGCAGGTTCCCAAATGCCACTTTTTCTCACGGAAGGCGATGCCGGCTCTCTACCGGCATGTGGAAGGCAATGTCTTGGCCTCGCTGGACAGGGCGGTCAGCGGTAAGGTGCATATTACCGCTGACTCATGGTCCAGCAGGCATGGACAGGGACGTTACCTTTCTTTCACGACCCATTGGGTCACTCTTTTGGCAGCTGGGAAGGATGCAGGACAAGGTGCAGTAGTGTTGGAGGTTTTTCCACCGCCACGCCTCCAAAATGCTACTACTGGTTGTGACACACCTCTGTCCTCCACCCCCTCCTCTTCTTCCTCCGTGGCCTCTTCCTGTGCTTTGTCCTCGGAACCAGCGGTGCTCCGTAGGCGTTCAAGGGGCTACGCAAGTACGCAGGCAAAAAGATGCCATGCCGTGCTTGCGCTGGTGTGTTTGGGGGACAGGAGCCAAACTGGGGCAGAGGTTCTGTCTGCTCTGCAGGGGCAGGCCGAGAGGTGGTTGACGCCACGCCAGCTTAAGCCAGGAATGGTAGTTTGCGACAATGGCACCAACCTCCTCTCCGCTCTCCGACAGGGACAACTGACCCATGTGCCCTGTGTGGCTCATGTCCTTAACCTGGTGGTGCAGCGGTTCTTGGGCAGGTACCCGGGCTTACAGGATGTCCTGAGGCAGGCCAGGAAAGTCTGTGTGCATTTCCGCAGATCTTATAATGCCAGTGCTCGCCTGGCTGAGCTGCAAAAGGAGTTGAACCTGCCCAAGAACCGCCTTATATGTGACATGCCCACCAGGTGGAACTCAACGTTGGCCATGCTGCAGCGGCTGCACATGCAGCAGAGGGCCATCAATGAGTACCTGTGCAACTACGGCACCAGGACAGGGTCAGGGGAGCTCAGGGTTTTTTCACCACGCCAGTGGGGCATGATCAGGGATGCATGCACTGTCCTGGCACCATTTGAGGAGGCCATGAGGATGGTGAGCAGTGACAGTGCATGCATCAGTGACACTGTACCTCTTGTCCACCTGTTGGAACATACGCTGCATGGAATAATGGACAGGGCACTTGAGGCAGAACAGAGGCAGGAAGAGGAGGACTTCCTTGCCTCTCAAGGCCCCCTTTACCCAGACAGTGTTCCTTCTGTCCCACCCATCGCACAGGAAGAAGAGGAGGAGGAGGAGGATTGTGTCAGCATGGAGGTGGAGCCTGGCACTCAGCATCATCAGCAGCAGTCTTTTAGGGATGATTTACAGTCCCAAGAAACCAGTGGACTTGTACGTGGCTGGGAGGAGGTGGCTGCGGATCATGTCGTCCTTAGTGACCCAGAGGACTCCAGACCGAATGCCTCAGCTAACCTACGCTGCATGGCCTCCCTGATCCTGCAAAGTCTGCGGAAGGATCCTCGTATTCTTCGGATCAAGGAGAGGGACCATTACTGGCTGGCCACTCTCCTTGATCCACGATACAAGGGTAAGGTTGCGGACCTTATCTTACCGTCGCAGAGGGAGCAGAGGATGAGACAACTCCGGGAGGCCTTGCAGAAAGGTCTTTGCAACGCGTTCCCAGAGACTGGGAGGTTACAAACTCCTGGTCCTGGACAACGAGTTGCTGAGGCTTCGGTCAGTCAAAGAAGGAGCGGTGGGGAAGGTGGCCGTCTGACCGATGCGTTCAGACAATTCTTTAGTCCGCAGCCCCAAGGTATGATCGGTTCCAGCAACCATCGCCAGCGTCTGATATACATGGTGCAGGAATACCTAGGGGCAAGGTCAGACTTGGACACCTTCCCCACCGAAAATCCTCTGGCTTACTGGGTCTTGAGGATGGATCACTGGCCAGAGCTTGCACAGTATGCAATTGAGCTACTGGCCTGTCCTGCATCCAGCGTTCTTTCAGAACGCACATTCAGTGCTGCTGGAGGATTTGTCACGGATCACAGGGTGCGCCTGTCCACCGACTCTGTTGTTCGACTGACCTTCATAAAGATGAACCAGTCTTGGATCACCACCAGCTACCAAACACCTGAAGCTGATATAACAGACTAATTTATTTTCAAATGTCACATCCCTTCAAGACTGATGCTGATGCTGAGAGACTGTCCTGTTATTTTGACTGACTATCCTCCTCCTCCTCAATGATCCGATTGATGATGATAGCTTGGAAGAACATTTTTCTTTCTGGGTGCCGCCACCAGTGGCTAAGGCCCAATTTTTCAGCCCCTGTTTAACAGGGGTGTGTTATTACAATTTTTTATGCAATGCTTTGCAGCAGGGCTCATTCCTGCACTCCAACTAGAGTATCTGAGAGTGGTTGCAGTGTCGTGGCACCAGCACCAGTGGCTAAGGCCCAATTTTTCAGCCCCTGTTTAACAGGGGCGTGTAATTACAATTTTGATGCAATACTTTGCAACAGGGCTCATTGCTGTGCTCCAAGTACAGTATCTGTGAGGGGTTGCAGTGTTGTGGCACCAGTGCCTAAGGCCCAATTTTTATGCCCCTGTTTAACAGGGGCATGTAATTACAATTTTTTATGCAATGCTTTGCAGCAGGGCTCATTCCTGCACTCCAACTAGAGTATCTGGGAGAGGTTTCAGTGTCATGGCACCAGCACCAGTGGCTAAGGCCCAATTTTTCAGCCCCTGTTCAACAGGGGCGTGTAATTACAATTTTTGATGCAATACTTTGCAACAGGGCTCATTGCTGTGCTCCAAGTACAGTATCTGTGAGGGGTTGCAGTGTTGTGGCACCAGTGCCTAATGCCCAATTTTTCTGCCCCTGTTTAACAGGGGCATGTAATTACAATTCTTGATCTAATAATTCACAGCAGGGCCCATTCCTGCGCCCTCCAAGACTAACTGTGAGGCCTTACAGTGTTGTGTCAACACCACCACCACCACCAAAGGCCCAATTTTTCAGCCCCTGTTCAACAGGGGCATGCAATTACAATTCTTGATCTAATAATTCACAGCAGGGCCCATTCATGCGCCCACCAAGAGTAACTGTGAGGGCTCACAGTGTTGTTGCAACACCAACATGTAAGGGGCAAATTTCAGCTGAGTATATATACGGCAGGCCCCTACTTTCAAACATCCAACTTACAAACGACTCCTTCTTGCAAACGGAAGGATACAACAGGAAGTGAGAGGAAATCTACCCCTAGGAAGGCAAATTCTCTCCTGTAAGAGTTAATATGGGAAAAAAGTGTCTCCTCTCCACTGATGCTTTATCACCAATTCTTGTTTCAATAAAAAACCCAAATTTTCAAAAAACATTTGTCATTAGGACGGTGTAACGGCACCCCAAATACGAAGGGGGTAACGCCGTTTCCTCTGTCCCCTCTCCTGGACACACATCCACTCGCTACCAATCTTCCACAGCCAAACGACCCCTTCCCATAGGAATTAATCCTTCTGAAGAAACGAGACGCACTCTGTATCCTTCTGGGGTAGAATGACTTTATTGAGAAACATTGTAACTTTTATATATATCCAATACTGCATTAGTTTAACATGAACAATGGCCCAGCTCCACCCACACATCACAAGACTCAACACATCATCCTGACGTCTGCTAGGCTTCAAAAGATCCCACACAATAGAATATAAGGATCCCCAATACACATCTTATCACAAAGTGTTGGCAGCCAGTCTGTCTGCCGGATACCATACACACAGGCATAGGGTTAATTATCTCTATTCACACCAGACCTTCCCAAGTCATAATGAACAATAGAATGCAAATCACCTTAATTCCTCCCAGCAATGATTACACAAAGGCAGGGGCTGGGGGTGATGACATTAGCATCTAACAGTATGTGTCCCAACATCATGAAGGCCTCACTTTTCAATTACCCTGTTGAGGTCATAATCAAACAGTAAATAGTTCTTTGCAGATATCCTGAGGAATATGGTGGATCAATATTACAGACCCAATCTAGATAAAATGTATGTACAGCATTGAATATGGCTATAATAGACCATATTGGGGTTTTTCCATTCACCCTGTGTCCAAAGTGACCCCCTTGTCACACATCTCCCCTTTCGGCAGGAGACTAACAGAGGAGGCGACCCCAGACGGGTTGACTCCGAAGTTAGTCCATAGGTCCATTCCTCTAATGCCGGTATCCACACAGTACCCCAAATGAATTGCTCCAAACAGAGCACTACTCACCCAGCCAACCTCTGCCTCTCTCAGAGAACATACCCGCCGCTGGGGAGAGGCCTGGACTGGCCCTTCTCCCTGGAGTCCTTTCAGCCGCTGGAGAGAAGACAGGGTGACTGGGTTCAATCCGTCATGCTGTTGGGGATCTGGGCCGACTGCCCAGCATCCCTGGGGTATACAAGTGGAGACTGAAGTCCCATCCACTTGTGGTAGGTGAAAATCCCCCAGTGCTTGCAAAGCAAGGCTGACATCCTCCTGTCTCAGTGTCACACCATTTTCTGGGGTTGTGTCAGTGAGGACCGAAGTCCCATCCAGTACCACAGGAACTCCCTCTTCTGTTAGTTGAGAGCAGAGGCCCGTGGCACTCTGCTCTGTTGCCAGCTCTTGTGCTGGGTTGCTGTGAGTGGAGACCGCAGTCCCATCCACCGATATCCGCTCAAGTTGCAGTTGTGTGCAGATGCCAGTAGCGTTCTGCCCTGCTGCCAGTGATTCAGCTGGGGGTAAAAGCTTTACCACCTCAGCTTGTTGCTGGAGAGGGGGGCCAACTGCCCCGGCTCCCTGAAACTCCACAGTTGTTTCCAGGGCTGGGCAGAGGTCTCTAGCACTCTGCCCTGTTGCCAGCACTTATGCTGGGGACTCCACACCATCTGCTCTGGCTACCTGTTGGGGAGGGAAAATGACTGCTTCTCCTCCCTGCATCTCTGAAATCCACTGGGAAGGGGAAACCATCACCTTCTCACCTCGGGCCTCCAAAACTGCCACGGGTGTAGAGTAGGGGTCTGCAGTACCCTGTCCTGCTGCCAGTACTTGAGGGGGCGATGCATAATCCATAACATCCTCTGAACAGCCCATTAAATCCATACCTTCTGTAATCTGTGGCTGGGGGGATGAGCCAACTGCCCTAGCTCCCTGGAACTCCACCTCATCCACTTCGGCTTTAGGGATGGCAATCTCCAGATTTTCCACTGCTGATTCTTCAGCCAGGATTTCATAGTTGTCAACTGGTATTTCCTGATAGTCCCAGGAAAAGGTAGCACCACCCTGCTGCTGAGCAGATTCTAGCAGCTGTCTGTAGGCGATCTCCAGCTCCCATTCCTGAACGGCCAGAAACTCCAAATCTTCCTCTGCCCAGTGCCCTTCCGAGACATTCAGTTTTCGCTCTCTTTCCTCCATTATTTCCTCCAAACCCACTCCTGATCACTCCCAAAGTCAGGGTCACTGGACAGCCTCCAATACAACAATCCCAGGCCATCATAGTCAAAGCCTTCTGTGGGGCTGTCATCCGCTGACCATGGGCACTCTTGGGCTACATACCACCGGAGGGCTCTGTAGCTCTCGTCCAACCGCATCTCTGCCCGGATCAGCCTGCTTAACTCAGCTGTCCACTCCTGCTTCAGTTGTTCCCCCAATAACAGCATTCGTACTTCATACTGCGACCAGTACCTTACATGGATGGAGGGGAGAACTTTTCCCTGGTGTTGCTGCTCGAGAGCTAGCGCTTTCTTCCAGAGTTCGCAGCAGATTGAATCAGACCATCCCAGCAGGACCTCCTCTGATACTGGTCCTCTATGCTGTATCTGCATCTCTCGCAACCTCCTTCCGAATTCCTCTTCCATGGCGGCTGGTTCTTTAGGCGTTGTCTCCGATTGCCGTATTTCCGCCATTCTCCGCTCATGTTGCCGCTCTAGTTCTCTTATTTGTCGCTCTAGTTCTTTCTCTTATCACTCTCGTTCTCTCTCTTGACGCTCTCATTCTCTCTTTTGTCGCGCTAGTTCTTTCTCTTGTCGCTCTTGTTCTCTCTCTTGTCGGGCATCCTGCAGCTGGATGCCTTTAATGGCTTCCTGTATGGTGGTCTCTGATGGGTTAGCACCATATAATGCCAACCGCTGTTGAACACGTTGCTGAAACAGGTCTTCAACTGACCGGGGTCCTGCATCACCAACCCTCTTCTGGTCCATCTTGGCTCTCAAGTAGGTCTTTCAGCGTGACTCTCCTGCAGGCTGCATAGCTGGTCATTCACTGTGGTGGTTTGGAGTGTCCCAGGAACTGGAGGGAAAATGCCAACCAATGTAACGGCACCCCAAATACGAAGGGGGTAACGTCGTTTCCTCTGTCCCCTCTCCTGGACACACATCCACTCGCTACCAATCTTCCACAGCCAAACGACCCCTTCCCATAGGAATTAATCCTTCTGAAGAAACAAGACGCACTCTGTATCCTTCTGGGGTAGAATGACTTTATTGAGAAACATTGTAACTTTTATATGTATCCAATACTGCATTAGTTTAAGATGAACAATGGCCCAGCTCCACCCACACATCACAAGACTCAACACATCATCCTGACGTCTGCTAGGCTTCAAAAGATCCCACACAATAGAATATAACATCCCCAATACACATCTTATCACAAAGTGTTGGCAGCCAGTCTGTCTGCCGGATACCATACACACAGGCATAGGGTTAATTATCTCTAATCACACCAGACCTTCCCAAGTCATAATGAACAATAGAATGCAAATCACCTTAATTCCTCCCAGCAATGATTACACAAAGGCAGGGGCTGGGGGTGCAGGCCCGGATTTACTCCCTTTGCCGCCCCAAGGCCGGGTCCTTCAATGCCGCCCCCCACCATCACATAGGGGGGGGCGGGGGGCGACGCGTGGGGGGGGGGTAATCGATTTTTCACAGACAATGACTGGTGTTAGTGCTTCAATCATTCCGGCACCATGGTTGTTATGGTGTCCAGGATGATTGAAATGCATTGTTTCTATCATTACATTGTAATATAAAATGAAACAGTTCAACTCACCATAAAGCAGAATGAGTGGGAGCCCTCAGCGTGTCACTTGCCACCATCGCTTGTCACCAGATGGGAATGTCACTTGCCACGCTGCCTGCCACCACATTGGAATGTCACTTGCCACGCTGCCTGCCACCAGATGGGAATGTCACTTGCACTCTCTGCCCCCGTCTCTCACTCTCTATCTGCCTCTGTCTCTCTCTGCCTCTCTCTTTGCCTCTCTCTCTGTCTCTGCCTCTCTCTCTCTCTTTGCCTCTGTGTGTCTCTCTCTCTTTGCCTCTGTCTCTCTCTCTTTGCCTCTCTCTCTCTCTCTCTGCCTCTCTCTCTATGCCTCTCTCTCTCTTTGGATCTCTCTCTCTTTGCCTCTCTCTCCCTCTGTCTCTCTCTGCCTCTGTCTCTCTCTCTCTATTTGCCTCTGTCTCTCTCTCTCTCTTTGCCTCTGTCTCTCGCTCTCTCTTTGCCTCTGTCTCTCGCTCTCTCTTTGCCTCTGTCTCTCGCTCTCTCTTTGCCTCTGTCTCTCGCTCTCTCTTTGCCTCTGTCTCTCGCTCTCTCTTTGCCTCTGTCTCTCGCTCTCTCTTTGCCTCTGTCTCTCGCTCTCTCAGTGCCTCTGTCTCTCGCTCTCTCAGTGCCTCTGTCTCTCTCTCAGTGCCTGTCTCTCTCTCTCAGTGCCTCTGTGTGTCTCTCTCTCTCTCAGTGCCTCTGTCTCTCTCTCTCTCTCTCTCAGTGCCTCTGTCTCTCTACCTCACTCTCTCTCTCTCTCTCAGTGCCTCTGTCTCTCTGCCTCACTCTCTCTTTGCCTCTGCCGCTCTGTCTCTGCCTCCGTTTTTCTCCCCAGTCTGTGTTCCTCCTCACCTGCTTGTCCTGCATCATGGACATAGGCCTGGAGGATAGGAGGAGGCGGCCGTCATGTTTGTTTAGTGTCCCGGGCACTGTGATTGGGCGTATGGAGGTCATGTGCAGAGGGGGGAGTTCAAGATCACGGACAGGCCAGCCCCACGCCGCACATGACCCCCATGGCCCAATCACAGGGCGCCGGACTTTGAAAAATGGCGGCCGGAGCTTCAGGCGGCCGGGGACACAGTAAATGAATTTTAGGAGGACTTGTCTCCTCCGCGGCGCCGCCCTTTCACACAGTGCCGCCCCGAGGCCTGGCCTTGTTGGCCTTGTGGGAAATCCGGCCCTGTGGGGGTGATGACATTAGCATCTAACAGTATGTGTCCCAACATCATGAAGGCCTCACTTTTCAATTACCCTGTTGAGGTCATAATCAAACAGTAAATAGTTCTTTGCAGATATCCTGAGGAATATGGTGGATCAATATTATAGACCCAATCTAGATAAAATGTATGTACAGCATTGAATATGGCTATCATAGACCATATTGGGGTTTTTCTATTCACCCTGTGTCCAAAGTGACCCCCTTGTCACAGACGGAAAGTGAGGTGAACTGTTCTGAACAGGTGCACACTGCACAGACAGCAAAACAAATGTTACAGGGGTGATAACCCTTCCCTATGTTTTCCAAAAAGCTTAAAAATAGATTTTTTGCCTGGAGCTACACTTAAACAATGTACCTGTTCAAAATTACAAACAGATTCTACATAAGAACAAACCTACAGTCCCTGTCTTGTATGCACCACCTGTATACGGCTGTTCAGAGTATATAGGGCCTTTTTTATTTTGTGTGCAGGGTTCCCCTTAATATCCATACAAGACCCAAAGGGGCTGGTAATGGGCTGGGGTAGGGGGGGGGGTGTGTGATGGGGTAGCTATGCCATTTTTCTTAAAGATTTTCATCCATATTACCGGGACCAGACATTACATTAAAGCCACAAGCAGTTTTAAATGGCTTTTTTTCCTTTAGAAATGTAATTTTGTGCAGGGACAGTTCTAAACACGGGAAACACGTGGCACTTCACAGACATACTTTAGACACCCCCCAGGTACGATATTTAAAGGAATATTTGACTTTTTTTTTTCACTTTATGCATCATTAACCACTTCAATACCATGCACTTATGCACCTTCCCGCCCAGACCAATTTTCAGCTTTCAGTACTCTCACACTTTGAATGACAATTACTTAGTCATGCTACACTGTATCCAAACAAAATTTTTATCATTTTCTTCTCACAAATAGAGCTTTCTTTTGGTGGTGTTTAATCGCCACTGGGTTTTTTATTTTTTGCGATATAAGCAAAAAAACAGCAATTTTTTTTAAAAAAAAACACTTTTTTTTTAGTTTCTATTGTAAAATTTTGCAAATAAGTAATTTTTCTTCATAAATTTGTGCCAAAATGTATACTGCTACATATCTTTGGTAAAATGAACCCAAATTAGTGTATATTATTTGGTCTTTGTGAAAGTTATAGAGTCTACAAACTATGGTGGCAATCACTGAAAATTTATCACATCTGATCACGCCTGATGTACTGAAGGGATATCTCATTTCTTGAGACACTAACAAGCGAGGAAAGTACAAATACCCCCAAATTACCCCTTTTTGGAAAGTAGACAGTCCAAGGTATTTAATAAGAGGCGTGGTGAGTTTTTTGAAGTTGTATTTTTTTCCCACAATTCTTGGGAAAATTTAATTTTTTTTTTTTTTTTTTTTACACAAACTGGTCATATTAACAGTTTTTTTCTCTCACACAGCATATGCATAATTGCAACTACACCCCAAAATACATTCTGCTACTCCTCCTGAGTGTAGCGATACCACATGTGTGAGACTTTTACACAGCCTGGCCACATACAGAGGCCCAACATTGAAGTAGCACTTTCAGGCGTTCTACAAGCATAAATCGCACATATCCTTTCTCAACCACCTATTACACTTTTGAAGGCCCTGGAGCACCAGGACAATGGAATTTTCCATAAAATGACCCCATTTTGGAAAGCACACACCCCAACGTATAATCTATGAAGCATTATGAGTCTTTTGAACGGTTCATTTTTTTCCAGAAGGTTTTGGAAAATGTGGAGAAAAAATGAAAATGCATTTTTTTTACACAAAGTTGTCCATTTATAAGATATTTCTAACGCATAGCATATACATAGCAAAAATGACACCCCAAAATGCATTCTGCTACTCCTCCTGAGTATAGCGATACCACATGTGTGAGACTTTTACACAGCCTGGCCATATACAGAGGCCCAACATTGAAGTAGCACTTTCAGGCGTTCTACAAGCATAAATCGCACATATCCTTTCTCAACCACCTATTACACTTTTGAAGGCCCTGGAGCACCAGGACAATGGAATTTTCCACAAAATGACCCCATTTTGGAAAGCACACACCCCAACGTATAATCTATGAAGCATTATGAGTCTTTTGAACGGTTCATTTTTTTCCAGAAGGTTTTGGAAAATGTGGAGAAAAAATGAAAATGCATTTTTTTTACACAAAGTTGTCCATTTATAAGATATTTCTAACGCATAGCATATACATAGCAAAAATGACACCCCAAAATGCATTCTGCTACTCCTCCTGAGTATAGCGATACCACATGTGTGAGACTTTTACACAGCCTGGCCATATACAGAGGCCCAACATTGAAGTAGCACTTTCAGGCGTTCTACAAGCATAAATCGCACATATCCTTTCTCAACCACCTATTACAATTTTGAAGGCCCTGGAGCACCAGGACAATAGAATTTTCCACAAAATGACCCCATTTTGGAAAGCACACACCCCAACGTATAATCTATGAAGCATTATGAGTCTTTTGAACGGTTCATTTTTTTCCAGAAGGTTTTGGAAAATGTGGAGAAAAAATGAAAATGCATTTTTTTTACACAAAGTTGTCCATTTATAAGATATTTCTAACGCATAGCATATACATAGCAAAAATAACACCCCAAAATGCATTCTGCTACTCCTCCTGAGTATAGCGATACCACATGTGTGAGACTTTTACACAGCCTGGCCATATACAGAGGCCCAACATTGAAGTAGCACTTTCAGGCGTTCTACAAGCATAAATCGCACATATCCTTTCTCAACCACCTATTACAATTTTGAAGGCCCCGGAGCACCAGGACAATAGAATTTTCCACAAAATGACCCCATTTTGGAAAGCACACACCCCAACGTATAATCTATGAAGCATTATGAGTCTTTTGAACGGTTCATTTTTTTCCAGAAGGTTTTGGAAAATGTGGAGAAAAAATGAAAATGCTTTTTTTTTACACAAAGTTGTCCATTTATAAGATATTTCTAACGCATAGCATATACATAGCAAAAATAACACCCCAAAATGCATTCTGCTACTCCTCCTGAGTATAGCGATACCACATGTGTGAGACTTTTACACAGCCTGGCCATATACAGAGGCCCAACATTGAAGTAGCACTTTCAGGCGTTCTACAAGCATAAATCGCACATATCCTTTCTCAACCACCTATTACAATTTTGAAGGCCCTGGAGCACCAGGACAATAGAATTTTCCACAAAATGACCCCATTTTTGAAAGCACACACCCCAACGTATAATCTATGAGGCATTATGAGTCTTTTGAACGGTTCATTTTTTTCCAGAAGGTTTTGGAAAATGTGGATAAAAAAATTAAAATGCATTTTTTTTACACAAAGTTGTCAATTTATAAGATATTTCTAACACATAATATGTACATAGCAAAAATTACACCCCAAAATGCATTCTGCTACTCCTCCTGAGTATGGCGATACCACATGTTTGAGACTTTTACACAGCCTGGCCACATACAGAGGCCCAACATCCAAGTAGCACCTCCAGGCATTCTAGCAGCATTAATTGCACATATCATTTTCTGACTACCGATCACATTTTTGAAGGCCCTTCATATATCTAACACATATCTAACACATAGCAGGTACATACCAAATAACAAAAGATTACCTGTGGTTTTAGAAGTGCAGTGGTCCACAGAGGAGAGCATCGGTCCAGGCAGCAGGCAGGGATGAGGTCAGCGACAGCAAAAGCAATCATCCAGGCAGCAGGCAGGAATACTGTCCATAGTTCGCACAGGCAGAGATACTGTCAGCACAGCCAGAGCACAGCCAAAGCACAGGTCCAGGTAGCAGGCAGAGGTGTCCCGGCAGAAATGCTGTCCAAAGTCAGTAGAGGCAGCAGGCAGATATATGGTCAACACAGCCAAAGTATTGGTCCAAGCAGCAGGAAGAAACATGGTCCATAATGTCATGGGTCATTACAGGCAGTAATATGGTCAGCACAGCCAAATTATTGGTCCAGGCAGCAGGAAGGACCATCAAGCTTAGGGCCAGGGGGACAGGGGTAGAGGCTTCTCCCACCCAAATCGCTTTGAAGCCTCCGGGCAACCAGACCCTGTTCTTGGAGCACAGAAAACGAAAAACTGGTTTTCTCTACTCAGAACGCTATTCTGAAGCCCCTCACATATGTGAGACCCCTGTGTACTAAAAGTAGATGGCCAAAAGATCAGTCCAAGTGGCAGGCAAAAACATGGTCGATTAACAGGCCAAGGTCGGTACACGTGGAAGTCAGAAACGTGGTTTAAATCGGCAGGCAGAGGCATCGTCGGTAAACAGGCCAGGGTCAGTTAATTAACATGGAAGGTAGTTAGTAACATGGTAGCAGGCAAATAGGGAAGTGGCAGTCTGTTAATAATAAGGGGAACTAATGGATGTATGATAATTTTTGAAGCAATTTCCGATGCACAGGCCAGGTTGGGAGGGACAATCGGGACAATAATAGCTGGTGTCTCTTCTTACTCCTCCTCTGCTGCATACACGGCATTTCTTTTGGCGTCTTCTTCCAGATTCTGTGGGGGGGATGCTAAAGGGATAGTGTCGCTCGTGAAGCCGACTCACACTATCAGAGCGAATGCTTCCTGGGGCGGGATCTTGTTGGTAAATGAGGGCATCGATGATATCTTCGATATATTGGAGGTAGTGGAGTCGGTGATTTTGAGTTGCTTTTTGGTAGCAGACAAACAAATTAAAAAGGGCCATGTGAAACAGGTGAAACGCAACTTTTTTGTGCCAATAATGGGACTTTCTGGTTGATAAGTAGGGCTGTAGCATCTGGTCGTTTAAATCCACCCCCCCATGTACAAATTGTAGTCGTGGACACATTCAGGCTTTACAATGGAGCCGCGTCTTCTTGGGATCTCCACCATGGTGTCATTGTGGATCGTAGAGAGGATGTGGACATCTTTCTTGTCCCTCCACTTCATGGCCAACACCTCCTCGTTCCTCATGGATGCCGATTCTCCAGGTCGCAATTTTTTTGTCAATAAATTTTGTGGGAATCCCTTCCGGTTTTTTTTTAAGGTACCGCAGGCCGGGGTTTGTTTACTGTAAAGGTGGCGAAAAAGGGGCAGGCTGGTATAATAATTATCAACATATAAATGGTAACCTTTTCCAAACAGGGGGTATGCCAACTCCCAGACAATTTTCCCACTGGTTCCAATATATGTGGGGCAATCACGGGGCTGGAGCTGGGAGTCTTTGCCTTCGTAGATCCTGAATTTGCAGACGTATCCAGTGGCTCGATCACATAATTTATTTAATTTTAACCCATACCTGGCTCTCTTGCTTGGTATGTACTGCTTGAACTGCAGTCGGCCGGTGAAATGTACGAGGGACTCGTCCACACAAATTTTTTGGTCTGGGATGAAAACTTCTTCAAATCGCTGGGAAAAGGCATTGATTAGGGGGCGTATCTTGTACAATTTGTCGTAGTTGGGATGATCTCGGGGAGGGCACTGTGAATTGTCATTGAAGTGGAGAAAGCGCATAATCATGTCGTATCTTTTCCTGGACATGACAGCGGAATATATGGGCATGTGTTGGATGGGGCGTTTGGACCAATATGAATGGACTTCGTTCTTTTTTGTAAGCCCCATATTGAACATAAGGCCCAAAAATAATTAAAATTCCTCCAATGTTAGACGCTGCCACTGGAACATGCGGGCGTAGGAAGAATCGGGGTTGGCAGCAATAAATTGGGATGCATACAGATTCGTTTGATCCACTGTATTCTGCAGCAAATCTTGTGGGAAAAATAAACAAAAATAATCAAATTTAGAAAAATTTGTAGTGTCGGGCTGCACACCTGGCTGTGCGGTGAAAGGGGGGATGATAGCGGATCCTGAGTTGGCAGGCAACCATAAGGGGTTTGCCAGGGCATCGGGAAGGTAGGATTGGGGCTGGATTCTTCGGGTTGGGCGTGCATTTCCATTGCTTGTACTGGGCTCCTCTTTCTGGGGTATGGCGCTGCTGGTGGTGGGCAGTTCTCCTGATCTTGGTGCTGATCTTGGTGCTGATCTTGGTGCCGATCGCATTCTTTTGCGAGGGACGGTTTCCTCCGGGGACTCGGACTCTGAGCCACTATCCTCCACTGGCTCGTATTCCGAACCAGAATCGGATAATGGGAGCTCCCCGCTGCTCTCATCATCCGACATGGCAAGAATGGCATATGCCTCCTCAGGTGTGTAAACCCTTTGGGACATTATGGCAGTGCTTATTGGTGGGCCTGTGTAATGGTACTGCTGGTGGTAGTGGTGGCGGTCTGTGTGGTAGTACCGATAGGGGTTTTAGTGGTGGGCCTGTGTGGTGGTACCGATGGCGGTATGGGTGGTGGTGGTACCAATGGCGGTACAGGTGGTGGTGGTACCGATGGCGGTACGGGTGGTGGTGGTGGCGGCGGTACCGATGGCGGTACAGGTGGCGGTACGGGTGGTGGTGGTAGCGATGGCGGTATGGGTGGTGGTGGTACCGATGGCGGTACAGGTGGTGGTGGTACCGATGGCGGTACAGGTGGTGGTGGTACGGGTGGTGATGGTACCGATGGCGGTACAGGTGGTGGTACAGGTGGTGGTGGCACTACCGACGGTGGTATGGGTGGTGGTACTGGTGGTGGTACCGATGGCGGCACTAGTGGTGATACTGGTAGCGGGCCTGTGTGGCAGTATAGATGCTGGGCCTGGTGGCGGTACTGGTGGTGGTACTGGTACCGATGGCGGTACTGGTAGCCTGTGTGGCGGTGCCAATGGCGGTACCGATGGAGGTAGGCCTGTGACAGATGATTGACAGATGGGCTGATTGATTGACAGATGGGCTGATTGATTGATTGACAGATGGGTTGATTGATTGACAGATGGGGTGATTGATTGACAGGTGGGGTGATTGATTGACAGATGGGCTGATTGATTGACAGATGGGCTGATTGACAGATGGGCTGATTGACAGATGGGCTGATTGGCTGGGCTGATTGATGTGCTGGGCTGTGTGACAGGTCCTCTTTATGGGGGGGGGCGTGTTGTGCACTGTAAACTTATGTAGACAAACTACACTGAGCTAACTTACTGATCTCTTCTCTCTCCTCACAGATCGGTGTGTGAGGAGAGAGCAGGGATCAGGTAGTAACTCCTGTGGAGTTTGTTTACATTTGTGACCGGCTGTGATTGGACACAGCCGGTCACGTGGTAAACAGCCAATTCATTGGCTGTTTACTCTGATCGGGGACGCGCTGTGTCCAAGGGACACTCGCCTTCCCTGATCCCCGCTCTGCAAGCCTGTGGCGGCGCGCACGGAGCGCGCCGCCGAGTTTGTTTTGACAGGTGATCGGCTGTGACTTTGACACAGCCGATCACATGGTAAACAGCCAATGAAATTGGCTGTTTACCGTGATCGGGGAAGCGCTGTGTCCGAGGGACACATGCCGTCCCCGATCACCGCGCTGCACGCCCCCGCGGGCGCGCGCAAGGCAATATCCTGCAGGACGTCATATGACGTCCAGTATCGATATTGCAACCACTTCCCGGACGTCAATTCGCTATTGACTGGGCGGGAAGTGGTTAAAATGACTGCTCCAGAAAAACTGCAGTTTTTAAAACTTCTTTTTGCATTGATACATGTCCCCTGGTGCAGAACCCGGGTTCCCAAACCCTTTTTAGGACAATAACATGCATAATAGTTGTTATAATTAGCACTTTAGATTTCGAACGTTCGCATCCATTGTATTTAATAGGGTTCTAAAGTTTGTGCGAACTTTCGGTCCGTTCGCGGGTTCTGGTGCGAACCGAACCCGGGGGTGTTCGGCTCATCACTATTAGCCACGCTGTATAGGTGTTCATTAAAGCGATCACAGAGACGTCTAGTTGTTCTACCAACATACCTGAATGTGACAAATGTCACAAGCAGGGGCGTAGCATAAGGGGTTGCAGGGGTCACAATTGCAATCCTGCCCCTAGCTCCGGCGGGCCCCTGCAGCCTCTGTGTCATATTATCATATCCTCCACAAAGTCCAGCTCCAATCTGCCCTAGAGCCCCACAGCCATGCTCCAGTACTAGGCTTTCACTTTACCTTCCGCAGTCCACACCCCTCTGTTCTCATTGGCTGGAAGAAGCTGTGATTCCTGTCCTCTGATTCTCCAGCGGTGATTCCTGTCCTCTGATTCTCCAGCAGTGATTCCTGTCCTCTGATTCTCCAGCGGTGATCCCTGTCCTCTGATTCTCCAGTGGTGATCCCTGTCCTCTGATTCTCCAGCTGTGATCCCTGTCCTCTTATGTAAAGAGGAACTCTGGGAACGCAAAACTCTTAAGCCACTTTGAGTATCTTGCCGTGCGACGGGTGTATCTGCATGCACGGTGAAAGTGGTGGGTGGAAGTGGAGTTCGGGCCCAGGTCAACTTTTGCATCGGGGCCCACAAGCTTCAAGCTACGCCTCTGGTCACAAGTCAGTAGATAACTAGTAGATAACCACAGATTACTATAGGTTAAACAAAAAATGGCCTTTCCCAACACTGTTCCTATATAAAAAAAGCCTGCACTACTTCTTAAAACATAGCACCCAATTTAGAACTACCCCCATGCTTGTTCTTGAAAAAACGCTTAAAGGCTATTCACCTTAGAAACCGGTTAAATGTTACACCCATATTTAAAGGGTGTAACATGTTCCAGGTGGAATGTTTACATACCTTTTCCACAAAATGTGACTGTGCAACATACCTAGGGGACAGTTCATCAGACTTAGATGAAATTGCTCGTCTGAAAAAGATTTTCTGTCCCAGTCTCAGGTATTAGCTAAAAGCAGTGGCGGCTATTGGTAAAGTTTTTTCCAAACATTGCACCCACAGCCACCCCCTACCCGGTCGGTCGGAAAACCCGTGGCCACCCCCCACCCCCAGTCCGGTCGGTCGGGTCATCAGCAGCCCTGGAGCACCCACCCCATCTATAGCGGGCAGCGCTTCCCCCCCGGCGGCAGCTTCTCCTTCCCCTGCTTTCCTCCTCGGCATCGTGGGCAGCTTCCACTATCCCCTGCTCTCCTCCTCGGCATCATGGCCGGCTTCCCCTATGTTCCTCCTCTGGTTCTAATCATGTGTTTTTTTTTTTAAAAACACCCCCCCCCCATTGGAATCCATGCGTCCAGCGCCCTGCATATAGATTAGGGGGCCGGACGCATGGATGGGGGGGCGGTGCCTGTGCACCCCTAATGGACAGGCCACCACTGACTAAAAGATTCCAACAGAAAGGGTATGCATGAACTAATATTGACAATGAGCTTGAGTTGTGATCATTGCTGAGACACAAAATTGGAGAAATGTGCACAATGGTGAGTATTGCATGATCTTGGATTATAATGTCCAGCATAAAAAAATTGAGAAGATAGTGACCAAACATTGGGCAATACTCAAACATGATCGAGTGCTTGGCCCATTACTTCCTGAACGCCTGCAGTTCATTTACAGAAAAGCGCCCTCCCTCTGGGATAGCCTGGCCCCAGGAGTCATTGACCCCCAAAAAAATCCAGATAATTGACTTTTTCCTTACCTTTTTCCTTACCTATCAGGATTGTATGCATGTGGGAGGTGTGGAGCCTGTAAAAGCTTGAAGAGGAACATCAAAAAGCGAAAGTAGTTCAGCTCTTCGGTTATACAGAAACAGAACCAAATAAAAGATGTAATCACCTGCATTACTCAGGGCGTTGTCTACATGCTTGAGTACGAGTGCGGGCTTCAATACATTGGGAGGACATCTAGGGCCCTGCATGTGCGGATAGGAAAACAAATAAATAATATTAAGAAGGGTCTCAAAACTCACAGTGTGTCGAGACATTTCAGGGTTTGCCATCAAAGAAACCCCAAGTTTTGGGGCATAGAGAAGGTCTCGAGACACTGGAAAGGTGGTTACTTTTTTAGTTAATTAAGCAGATAAATCACGTTCAGGACTGTAGTTTACTGGCATTTCAAATGCCAAATGCTTGTAACTGCTTGTAATATTGTGTAAAAGCTGTAACCTGAGTTTATGGACATTTTCATTCATAAGCGTTTTTTTTTTTTTTCCCATTAAAGAATTTTTATTGAAATTTCCATACAAATAACAGAAAAATCAAAGGCAGCTGGTTCTGGTATATAACAATCAGGTGTAGCAGGGTGTTGCTTTAAGGACCCAGAGACTACCATACCCAGGGTACAGCGGGACACCCAGGGTGCATTGCCCCACGCAAGGACTGCTGGGGTGGGCTATTTAAGAAGGGGGAGGACCGGAGAACGTTCTCTTTGGACATCGCCCGCCCAGCAAGTGGAACTTTGTGCTGAGTCTGTTGTTCCTGACCAGGGATGAGCCGAACACCCCCCTGTTCGGTTCGCACCAGAACCTGCGAACAGACAAAATGTTCGTGTAAACTTTAGAACCCTATTAAATACAATGGACTCGAACGTTCGAAATCTAAAGTGTTAATTATAAAGGCTAATATGCAAGTTATTGTCCTAAAAAGTGTTTGGGGACCTGGGTCCTGCCCCAGGGGACATGTATCAATGCAAAAAGAAGTTTTAAAAACGGCCGTTTTTTCGGGAGCAGTGATTTTAATAATGCTTAAAATGAAAAAATAAAAGTGAAATATTCCTTTAAATTTCGTACCTGGGGGGTGTGTATGATATGCATGTGAAGTGGCGCATGTTTCCCGTGCTTAGAACTGTCCCTGCAAAAAATGTCATTTTTTGAAAGAAAAAAATGCATTTAAAACTGACTCGCGGCTATTAATGAATTGTCGGCTCCCGGCAATACATTCAAAAGTCATTGATAAAAAAAAAAAAAAAAAAAGCGTGGGGGTTCCCCAGAATTCAATTACCAGGCCCTTCAGGTCTGGAATGGATATTAAGGGGAACCCTGCCGCAAATTTAAAAAAAAATTGACATGGGGTTCCCCCAAATATCCATTCCAGGCCCTTCAGATCTGGCATGGATTTTAAAGGGGACCCCACCCCAAATTAAAAAAAAAATGGCGTGGAGTCCCCCTAAAAATCCAGACCCCTTATCCGAGCACGCAACCTGGCCGGCCGCAAGGGAAAAGGGGGGGACGAGAGAGCGCCCCCCCCTCCCTCCTGAACCGTACCAGGCCACATGCCCTCAACATGGGGAGGATGTCCCCATGTTGATGGGGACAAGGGCCTCATCCCCACAACCCTTGCCCGGTGGTTGTGGGGGTCTGCGGGCGGGGGGCTTATCGGAATCTGGAAGACCGCTTTAACAAAGGGGACCCCCAGATCCCGCCCCCCCCCTATGTGAATTGGTAAGGGGTACATTGTACCCCTACCATTTCACGAAGAAAGCGTAAAAAAATGTTTAAAAAAAACACACAAACACCTTGAAAAAGTCCTTTATTAAAAAAAAAAAAAAAAAAAAAAAAAAACATTCCAGCGGTGAAATCCAGTGTCCCGCGGCGATCCCGATGTCCAGCGCTGTCCTTCATTGGTTGTGCCTGAGCGGACCTGATGGGGAACTCCCTCTCAGTATTTTAAATGTATAGACCCGCCCCTTCTAAAGTTCCCCATCAGGTCCGCTCAGCGGACCAGATGCGGAACATGAGAAGGGGCGGGTCTATACATGTATTACCAAAGTGAGAGCAGTGCCCCATCAGGTCCGCCCCCTCGGTATGTCGGACCCGCCTACGTCATTGACTTGAGCGGGGAACTTCCTTCACTATGTAAATTTAAATTACACAGTGAAGGAAGTTCCCCGCTCAAGCCAATGACGTAGGCGGGTCCGACATACCGAGGGGGCGGACCTGATGGGGAACTTCTCTCACTTTGCTAATACATGTATAGACCCGCCCCTTCTCATGTTCCGCATCTGGTCCGCTGAGCGGACCTGATGGGGAACTTTAGAAGGGGCGGGTCTATACATTTAAAATACTGAGAGGGAGTTCCCCATCAGGTCCGCTCAGGCACAACCAATGAAGGACAGCGCTGGACATCGGGATCGCCGCGGGACACTGGATTTCACCGCTGGAATGTTTTTTTTTTTTTAAATAAAGGACTTTTTCAAGGTGTTTGTGTGTTTTTTTAAACATTTTTTTACGCTTTCTTCGTGAAATGGTAGGGGTACAATGTACCCCTTACCAATTCACATAGGGGGGCCGGGATCTGGGGGTCCCCTTTGTTAAAGGGGTCTTCCAGATTCCGATAAGCCCCCCGCCCGCAGACCCCCACAACCACCGGGCAAGGGTTGTGGGGATGAGGCCCTTGTCCCCATCAACATGGGGACATCCTCCCCATGTTGAGGGCATGTGGCTTGGTACGGTTCAGGAGGGAGGGGGGCCGCTCTCTCGTCCCCCCCCTTTTCCCCTGCGGCCGGCCAGGTTGTGTGCTCGGATAAGGGGTCTGGTATGGATTTTTAGGGGGACTCCACGCCATTTTTTTTTTAAATTTGGGGTGGAGTTCCCCTTAAAATCCATGCCAGATCTGAAGGGCCTGGAATGGATATTTGGGGGAACCCCACGTCAATTTTTTTTTTAATTTGCAGGGGGGTTCCCCTTAATATCCATTCCAGACCTGAAGGGCCTGGTAATTGAATTCTGGGGAACCCCCACGCTTTTTTTTTTTTTTTTATCAATGACTTTTGTATGTATTGCCGGGAGCCGACAATTCATTAATAGCCGCGAGTCAGTTTTAAATGCATTTTTTTCTTTCAAAAATGACATTTTTTGCAGGGACATTTCTAAGCACGGGAAACATGCGCCACTTTACATGCATATCATACACACCCCCCAGGTATGAAATTTAAAGGAATATTTCACTTTTATTTTTTCATTTTAAGCATTATTAAAATCACTGCTCCCGAAAAAACGGCCGTTTTTAAAACTTCTTTTTGCATTGATACATGTCTCCTGGGGCAGGACCCCGGTCCCCAAACACTTTTTAGGACAATAACTTGCATATAAGCCTTTATAATTAGCACTTTAGATTTCTCCCATAGATTTTTCGAATTTGCCGCGAACACCCCAATTTGTTCGCTGTTCGGCAAACGGGCGAACAGGCAATGTTCGAGTCGAACATGAGTTCGACTCGAACTCGAAGCTCATCCCTATTCCTGACAGGGCCTGAAGTTTGGGCCTTGTTTTTCCAAAGAGCCTTCCATTTCCACTGAGGAGCCCGAGGGACGTCTGATCCTGCCGCCTGTCCACTACTACCAGGGGGACCGAAGACCCGGGTGTCGTGGGACCTGTGTACCGAGACACAGCTACGGAAGACACTGACACTGACTGATCCGGTTGGGTGAGAGAGCACCTGCTCAAATATTATTACAGGATCTCTAGGCCTTGTGTCTGTTGTTCAGGACCTACCGTTTAGAGTCTGCATTTGCACGCCGGAGGGACAGTGCATTGAGTAGCTTAGTTACTTTGTGTTATCCATCGAGTTACCAGTACCTATTCCCTTGGATTACAATTTATCTTCAAAGAAAGTGCACCGCCATTTGCTAGCGAAGATCCTTCTCTAAGGAACTTGCATATAGAACAGTCAGGCCTGACTTCTAAGTTTAGACACTGCTGGGCGCCATCTTGCCCACGAGGGAGGGGAGCTGCAAGCGGGGTTCATTAGCTGTATGTGTACAGGATTGTATATCTGCTTGCTTGATAAATACCCTTTTATTGCAAGGCTCTGCATATATTACTGTGTACTGTTTATCTGCTGATCTATTTCATTCATTCCATTCAGTAAAAGTATTGGGATTAAGCAGACCAGTTGTTTGGTGTTATTACTGTGCAGAAGAGACGATTAGTGTCAGCCATAATATCACTGTGTGCCTTTGTTGCCGGACTGTGTTACCTAAAGCTACAGGTTCCACAATCTTATCATCCCCTACTAGTTGTGCCGAGAGAGGGTAGAGCCAATTACTGGGGGTTGACAGTAGTGCGTTACAGGCCCGAAAATCATACCAGCGGCTCTCTTAGCTGGGGGCTCAGAGTCCAGGATCCTGTACGCTGCAATCAAGCCTGCCAGAAGTACCGGCATGGATCCGTTAACAGTGACCCAGTGGTGTTTAGCCACGGATGTTTCCCTGTACATGGCTGCAGTAATTGAACTCCCCGGAGAGGATCGGTTGGGGAGTGACATAGAACGGCTCATCAAGCTCCTATCCCTGTGCCATAAAGGATGGTTAATTGACCTCAGGCCAGACGAAGGGAATTCCCGCACCTTCACGCTGATAGAATGGAAGGATGAGATAATTTCAGAGGTCAGAGCGTGCAGTCCACAGACAATAAGACATATCGCTTGGCGCACGCGAAGGATATAAAGAAGGAACCTCCGCAATCACCTACAACTCCAAGGAATCCAAAAGAGATGATAGCCTAGGGGGCACCTCTAACCACTATAGGCCCTGAACTTTTAAACGCTTTAGGGGACCTTGTCACTAAGTGCCAGAAGAGTAATACGGTACATGTAGAGGCCAGGTACCGGAAGCTCAGGATCTTTTCAGGAAAACAACCTGTGCCACTCAGGGAAGAGGACTTTGACACCTGGATTGAACAAGCGATGCAGGCTGTGGAAGGATGGGAAGTACCGGAAGCCCAAAAGAAGCAGCGCATAAGTGAAAGTCTAAAGGGTGCTGCTGCTGAAGCCGTGAAGAACCTTAGGTTCAGCAATGCTGCTTGTACTGCCTATGACTATCTGCCTATGTTGCAGGAAGAATTTGGCCAGTTGGAAAAAGTTGCTGATTTCGTTTACCAGTTCGAGCATACCCTTCAACAGCCAGGAGAAAGACTGTCTGAATACATTAAACAAATTGCTCTGCCAAATTGCGGCTAGGATGAGGCAGATCTTGAGGGGAGCATTGCACTCAGATCCAGTTTGGCTCCATCTGAAAACCTCTGGAGGAGTCATGTCCCTGAACTATCCCGACCTTGTGTGAATAATAAGGGATGAAGAGGCTCTGCTGAAAGACCAACAGGCGACCAAAAAACCCACTCTTTCCCCCTCAGTTGGGGTCAGATCCGCCATGGCCACTGAACGGGACTCAGAGGTGGCTGTCTTGAAGTCACAGATGACCCAAGTATTAGAAATGCTGACCTCTCTAATGGCCAAAACCTCAGGCGTCACAGAGAAAGAAGAAGTCAGGAATGAACTGTTCCAGAGTGCCTCAACACCAGTCTCCCCGCGGGATAGAGGAGAAGCTGTCTGCTTTAACTGTGGATTTGTTGGCCACTTCGGGCGAGTGTGTCCCAGTCCAAGAAAGACCCGAGGCACTTACCACCAGCTGGCGGAAAACTCCAGAGGGCCCCGATGAAGGAGTCAACCGGGTGCCCATCATCTCTAGCAAGCTCCATTGGAATCAGAAAACAAGAGAAGCCAAGAAGTGAGGGGAACAATTCCCCATCAAAAGCACTTAATACCTCTCACCAGGAGTCCAAACCCCAAACACTGCAAGAAATCAATGCATACCAGGCCCAACAGGGATTAAGATCCAGGAAAAGATGGAGAAAGAAAAAAACACCAAAGGCAAAACCCATGGGCCTCAGGAAGGAGGCCTCCCGAGTAGGGATGAGCCGAACACCCCCGGGTTCGGTTCGCACCAGAACCTTCGAACGGACCGAAAGTTCGCGCGAATTTTCGAACCCTATTCGTTATAATGGACGCGAACGTTCGAAATCAAAATTGCTAATTACAACGGCCAATATGCATGTTAATGTCATAAAACAGGTTTGGGGACCCGGGTCCTGCCCCAGGGGACATATATCAATGCAAAAAGAAATTTTAAAAACTAAAGTTTTTTCGGGAGCAGTCATTTTAATGATGCATAAAGTGAAAAAAAAAAAAGTGAAATTTTCCTTTAAATATGGTACCTGGGGGGTGTCTAAAGTATGCCTGTGAAGTGGCATGTGTTTCCCGTGTTTAGAACTGTCCTTGCACAAAATGACATTTGTAAAGGAAAAAAAGAAGCCATTTAAAACCACTTGCGGCTTTAATGTCATGTCTTGTCCTGGCCGCCATATGGCTGAAAATCCTTGAGAAAAATGGCATGGCTACCCCATCACCCCCCCCCCCCCCCACCCCAGCCCCTTTGGGTCTTGTATGGATACTAAGGGGGACCCCGCACCCAAAATAAAACCCTATACCTACAACCCTATATACTCTGAACAGCAGTATATAGGTGGTGCAAACAAGACATGGACTGTAGGTTTGTTCTTAAGTAGAATCTGAACAGGTACATTATGAAGTGTAGCTACATCCCAAAAAAATCAATTTTTAAGCTTTTTGGAGAACATAGGGAGGGGTTATCACCCCTGTAACATTTGCTGTCTTTGCACATCTGTTCAGAACATGTCACCTCACTTTCCGTCCCAATGACAAATGTTTTTGGAAAAGTGGGGTTTTAATTGAAACAAGGATTGGTGATAAAGCATCAGTAGAGAGGAGATACCTTTTTCCCAAATTAAATCTAACAGGATAGAATTTTCCTTCCTAGGGGTAGATTTCCTCTCACTTCCTGTTTTCTCTTGCCGTTTGCAAGTAGGAGTCGTTTGTAAGTTGGATGTTTGAAAGTAGGGGCCTGCCGTATATACTCTGCAGAAATTTGCCCTATTAGATGTTGGTGTAGCCACAAGACTGGTGGGCACAGGAATGGGCCCTGCTGTGAGTTAATAGATCAAGATTTGTACTTGCATGCACCTGTTGAACCGGGCAGAAAAATTGGGCCTTTGGTGGTGGTGGTGGTGGTGGTGGACGGTGTTGCCACAAGACTGTAAGCCCTCACAGTTACTCTTGGTGGGTGCAGGAATGGGCCCTGCTGTGAGTTATTAGATCAAGATTTGTAATTGCATGCACCTGTTGAACAGGGCAGAAAAATTGGGCCTTTGGTGGTGGTGGTGGTGGTGGACGGTGTTGCCACAAGACTGTAGGCCCTCATAGTTACTCTTGGTGGGCGCAGGAATGGGCCCTGCTGTGAACTATTAGATCAAGATTTGTAATTACACGCCCCTGTTAAACAGGGGCTGAAAAATTGTGCCTTAGGCATTGGTGCTGGTGCCACAACACTGCAACCCCTCACAGATACTGTACTTGGAGCACAGCAGTCACACCTGTTGCGAAGCATCTTTTTAAAAAAATGTAATTACACGCCCCTGTTATACAGGGGCTGAAAAATTGTGCCTTAGGCACTGGTGCTGGTGCCACAACACTGCAACCCCTCACAGATACTGTACTCTGAGCACAGCAATGAGACCTGTTACAAAACATTGCCTAAAAATTGTAATTACACGCCCCAACAGGGGCTGAAAAATTGTGCCTTAGGCACTGGTGCTGGTGCCACAACACTGCAACCCCTCACAGATACTGTACTCTGAGCACAGCAGTCACACCTGTTGCGAAGCATCTTTTTAAAAAATTGTAATTACACGCCCCTGTTATACAGGGGCTGAAAAATTGTGCCTTAGGCACTGGTGTGGTGGCATGGATCATTGAGGAGGAGGAAGAGGATAGACAGTGAACATAACAGGACAGTCACTCAGCATCAGCATAGGCAGTCTTGAAGGGATGTGACATTATAAATTATTCCGTTATATCCGCTTCAGGTGTCTGGTAGCTGGTGGTGATCCAAGACTGATTCATTTTTATGAAGGTCAGTCGATCAACCGAGTCGGTGGACAGGCGCACCCTATGATCGGTGACAAATCCTCCAGCAGCACTGAATGTGCGTTCGGAAAGAACGCTGGATGCAGGACAGGCCAGTAGCTCAATTGCATACTGTGCAAGCTCTGGCCAGTGATCCATCCTCAGGACCCAGTAAGCCAGAGGATTTTCGGTGGGAAAGGTGTCCAAGTCTGACCTTGCCCCTAGGTATTCCTGCACCATGTATATCAGACGCTGGCGATGGTTGCTGGAACCGATCATACCTTGGGGCTGCGGACTAAAAAATTGTCTGAACGCATCGGTCAGACGTCCACCTTCCCCACCGCTCCTTCTGCTACTGACCGAAGCCTCAGCAACTCGTCGTCCAGGACCAGGAGTTTGTAACCTCCCAGTTTCTGGGAACGCGTTGCACAGACCTTTCTGCAAGGCCTCCCTGAGATGTCTCATCCTCTGCTCCCTCTGCGACGGCAAGATAAGGTCCGCAACCTTACCCTTGTACCGTGGATCAAGGAGAGTGGCCAGCCAGTAATGGTCACTCTCCTTGATCCGAAGAACACGAGGATCCTTCCGCAGGCTTTGCAGGATCAGGGAGGCCATGCAGCGTAGGTTAGCTGAGGCATTCGGTCCGGAGTCTTCTGGGTCACTGAGGATGACATGATCGCCAGCCACCTCCTCCCAGCCACGTACAAGTCCACTGGTTTGTTGGGACTGTACATCATCCCTAAAAGACTGCTGCTGCTGATGCTGAGTGCCAGGCTCCACCTCCATGCTCACACAATCCTCCTCCTCCTCCTCCTCCTCCTCCTCTTCCTGTGTGATGGGTGGGACAGAAGGAACATTGTCTGGATAAAGGGGGCCTTGAGAGACAAGGAAGTCCTCCTCTTCCTGCCTCTGTTCTGCCTCAAGTGCCCTGTCCATTATCCCACGCAGCGTATGCTCCAACAGGTGGACAAGAGGTACAGTGTCACTGATGCATGCACTGTCACTGCTCACCATCCTCGTGGCCTCCTCAAATGGTGAGAGGACAGTGCATGCATCCCTGATCATGCTCCACTGGCGTGGGGAAAAAAAGCCAAGCTCCCCTGACCCTGTCCTGGTGCCGTAGTCGCAAAGGTACTCATTGATGGCCCTCTGCTGCGTGTGCAGACGCTGCAGCATGGCCAACGTTGAGTTCCACCTGGTGGGCATGTCACATATTAGGCGGTTCTTGGGCAGGTTCAGCTCCTTTTGCAGCTCAGTCAGCCGAGCACTGGCATTATAAGATCGGCGGAAATGCACACAGACTTTCCTGGCCTGCCTCAGGACATCCTGTAAGCCTGGGAACCTGCCCAAGAACCGCTGCACCACCAGGTTGAGGACGTGAGCCATACAGGGCACATGGGTGAGCTGCCCCTGTCGCAGGGCGGAGAGGAGGTTGGTGCCATTATCAGAAACGACCATTCCTGGCTTAAGCTGGCGTGGCGTCAACCACCTCTCGGCCTGCCCCTGCAGAGCTGCCAGAACCTCTGGCCCAGTGTGGCTCCTGTCCCCCAAACACACCAGCGCAAGCACGGCATGGCATCTTTACCAGTACCTATTCCCTTGGATTACAATTTATCTTCAAAGAAAGTGCACCGCCATTTGCTAGCGAAGATCCTTCTCTAAGGAACTTGCATATAGAACAGTCAGGCCTGACTTCTAAGTTTAGACACTGCTGGGCGCCATCTTGCCCACGAGGGAGGGGAGCTGCAAGCGGGGTTCATTAGCTGTATGTGTACAGGATTGTATATCTGCTTGCTTGATAAATACCCTTTTATTGCAAGGCTCTGCATATATTACTGTGTACTGTTTATCTGCTGATCTATTTCATTCATTCCATTCAGTAAAAGTATTGGGATTAAGCAGACCAGTTGTTTGGTGTTATTACTGTGCAGAAGAGACGATTAGTGTCAGCCATAATATCACTGTGTGCCTTTGTTGCCGGACTGTGTTACCTAAAGCTACAGGTTCCACAATCTTATCATCCCCTACTAGTTGTGCCGAGAGAGGGTAGAGCCAATTACTGGGGGTTGACAGTAGTGCGTTACAGGCCCGAAAATCATACCAGCGGCTCTCTTAGCTGGGGGCTCAGAGTCCAGGATCCTGTACGCTGCAATCAAGCCTGCCAGAAGTACCGGCATGGATCCGTTAACAGTGACCCAGTGGTGTTTAGCCACGGATGTTTCCCTGTACATGGCTGCAGTAATTGAACTCCCCGGAGAGGATCGGTTGGGGAGTGACATAGAACGGCTCATCAAGCTCCTATCCCTGTGCCATAAAGGATGGTTAATTGACCTCAGGCCAGACGAAGGGAATTCCCGCACCTTCACGCTGATAGAATGGAAGGATGAGATAATTTCAGAGGTCAGAGCGTGCAGTCCACAGACAATAAGACATATCGCTTGGCGCACGCGAAGGATATAAAGAAGGAACCTCCGCAATCACCTACAACTCCAAGGAATCCAAAAGAGATGATAGCCTAGGGGGCACCTCTAACCACTATAGGCCCTGAACTTTTAAACGCTTTAGGGGACCTTGTCACTAAGTGCCAGAAGAGTAATACGGTACATGTAGAGGCCAGGTACCGGAAGCTCAGGATCTTTTCAGGAAAACAACCTGTGCCACTCAGGGAAGAGGACTTTGACACCTGGATTGAACAAGCGATGCAGGCTGTGGAAGGATGGGAAGTACCGGAAGCCCAAAAGAAGCAGCGCATAAGTGAAAGTCTAAAGGGTGCTGCTGCTGAAGCCGTGAAGAACCTTAGGTTCAGCAATGCTGCTTGTACTGCCTATGACTATCTGCCTATGTTGCAGGAAGAATTTGGCCAGTTGGAAAAAGTTGCTGATTTCGTTTACCAGTTCGAGCATACCCTTCAACAGCCAGGAGAAAGACTGTCTGAATACATTAAACAAAATGCTCTGCCAAATTGCGGCTAGGATGAGGCAGATCTTGAGGGGAGCATTGCACTCAGATCCAGTTTGGCTCCATCTGAAAACCTCTGGAGGAGTCATGTCCCTGAACTATCCCGACCTTGTGTGAATAATAAGGGATGAAGAGGCTCTGCTGAAAGACCAACAGGCGACCAAAAAACCCACTCTTTCCCCCTCAGTTGGGGTCAGATCCGCCATGGCCACTGAACGGGACTCAGAGGTGGCTGTCTTGAAGTCACAGATGACCCAAGTATTAGAAATGCTGACCTCTCTAATGGCCAAAACCTCAGGAGTCACAGAAAAAGAAGAAGTCAGGAATGAACTGTTCCAGAGTGCCTCAACACCAGTCTCCCCGCGGGATAGAGGAGAAGCTGTCTGCTTTAACTGTGGATTTGTTGGCCACTTCGGGCGAGTGTGTCCCAGTCCAAGAAAGACCCGAGGCACTTACCACCAGCTGGCGGAAAACTCCAGAGGGCCCCGATGAAGGAGTCAACTGGGTGCCCATCATCTCTAGCAAGCTCCATTGGAATCAGAAAACAAGAGAAGCCAAGAAGTGAGGGGAACAATTCCCCATCAAAAGCACTTAATACCTCTCACCAGGAGTCCAAACCCCAAACACTGCAAGAAATCAATGCATACCAGGCCCAACAGGGATTAAGATCCAGGAAAAGATGGAGAAAGAAAAAAACACCAAAGGCAAAACCCATGGGCCTCAGGAAGGAGGCCTCCCGAGTAGGGATGAGCCGAACACCCCCGGGTTCGGTTCGCACCAGAACCTTCGAACGGACCGAAAGTTCGCGCGAATTTTCGAACCCTATTCGTTATAATGGACGCGAACGTTCAAAATCAAAATTGCTAATTACAACGGCCAATATGCATGTTAATGTCATAAAACAGGTTTGGGGACCCGGGTCCTGCCCCAGGGGACATATATCAATGCAAAAAGAAATTTTAAAAACTAAAGTTTTTTCGGGAGCAGTCATTTTAATGATGCATAAAGTGAAAAAAAAAAAAGTGAAATTTTCCTTTAAATATGGTACCTGGGGGGTGTCTAAAGTATGCCTGTGAAGTGGCATGTGTTTCCCGTGTTTAGAACTGTCCTTGCACAAAATGACATTTGTAAAGGAAAAAAAGAAGCCATTTAAAACCACTTGCGGCTTTAATGTCATGTCTTGTCCTGGCCGCCATATGGCTGAAAATCCTTGAGAAAAATGGCATGGCTACCCCATCACCCCCCCCCCCCACCCCAGCCCCTTTGGGTCTTGTATGGATACTAAGGGGGACCCCGCACCCAAAATAAAACCCTATACCTACAACCCTATATACTCTGAACAGCAGTATATAGGTGGTGCAAACAAGACATGGACTGTAGGTTTGTTCTTAAGTAGAATCTGAACAGGTACATTATGAAGTGTAGCTACATCCCAAAAAAATGAATTTTTAAGCTTTTTGGAGAACATAGGGAGGGGTTATCACCCCTGTAACATTTGCTGTCTTTGCACATCTGTTCAGAACATGTCACCTCACTTTCCGTCCCAATGACAAATGTTTTTGGAAAAGTGGGGTTTTAATTGAAACAAGGATTGGTGATAAAGCATCAGTAGAGAGGAGATACCTTTTTCCCAAATTAAATCTAACAGGATAGAATTTTCCTTCCTAGGGGTAGATTTCCTCTCACTTCCTGTTTTCTCTTGCCGTTTGCAAGTAGGAGTCGTTTGTAAGTTGGATGTTTGAAAGTAGGGGCCTGCCGTATATACTCTGCAGAAATTTGCCCTATTAGATGTTGGTGTAGCCACAAGACTGGTGGGCACAGGAATGGGCCCTGCTGTGAGTTAATAGATCAAGATTTGTACTTGCATGCACCTGTTGAACCGGGCAGAAAAATTGGGCCTTTGGTGGTGGTGGTGGTGGTGGTGGACGGTGTTGCCACAAGACTGTAAGCCCTCACAGTTACTCTTGGTGGGTGCAGGAATGGGCCCTGCTGTGAGTTATTAGATCAAGATTTGTAATTGCATGCACCTGTTGAACAGGGCAGAAAAATTGGGCCTTTGGTGGTGGTGGTGGTGGTGGACGGTGTTGCCACAAGACTGTAGGCCCTCATAGTTACTCTTGGTGGGCGCAGGAATGGGCCCTGCTGTGAACTATTAGATCAAGATTTGTAATTACACGCCCCTGTTAAACAGGGGCTGAAAAATTGTGCCTTAGGCATTGGTGCTGGTGCCACAACACTGCAACCCCTCACAGATACTGTACTTGGAGCACAGCAGTCACACCTGTTGCGAAGCATCTTTTTAAAAAATTGTAATTACACGCCCCTGTTATACAGGGGCTGAAAAATTGTGCCTTAGGCACTGGTGCTGGTGCCACAACACTGCAACCCCTCACAGATACTGTACTCTGAGCACAGCAATGAGACCTGTTGCAAAGCATTGCCTAAAAATTGTAATTACACGCCCCAACAGGGGCTGAAAAATTGTGCCTTAGGCACTGGTGCTGGTGCCACAACACTGCAACCCCTCACAGATACTGTACTCTGAGCACAGCAGTCACACCTGTTGCGAAGCATCTTTTTAAAAAATTGTAATTACACGCCCCTGTTATACAGGGGCTGAAAAATTGTGCCTTAGGCACTGGTGTGGTGGCATGGATCATTGAGGAGGAGGAAGAGGATAGACAGTGAACATAACAGGACAGTCACTCAGCATCAGCATAGGCAGTCTTGAAGGGATGTGACATTATAAATTATTCCGTTATATCCGCTTCAGGTGTCTGGTAGCTGGTGGTGATCCAAGACTGATTCATTTTTATGAAGGTCAGTCGATCAACCGAGTCGGTGGACAGGCGCACCCTATGATCGGTGACAAATCCTCCAGCAGCACTGAATGTGCGTTCGGAAAGAACGCTGGATGCAGGACAGGCCAGTAGCTCAATTGCATACTGTGCAAGCTCTGGCCAGTGATCCATCCTCAGGACCCAGTAAGCCAGAGGATTTTCGGTGGGAAAGGTGTCCAAGTCTGACCTTGCCCCTAGGTATTCCTGCACCATGTATATCAGACGCTGGCGATGGTTGCTGGAACCGATCATACCTTGGGGCTGCGGACTAAAAAATTGTCTGAACGCATCGGTCAGACGTCCACCTTCCCCACCGCTCCTTCTGCTACTGACCGAAGCCTCAGCAACTCATCGTCCAGGACCAGGAGTTTGTAACCTCCCAGTTTCTGGGAACGCGTTGCACAGACCTTTCTGCAAGGCCTCCCTGAGATGTCTCATCCTCTGCTCCCTCTGCGACGGCAAGATAAGGTCCGCAACCTTACCCTTGTACCGTGGATCAAGGAGAGTGGCCAGCCAGTAATGGTCACTCTCCTTGATCCGAAGAACACGAGGATCCTTCCGCAGGCTTTGCAGGATCAGGGAGGCCATGCAGCGTAGGTTAGCTGAGGCATTCGGTCCGGAGTCTTCTGGGTCACTGAGGATGACATGATCGCCAGCCACCTCCTCCCAGCCACGTACAAGTCCACTGGTTTGTTGGGACTGTACATCATCCCTAAAAGACTGCTGCTGCTGATGCTGAGTGCCAGGCTCCACCTCCATGCTCACACAATCCTCCTCCTCCTCCTCCTCCTCTTCCTGTGTGATGGGTGGGACAGAAGGAACATTGTCTGGATAAAGGGGGCCTTGAGAGACAAGGAAGTCCTCCTCTTCCTGCCTCTGTTCTGCCTCAAGTGCCCTGTCCATTATCCCACGCAGCGTATGCTCCAACAGGTGGACAAGAGGTACAGTGTCACTGATGCATGCACTGTCACTGCTCACCATCCTCGTGGCCTCCTCAAATGGTGAGAGGACAGTGCATGCATCCCTGATCATGCTCCACTGGCGTGGGGAAAAAAAGCCAAGCTCCCCTGACCCTGTCCTGGTGCCGTAGTCGCAAAGGTACTCATTGATGGCCCTCTGCTGCGTGTGCAGTCGCTGCAGCATGGCCAACGTTGAGTTCCACCTGGTGGGCATGTCACATATTAGGCGGTTCTTGGGCAAGTTCAGCTCCTTTTGCAGCTCAGTCAGCCGAGCACTGGCATTATAAGATCGGCGGAAATGCACACAGACTTTCCTGGCCTGCCTCAGGACATCCTGTAAGCCTGGGAACCTGCCCAAGAACCGCTGCACCACCAGGTTGAGGACGTGAGCCATACAGGGCACATGGGTGAGCTGCCCCAGTCGCAGGGCGGAGAGGAGGTTGGTGCCATTATCAGAAACGACCATTCCTGGCTTAAGCTGGCGTGGCGTCAACCACCTCTCGGCCTGCCCCTGCAGAGCTGCCAGAACCTCTGGCCCAGTGTGGCTCCTGTCCCCCAAACACACCAGCGCAAGCACGGCATGGCATCTTTTTGCCTGCGTACTCGCGTAGCCCCTTGTACGCCTACGGAGCACCGCTGGTTCCGAGGACAGAGCACTCGAAGAGGACATGGAGGAAGAAGAGGAGGGGGTGGAGGAGAGAGGTGTGTCACAACCAGTAGTAGCATTTTGGAGGCGTGGTGGCGGAACAACCTCCAACACTACTGCACCTTGTCCTGCATCCCTCCCAGCTGCCAATAGAGTGACCCAATGGGCCGTGAAAGAAAGATAACGTCCCTGTCCATGCCTGCTGGACCATGAGTCAGCGGTAATATGCACCTTACCGCTGACCGCCCTGTCCAGCGAGGCATGGACATTGCCTTCCACATGCCAGTAGAGAGACGGAATCGCCTTCCGTGAGAAAAAGTGGCGTTTGGGAACCTGCCACTGAGGAACCGCACATTGAACAAACTCACGGAAGGGGGCCGAGTCTATCAACTGAAAAGGCAGCAGTTGAAGTGCTAGCAATTTAGCCAAGCTAGCATTCAACCGCTGGGCATGTGGATGGCTGGGAGTATACTTCTTTCGACGGTCCAGCAGCTGGGGCAGGGAAATTTGCCTGCTACAATCGGACGTCGGTGTACTGCAAGTACTTGGTTGTGACACACCTAATTCTACACCTTCAGTCCTCTCAGAGCAGCTTTCAGAGAGGACTGAAGATATAGTGGGGATGGAGATCCCAGCTGATGAGGAGCAAGGAGAGGTCCGCTTTGTTCTTTGGTGTGGGTCTTTTATGTGTGCTTGCCAACGAGCTGCATGGCAGGTCGACATATGTCTGCTCATGCTTGTGGTGCCCAAGCGGCTGATGTTTTGGCCACGCGAGATACGCTTGAGACAAATATTGCAAATAGCAGTGGTGCGATCTGATGCACTCGTCTCAAAAAAGGCCCACACCAAAGAACTTTTGTGATAACGTGCAGAGGCAGCGCCCTGCACAGGCGGAGCTCTGCGGTGTGGTACAGTTGCTGTGCTGGCCTCTAGCTGGCCTCCAGGGGGCATCCTGCCTCGTTGGACATGTGACGCTGCATCCTCCTCCTCCTCCTCCTCTCTCCCTTCAGGCACCCACGTGGAGTCAGTGACCTCATCATCCCCTCCCTCTTTACCACTAGAGCAAACCTGGCAGTAAGCTGCAGCTGGTGGAACACTACTGCCAGATTGCTGTCCTTCAGCATCCCCTCTCTCTGCGCGCACACTACTGACTTCCTCAAGCTGGGTATCATCATCCGAGCCTTCGAATCGTTGGGCATCCTCCTGGAGCATGTACCCAACACTGTGCTCAAACAGTTCGGGGGACTCCTCAGGAGGACATGGTGGGTCTAGGGAAGGGGTGGCTGATGATGCCATTGAGTACGCGTTGGCAGCTGCTCTGCCAGTACCCTGAGCCTGGGTGAGAGAGGATGAGGAGGATGAGGAGGGCTTGGTCATCCATTCTACCAAGCCTTCGGCATGATGCGGCTCCACATGTCCAGCTGCCGAAAACAAAGACAAGCGTGTCCCATGGCCACGTGCTGATGACGATGCACGACCACGTCCACGGCCAGCACTGTTGTCTCTAGAAACAGAGCCTGCCTGCCCTGTGTTCTTGCCTCGGCACGCTCTGCCTCTCCTTGGCGGTCTTCCAGCCATTGTAGTCGGTAGTGTATATAGTATAAAAAATAGAACTCCTATGTGTGCTCACAACACACTGTAGGTCCTATGGGTGCTGACACTAACACACTATAGGTACTATGTGTGCTGCTGACAAGAAAATATAGGAGCTCTGTTTGCTGCCACTAACACACTAGAAGTCCTATTGGTGCTTCTGAGATGAAAATATAGGAGCTCTGTGTGATGCCACTAACACACTAGAAGTCCTATGGGTGCTGCTGAGAAGAAAATATAGGAGCTCTGTGTGATGCCACTAACACACTAGAAGTCCTATGGGTGCTGCTGAGAAGAAAATATAGGAGCTCTGTGTGATGCCACTAACACACTAGAAGTCCTATGGGTGCTGCTGAGAAGAAAATATAGGAGCTCTGTTTGCTGCCACTAACACACTAGAAGTCCTATGGGTGCTGCTGAGAAGAAAATATAGGAGCTCTGTGTGATGCCACTAACACACTAGAAGTCCTATGGGTGCTTCTGAGATGAAAATATAGGAACTCTGTGTGATGCCACTAACACACTAGAAGTCCTATGGGTGCTGCTGAGAAGAAAATATAGGAGCTCTGTGTGATGCCACTAACACATTAGAAGTCCTATGGGTGCTGCTAAGAAGAAAATATAGGAGCTCTGTTTGCTGCCACTAACACACTAGAAGTCCTATGGGTGCTTCTGAGAAGAAAATATAGGAGCTCTGTGTGATGCCACTAACACACTAGAAGTCCTATGGGTGCTTCTGAGATGAAAATATAGGAACTCTGTGTGATGCCACTAACACATTAGAAGTCCTATGGGTGCTGCTGAGAAGAAAATATAGGAGCTCTGTTTGCTGCCACTAACACACTAGAAGTCCTATGGGTGCTGCTGAGAAGAAAATATAGGAGCTCTGTGTGATGCCACTAACACACTAGAAGTCCTATGGGTGCTTCTGAGATGAAAATATAGGAGCTCTGTGTGATGCCACTAACACACTAGAAGTCCTATGGGTGCTGCTGAGAAGAAAATATAGGAGCTCTGTTTGCTGCCACTAACACACTAGAAGTCCTATGGGTGCTGCTGAGAAGAAAATATAGGAGCTCTGTGTGATGCCACTAACACACTAGAAGTCCTATGGGTGCTGCTGAGAAGAAAATATAGGAGCTCTGTTTGCTGCCACTAACACACTAGAAGTCCTATGGGTGCTGCTGAGAAGAAAATATAGGAGCTCTGTGTGATGCCACTAACACACTAGAAGTCCTATGGGTGCTTCTGAGATGAAAATATAGGAGCTCTGTGTGATGCCACTAACACACTAGAAGTCCTATGGGTGCTGCTGAGAAGAAAATATAGGAGCTCTGTTTGCTGCCACTAACACACTAGAAGTCCTATGGGTGCTGCTGAGAAGAAAATATAGGAGCTCTGTGTGATGCCACTAACACATTAGAAGTCCTATGGGTGCTGCTGAGAAGAAAATATAGGAGCTCTGTGTGATGCCACTAACACACTAGAAGTCCTATGGGTGCTTCTGAGATGAAAATATAGGAGCTCTGTGTGATGCCACTAACACACTAGAAGTCCTATGGGTGCTGCTGAGAAGAAAATATAGGAGCTCTGTGTGATGCCACTAACACACTAGAAGTCCTATGGGTGCTTCTGAGATGAAAATATAGGAACTCTGTGTGATGCCACTAACACACTAGAAGTCCTATGGGTGCTGCTGAGAAGAAAATATAGGAGCTCTGTTTGCTGCCACTAACACACTAGAAGTCCTATGGGTGCTTCTGAGATGAAAATATAGGAGCTCTGTGTGATGCCACTAACACACTAGAAGTCCTATGGGTGCTGCTGAGAAGAAAATATAGGAGCTCTGTGTGATGCCACTAACACACTAGAAGTCCTATGGGTGCTTCTGAGATGAAAATATAGGAACTCTGTGTGATGCCACTAACACATTAGAAGTCCTATGGGTGCTGCTAAGAAGAAAATATAGGAGCTCTGTTTGCTGCCACTAACACACTAGAAGTCCTATGGGTGCTTCTGAGAAGAAAATATAGGAGCTCTGTGTGATGCCACTAACACACTAGAAGTCCTATGGGTGCTTCTGAGATGAAAATATAGGAACTCTGTGTGATGCCACTAACACACTAGAAGTCCTATGGGTGCTGCTGAGAAGAAAATATAGGAGCTCTGTTTGCTGCCACTAACACACTAGAAGTCCTATGGGTGCTTCTGAGATGAAAATATAGGAGCTCTGTGTGATGCCACTAACACACTAGAAGTCCTATGGGTGCTTCTGAGATGAAAATATAGGAGCTCTGTGTGATGCCACTAACACACTAGAAGTCCTATGGGTGCTTCTGAGAAGAAAATATAGGAGCTTTGTGTGATGCCACTAACACACTAGAAGTCCTATGGGTGCTGCTGAGAAGAAAATATAGGAGCTCTGTTTGCTGCCACTAACACACTAGAAGTCCTATGGGTGCTGCTGAGAAGAAAATATAGGAGCTCTGTGTGATGCCACTAACACACTAGAAGTCCTATGGGTGCTGCTGAGAAGAAAATATAGGAGCTCTGTTTGCTGCCACTAACACACTAGAAGTCCTATGGGTGCTTCTGAGAAGAAAATATAGGAGCTCTGTGTGATGCCACTAACACACTAGAAGTCCTATGGGTGCTTCTGAGATGAAAATATAGGAACTCTGTGTGATGCCACTAACACATTAGAAGTCCTATGGGTGCTGCTAAGAAGAAAATATAGGAGCTCTGTTTGCTGCCACTAACACACTAGAAGTCCTATGGGTGCTTCTGAGAAGAAAATATAGGAGCTCTGTGTGATGCCACTAACACACTAGAAGTCCTATGGGTGCTTCTGAGATGAAAATATAGGAACTCTGTGTGATGCCACTAACACATTAGAAGTCCTATGGGTGCTGCTGAGAAGAAAATATAGGAGCTCTGTTTGCTGCCACTAACACACTAGAAGTCCTATGGGTGCTGCTGAGAAGAAAATATAGGAGCTCTGTGTGATGCCACTAACACACTAGAAGTCCTATGGGTGCTGCTGAGAAGAAAATATAGGAGCTCTGTTTGCTGCCACTAACACACTAGAAGTCCTATGGGTGCTGCTGAGAAGAAAATATAGGAGCTCTGTTTGCTGCCACTAACACACTAGAAGTCCTATGGGTGCTGCTGAGAAGAAAATATAGGAGCTCTGTGTGATGCCACTAACACACTAGAAGTCCTATGGGTGCTGCTGAGAAGAAAATATAGGAGCTCTGTGTGATGCCACTAACACACTAGAAGTCCTATGGGTGCTGCTGAGAAGAAAATATAGGAGCTCTGTTTGCTGCCACTAACACACTAGAAGTCCTATGGGTGCTGCTGAGAAGAAAATATAGGAGCTCTGTTTGCTGCCACTAACACACTAGAAGTCCTATGGGTGCTGTTGGGGTGCAATGCTGTGCTAACAGCACTGCGGTTGGTACTACTGCAATACTGTACTAACAGTAAGCACGCACCAGACTAATCCCCAGCAGCAGCTAATAACACACTAACTGTGCAATCAGCAGCAATGAACGATCAATGACTTAGGTAGCAATGGTTTAGCAAAGAAATAGCCAATGGTTTAGCAAAGAAGAGCAAATCTTTCAGTATCAAGCAAAGACAGAATCAGCAGACTGATCTCTCCTAAAGCCGGAACTCATGTGACCGGGGCCGATGGCGTGGCGGCCTTTTAAATGGTGGGGCATGTACTAAAGCCCCTGAGCTGTAATTGGCTACAGGCGTCCTGCCTGTAGCCAATTAATGCTCTCCGAGTTTCGGGCGCTGTGATTGGCCAAGCATGCGGGGTCACAGTGCATGCTTGGCCAATCATCAGCCAGCAATGCACTGCGCCGGCCGCGCCGGCCGCAATGCATTGCGGGGCCGCTCGCATCACACGAATGTGATGCGAACGGCCCAAATAGTTCTGGGCTCGACGAGCGAGCGAACGCCCGGTGCTCGATTCGAACATGGGTTCGAATCGAGCACCGGGCCCATCCCTACTCCCGAGGAAGTTTCCAGCTAAATTGGTGGGACTCTCTCCAGTGGTCCCCATTCAAGTGGAGGGAGTCTACACGAAGGCCATTCTGGACACAGGGGCCCAAGTAACCCTTCTGTACCGGGACTTCTACCAGAAGCATCTGAGACATTTGCCCTTGCAGAAGTTAGAAGACTTGGAAATATGGGGAATTGGAAGCCAGAGTTTTCCATATGATGGCTACCTCCCGATTAGATAGAATGGGAAAGACACGTATACTGGGAGTGAAAGGCGCTGCGCACCCCAAAAAATACAAGAAGAATGGGAAGTTCCCCCAAGGGGGTTTTTAAGCAGCGAAATTCCCCAAAAAATGTACAATAATGTATGTTAAAAATGTATTATGTATATACATTAAATACAGTCCTAACAATTGTATGCTCCGGTAAAAACATGTATAAAATAACCACACAGAATTATAGACACAACATTGCTATACAGTTTCACATTTCGCATGCATCTGCATAGATTACTGACGCGTTTCGATCCCAAAGGATCTTTTTCAGAGGGTGGGTGGTTTGCTGTGGGAAATATATGTGTAGCGATACCCTCAGCTTAAGAGGGCTGCTTGTTTGTTTGGGCACCTGTAATGCACCGCCACCAACCCCTGGCAATCGGCTCTGACTTCTCTTGTGACACAGTTAGAAAAGGGGGAAGTGGTGATATAACTGTACTATCTCTATACATATATATTACACAGTACAACCCCCCCCCCTTGTATACCAGCACAATAATGGACACTCACAACCAAGTTACTAACTATAACGGTTTACTGTAAGCAACAATATAAAAGAGTAAATTGAGTACAATATCTTATGCAGATCCCTGCAATGAAGGTGTACACATTATATGCATATGACATTCAGTTAGGCAATAAAAATGGTATTAACCCCGCTGCAGCTATCATCCCTCGTGAGCGATGTCCTAACTACCCAGTAAGGCCTGACTATAACAGTGGGTATAGTTTGGTGAGGAATCTTCGCAAGCAACTGTCGGTGGTGCACATAGAAAAACAAATTGTAATCCAATAAGGGGTTTGTGAATAACCGCTAACTTGGCAACTGGAGAGACTGGCAACTCAGTTCAGGACAGCAGTCTCCCCAAAGTATAACTATTCAGTAGAAGGCCTAGGCAAAGTTAGGGATTTAAGGTTCCGAGCAGGCGCTCTCTCACCCAAACCGGACCGATTCCTGTCCGACTCTTCCGCTACTGTGAGTGGCGTCACAGCGGTCCACGATGCACCGAGTCTTTGGTCCTTCCGAAGACAATGGCACCTCAGGTGGATCGGATACTCTGCAGACTCCCCAGCGGAGCAGGAACTCTCTGGAACAGGAACGCGAGACCCAGGGTTCAGGCCTAGCGTGCGCAGCAGGTGAGTGCAGAAGATCCTCTTGCAAGGAGGGCGGCGTTCAGAGAGAAAGCAGCGAGCCCCGCCCTTCCCTTTTAAAGTCCACCCCAGCAGTCCTTGTGCGGGGAATGGCACCATGGGTGCCGCAAAGCATGCCGGGAAATGTAGTCCTGCGGGTAAAACGATACCCCGCTACATATGTATTAAATTTCAATTCTCTACATGGGTGTTAGCCCAATGGTAAAAAATATATAAAATATGTGATTACCAGTCAACTGTGTGTTAGAACCATTGTTTCTAACCGGAGTTCCATTAATGGTATCTCAAAGGGATTCAGCAGCCTCCAGGCCATTCGACACCCAAAAGCAGGGCGCCACCAAGGCGTGTGCGACCTACAAGGAGTCATATTGGAGGGGGAAAGACCCTAAAGGAGGTGCGCATGGACGGACAGCCGGTACCTGTAATGAGACACCAAGGGCATCAATGTAGGATGCATGAGTATGCATCCATATACATTATGTGATTTCTGAGTATTAAGTGGACAGACTAGAGGTCCGCAATGATGTATCCTTCAATATATATTTGTATGTATAAATATACTTCTATAGTGGTATTTGGCTAGTAGGGTATGTTTGCCATATTCTAAGCAAGATGAATGAAGGTTGTGGGAAAAGTAATGAAAGTGATATGCAATTGAATGGGGTGGTGGGGGACAAAAACAAATGCCACAAAAATAAAAATAATAAAAGTGAAAAAGGTGAAATTAAGTATGAACGGTGTGAAAAATGATAATGGAAGTGTGATGTGTAGTGTATGTGAAAAAATGGTGTGGTGTGATGCATGTAAAAAGTGAAAATTGGTTGGAATGATTGTGTGTGGAATAAATGTGTATGTGGATGGGATAGAAAGGGTGGAAGTGATAGTGAGATTGAACAAGAGTGTGTCAAGGTCATTGAGTTCAAATGTACTGGATATGTATTGTTGCACAACATGTGCAAAACACAGTGTTGTGTAAGAAATTATATAGATTATATTGATCTTGGAGGGTCCCAGGCTCATTGTATGTGCCAAAGAGACCGACCAACTCCACGGATAAAGCTGTAATTAGTTGTAGGTTGTTCAAAGGTAATGCTAATTAGACCCAGCGCATGGTGCTTGAATGGATCTGGAAGGAATTTGACAACCTGCCTGTGTGAGGCTGGTGTGCTTACATTTACCAGGCTGAGTCTAGTCGTCCACATAGGAGGAGCTGGGGATCAGGATGTGAGCCACACAGCTCTCAAGTTATATTAGTACTGCCCTTAATTAGGGAGGCCCTGATGTGATCAGCAGGCGCCCCGCCTACGTCCATGCGTCATCCTCCAAGGATATCCCAGCCGCAATGGCGGTCCTCCTTGAATGGCTCCCTTGGCGTTCTGGAAGGACTCAAGGTCTCCGACAACTGCTGTCTCCTCCGCCGCAAAAGCGTGATGTCCTGACGTCGCACGTGTGCGCGATTTCCCGCGCACGCGCGGACGGCAAGGACATCCAGAGGGGATCGGGACGCCGCCGGCAAGAAAGGAACGCCCATGTCGGGTGGGCGGAATGCAAATCCGCCGCCCGATAAGCATGATGGGAGCGCAATGCTCCCCCTCCCCCCTTGCCGGGAGGACACACATGCATGCGCCGCCCACACTTAATGGCGACGTGGGCCAAGGAGGCAGCAAGAAAACCCCGAAATGCATTGATGGAATGGCCCATGGTGCAAAACTGTATTAAGTTGACACATAATGTGTGCAAGTGCAAATCGCATAACGCTACAGTGTGAACAAAAATTGCATATGTTTGGAATCAGTATTATAGTAAAAAGGTATATTAATGGTAACTGTTGTATATAAACTAGAGCTAAAAATTGGTGGTTGTAATCCAACGCTATCCATTGGCTGTAAGAACAATCAGTATTGTATTGGGAGACATGTTGATGTCTCTCAGCAGTTTTCTGCACTGAGACAGTACTCAGTTCCCAACGGGGGAGTGGATTGGGTTAAACTCCAGTCCCCCTGAAACGGATCAATGAGACTGTCTCATCATAATTATCACCTCAAAATTGCTTGTGGGATTCCGACCATAATATGATACCTAAATTGGTATAGCAAGGGAACCATCAATGCTATATAGCTCAGGTCTTCACTCGCATGTGTCCAGGGGGGAATGGGGTGTTTAGCCACCCAAATTGATATGAAAGAATGGGAAAAACACGTATACTGGGACATCCCTTGTAATAGGAATCTATTGTGACAGGTCCTCTTTATGGAGAGATGCAGGGTCAATAAGACCTCACATCTCTCCTCCAGGCTGGAAAGCATGAGATTGGTAAAAAAAATTCACTGATCTCATGCTGACAGCCGAGATCACGGCTCGGTTTACATACGGGAACCCGGCGTGATGTCACAACGTCGCGCCCGGGCCTCCGACGGTCATAGAGATGACTGGTGACCATCTGGTCACCAGTCATCTCTATGCTTCCCATCTGGCTCCGGCCAATTCATTCTCCGAGCCCCAGATGGCACGGGAGAGCCCGGAGAAGCACCTGATGGCGGCGAGAGGGGGGGAACGTCCCCTCCCGCCGCCTATAAGAACGATCAAGCGGCGGAACTGCCGCTATGATCATTTTTATCGTGCACAGAATCGCCGGCTGAAAACAATGATATCTGAATGATGCCTGCAACTGCAGGCATCATTCAGATGTCACTGCACAAAGCCAAGGACGTCATTTGACGGTGGGCGGCAGGGAAGTGGTTAATATTTCGAAAATTTAGAAAAAAGGTAATTTTTTTCCTTCATTGATGTACACTGATGATATTGCACTGATGGGCTGCACTGATGGGCACCGATAAGGTGGCAAGGGTGGGTACTGAGAGGTGGCATTGCTAGTTGGCACTGGTGGGCATTGAGAAGTGGCACTGCTAGGTGGCAATGATAGTAGGCAGTGATGGGCACTGATAGGCAGCACTGCTAGGTGGCACTGATTGGCACCAGTGGTGGGCATTGATAGGTGGCACTGGCAGGGGCTACTGATTGTCACAGATGATGCAGAATTGCCTCTTCGGGCCGGATGTCCCTTGCACATAAGCCGGTGATTGCCTTTTTTTATGCTCACGCTGTCAGCACAAGGAGAAAACAAAAACCATTACCCAGCTTTTGTTTACATCACGTGATCAGCTGTCATTGGCTGACAGCTGATCACATGGTAAGGGGCAGGGATCGGCCCCTTACTCGGATCTGTCATCACCCGAGTCTCAGTGACTCGGTGACCACAGCGCGCGCGCGAAGGGGAGGACGTCTATTGACGGATTCCCGGCAATTGAGGACCGTGCTGTGGCCGTCGATCAGTTATAGCGCTGATCTCAAGTGATTAAAGAGGGTCTAAATGGGCCATTGACATGCATCACAATTTAACGTAGGAATGTGTCTTTGCAAAGTTAAACTAAATGAAATCCTTTCTTATTTTTGCTTGGGGATAGAGTACAGAGGGATTAGAAGTCTAGACAGTTTTTGGGGATGTCTGCACCCCTGATAGGGTGAAGACAACTCCCAAATTTGGCCACTTTATCCTTCCAAATAATTCACTTCCTGACACATAGCCACACAGGAAGTGAGGGCAAATCCCTACCAATGTCTTTCCTTGGGGACACACAGGTCAATCAAAATACTTTCCCCATTATGTACATTGCACTCCAGCATTTTGCGGGGTACACCCCAAATTATTAGGTATTTTGGACTTTGGGGTTTATTTACTAAAGGCAAATCTACTATGCACTACAAGTGCACTTGCTGGATATCCGAGGGGGACATGCAAGCAAACAAATAAAACACCATCTTTGCTTTTACATGATTCGATGTTACAATCACCAGTGCTTCCTCTCAGATTTTCAGCAGCTACACTTTTACTGCAGAGTGGATTTGTCTTTTCTAAACCCCAAACTACCCAATGATTTGGGTTGTACACAACAAAGTGCTAGAGTGAAATTTGCTTAATGGGGACACTAGTTAGATTGATCTGTGTGTCCCCAAGAAAAGACATTGGTAGGGTTTTACCTTCACTTCCTGTTTAGCTGTGTGACAGGAAGTGAAGCCAATTTTACTAAAAGGGACACAAAGCCCAACCTAAAAAAAAAAAACAAGCAGGGGTTCTAACACTTACTTGGTTTCCCTCAAAATGCCCACAATTAGAATCGTATTGCCTTGAGCTAGTTTTAAGTGCAGTGCTCTAAATCAGTGCTTCTCAAGTACCCCCAACAGGCCATGTTTGCAGGTTTTCCTTCATCTTGCACTTTAAATCACAGTCAATGGTTTGGTATTTTGGACAGCAATTCTCGATAAGATAAATTCACAAAACATGTCCTGTTGGGGGTACTTGAGGACTGAGGCTGAGAACCACTGCAGTAAAAAGGAAAATTGAATACTTACCGCTCTGTATTTTTCATTTCCTGGTGACTATCCATGGCAGCACACAATACATGCATATGCTAGCATGAAGGCACCAGGGTAGACAAATCACACCTGTTTTGTTTGACATGCCAATCAGCTGTCACATTTGTTGCATAGAAAACAAAAAAGAAACATCAAAACTTTGCATCAAATTTTATTGGTCAACAAAACAAAGGGAACCAAAATAAAAAAAATGGTCAATTTGAAACATTAGTCACAACATCTTCAGAAAGATTTAGCAAAATAATGCATAAGTGAACAAACAACATCAAAATTATTTCAGGGGAACATTTCCCCCACACAAAAAAATACAATCAACAAAAGTAAAACAAACATCTGTTTTGCAAAGACATAACAAATAAAATACATGTGTTACAAACTTGAGAAGGACACCAAAATGTACTTTTTGCCAGACGCACGCATGCACGCACGCCTTTTTTCAGGGCAAGGGAGAGATGCTATCTGCGAGCTTTATATAACATAGGTTTGTGAGCTAATGAGGCAATTGAAAACACATGCACAGTGCATGAAACACCCAAAATGCAAGTTCACCCAATGTAGAGACTGAACTTCAAAGTGGGTACACCTGTTAAGGATGTCCTTCAATTACTAACCCATAAAAACACTCTCTGAGCATGCCCAGAACTATCCAGGTGCTGTTCACACACAAAAAGCACCAACAAAAAAAAAACTAAGTCCCTGGGCATGCTCAGACCAACACAAATGCAGCTAGCAGAAACCCCCCCCCCCTGTCCAAAATTAAGCACATCATCCAGCATGCTACAAAATTAGAGATGGGACAACCCCCCCCCTACCAACAAATACCATTGCAGTCTATGGGAACTGACTTGTTAATTTTGCTAGTCCCCACTTGGCTGGCTTTTCTTCTAGTTATTGGCCTTAAAATGGGGGCCCAGGTCCCACCCTAAGGGACATATATCAATGTCACCAATTTGGACAACACCAAAAACAAAACAAGGAGAAGTGCCTTTAAATATGCCAAATTGCTTAAGGGCCATTTCACACCACATGCAGTGCATTGCGTTTTTTATGCATCAAAAATGCATGGAAAGTTGGTTATATGGTTCTAAATGGCAGTGTTTGTTCCAGTGCGTTCCAGTTCCACAAAAAAGTAGAACATGCTGCATTTTACCTGCACTGGACTGTACTGGAATGCAGCAAAACGCATCAAATACGCACTGGAACGCACCGGAACACACCTAAATGCACCAAAAACGCACTGGAACACACTTGTCCTTATCTATGGTTAATAAAAAAGAGGGGTAAAAAAAAGCACTGGACTGCATCAAAAACGTACCAAAAATGCACTGGAACGCATCAAAAATGCGCATGCAAAAAAGCACCGGGAACGCATCCGGATTGCGTTTCTATGGTGTGAACTGGCCCTAGTTCACACCATAGAAACGCAGTCTGGATGCGTTCCAGGTGCTTTTCTGCATGCGCGTTTTTGACACGTTCCAGTGCATTTTTGATGCAGTCCAGTGTTTTTTCCCCCTCTTTTCACTTAGGACAAGTGTGTTGCAGTGCGTCTTTGGTGCATTTAGGTGCGTTTAGGTGCGTTCCGGTGCATTCCAGTGCGTTTTTGGTACGTTCCGTAGCGTTTTTGATGTGTTTTACTGTGGTCCAGTACAGTACAGTTCTGTACATAAAAAATGCAGCATGACCAATTTTTTTTTTTCCTTTCTGAAACGCACTGGAACGGACTGCAGTGGTGTGAACTATGCCATTGGCATTAATGTGATCAACTTTCTTTGCGTTTTTCATGCATCAAAAAAACGCACTGCACTGCATCCAGTGTGAACTGGCCCTAAATATCAAACCTGGGGGGTGTCTATAGTATGCCTGTAAAGTAGCGCATGTTTTCCATGTTTATAACAGTTCGAGAGCAAAATTACACTTCTAAAGTAAAATAATAGTCATTTAAAAGTACTCGCGGCTGTAATGAATTGCTGGTTCCCGTCAATACAGATAAAAGTCATTGAAAGTCTTTGAAAAAAAAAAATGAGTGGGGGTTCCCCCAAATTCTATTACCAGGCCCTTCAGGTCTGGTATGGATATTAAGGGGAACTCCACGCCAAATAAAAAAAAAATGGCGTGGGGGTTCCCCACAAAATCCGTACCAGGCCCTTCAGGTCTGGTATGGATTTTAAGGGGACCCCCGCGCCAAACTTAAAAAAAAATGGCGTGGGGGTCCCCCTAAAAATCCACACTAGACCCTTATCCGAGCACGCAACCTGGCAGGCCGCAGGAAAAGAGGGGGGACGCGAGAGCGGCCCCCCCTCCCTCCTGAACCGTACCAGGCCACATGCCCTCAACATGGGGAGGATGCTTTGGGGGTCTGTGACCCCAAAGCACCATGTCCCCATGTTGATGGGGACAAGGGCCTCATCCCCACAACCCTTGCCGGTGGTTGTGGGGGTCTGCGGGCGGGGGGCTTATCAGAATCTGGAAGACCCCTTTAACAAAGGGGACCACCAGATCCCGGCCCCCCCTGTGTGAAATGGTAATGGGGTACAAATGTACCCCTACCATTTCACAAAAAAAAGTGTCAAAAATGTTAAAAATGACAATAGCCGGTTTTTGACAATTCCTTTATTAATGTCTTCTCCTTTCTTCCATCTTCTTCCTTCTTTTTCTTCCACCTTCTTCTTCCATCTTCTTCTTCCACCTTCTTCTTTTCTCCATTCGGGTTTCTTCCTCCATCTTGTTCTTCATCTTCCTCTTCATCTTCCTCTTCCTCTTCATCTTCATCTTCCTTCTTCCTTCGGTGTTCTCGTCCGCATCTTGCTCCGGCTTCTTGTTCCCTTCTTCTTTCTCCGGCTGCTCCGCTTGAATTCGAGGCTCCCGCTGTGTGACGCTTTAGTTCTTCAGTTCTCCTCTGGGTCCGCTGCCACCCAGTGAGTCCGCCCCCCTCTGACGCACATGAATTTCACAGGGACTTTCCCCGTGGTGTCAGAGGGGGCGGAGCCACCGGGTGGCAGCGGACCCAGAGGAGAACTGAAGAACTGAAGCGCCACACAGCGGGAACCTCAAATTCAAGCGGATCGGCCAGAGAAAGAAGAAGGGGACAAGAAGCCGGAGCAAGATACGGATGAGAACACCGAAGGAATAAGGAAAATGAAGATGAAGAGGAAGATGAAGAACAAGATGGAGAAAAGAAGAAGGTGGAAGAAGAAGAAGGAAGAAGATGGAAAAAAGGAGAAGACATTAATAAAGAATTGTCAAAAACCAGCTATTGTCATTTTTAAAATTTTTGACCCTTTCTTTGTGAAATGGTAGGGGTACATTTGTACCCCATTACCATTTCACACAGGGGGGCCGGGATCTGGGGGGCCCCTTTGTTAAAGGGGGCTTCCAGATTCCGATAAGTCCCCTGCCCACAGACCGCCACAACCACCGGGCAAGGGTTGTGGGGATGAGGCCCTTGTCCCCATCATTATGGGGACATCCTCCCCATGTTGAGGGCATGTGGCCTGGTACAGTTCAGGAGGGAGGGGGGCCGCTCTCTCGTCCCCCCCTCTTTTCCTGCGGCCTGCCAGGTTGCATGCTCGGATAAAGGGTCTGGTGTGGATTTTTAGGGGGACTCCACGCCATTTTTTTTTAAGTTTGGCGCGGGGGTTCCCATTAAAATCCATACCAGACCTGAAGGGCCTGGTACGGATTTTGAGGGGGACCCGCACGTCATTTTTTTTTTTTAATTGGCGCGGAGTTCCCCTTAATATCCATACCAGACCTGAAGGGCCTGGTAATGGAATTTGGGGGGACCCCACGCATTTTTTTTTTTTATCAATGACTTTCAATGACTTTTCTCTGTATTGACGGGAGCCGACAATTCATTATAGCCACGGGTGCTTTTAAATGCCTTTTTTTTCCTTTAGAAATGTCTTTTTGCTGGCGCACTGTTATATAACGGCAAGTTCAGAGCTGCGCCTGTTCCACTTATGCAAATTGATTTACGTGACTTGACATTTATGAAGATTTTGCCGGCGCAGCGCCCGGCGCGTTTGAACAAGTGAAATTCCCACGCTGAGCTAAAAAAAAAAACTTGCAGTTCTAAACGTACTTGCCGGCGCAGCGGGCTGGTTCAGAAAAAGTTACTTTCTCACTCTATTTTGGGCATATTTGTTACTTGGGCAGGTGTCACTAAACTTCCTCACATCACCCCATGTCTCCCCCATTATATTGGCACTTCCAGCTTCTTTATATTTTTATTTGAAGATGCCATGCGCCAGGTCCATAGTGGCGCACTGAGCGCCTCCTCCCGTGCGCCGAGAACACTATAGTAAATGGGGAATAGCGCTGCGCTACCGGTGCAAATGTTTTGTAAATACCAAAACAGCCGTTGTGCGTGCAGATGCGCCGATACTCATGGCGCAAACGTTTCATAAATCAGCCCCTATGTGTCCCAGATAGTGGACTGAGGACCGGTAAAACTGACACTTCTCCCTGGAGAGTTTAAGTCCCTCTTCACTGAGTCTCTTTAGGACTTTCTCCAGCCTTTCTTCGTGCTCCTCCAGAGTCCTCCCGAAGACAATGATGTCATCTAGGTACACCAGGACTTTGATAAGATTCATGTCTCCCACAGTCTTCTCCATCAATCTCTGGAAAGTGGCAGGGGCCCCTGACAGGCCCTGAGGCATCCTGTTGAACTCATAGAATCCCACTGGGGGGATAAATGCTGTCTTCACCCTGTCATCAGGGTGCATTGGGATTTGATAATACCCACTCTTCAGGTTCATGACGCTGAACCACTTGGCTCCAGACAGACTCTGTAGGGCATCTTCTATCCTGGGGGTGGTATACTGGTCGGGTATGGTCCTTCTATTGAGAGTCCTGTAGTCTATGCAAAGTCTCAGTGACCCATTCTTTTTCCTGACTACCATGATAGGGAAGGCGTAGGGGCTTCTGGACTCCCGAATAACCCCAGTTCTCTTAAGCTCCGCCAACTGTTCACCTAAGTCTTCTAAGTCAGCCAGGGGGACTCACCGGACCCTCTCCCAGAAAGGGATGTCTTCCTGCAGACGGATCTTATGGGTGGCACTCCTTGCACACCCTACGTCGAACTCGTCCTTTGAAAATATTTTTCTCCATCTAGTCAGCTGGGCCTTGGCTCTCTCCTTCCATACTGGTGGTAGAGTGGTAGTCTCTAGGCAGAGATTGAGTGTGTGTTCTCCTCCTTCAGCTTTCTCCAAGTCAGACATGGCCACTGGGGTGGCAGGGTTTACTCTTCCCAGCAACATCCGGGCCGGAATCTTCATGGGGGAACTAATGACATTCCTGATGCTCACTGGGATTTGGCCCTTCGCCTTCTTCAATGCCCTCAACGGGACCACTTCGGGGATCACTTCCAACCCTGGGTGGGTGTCTTGGGGATCTGGTTCCAGGACCACAAAAGGGCCAGGCTGCTCCCATGAGAGTTTCACAGTGGCCTGCAGGCAGGTCATCTCACCAGGCTGCAACATCTTCTCCTTCCTTGACAGTTTCCAGACTTTCCCCACCCCCTCTTCTGGGGCCTTCTGTTCCAGTACCAACTTCCAGTAGACCTGCTGCAACATGGGGTGGATCCTGTCTCCTGAAGCACCCTGCTCCTGTGCTAGAGGAGTCAGCAGTCTCCTGACCAGATCAGTGTTGGTCCCTATGATCAGAGAACTCGTGTTGGCTCCTGGTGGGCGAGGGCAAAACTACTGCCAGGGTGTCAAAGACTTCTGCCTTTCCTGTCACAGAGGGATCAAAGGCCAGCCTGATTGAAACATAACTGTCGTAGGGAAACCGGTGAGTACCAATTCCCCATATCTCTAGATCTTCCAGCTTTTGTAAGGGCATGTGACTCAGGCGTTTCTGGTAAAAGTCTTTATACAAAAGGGTCACTTGAGCTCCTGTGTCCAGGATGGCTTTGGTGTAGACTCCCTCCACTTGAATGGGGACTAGGAGGGCCCTGTTAACTTGGCTGGGAAACTCTTCTGAGGGGTCTCTTTCTTTGGACTCTTGGACTTCCCTTTTGAGGTTTTCTTTCTTGATCTCAACCCTTGTTGGGCCTGGTATGCATTGATTTCCCTTAGATTGCTAAATTTCAACTCCTGACTAGTGGCATCGAGTATTTTAAGAGGAGCATTGTTTCTCTTTCCCTCTTCTGGCTTTTGGAGCTTTTTGGAGCTTTCTGTAAATAGCGGGCGCCAGGGTTGCCAACTTTCAATAAATTTACGAACAGTTTATAAAATCTGTATTTTTTGCATCTGTCCTTGAATTTCCATTATGGACATGTAGGCTGCATGTCTGTAACTGACATTCATGGATAGATGCAACAATTATGGATTTTACAAACTGTTCGTAAATTTACTGAAAGTTGGCAACCCTGGTGGGCGCCCGGCTGACTCCTTCACCGGGGCCCTCTGAAGTTTTCCGCCGGCTGGTGGTAAGTGCCTCGCTTCTTCCTTGGACTAGGGCACACTCTTCCAAAATGGCTGACTCCTCCACAGTTGAAACAGACAGTTTCTCTTCTTCCCTGTGGGGATGTTGGAGTGGAAACACTCTGGCGTGGTTCCTTCTTGATCTCCTCTTCCTCTTTGGCTCCAGAGTTCTTGGCCAGTAGAGAGGTCAATAAGTCCAGCACTTGAGTCATCTGGAACTTTAAGGTCTCCACTTCTAAGTCCCGTTCAGTGGTTACTGCTGCCCTGACTCCCACTGAGGGGAGGGGAGTGGTCTTCTCAACTGCCTGTTGGTCCTTCAACAGGGCTTCTTCGTCCCTTATGATCCACACAAGGTCTTGGTAGCTCAAATCCATGACTCCTTCAGAGGTTTTCAAGTGGAGCCAAACTGGATCCGAGCGTAAGGCTCCCCTCAGGATCTGCTTCATCCTAGTTGCATCTATGACTTGGGGCAGCATTCCCTTTTTGAGTACAATTTGGCACAGCATCCTGTTTAACCTCGGGACATACTCGGATAATTTCTCTCCCGGCTGTTGGAGGGTATGCTCGAATTGGTACATTAGTTCAGTCACCTTCTCCAGCTGGCCAAATTCCTCCTGCAACATAGCCAGATAGTCATATGCAGTATAAGCAGCATTGCTGAACCTAAGATTCTTCACAGCCTCAGCAGCAGCGCCCTTCAAACTTTCACTGATGCGCTGCTTCTTCTGCGCTTCTGGTACTTCCCATCCTTCTACTGCCTGCATTGCCTGTTCAATCCAGGTGTCAAAGTCTTCTTCCCCGGAAGACACAGGTAGCTTTCCTGAAAAGATCTGGAGCTTCCGGTACCCGGCTTCCACATGAACCGTATTGCTCTTCTGGCACTTAGTGACAAAGTCTCCCAGAGCATTCAATAGTTCCGGCCCTATGGCTGCCAGTGATGTCCCCGGGGCTATCGTATCCCGACTGCTTTCCATTCTGTGGAAGAATAGCGGGGATGATGGTGGAGAGATTTTTGGAGATTCCTTCTTCACAGCCCTCGTATGCACTGGCTGTCTGGGGCTTTTATGCTCTGACCTCTAAAATCTTCCGGAACTTCTCCTCTCCATTCCACTAGAGCGTACGTAGATGAGATATCTGGCCTTATGTCCATCACCCATGCCTTTTGATTCGGGGACAACAACATTATGAGCTGCTTTATCTCGTTTTCTTGCCAGATCCCCCCAGGAGTTCAATAACTACCGCCTCGGTTGAATCTGCGCCAACCGCTGTGCACCACTGTGTCATTGCTGGCGGGTCCATGCTGGTACTTCTGACCAGCTTGATTGCAGCGTGCAGTATCAGGAATCCCGGACCCGAGCCCCCACGTGTAGCAATACCCCCAGTTAAGAGGGCTGCCTGTATGATTTTGGGCCCTGTAGTGCACCGCTGTCAACCCCTGGCAATTGGCTCTAACCTCCCTTGGCACAGTTAGTAGGGGATGATAGGATTGTGAAGCCTGTAACTCACAGCGGCACAATCCTATGACAAGAATACACAGTAATGTTTTAAAACTTCCTTTACCTATTTCTTCTGTAAAGTAAAGAACACAGACACCAATATACTTAACCCTTGTATGTTTACTTAGATTAGTGGGTAAGCAGTAAAACAGGTGGATACATGTCATATGCAGAGCCCTGCAATAAACTGTTAAACAAACAGACAAATATTCAATGCTATGCAACTCTAACAGTCCCCTTTGCAGCTACTTCCCCTCGTGGACAATATGGCGCCCAGGAATGTCTACGCTACCCAGTCAGGCCTGACTGAACTAAAGTGGAAGTTCTGTAGGGAAATATTCGCTAGCAACGGTGGTGCACTTGAAGAACAAAATTTGTAATCCACCAAGGTAACAAAGGTACTGTGTCTGTCTATGAGCAGGTGCTCTCTCACCCAACCGGACCACTCCGCGTTCGTTTCTTCCGCTGCGGTGTCTAAGTACACCGATCCATCGACATCCGGGTCTTCGGTCCTCCTGGCAAAGGTGCAGTATCGAGGAGAGACATTCCTCAGGTTCCTTGGTGCGCGCGGAAGGCTCTTTGGAGAAAACGGCCTAAAGTCACAGGAGCTCAGACAGCCGTTCAGCTTGCTGGGTGGGCGGTGTCCAAAGAGAGAGAACTGGGCTCCGCCTCTCCCTTATAAAGTCCACCCCAGCAGTCCTTGCGTGGGGCAAGGCACCCTGGGTGCCTAGAAGGGTACTGGGTAATGTAGTCTCTGAGGGGTTTAAAAGGTAATACCCCGCTAAACAAATGATTGGTGTATATATATATATATATATATATATATATATATATATATATTAGGGCTGTGGAAATTAACTATTAATCCTCGATTAATCGATTAATTCTTTTGATCGATCAAAATTGTTTTGATCGGTGCTCACCTCTCCGCCGGCTTCCGGGTCTTCAGGGAGTTCTGTCGGAGATCCAGTGACGTCACGGACACCGGCGGGGCTTGCCGTGTCCATCTGAAGGGCTCCTTTGCTGTGCCTTCATATCTGCATGCCGGCGGGACCTTACTATCTGCCACACGCAAGGGCTGTTACAATTTCCTCTATCAACCTGGGATTCTACAGCCATCCACTGGGAGTTGTGATAGTTCCCTTCACGGGACATCTACATGCCGACGGACTGATGTTAACCCCTCCTCATCTGGATTCAGCAGTGGTATCTTTGTACACATTTTTATACCAGTATCATACTTAGCTACATGTTTTTATGACTGCTTTTGCTACCGTTTGGTATTACTCGCACCATTTTTACAGTTTATGTAGCTACATTGATTTCATCTCCAGTGCAATATTTATTTTTTTACGTACTTGAAGACTATAAAAGTTTTAATGCTATTCCCATCGAGCGCTGCCTTTGTGTGTTTTTTGTATCCTGCTATCCATTTTTCCAGTGGTTGGTAGCTGCACTGGGAATCGGCCTGCAAGGAGATCAGCTAAAAGTAGTTGGATCTGTATGTGCGTTATAATTAATCAAAATTAGTCGATTAATCGATTAAAAAAAACCCTGATTAATCGAACACAAAAATTTTAATCAGTAACAGCCCTAATATATATAGATATATATACTGTGTATATATATATATATATATATATATATATATATATATATATATATTGTGAGGGGGTTAGCTCGGCAGCGGGTGTGTGTGACCCCCTGGATGGGCTCCCCACACAAAAACAGGCCCAGCAGACGGAGGTTGTGGTTTTCAAGAAAAAAAAGGTGCGGTTTATTTCTCTATTTACAGTGACAAAAACACAGCAAAGAAAAAAGAAACATAAACAAAATAAACCCTGGTCAGCTTGACCTCTGACTAAACATGCAGGTTTCCTAACTAACAACTGGGATCAGCCTGGTGCTGTCCTAGTCCCTAAGTCCCTGGTTTAGTAAATGTCCAAACAAATAGCCACACAGGCTTTTTCTCACCGCACAGGGGTTCACTCTCCCTAGACAGTCCACACAGGTCTGGTTCCAGGCATGAGCAAACACCTAATGAATTTGGGAGTTTTTATAGAGGCCTTAAACGAGCTGACAAGCTTCAGCTGGTCTCATCAACTCCCTGCCTGCACGACGCCCAGCACTCTCCCTAGAGGTATGAATCATCCATGAGCCCACTAGCCTCAGCTGGGCTTCATCAACTCTCTCCCTAGTTGTATAAGTCGGCATAAAGCCTGAATCTGGGAGAAATATATCTACCCCCCTGGATGCAACCAGGTGACTTTACCTTCCTGCTGTCGCATACCCCCCCCTCTTGTTTTAACCTTGGGGTTGGAACACCAGCAATCAGGCATTCATGTACTCGAGACAAAGCATCCACATTCCCCATTTGAACGCCAGGGCGATGCTTTACTGTGAAGTTGAATTCCTGTAGGGCCAGGAACCACCTATTTACTCTTCTATTTGTCTCCTTGTTTTGAGCCATCCACTTTAACGGAGCGTGATCCGTAACCATGTCAAAGTGCCTACCTAGCAGATAGTACCGAAGGGAATCTAGAGCCCACTTCACCGCTAAACACTCCTTTTCAACCGTGGCGTAATTTACCTCATGGGACTTCAACTTCCTGCTGAGGTAAATGACTGGGTGCTCTTCCCCGTTCCAGACCTGGGACAATACTGCTCCTAACCCCACATCTGACGCATCACTTTGTACGACAAAGTCTTTAGAGAAGTCGGGTGAGTACAACACTGGCTGGCTACATAAGGCTTGTTTCAAGAATTGGAATGCTGCCTCAGCCTCGGGGGTCCATTTAATCATGACCGACCCTTTCCCTTTCGTCAGGTTGGTTAGGGGCACAGCCTTAGAAGCAAAGTGGGGAATGAAGCGCCGATAATACCCCGCGATTCCCAGAAAGGCTCGTACCTGCTTCTTGCTGTTGGGACGTGGCCAACTCTGGATGGCCTCGACTTTGTTGAGTTGGGGTTTTATTACTCCCCTCCCAATGGTGTACTCAAGATATTTGGCCTCCTCCTGCCCAATGGTACACTTCTTGGGGTTAGCCGTAAACCCCGCTTCCCGGATAGAGTTAAGGACTGCTTGCACCTTTGGCAGATGTGAGGCCCAATCTGTGCTATGGACAATTACGTCATCCAGGTAAGCCGCAGCATACTTCCGATGGGGCCTCAGTATCTGGTCCATTTTCCGCTGGAATGTGGCTGGCGCATTCTGTAACCCGAACGGCATTCTCTTATATTGGAACGCCCCGTCTGGGGTTACAAATGCGGTTTTCTCTTTGGCCGACTTGGCCTGGGGAATTTGCCAATACCCTTTTGTGAGGTCAAGAGTCGTCATGTATCGGGCTGTTCCCAGCCGGTCGATCAACTCATCTATACGTGGCATGGGGTAGGTGTCAAATTTTGTAACTTTGTTCAACTGACGAAAATCGTTACAAAATCGCCAGCTCCCATCCGGTTTAGGCACCAACACAATGGGACTAGACCAATCACTTTGGGACTCCTCTATCACCCCTAAGTTCAGCATTTTCTGTACTTCCTCCCGTATTGCCTCCCGTCGGGCCTCTGGGATCCGATAGGGTTTTAACTTCACCCTTTCACCGGGCGGGGTAATAATATCATGCTCTACCCCAGATGTTTGTCCCGGCAGCTCAGAGAACACCTCCTTGTTGCGAAGCACAAACTCCTTAACCTCCTGTTGTTGGGGTTGTGACAAGGTGGCTGCTATTCCAACCTCCGGAATCACGCAACCAGTTTGAGCTGGTGACCAAGTTTCTGCGACTAGGGACTCTCTATCCCTCCAGGCTTTCAATAGATTAACGTGATAGATCTGTTCGGGCTTTCGCCTTCCTGGTTGTCTGACCTTGTAATTCACTTCGCTCACTTTTTACATTATCTCGTAGGGGCCTTGCCATTTGGCAAGGAATTTACTTTCAACCGTAGGGACAAGTACCAATATCCTATCCCCCGGGGAAAAGGTACGGGTCTTGGCTCCACGGTTGTACACTCTCTGCTGTGCCAACTGCGCTTGGGCCAAATGTTCCTTCACGATGGGCATTACCTGTGCAATTCGATCTTGCATCAGGGCGACATGCTCAATCACACTCCTGTGGGGAGAACTCTCACTTTCCCAAGTTTCCTTGGCAATATCCAACAGCCCTCTTGGGTGTCTCCCATACAGTAACTCAAAGGGGGAGAATCCCGTAGAGGATTGGGGCACCTCCCTAATAGCAAACATCAAATAAGGAAGTAGACAGTCCCAATCCTTTCCATCTCTATCCACCACTTTCTTCAACATTTGTTTTAGGGTTTTGTTGAATCTTTCAACCAGCCCATCGGTTTGGGGGTGATACACAGATGTACGCAATTGCGTCACTTTGAACAATTTACACAGCTCTTTCGTAACCCGGGACATAAAGGGTGTACCTTGGTCCGTAAGCAGTTCTTTACAAATACCCACCCGGCTAAAAACAAGAGATAGCTCTTTGGCTATGGTTTTGGCCGAGGTATTTCGGAGAGGGATCGCTTCTGGATAACGGGTGGCATAGTCCATTATAACTAATATGTACTGGTGCCCCCTAGCGGACTTGATTATAGGACCTACCAAATCCATTGCGATCCTCTCAAACGGGACCTCAATGATGGGTAGAGGGACCAGCGGGCTTCGGAAATGTGGCATCGGGGCCGACCTCTGACACACAGGGCAGGAGGAACAATAATTTTCTATGTCCTTCATCACCCCAGGCCAATAGAATCTCTGTAATACCCTCTCTCGGGTTTTCTCTGTCCCCAGATGACCTCCAAGAATGTGCCCATGGGCCAACTCCAACACCAACTTCCTGTAAGGTTTGGGCACCACAAGCTGCTCAACGATTTCTTCTGCCCTTTTTGCCACCCGATACAGTAGGTCCTTCTCTACGCTGAAGTATGGGTAAGTGCAGGTATTATCTGGGTTCACTAACTCGCCATCTATTTCCACTACGTTTTCCCGTGCCTTTATTAGGGCGGGGTCTTTTAACTGTTCTGTGGCAAAATTTTCCCTGTGAACCTCAAGATCAGAAAACTCCACAGACGGTAGGTTTTCGTCTGAGGAGGTGGGCTCCTCTCCAGTTTCTTGAGTCTCCCCTGCCAATACTGACAAGGGAAATTCGGGAGAGTCCTCACCACTCTCAGAGGAGTTCTGGCTATCACATTCCTGGTACATAGGGGCACCAGTGGGGGGCTCAGGATCATCCCACAGTTCCCAGAACTTCGGAAAATCCCTTCCCACAATGGCATCATGCGGTAATTGAGATACTAACCCCACTGGATGAGAGAGGGTACCTTTGGGGGTCTCAAAACACACTGTAGTCACTGGATACTCTCGGGTGTCCCCATGCACACAAATAACAGCTACCTTGCTATTCCCAGAGACCTCTGTTTTAACTAATTCAGCCTTTATCAGGGTCACAAGGCTACCTGAATCCAGCAATACCACAACATTTCTACCATTAATACACATTTTGCATAAATGTTTCTCAGTTCCCCGAATGGTAGTGCATGCGACTGTCGCACACAGCGACTGACGTCTGTCCGTCAGAAAGTCACATTGCATGGGTTCCTCCACAACCGGGCAATTTGCTGCAATATGTCCCGCTTGCCGGCAGCGGTAGCAAACAATCCTTTTGGCTGCCTCTTGAGCCCCTGACTTCCCAGGCTGTTCTCGCCAAACTTTGGGTAGAGCTCCCACCCTCTCACTCTCTCCACCCTCACCCCTTGGAATCCTCTTATCCGCCCCTGGGGATGGTCTGGTCTTAGGGTGGAAAGTCCGAGAGTCTCTGGAAGAGGCCGTCAGGTTCTCTGTAGCCAAGTATTTCTCTACACGATCCACAAGACCATCGGCCGTCTCTGGGTCTCCATGGCTTACCCACTTTTGGATGGCAGTAGGAAGAGCTCTCAAAAACCGATCCATTACAACACGTTCCACAATCTCTGGTGCGGACAAAGTCTCTGGCTGTAGCCACTTCCTGCTCAGGTGAATGAGATCATACATTTGAGACCTGGGGGGTTTTCCAAGCTGGAAAGTCCAGTTATGCACACGCTGAGCCCGGACAGCCAGGGTGACACCCAGCCTTGCCAATATTTCAGCTTTTAGCATCACATAGTCTTTTGCTTGGTCAGACTCTAGGTCATAGTAAGCTTTCTGCGATTCACCAGTTAACAGAGGAGCCACCAGTCCAGCCCACTGCTCCTCAGGCCACTTTTCCCTTTCAGCAGTCCTTTCAAATGTGGTCAAAAATACCTCTGGATCATCCTCTCCAGTCATTTTTGTCAATAAACGACTCACCCCAAAGGACGCGGTATTAGTGGGACGGCTTTCCTCACTGGTCTGCGGACGTTGCTGCATTACTGCTTCCATCTGTTGTTGTAGTCTCTGCTCTTGCTTCTGCAATAGGTCTATGAAGCGGGCCTCAGATTGCTGCTGGGCTTGTTGCTGAGCCTCCAGACTCTGTTGCAAAGTTGCAAGGCTCTTTTGAAAACCTGCATTTGTCTGCTGTTGATTGGCATTTGCTAGAGCCAGCTGTTTCAGTATCTCCTCCATGCTGGCCTAAAAAAAAACTGCCACTGGTTCTCCACCAACTGTGAGGGGGTTAGCTCGGCAGCGGGTGTGTGTGACCCCCTGGATGGGCTCCCCACACAAAAACAGGCCCAGCAGACGGAGGTTGTGGTTTTCAAGAAAAAAAAGGTGCGGTTTATTTCTCTATTTACAGTGACAAAAACACAGCAAAGCAAAAAGAAACATAAACAAAATAAACCCTGGACAGCTTGACCTCTGACTAAACATGCAGGTTTCCTAACTAACAACTGGGATCAGCCTGGTGCTGTCCTAGTCCCTAAGTCCCTGGTTTAGTAAATGTCCAAACAAATAGCCACACAGGCTTTTTCTCACCGCACAGGGGTTCACTCTCCCTAGACAGTCCACACAGGTCTGGTTCCAGGCATGAGCAAACACCTAATGAATTTGGGAGTTTTTATAGAGGCCTTAAACGAGCTGACAAGCTTCAGCTGGTCTCATCAACTCCCTGCCTGCACGACGCCCAGCACTCTCCCTAGAGGTATGAATCATCCATGAGCCCACTAGCCTCAGCTGGGCTTCATCAACTCTCTCCCTAGTTGTATAAGTCGGCATAAAGCCTGAATCTGGGAGAAATATATCTACCCCCCTGGATGCAACCAGGTGACTTTACCTTCCTGCTGTCACAATATATATATATATGTATATATATATATATATAGATATATATATACAGTGGGGCAAAAAAGTATTTAGTCAGCCACCAATTGTGCAAGTTCTCCCACTTAAAAAGATGAGAGGCCTGTAATTGTCATCATAGGTATACCTCAACTATGAGAGACAAAATGTGGAAACAAATCCAGACAATCACATTGTCTGATTTGGAAAGATTTTTTTTGTGCAAATTATGGTGGAAAATAAGTATTTGGTCACCTACAAACAAGCAAGATTTCTGGCTCTCACAGACCTGTATCTTCTTCTTTATGAGGCTCCTCTGTCCTCCACTCATTACCTGTATTAATGGCACCTGTTTGAACTTGTTATCAGTATAAAATAAACCTGTCCACAACCTCAAACAGTCACACTCCAAACTCCACTATGGTGAAGACCAAAGAGCTGTCGAAGGACACCAGAAACAAAATTGACCTGCACCAGGCTGGGAAGACTGAATCTGCGATAGGCAAACAGCTTGGTGTGAAGAAATCAACTGTGGGAGCAATAATTAGAAAATGGAAGACATACAAGACCACTGATAATCACCCTCGATCTGGGGTCCACGCAAGATCTCACCCCGTGGGGTCAAAATGATCACAAGAACGGTGAGCAAAAATCCCAGAACCACACGGGGGGACCTAGTGAATGACCTGCAGAGAGCTGGGACCAACGAAACAAAGGCTACCATCAGTAACACACTATGCCGCCAGGGACTCAGATCCTGCAGTGCCAGACGTGTTTCCCTGCTTAAGCCAGTACATGTCCGGGCCCGTCTGAGGTGTGCTAGAGAGCATTTGGATGATCCAGAAGAGGATTGGGAGAATGTCATATGGTCAGAGGAAAACAAAGTAGCACTGTTTGGTAGAAACACAACTTATCGTGTTTGGAGGAAAGAGAATGCTGAGTTGCAACCAAAGAACACCATACCTACTGTGAAGTATGGGGGTGGCAACATCATGCTTTGGGGCTGTTTCTCTGCAAAGGGAACAGGACGACCGATCCGTGTACATGAAAGAATGAATGGGGCCATGTATCGTGAGATTTGAAAGTGAGAGTGCAAACCACCTCCCATCAGCAAGGGCATTGAAGATTAAAACGTGGCTGGGTCTTTCAGCATGACAATGATCCCAAACACACCGCCCGGGCAATGAAGGAGTGGCTTCGTAAGAAGCATTTCAAGGTCCTGGAGTGGCCTAGCCAGTCTCCAGATCTCAACCCCATAGAAAATCTTTGGAGGGAGTTGAAAGTCTGTGTTGCCCAGCGACAGCCCCAAAACATCACTGCTCTAGAGGAGATCTGCATGGAGGAATGGGCCAACATACCAACAACAGTGTGTGACAACCTTGTGAAGACTTACAGAAAACGTTTGACCTCTGTCATTGCCAACAAAGGATATATAACAAAGTATTGAGATAAACTTTGATATTGACCAAATACTTATTTTCCACCATAATTTGCAAAAAATATTATTTCCAAATCAGACAATGTGATTGTCTGGGTTTGTTTCCACATTTTGTCTCTCATAGTTGAGGTATACCTATGATGACAATTACAGGAATCTCTCATCTTTTTAAGTGGGAAAACTTGCACATTTGGTGGCTGACTAAATACTTTTTTGCCCCACTGTATATATATATATTTATTGTACCATTTTAGTATTGTTTTTGTAAATGTTCTTTTTCAAATTTTTATAAATGTTTTTTTCATGTTTTGTTAAATGTTCAACCTAATAAAAAGAAAACTGTTTGTGAGATGTAATACAATGTTATGTATTGGTTTTATTAAAATATTTTGTAGCACACCCCCTATGGAGCTGCAAGTAGAAAGGGATACCCCACCCTGCACAGCCAGGCACAGCACATTTTTCACAGCACACTTCAGTCAGCAAACAGTCCAGTTCTTAGTTTTTTTTTTGTTTTATTGAGGGGAATAAACTTGGATGGCGATAGGGGTATTATGGGATGCCCACTTGACTTGAATAACTTCTTCAGGGACAACTATATACAGTCTCTGTGTACAATTTCTACATACACTCCTCTTTTGCCTCCTGCACAAACTTGCTTGCAGAACAAAAATCACAGATCCAGCTGAAACACTGTTTGGATGGGATCTGACAAGGCACTCTGTCAGGTGTAGCAAAAGCTCATTACAGGCAGGGACCGCGGGCCACTTTGGTGTGCTAGACAAGTGTAGACAAAGTGCTCACTGGTTCCTGCTGTGCTCACACTTGCTCCCATGCATCCAGGAAGGATTCCTCCGTGTGTTGTAGAGGGTCCCTCCAATACCCGAGCCCCAGACCCGAGGTCACCCCCCCCCCGACTAGGGGGCTACCCTCCTTAGCACTCCATCTCCATTTTCCACCTGAACTCTGCTGCCCCTGCTGGGCTGACTGAGTATTTATGTGGTGGCCTGCCCCCTGCCAACCCATCGTGTTGGGGATTGGTCAGGGCCCTCATGAATACTTCAAGCAGCTTCTCCTAACCTTCCTCTCATTCTTCTGGGAGTTTTTCAAATGTTCCAGAAGTAGGGGGAGGTACCAGAGATGCTGCCTGCTGAGTCATCCAGCCTTCCTGAGTCACTCACCCTGACCCAGATTCAAAACACACAGGCTTGGCTGCCTGTCAAGCCTGAATTTATCTACACAACAGAATTATTTTTTTACACTAGAGGGTGCTACAGTTTTAATAAATGTTTTAATAAATGTTTTTATTTAGATCGGTTTTGTCTTAAAGTGGTTGTCGACCCACTCATTTAACTTTATAGAATCCTGTGTGTTTGGTAACGCTGTGTGTTCCTGTGATCTTTGTGATTTAAAAAAAAAAGCAGTATATACCATATTTCAGAGCGCCGTTCGGCGCTCACGTGACCAGCCGGCTCTCTCCTCTCCCCATCTGACAGCTGCAGCAGGCGGAGCCAAGATTCCCCCGCTGTCAACAGTCAGGAGAGGAGGAGAGAGCTGGCCTGACACGTGAGCGCCGAACGGCGCTCTGAAATACGGTATATACTGCATTTTATTTAAAAATTCACAGAGACAAGAGCACACAGCATTAGCAAACACACAGGATTCTTTAAGTTTTTTTAATGTTATTTCAACAGCAGAAAGGGGAGGAAGGCGAGCACTTGACACAGAGCAGACAGGCAGGTAGGACAGAGGAGAAACAGGAGAGTTGCGGATGATGGAGGCATGTAAACTGACCACGGTGTCAGGGCTCAGCAGCCATGATATACCGTGGTCAGTTTACAGAGGGGAGGGCTGTTAGAGAAATTAGAAATTATACTTTAAATGTCAACTATGAATATGCATATTAATATGACTATATCTTCTAAAGTTAAAATGTTTGCTTTATATAACTCTATTAATACTTAAATATGCTGAATAAGCTCTAATAGCCCTAATTACTGGAATAAGTCATATGACCATATTCTATTGTGCAAAGATGTGCTGACTCTTACATCTGTCAAACATGGGCTGCGAACCATGGAATAATTTATGTGTCCATTGTATGAAATTTCCTGTCATAAGGTGTTGGCTGAAAAAGGATATTCTCATCTTCCTGCTAAAACGTCAGAATAAAAGTTGAAATTATACACGTGATCAGGATGTTACGAACAGGAAGGGGGAAGGTTTAAGGGTGATAAAAGCAGCATGTAAACTTATGACAGGCGGAAATGGATCTCTGAAGCAGAAAATATACATTTAACCATTTCTCTTGCATATGCAATAAAATATCTTGACTTGTAACGAGAGTTGGTCCAAAATTACTTGACATTTTGGTCCTTCGAAAACGGAAGTCCAAATTCCTGGAAAGCACTAGCCAACAACCCAGTGAACCGATGTCCGTACGGCAAAAAACTGTAAGTCCTCCGTCTTAAATTTGACGTTAACAGAGGCCGGCTCACTGAACTAGTGCCTCCCGGGCAGCGACTTACCGGATCAGCACAAGAGACCGCTCTCGGGGCAAGGTAAGATATTTTCATTTATTATATTATACTTTTAGGCCTAAATGTGATTAGGGATTTAATGAATTAAGGGATTTTGTTACATACATCTAATATAGAGATTAATTGAATGTTTATCTGTTGTGTATATGTTTTGCTTTATCCAAGTTGAGGGAATATAAGTAGATACGTCCGTAGTTTAAATCCCTTTGATATAGGAGTATGGTCCCATTCCAATACCCGGGTGCAGATAAAGGAAATTTGTCGACAAAGGACCTAGGTCCTGACAGCCTTGTAAACTGCAGGAATTCCCGTGGGGGACACATAAATATTCCTACATCAAAAACATGAACCCCTGTTGATACAAAGGTATGGCCTGATAGATTTCCAGGTAACAAATAGAGGTAATTTGACGAGCCCTTGCGCTCAGCCAGCCTTGTATGTTGTGTAAAAAACCTGTACAGGCATTTATAAATACAGTTGAATCAACAAATATTAAGGTTTTGATAAAGTGTGGGAACAACAGTCGAGAGAAATTAAGTCTCTTTTGTAATTCTGTTCATGCTCCCTACAGTTTACTGAAATATTAATGTTTTGATCAGGGGGGGTTGACCAGTCAGGTGAATTTACATTCGCCTTGTAATTCTGTTCATGCTCCCTACAGTTTACTGAAATATTAATGTTTTGATCAGGGGGGGTTGACCAGTCAGGTGAATTTATGTTCGCCTTGTAATTCTGTTCATTCTCCCTATAAATGAAAAAAAACATTAAGTAAGAAGACAAGACACCAGTATTATAGCAGCACACAAGATCAATAATCTAGAAGTGATATGTCACGACTAGAAAGTTTGTGAGTAGCTGCAGAAGTGATAAGATACTGTGTGCAGGTATTGTGTCAGTGTGAGAAGACCTTACAAAAAAAAAACTCAGTGTGCACGTTAAAATTAGTATGATCCATGGAAAGTCTGATGGTTTGAATGATGATGCAAAGTATATGTGTAGTCTAGACAAAGAGAATGTGAAACTCCTTAAGACATGGAAAACAAAGTATGATTTTGATGCATTTTTAAATAAGGATTGTTGTGTAATACTGTGTTGTGTAGAAAGCTTAAAAAATAAATAAAAATTATGCCGGCATGTATGTATGTATGTATGTATGTGTGTATATGTGTATGCATATATATATATATGTATGTATATATGTGTATATATATATATATATATATAAAAAAAAAAAGAAAAGAAAAATAAGGAAACAGAATAAATTAGGTCTTCCCCAGGCAAAGAAATGGCTTGAGGAGGCTAACTGTAGGTTAAAATCATAAAAAAAATCATAAAAAGACTATGTTTTTAGACAAAGAGGAGGACAATAATATGACCGTCCTCCGAAGTTTAGTGCAGCAAGTATTGACTGAACAAAATGCGACAAACCTAATGCACCCGACAGCCCCTACACACCCTTTAGAGGACAATCCAATCCCACCGACAGACGCTGCTCCCCCGCTGACTTCACCACCCGCTCCCAATTCCCTATTGCAGACCTGCAGTCCCCCACCACCAGATGGGACAGAGGTATGCAACAAGTTACCCCGCTGACCCTCCTTACAGCAATCCCAAGGTCCACATAGCTCAATTCAGGGATGGTATCATGGGAATGGTTGCTAGCTATCATCTCAATGTGAGGGAAATAGAGCAGGTCACCAGACAGGTACTGGGACCTGACTGGCATCATGTAGTGGGAGATTGGAGTGGATTAAACAACCAGGAAGGGGTGTTGCCTCAGGATGATGCAGCACTCAAAAACAGAAGAAATGCTCTTATAGCAAAGATAGAGAGAGGATAGATGGATACGTCAAGCCGACTGGTCCATTATAAATCAGTGTATATGGGGAGAAGAGGAAACAGTGGATAATTTCATTGTTAGGATAAAGAAGAATTTTAATAACCACTCTGGGATAGAAATCCCAGTAGATCAAGTGAACGATAGCCCATATGAACAACAGCTAAAGAATGCAATCCTGAAGGGGCTGCTAGTCCTTATATCAAGTTTTGTTAACGAACACATGATTAACCATAGGATCTGCAGACTCTAGGAGCTAATCAAGTATGCGAGGCATGCTGAGGGGCACTTCCAACCAAAAAAGAAAGTAAAGAAAAGGATGATGGGGGAGTGTTTCCTGTATGGTAAAAGTGTGTCTGCAGAGAGAGAAGCAGAAGGATGGGAAAGAATCTGATATTTTGGATGTGTGTAATGTTGAAACTTGTTTGCATGCTGAAGCCAAGCCAGAAATAACCTGGGTTGCAAAATGTCAAGTAATTTTGGACCAACTCTCGTTACAAGTCAAGATATTTTATTGCATATGCAAGAGAAATGGTTAAATGTATATTTTCTGCTTCAGAGATCCATTTCTGCCTGTCATAAGTTTACATGCTGCTTTTATCACCCTTAAACCTTCCCCCTTCCTGTTCGTAACGTCCTGATCACGTGTATAATTTCAACTTTTATTCTGACGTTTTAGCAGGAAGATGAGAATATCCTTTTTCAGCCAACACCTTATGACAGGAAATTTCATACAATGAACACATAAATTATTCCATGGTTCGCAGCCCATATTTGACAGATGTAAGAGTCAGCACATCTTTGCACAATAGAATATGGTCATATGACTTATTCCAGTAATTAGGGCTATTAGAGCTTATTCAGCATATTTAAGTATTAATAGAGTTATATAAAGCAAACATTTTAACTTTAGAAGATATAGTCATATTAATATGCATATTCATAGTTGACATTTAAAGTATAATTTCTAATTTCTCTAACAGCTGCTCCCTTTTATACTTATAATGTCAATAATTCAAATATCCAGGTTTTTTATTTTACCAGGTATTATCATTTAGACAAATAAGTCTTTTGAAAGGACTGTAAGTTCATCTTCATCAGGTTCCGGGTATAGTTCAGTGTTGTTCTGAAAAAACATAGTCTTTGTTAGTGATGTGTCAATCAGTCTTTGAAGAATTCCTCTAATACAAGGAATGCAGCAACATCCACACAGCGTAAGGACCGTGGCTGCCATGACAACAGAGATGAGCAAACCTTTTGCAAGATCACCCCATTTACCAAACCATTTTTCAAAGAGTCCTGTTAAGGGGTTCTCTACACCAGAGTTCTCAGTTAGTTCCTGGGATAACATTTGTAGGCCTTGCAAAGCCTTGGTGATACTTCCATCAGGTGCCGTATTATTTGGAATAAAAGTGCAGCAGAAGGTGCCGAACATTTCGCATACCCCGCCCCTTTCTGCCAGCAACATATCCAATGCTATACGGTTCTGCCACGCTGTCAAAGAGGTGGCGTCCAATTGTGCTGCTATACCTTTGATAGCATCTCCGGTGTAATTCACAAACCTCTGCTGGTTGTAGTAAATGTAGTTTATCCAGTCGACATTCTTATTGGGCTGTACCCATAGGAAGAGTGAGGTGAGTCCTGCTGTTACTTGATTCTGTGCTTTAAATTCATCCGGAACTCCTCGTGGAACACCTATTGAGTCTATATATACCTGGTTGTCAAAATGATTCTGGACACTTAAGTCTCTTAAAATAGTGTTTACCTGTTAGTCTCATCAATTTATTAGTCATAGGAACAATATAAAAGGGAAGCAACAGGCGGGTAAGGGCACAACTACCCTCCCATCTAGGTGGCAGTCTGAGCCTTAGTTTCTTGTCCCCACACAGCCACCAAACATCAGCTAGTTGCCGTTTCTGTTCCTGAAACCATTTTAGTTGATACTTAATGTCTGTAGTTGATGTTGTGGTCGCACAGTATTCAGGAGATAGAGTGCCAACCTTTGTACCATCCTTATCTTTGTTAGAGAAACTAGAAAAATTTCCTGGTAATGCTTGTAGTGAAGGGGGTGTACTTTGCATTTTAGTTTTAGGGTATCTCTTTTTCTCATTTGCACATTCAGACCCAGTAATATTTTCTGAAAACAGTCTTATTATGCAAGCTAAATCTGTTTCCTTTTCAGGGAGAGGAATGGTAGCTAGTTGTGGTCTTGGGTTTGCACAAGAAATACAATCACTTAACCCCTTAGATTGAGTTGTGTATCTGACCCATTCTATCCACTCATTTTTGTCTCCAAATCCTGTTTCTATACTTAATTGTTCCTTGTAAGTAAAATCTGTTTTAAACAAAGAGGTATTAAGTTGAAACTGAGTTGGCTCGGGGGCTGGGGTGTTCTGACCAGGGGTTACAACCTAAATAGTGATTCTCCCTAGTAGGTCAGATATTGTACCATATACCAATTAGTTGTATTGTTTAGTTTACAAAATTGGAGCCATTGTTACTGTAAATCAGCGCGGGGATCCCTTGTCGTGGAATCACCTCTTTGATTAGTACTTTGGCTACTGACTGTCCATCCGTGTGCGCCATAGGAAAAGTTTCCACCCACTTTATAAACCTGTACACAATAACCAGACAGTACTTATTCTCACATTTGTTCAATTCAATAAAATCCATGCATATTGTGTGAAAGGGATAAGGGGGTTGTGGGAAATTACCCCTTAAGGCTCTTAGGGCACCTTGTTACAAATCGGATATGTGAGACAAAATTTTCAGAGTAGTTTTGTAAACCCATATGTTGTGTACACCCAGTACCATCCCTCCTTTTGAGGTATGGGCCTACCCATGACTCAATAACACAGCATACGTGAATAGTGATGTAGATAAGTTAGGTTTACCTTCTGTACATGTGTATATACCATTGACCAGTGTTGACCCTGTATATAACCACTTTGATTTTCACCTGCCGGTGATGTTTTCTGCATTTCTGATAACCATGTTTCATCAATAGCTCTCTGTACCTCATCATTTACTTGGGAACTGTATATGTTTGTCATTGCTGTCCTTCAGAAGCTTCCTTTGCTGTCTTGTCTGCTAGTGCATTCCCTAGGGTAATTGGATCTGTTCCCTTTCTATGTGCCGTACATTTACAAATAGCCACTTGTGCTGGTTTTTGTACATATTCTAGAAGGGCAAGAATGAGATCTCTGTGTGATCGGTTTCCCATGGCAACGTAATCATACCCCTTTTTTCCATTGCTGGGCAAATATGTGTAGAGAAAGCGTATTGGCTGTCAGTATAAATATCTATTTATTTTTCCCTTCCCCTAGACTGCAGGCCCTTGACAGGGCTATAATGTCAGCTTGTTGTGCAGAATAGGAACTGGGAAAGGGTCTAGCTTCAATGACCTGGTCATGTGTTACTATAGCATAAGCCGTTTGATTGTAATGTCAGCATCTAGAAAGGGAACATCAGTGAGATCCTTCCTAGGGAGTACCCGTTCATCAATTTGAGCTGCACAATCATGTGGATCCCCATCACCAGGTGTTGGCATTAGTGTAGCAGGATTCAATGTAGTACACTTCTTGATTGTAACGTGTGGTTGTCCCAGAAGTGTAGTCATACATGATAAATGCCTGACTGGAGATAAATAGGAGATTCTGTCTTATAGTAAGATCACCTAAATAACATGTGAGACCTTTAAGTACCAGGGGTGGAACAATACTATCAATGCAGATGACCGTATGGCCAATGAGGCTGCTACTACAGCTTGTACACAGTGGGGCAAATTAGTTAAGTAAAATGCAACTAGTTTGTGTTCGTTCTCATAAACCTGAGTGAGAGCAGAAGTCATGTACCCCTCTTTACAATCTACAGTCTGCTAAAGGGTTTCTACTGTAATTGGGTAGGCTAAGCACAGTAGAACCCACAATGAGGTGCTTCACCTTTGTAAATGCATCCTCTGCTTGCACATTCCACTGGATGGAACCTTTTGCAGACATTTGTGTACCATAGATGAGATCAGAAAGAGGCACCACCTCCGTAGCATAATTAGCTATCCATGCTCTACAAAAATTTGCCATGCCAAGAAATTACATCATTTCTTTATTTTTACGTGGTTTGGGGGCTTGAAGGATGGCCTCTTTTCGGATCTCATCTGGATGTCTGCCTTTTTGAGATATAATGTAACCCTGGTATTTCACCTTGTTTTTCAAAAGTTGTATTTTATTTTGCTAACCTTGTGACCTTGTTCTGCGAGGAAATGCATCAGAGCCAAGGTGTCAATTTTACATTGTCGCTCCAGAGGAGCCGCTACCAGAATGTCATCCACATACAAGAGAATTTGACTCCCACTGGGAGGTACAACTCGAGACAAAGCATTGAACATTTCTTGTGAGTTTTCCTTTGTACATAAGTGCAAACCAGAACTGACTGTCTGTCTTAATTAGCCCTACGTCTGTCTTTCCTTTTGATCACAAGAAATCGGGGATGTCTTTTAAGGCATCCCCTTCCCCTTTGGTCAAAAAGTGTCAGTCACTGTCTTTTGTCAAAACTTCAATCACGCAAGTTCTGGTTGTACATTCAACAAACCACGCTAATCTGTACCTCTGATTCCCTCTGGATTTCAGTTCCTCATCTGTTAATTTGACCCAGTCTGTGATAAGTTCTCCTAGCTCATGCCATGATACCTCAGAGTTCCGCGTGACCGAAACATGAGGTACAGTATCCTGCCTGTATATTTGCAGAATAGGCTGTGGTAGGAGACAAGTAGCCATGTTATTTCCTTCCTTATCACAGTACAGGTATCTTAAGAGCACTTCAGTGTTAGTGCAACTCATTAACTGTTTCTCATAGGACCTATCAGGCCCAGTGGTCCTTTTGTAGTAGATAGTGCAATAGAGGTTCGTCTGGACCTTGTACCTTTCCTCACAGGCTCTTCAATTATTTCTGTCAGGGTTTTGGGCATCTTTAATCCCTCAGTTTGTAAATCCAAGCTGTACCAGTATCAGGGCTCATTATCCACAGCTGTGATTTGTTTTTCACACAGCCGATGTGCTTTGAGGCCCCCCTCCACTGGTACGACAGAAATATCAAGAGCATGCAACATGTCTCTACCCAACGAATTAACAGGACATTTAGTTGACATTACAATTTTACACTGAGCCTTTTTACCTGTCTGTGGATTTTCCACAGTAAGGCCTTCAGACACGGCCTCCTGGTGCATCAACCCATTTGCAGATTTTACATATACTAAACCTTTTCCCTGTACCCCTGGTGGCATATCCAGCGGGTGTATCAGGGTCCTACAAGTCCCAGTGTCACAGAGACTACTCTTTGCAACCCAGGTTATTTCTGGCTTGGCTTCAGCATGCAAACAAGTTTCAACATTACACACATCCAAAATATCAGATTCTTTCCCATCCTTCTGCTTCTCTCTCTGCAGACACACTTTTACCATACAGGAAACACTCCCCCCTCATCCTTTTCTTTACTTTCTTTTTTTGTTGGAAGTGCCCCTCAGCATGCCTCGCATACTTGATTAGCTCCTAGAGTCTGCAGATCCTATGGTTAATCATGTGTTCGTTAACAAAACTTGATATAAGGACTAGCAGCCCCTTCAGGATTGCATTCTTTAGCTGTTGTTCATATGGGCTATCGTTCACTTGATCTACTTGGATTTCTATCCCAGAGTGGTTATTAAAATTCTTCTTTATCCTAACAATGAAATTATCCACTGTTTCCTCTTCTCCCCATATACACTGATTTATAATGGACCAGTCGGCTTGACGTATCCATCTATCCTCTCTCTATCTTTGCTATAAGAGCATTTCTTCTGTTTTTGAGTGCTGCATCATCCTGAGGCAACACCCCTCCCTGGTTGTTTAATCCACTCCAATCTCCCACTACATGATGCCAGTCAGGTCCCAGTACCTGTCTGGTGACCTGCTCTATTTCCCTCACATTGAGATGATAGCTAGCAACCATTCCCATGATACCATCCCTGTATTGAGCTATGTGGACCTTGGGATTGCTGTAAGGAGGGTCAGCGGGGTAACTTGTTGCATACCTCTGTCCCATCTGGTGGTGGGGACTGCAGGTCTGCAATAGGGAATTGGGAGCAGGTGGTGAAGTCAGAGGGGGAGCAGCGTCTGTCGGTGGGATTGGAGAGTCCTCTAAAGGGTGTGTAGGGGCTGTCGGGTGCATTAGGTTTGTCGCATTTTGTTCAGTCAATACTTGCTGCACTAAACTTCGGAGGACGGTCATATTATTGTCCTCCTCTTTGTCTAAAAACATAGTCTTTTTATGATTTTTTTTATGATTTTAACCTACAGTTAACCTCCTCAAGCCATTTCTTTGCCTGGGGAAGACCTAATTTATTCTGTTTCCTTATTTTTCTTTTCTTTTTTATATATATATATATATATATATATATATATATATATATATATATATATATACGCATACATACATACATATATATACACATACATACATACATGCCAGCATAATTTTTATTTATTTTTTAAGCTTTCTACACAACACAGTATTACACAACAATCCTTATTTAAAAATGCATCAAAATCATACTTTGTTTTCCATGTCTTAAGGAGTTTCACATTCTCTTTGTCTAGACTACACATATACTTTGCATCATCATTCAAACCATCAGACTTTCCATGGATCATACTCATTTTAACGTGCACACTGAGTTTTTTTTGTAAGGTCTTCTCACACTGACACAATACCTGCACACAGTATCTTATCACTTCTGCAGCTACTCACAAACTTTCTAGTCGTGACATATCACTTCTAGATTATTGATCTTGTGTGCTGCTATAATACTGGTGTCTTGTCTTCTTACTTAATGTTTTATTCATTTATAGGGAGAATGAACAGAATTACAAGGCGAACGTAAATTCACCTGACTGGTCAACCTCCCCTGATCAAAACATTAATATTTCAGTAAACTGTAGGGAGCATGAACAGAATTACAAGGCGAACGTAAATTCACCTGACTGGTCAACCCCCCCTGATCAAAACATTAATATTTCAGTAAACTGTAGGGAGCATGAACAGAATTACAAAAGAGACTTAATTTCTCTCGACTGTTGTTCCCACACTTTATCAAAACATTAATGTTTGTTGATTCAACGGTATTTATAAATGCCTGTACAGGTTTTTTACACAACATACGAGGCTGGCTGAGCGCAAGGGCTCGTCAAATTACCTCTATTTGTTACCTGGAAATCTATCAGGCCATACCTTTGTATCAACAGGGGTTCATGTTTTTGATGTAGGAATATTTATGTGTCCCCCACGGGAATTCCTGCAGTTTACAAGGCTGTCAGGACCTAGGTCCTTTGTCGACAAATTTCCTTTATCTGCACCCGGGTATTGGAATGGGACCATACTCCTATATCAAAGGGATTTAAACTACGGACGTATCTACTTATATTCCCTCAACTTGGATAAAGCAAAACATATACACAACAGATAAACATTCAATTAATCTCTATATTAGATGTATGTAACAAAATCCCTTAATTCATTAAATCCCTAATCACATTTAGGCCTAAAAGTATAATATAATAAATGAAAATATCTTACCTTGCCCCGAGAGCGGTCTCTTGTGCTGATCCGGTAAGTCGCTGCCCGGGAGGCACTAGTTCAGTGAGCCGGCCTCTGTTAACGTCAAATTTAAGACGGAGGACTTACAGTTTTTGCCGTACGGACATCGGTTCACTGGGTTGTTGGCTAGTGCTTTCCAGGAATTTGGACTTCCGTTTTCGAAGGACCAAAATGTCAAGTAATTTTGGACCAACTCTCGTTACAAGTCAAGATATTTTATTGCATATGCAAGAGAAATGGTTAAATGTATATTTTCTGCTTCAGAGATCCATTTCTGCCTGTCATAAGTTTACATGCTGCTTTTATCACCCTTAAACCTTCCCCCTTCCTGTTCGTAACGTCCTGATCACGTGTATAATTTCAACTTTTATTCTGACGTTTTAGCAGGAAGATGAGAATATCCTTTTTCAGCCAACACCTTATGACAGGAAATTTCATACAATGAACACATAAATTATTCCATGGTTCGCAGCCCATATTTGACAGATGTAAGAGTCAGCACATCTTTGCACAATAGAATATGGTCATATGACTTATTCCAGTAATTAGGGCTATTAGAGCTTATTCAGCATATTTAAGTATTAATAGAGTTATATAAAGCAAACATTTTAACTTTAGAAGATATAGTCATATTAATATGCATATTCATAGTTGACATTTAAAGTATAATTTCTAATTTCTCTAACACAAAGAGTAGTTGGGTAACATTTCTCTGTGACACTGGGGCTTGTAGGACCCTGATACACCCGCTGGATATGCCACCAGGGGTAAAGGGAAAAGGTTTAGTATATGTAAAATCTGCAAATGGGTTGATGCACCAGGAGGCCGTGTCTGAAGGCCTTACTGTGGAAAATCCACAGACAGGTAAAAAGGCTCAGTGTAAAATTGTAATGTCAACTAAATGTCCTGTTAATTCGTTGATATTTCTGTCGTACCAGTGGAGGGGGGCCTCAAAGCCCATCGGCTGTGTGAAAAACAAATCACAGCTGTGGATAATGAGCCCTGATACTGGTACAGCTTGGATTTACAAACTGAGGGATTAAAGATGCCCAAAACCCTGACAGAAATAATTGAAGAGCCTGTGAGGAAAGGTACAAGGTCCAGACGAACCTCTATTGCACTATCTACTACAAAAGGACCACTGGGCCTGATAGGTCCTATGAGAAACAGTTAATGAGTTGCACTAACACTGAAGTGCTCTTAAGATACCTGTACTGTGATAAGGAAGGAAATAACATGGCTACTTGTCTCCTACCACAGCCTATTCTGCAAATATACAGGCAGGATACTGTACCTCATGTTTCGGTCACGCGGAACTCCGAGGTATCATGGCATGAGCTAGGAGAACTTATCACAGACTGGGTCAAATTAACAGATGAGGAACTGAAATCCAGAGGGAATCAGAGGTACAGATTAGCGTGGTTTGTTGAATGTACAACCAGAACTTGCGTGATTGAAGTTTTGACAAAAGACAGTGACTGACACTTTTTGACCCAAGGGGAAGGGGGTGCCTTAAAAGACGTCCCCGATTTCTTGTGATCAAAAGGAAAGACAGACGTAGGGCTAATTAAGACAGACAGTCAGTTCTGGTTTGCACTTATGTACAAGGGAAAACTCACAAGAAATGTTCAATGCTTTGTCTCGAGTTGTACCTCCCAGTGGGAGTCAAATTCTCTTGTATGTGGATGACATTCTGGTAGCGGCTCCTCTGGAGCGACAATGTAAAATTGACACCTTGGCTCTGATGCATTTCCTCGCAGAACAAGGTCAAAAGGTTAGCAAAATAAAATACAACTTTTGAAAAACAAGGTGAAATACCAGGGTTACAGTATATCTCAAAAAGGCAGACATCCAGATGAGATCCGAAAAGAGGCCATCCTTCAAGCCCCCAAACCACGTAAAAATAAAGAAATGATGTAATTTCTTGGCATGGCAAATTTTTGTAGAGCATGGATAGCTAATTATGCTACGGAGGTGGTGCCTCTTTCTGATCTCATCTATGGTACACAAATGTCTGCAAAAGGTTCCATCCAGTGGAATGTGCAAGCAGAGGATGCATTTACAAAGGTGAAGCACCTCATTGTGGGTTCCTCTGTGCTTAGCCTACCCAATTACAGTAGAAACCCTTTAGCAGACTGTAGATTGTAAAGAGGGGTACATGACTTCTGCTCTCACTCAGGTTTATGAGAACAAACACAAACTAGTTGCATTTTACTTAACTAATTTGCCCCACTGTGTACAAGCTGTAGTAGCAGCCTCATTGGCCATACGGTCATCTGCATTGATAGTATTGTTCCACCCCTGGTACTTAAAGGTCTCACATGTTATTTAGGTGATCTTACTATAAGATAGAATCTCCTATTTATCTCCAGTCAGGCATTTATCATGTATGACTACACTTCTGGGACAACCACACGTTACAATCAAGAAGTGTACTACATTGAATCCTGCTACACTAATGCCAACACCTGGTGATGGGGATCCACATGATTGTGCAGCTCAAATTGATGAACGGGTACTCCCTAGGAAGGATCTCACTGATGTTCCCTTTCTAGATGCTGACATTACCTTTTTTGTTGATGGGTCGTGTAGAAAAACCGATAAATCAAACGGCTTATGCTATAGTAACACATGACCAGGTCATTGAAGCTAGACCCTTTCCCAGTTCCTATTCTGCACAACAAGCTGACATTATAGCCCTGTCAAGGGCCTGCTGTCTAGGGGAAGGGAAAAATAAATAGATATTTATACTGACAGCCAATACGCTTTCTCTACACATATTTGCCCAGCAATGGAAAAAAGGGGTATGATTACGTTGCCATGGGAAACCGATCACACAGAGATCTCATTCTTGCCCTTCTAGAATATGTACAAAAACCAGCACAAGTGGCTATTTGTAAATGTGCGGCACATAGAAAGGGAACAGATCCAATTACCCTAGGGAATGCACTAGCAGACAAGACAGCAAAGGAAGCTTCTGAAGGACAGCAATGACAAACATATACAGTTTCCCAAGTAAATGATGAGGTACAGAGAGCTATTGATGAAACATGGTTATCAGAAATGCAGAAAACATCACCGGCAGGTGAAAATCAAAGTGGTTATATACAGGGTCAACACTGGTCAATGGTATATACACATGTACAGAAGGTAAACCTAACTTATCTACATCACTATTCACGTATGCTGTGTTATTGAGTCATGGGTAGGCCCATACCTCAAAAGGAGGGATGGTACTGGGTGTACACAACATATGGGTTTACAAAACCACTCTGAAAATTTTGTCTCACATATCCGATTTGTAACAGATACCATGCACAAGGTGCCCTAAGAGCCTTAAGGGGTCATTTCCCACAACCCCCTTATCCCTTTCACACAATATGCATGGATTTTATTGAATTGAACAAATGTGAGAATAAAAAGTACTGTCTGGTTATTGTTGATATGTTTACAAAGTGGGTGGAAGCTTTTCCTATGACACACCCGGATGGGCAGTCAGTAGCCAAAGTACTAATCAAAGAGGTGATTCCACGACAAGGGATCCCCTCGGTAATTTACAGTGACAATGGCTCCCATTTTGTGAATCGAACAATACAACAGATTGGTAAATGGTATAATATTGACCTGAAAAACCACTGTGTCTACCACCCACAATCTGCAGGCACAGTGGAAAGACATAATGGTACATTATGGACTCATAGGGGTGGAGGGAAGACCCAGAGAGAGACTAATGTTTGAACCAGGGTATTTTACTAAAACATGGACAGGGAGAATCCTTTTGATCACATTAATAGTAGGGGGCATAGTTGTGGGGATTTATATGCTTTTTGACCTCATTCCAATACTGAACATAATGGGTCATAGAGGGGAAAGACAGATAATGAAGGGGCCAGATGGTGTCACCATAAATGTTATACAGGGTAAGACCACCACAATACAATTTGATCTAAGTCAAGTCATAGACATTGGGAATCAAAGATATGTTTTTACGGGCAAATACTTATGTTCTACTCCAGAATGCAGTGCGTGGGCTGATGTGTGGTGGTCAACAGATGATAATGGTTGGCTTGCTAGTTCTGCCGTGATCCCTAAACAAAGGAAGGATCAGGTAGAACGTATATCTATATACAGTCGAAGAGGGTGGACTGGTGATTGCCAGTCCCGTGATTGGCTTACACTTAATAAATGTAATCCCATCTTCTTGACAATAAAAAACCCGCAGGTATCAGATGCTGGAGTTTATGGTCTAGGAGTATATAGGCCCAGCCTGAGTGATCTACTAGGAAGAATTACTATTAAGGTTGTACTCCCTGGTCAGAACACCCCAGTCCCAGAGCCCACTCAGTTTCAACTTAATCCCTCCTTGTTTAAAACAGATTTTACCTACAAGGAACAATTAAGTATAGAAACAGGATTTGGAGACAAAAATGAGTGGATAGAATGGGTCAGATACACAACTCAATCTAAGGGGTTAAGTGATTGTATTTCTTGTGCAAACCCAAGACCACAACTAGCTACCATTCCTCTCCCTGAAGAGGAAACAGATTTAGCTTGTATAATAAGACTGTTTTCAGAAAATATTACTGGGTCTGAATGTGCAAATGAGAAAAAAAGATACCCTAAAACTAAAATGCGAAGTATACCCCCTTCAGTACAAGCATTACCAGGAAATTTTTCTTGTTTCTCTAACATAGACAAGGATGGTTCAAAGGTTGGCACCCTATCTCCTGAATACTGTGCGACCACAACATCAACTACAGACATTAAGTACCAACTAAAATGGTTTCAGGAACAGAAACGGCAACTGGCTGATGTTTGGTGGCTGTGTGGGGACATGAAACTAAGACCTAGACTGCCACCTAGATGGGAGGGTAGTTGTGCCCTTACCCGCCTGTTGCTTCCCTTTTATATTGTTACTATGACTAACAAATTGATAAAACTACCAGGTAAACACTATTTTAAACGGTTTAAGCGAGAAACACCCCAAGGATCCTTTGACAATCGGGTTTATATAGACTCAATAGGTGTTCCACGAGGAGTTCCGGATGAATTTAAAGCACAGAATCAAGTAACAGCAGGACTCACCTCACTCTTCCTATGGGCACAGCCCAATAAGAATGTCGACTGGATAAACTACATTTACTACAACCAGCAGAGGTTTATGAATTACACCAGAGATGCTATCAAAGGTATAGCAGCACAATTGGACGCCACCTCTTTGACAGCGTGGCAGAACCGTATAGCATTGGATATGTTGCTGGCAGAAAGGGGCGGGGTATGCGAAATGTTCGGCACCTTCTGCTGCACTTTTATTCCAAATAATACGGCACCTGATGGAAGTATCACCAAGGCTTTGCAAGGCCTACAAATGTTATCCCAGGAACTAACTGAGAACTCTGGTGTAGAGAACCCCTTAACAGGACTCTTTGAAAAATGGTTTGGTAAATGGGGTGATCTTGCAAAAGGTTTGCTCATCTCTGTTGTCATGGCAGCCACGGTCCTTACGCTGTGTGGATGTTGCTGCATTCCTTGTATTAGAGGAATTCTTCAAAGACTGATTGACACATCACTAACAAAGACTATGTTTTTCCAGAACAACACTGAACTATACCCGGAACCTGATGAAGATGAACTTACAGTCCTTTCAAAAGACTTATTTGTCTAAATGATAATACCTGGTAAAATAAAGAACCTGGATATTTGAATTATTGACATTATAAGTATAAAAGGGAGCAGATGTTAGAGAAATTAGAAATTATACTTTAAATGTCAACTATGAATATGCATATTAATAGGACTATATCTTCTAAAGTTAAAATGTTTGCTTTATATAACTCTATTAATACTTAAATATGCTGAATAAGCTCTAATAGCCCTAATTACTGGAATAAGTCATATGACCATATTCTATTGTGCAAAGATGTGCTGACTCTTACATCTGTCAAACATGGGCTGCGAACCATGGAATAATTTATGTGTCCATTGTATGAAATTTCCTGTCATAAGGTGTTGGCTGAAAAAGGATATTCTCATCTTCCTGCTAAAACGTCAGAATAAAAGTTGAAATTATACACGTGATCAGGACGTTACGAACAGGAAGGGGGAAGGTTTAAGGGCGATAAAAGCAGCATGTAAACTTATGACAGGCAGAAATGGATCTCTGAAGCAGAAAATATACATTTAACCATTTCTCTTGCATATGCAATAAAATATCTTGACTTGTAACGAGAGTTGGTCCAAAATTACTTGACAAGGGCAGAACAGGCAGAATTAGACAGGTATTTCAGGTGATACAGGGGGGCAAATAACACAGCACAAGCACTGTGCTGTATAACATGCTTTAAGAGAACATGATTTTATTTTTTCTTCTTTCAAAATTTTTTATTGATATAAGTTCAAAATTGAGACAGAAGGAAATCACGATATACACATGCAAATGACACATCTTGAACAGTATATAGCAAGGCGACAAAATGGTACAGTCTAGCTAACTACTGCATATTTAGGCTCACTCGCTGTCATCATTGAAGAACAGAGGAAGGCAAGGGAATAGGGAAGGCCCCCGGGTGGCACCCCTAATGAGAGCATACTGTGTCCTGGGGGGGGGCTCCATAACTCCCTGCGACTAGCAGGATGGGTCTGTAAGGAATTGATTTTTTTAGGGTAATAAACGGTTTATTGCACTATTCAGTGAATTAAGGTACATTTTGAGGGAAATGGTAACATTTAGGCCAAAAAATCTGAACTAGAAATATTTAAATGGGAATTTTATTTTCTACTTCAGCCACTTAGATTCTCCTGACAATTCACCTTACTTCACTTTTTAGTGAATAGACCCTATAAAAACTGAGACTTGCTTAAAACGGAGGTCCACACTAAAAAATAAAAATAGACAAAAAGGCTCCAAAAAATTAGATTTTTTTTTTATACTTACCAGAAATGGCTGTTGCTAGGCAGATCGTCCTAATCTGCCACTTCCTATTCCGCGGTGATCTTCTGCCTTCTCCTCCTCCGTTGTCTTCTGGGACATTTGTGCGTGCTGTCTTCTAGGACCTGTGTGTGTCCCAGAAGACAGCCGCCCATTCACAAAGCACCACGCGACTCACGCATGCGCAGTAGGAAACAGGCAGTGAAGCCGCAAGGCTCCACTACCTGTTTCCCTTACTTCGAATTGCGGCGCCGGGACCTGATCTGCGGCGCCGGGACCTGATCTGATCGACGGATTGGCCTTGGGCGGCCGACATCAGTGGCACCCTGGACAGGTAAGTGTACTTATTAAAAGTCAACAGCTACAGTGTTTGTAGCTGCTGACTTTAAAACATTTTTTTTTACAGCTGGACCTCTGCTTTAACTCATTGTTGTAGACTTGCAGAGCTCTTGCTATAGGCATGCAGGGATCTTGCTATAGGCTTGCAGGGATCTTGCTATAGGCTTGCAGGGATCTTGCTATAGGCTTGTGGGTAGGGTGACCACGTGTCTCGGATTGGCCGGGACAGTCCCGCATTTTGCAGGTCTGTCCCGGGCACCTTTATTCCAGGACAATACAGTGTCCCGGAATGAAACTGACACAGCCACCCCCCCAGGCCAATCTGATGCCCCCCAAAAAAGTCCGCCATATCACCGCTTTACTCACTGACGGTACTTGTCCTGGCCAGGAATGCCTGGAGGAGCACAATCCCTGCCCACTGCTTGTGATTGGAGAAATCATAAATCCCTGCTCTTGTGTCCAATCACTGTGCTGTGATTCGTTACAGCACAAGCTGATTTTTGGGAAGGGGGGGTGTCCCTGAATGGTAGTTTAAAAATGTGGTCACCCTACTTGCAAGGCTCTTGCTATAGACTTTGTCGTGGGTTTCCTTAATAATAATATTAATAATATTAATAATTTTAATATTTAATTCAGAGACTTGAAAGTTCACTTAGGCCTCAAAAGCTGATAACCCAGGATGCACCATTATTGGCCTGTAACTTGTGAACCTTTCAGAGCAGAACACAGGAACACGTTTTTCCCATAACAATTGGGCTAGCCATCTCTAACATTTACAAACCTGGTTTGAAAGTTAAAACAATGACAACTTTCCTCAGGACAAATTAGAGATGTTTAAGAAGTCAACACTGCCATTGAAAATACTCTACAGATAGTTAACCAAATTACAAACCTTCCAACTAGAGCAAACTCACCCATTGTGAGAAAGGCTTTTTAGTACACAGAAAGGACAATACTAGCCGTATGGGGACAAAGGATGATGTTGACCAAGAAGGATCCAGGTGAAGGATTTGTTTATATAGCTGAACTGGTATCTTGTCTTAAGGAAAACCCAGTCCATTATTAACAAGCAACTGAAACTGGAATTAAAAATTGACATTACGGTTCATATAAATATACATATATAAATGTATATTACAACATGCCATACATTTTGTATACTGCTTAATAGAGCGTCCTAGCACATAGTAGTAATGGAGGAAGTTAGGTCAATCGAAATGCCTTCTTACAAACCATAAACAAATCAAACCAGGTATAGCTTTTCCTATATATCTGCCTATATAAATATAGGTCGGGAATAAATGAAAAATTATGTTTAGATTACCAAACGACATGTTAAGCCATATGGAAATTATGATTTTAGTATCTGTTGACCTAGGGACTGTGTTAGAAGAATAAATATAGATACCAGTGTGACTTTATATATAGAAGTGTCATAAAGAGTTAACCACTTAACGACCGCCCACTGTAAATATACGTCAGCAGAATGGCACCGACAGGCAGAATCACGTATATGTACGTGATTGCCTTTGTATAGTTGGGGGGTCCGATCGGACCCCCCTTCTTTACAGTGGGTGGTCGTTTTACCTTCGGGAGCGATCCGGCATGAGGGGACGGCCGTTCGATTCCGGCCACCCCCTCTCGATCGCTCCCGGCGAATGAGAGAGCTTCCCCTGCCTGCCAGGAAGGAGGAAGTGATGTCATCTCTCCTGGGGTGCTCACATATACCGAGCGCCGTACAGGAGAAGATGCCAGGTTAGTGCACAAAACAGCACACTGACACCAGGACACATAGGCACATAAATCGCCCCCCCAGGCCCCCCCAGACACCTCCAGATCACCCCCCAGCCCCCCCAGCCCCCAGTCACAGTGTCACTGATTGCAGTGACCATTTATTTAGTGATCACTGCAATCAGTGACATTTGTGACTGTAAAAGTGTCACTACATTTAGTTTTAGGTCCAGTGTAGCCCCCTAACCCCCCCTAATAAAGGTTTAACCCCCTGATGACCCCCCAGATAACCCTTTCACCCCCTATCACCACTGTCACTAAGCAATCATTTTTCTGATCGATGTCTTAGCGTCGGTGATGCTGATCGGTAGCCAGTAATTTTTTTTAGTTTCGCCGCAGGTTTTTATAGCGTCGGGTACCCCCATATATTACCTAATGAAGGTTTAACCCCCTTGATCGCCCCCAGGTAACCCTTTCACCCCCTATCACCACTGTCACTAAGTTATAATTTTTCTGATCGATGTCTTAGCGTCGGCGATGCTGATCGGTAGCCAGTATTTTTTTTTAGGTTCGCCGCAGGTTTTTATAGCGTCGGGTACCCCCATATATTACCTAATAAAGGTTTAACCCCCTTGATCACCCCCCAGGTAACCCTTTCACCCCGTAGCACCGCCGTGGCTATGCGATCATTTTTCTGATCGATGTCTTAGCGTCAGTGATGCTGATCGGTAGCCAGTAATTTTTTTTAGGTTCGCCGCAGGTTTTTATAGCGTCGGGTACCCCCATATATTACCTAATAAAGGTGTAACCCCCTTGATTACCCCCCAGGTAACCCTTTCACCCCCTAGCACCGCCGTCACTATGCGATCATTTTTCTGATCGATGTCTTAGCGTCGGTGATGCTGATCGGTAGCCAGTAATTTTTTTTAGGTTCGCCGCAGGTTTTTATAGCGTCAGGTACCCCCATAAATTATCTAATAAAGGTTTAACCCCCTGATCGCCCCCCAGGTAACCCTTTCACCCCCTATCACCACTGTCGCTAAGCAATCGTTTTTATGATCGTTGTCTTAGTGTCGGTGATGCCGATAGGTAGCCAGTAATTTTTTTTTAGGTTCGCCATCAGGTTTTTATATATAGCGTCAGGTACCCCCATATATTACCTAATAAAGGTTTTAACCCCCTAATTGCCCCTAGTTAACTCTTTCACCAGTGATCATCATATAAGTGTTACGGGTGACGCTGGTTAGTTAGTTTGCTTTTTATAGTGTCAGGGCACCCGCCGTATATAACCCAATAAAGGTTTAACCCCCTGATCGCCCGGCGGGTGATATCAGTTAGGTTTTAGCGTCAGAGAGGGTCTGCGTCACACCCCAGGCAGCGTCAGGTTAGTGCCAGTAGCGCTAACACCCACACGTGAAGCATACACCCCCCTTAGTGGTATAGTATCTGATCAGCTCAATATCTGATCTGATCAGATCTATACTAGCGTCCCCAGCAGTTTAGGGTTCCCAAAAACGCAGTGTTAGCGGGATCAGCCCAGATACCTGCTAGCACCTGCGTTTTGCCCCTCCGTCCAGCCCAGGCCACCGAAGTGCAGTATCGATCAATCACTGTCACTTGCAAAACACAACACACATAACTGCAGCGTTCGCAGAGACAGGCCTGATCCCTGCGACTCCAGTGCTGTAGGAGGTAATTTCACCACCACAGTTAAAAAAAAAAAAGCATATATGCCGAAGCATTGGGGCAGCAGGAGCGGAGGAGCGATTTTGCTCCTAATGCCGCGTATATACGGTCGAAATTCCGACGGAGGCTTGCCCGTGGAAAAGTCTGACCATGTGTACGCGGCATAACTTTTGCGAGAAGATGCCCCCATGCTTCGGCATATATAAATGGTGCATGTATGCCCATCATTAGAAGTGGGTGGATGAAGGGCGGTATTCTAATGGTGGGCATACCCACCGATCAATCTTTTTTTTCGTTCAGCCAACAGGCTGCATGAAAAAAAAGATTACAATACATGTCCAACAAGGACCAGCAACGTACTGGTATGTTGCTGGACTTTGAATGTTTATACCAGAATGATGCCTGCGGGTTTAGGTATCATCTTGGTATCATTCTTTTCAGCCAGCGGCCGGCTTTCATGTAAAAGCAATCCTAGTGGCTAATTAGCCTCTGGACTGCTTTTACAAGCAGTGGGAGGGAATGTCCCCCCCCCGGATAAAAAAAGCGCCATTGGGAAATTGGGAAAGCATTTTATCACACCGATCTTGGTGTGGTCAGATGCTTTGAGGGCAGAGGAAAGATCTAGGGTCCAATAGACCCCAGTTTTTTCAAAAAAGAGTACCTGTCATTACCTATTGCTATCATAGGGGATATTTACATTCCCTGAGATAACAATAAAATGATAAAAATAAATAAATATGGAAGCAACAGTTTAAAAATAAAATAAAAAAGCAAAATTAATATTAAAAAAAAAAAAAAAAAAAAAAAAAGCACCCCTGTCCTGCCCTGCTCTTGCCCAATGGCGAACTCAAGCGTCGGTCTGGCGTCATATGTAAACAGCAATTGCACCATGCATGTGAGGTATCACCGCGAAGGTCAGATCGAGGGCAGTAATTTTAGCAGTAGACCTCCTCTGTAAATCTAACGGGGTTACCTGTAAATGCTTTTAAAGGCTTTTAAAAATGTATGTAGTTTGTCGCCAATGCGCGTTTGTGCGAAATTTTAAAGCATGTCGTGTTTGGTATCTATGTACTCGGCCTAAGATCATCTTTTTTATTTCATCAAACATTTGGGCAATATAGTGTGTTTTAATGCATTAAAATTAAAAAAAGTGTATTTTTTCCCAAAAAAATGCGTTTGAAAAATCGCTGCGCAAATACTGTGTAGAAAAAAAAAATGCAACACCCACCATTTTATTCTGTAGGGCCTTTGCTATAAAAATATATATAATGTTTGGGGGTTTAACATAATTTTCTTGCAAAAAAAAATATGTTTTCATGTAAACAAAAAGTGTCAAAAAGGGCTTTGTCTTCAAGTGGTTAGAAGAGTGGATGTAAGCTTCCTAATGTTGTGTATAAAATGCCAGAACAGTTCAAAACCCCCCAAATGACCCCATTTTGGAAAGTAGACACCCCAAGCTATATACTGAGAGGCATGTCGAGTCCATGGAATATTTTATATGTTGACACAAGTTGCGGAAAAAATACAATTTTTTTTTTTTTTTTTGCACAAAGTTGTCACTAAATGATATATTGCTCAAACATGCCATGGGCATATGTGGAATTACACCCCAAAATACATTCTGTTGCTTCTCCTGAGTACGGGGATACCACATGTGTGAGACTTTTTGGGAGCCTAGCCGCGTACGGGACCCCAAAAACCAAGCACCGCCTTCAGGCTTTCTAAGGGTGTCAATTTTTGATTTCACTTCTCACTGCCTATCACAGTTTCGGAGGCCATGGAATGCCCAGATGGCACAAAACCCCCCCAAATGACCCCATTTTGGAAAGTAGACACCCCAAGCTATTTGCTGAGAGGTATTGTGAGTATTTTGCAGATCTCGCTTTTTGTCACAAAGTTTTGAAAATTGAAAAAAAAAAAGAAAAAAAAAAATGTTCTTTCTTCATTTTCAAAAACAAATGAGAGCTGTAAAATACTCACCATGCCTCTCAGCAAACAGCTTGGGGTGTCTACTTTCCAAAATGGGGTCATTTGGGGGGGTTTTGTGCTATTTTGGCATTTTATGGCCTTCAAAACTGTGATAGGTAGTGAGGAGTGAAATCAAAAATTTGCGCCCATAGAAATCCTGAAGGCGGTGCTTGGTTTCCGGGGTCCCGTACGTGGCTAGGCTCCTAAAAAGTCCCACACATGTGGTATCCCCGTACTCAGGAGAAGCAGCAGAATGTATTTTGGGGTGCAATTCCACATATAACCATGGCATGTGTGAGCAATATATCATTTAGTGACAACTTTTTGTAATTTTTTTTTTTTTTGTCATTATTCAATCACTTGGGACAAAAAAAAAATATTCAATGGGCTCAACATGCCTCTCAGCAATTTCCTTGGGGTGTCTACTTTCTAAAATGGGGTCATTTGGGGGGGGTTTTGTACTGCCCTGTCATTTTAGCACCTCAAGAAATGAGATAGGCAGTCATAAATTAAAAGCTGTGTAAATTCCAGAAAATGTACCCTAGTTTGTAAACGCTATAACTTTTGCGCAAACCAATAAATATACGCTTATTGACATTTTTTTTACTAAAGACATGTGGCTGAATACATTTTGGCCTAAATGTATGACTAAAATTGAGTTTATTCGATTTTTCTTATAACAAAAAGTAGAAAATATCATTTTTTTTTCAAAATTTTCGGTCTTTTTCCGTTTATATCGCAAAAAATAAAAATCGCAGAGGCAATCAAATACCATTAAAAGAAAGCTCTATTTGTGGGAAGAAAAGGACGCAAATTTCGTTTGGGTACAACATTGCATGTCCGCACAATTTACAGTTAAAGCAGCGCAGTGCAAAATTCTGAATTCACCTCTGGTCCTCTAGCTACCAAATGGTCCGGGGCTTAAGTGGTTAATTAGCATTATGAAATACGTCAAATTATGATTATAGAATACAAAAGGAGTCTACGTTTAGAAATGACCACATATTCAAAAGATATAGATAAATATTGAATGTTATATTGATTGACATATAATCTGTACCCTGTTTAGAAAAACCAGCTTATAGATATATTTTTAGACAGGAATATAAAACACATTATGTTATGTGAATAAATCAAGAAGTATATTAGAAGTATGTTATATATACCGGATTACCAGAAGATTAAAATCCATATATTCTTCCCACAATATACAAATTACACACATTCTGAGAATAGAATATATCAACTTAAAGAATTGATGCCATAGTGGCTGAAAGTGGTATTACTTGAGGTTCCCAAAAATACAGAGAACAGTTAATTATTAAATGACCAACCTATAGAAACCAGAGATTTTTGTACAGTAACTCCCCTAACTGCAGCCACCAATAAGTGGAAGAACCACCTCCTTTGGGAAGAACTTAGGATAATTTTTATAATCTTATTGTCCAGAGACAATATTTAAGGGAAGAAAAATTAGATGAGAGAGACGGAGACAGGAGGACTGACCACACACTGACATCACTCACCGAGGACTCCCTGACAGCCAGTCACTCCCACCGGCCGGGGAGAGACACTCAGGGACCCACCCTGAGGGCACACTGGGAGATCCACACTCTCAGAGAGACTGACACCCATGCACCATGCATGAAGACATATTCTTACACTCATGAAGATTCCTAGACACCCGAATCCTGAAAACCACGGCAGCCATCTTAACTCTGGTCAGGAGATTGCCATTATGGAATGGGTAGATATGCCATTTTTGATTTTATCTTGAATTCATTGTTGTTCTCAAAATTGTTGAAGTATTGAATATTCTGCAATCATGATTTATTCTCATTAACCAACAACTGGTAGATGTTTTTTGTAAAGATTCAATTTTTCATTGTATTTTTCTTTTTGCATAGTTCCAATCTTAGTGGCAAAACAGAGGTCCAATTTATTTCACATTGTTAACCACTTACTTACCTGCAGTATAGTAACGGTTGGATGTGTGAAATACAGACGTTCTGTTTCATTGTCAATTATACAAGGTTGTTGAACTTATTGAGAATTTATCATGACAGCATTATGTCTAAGGGACTGTATGCCCATTTTGCGGGTAATTTTATTGATTTTGTAGTCGTTCATGTAACAGAATTGGTATTTTAATTTCATGTAAATATTTGCTTTTTGTCAACCAATAAATGTAGCTATTTTGTATGATCGCACGTCTCCGTGAATAAGTTTCATATTATAGACTGTATCATATAGATTGACTTGTATTCAAAAATATCTTTCGTTAAAAAGAACTTAAAATTAATATATTGTGCGGGCAAAACTGCCACTTAAAAGCACAACAACTTGCAGGGTTTTTGCTGTAGACTCACCACTGCAACTTTGCTCTTGCTAGACAGTTGCCACGCAAGTTTGCTACAAATTGGAAAAGTGTCAACTAGAACTTGTGCTTCAAGTGCTCTGCAATAGTGATGAGCCGAACACCCCCGGGTTCGGTTCGCACCAGAACCCGCGAACGGACCGAAAGTTCGAACGAACATTAGAACCCTATTAAATACAATGGATGCGAACGTTCGAATTCTAAAGTGCTAATTATAACAACTATTATGCATGTTATTGTCCTAAAAAGGGTTTGGGAACCCGGGTTCTGCACCAGGGGACATGTATCAATGCAAAAATAAGTTTTAAAAACGGTCGTTTTCCGGGAGCAGTCATTTTAATGATGCATAAAGTGAAAAAAAAAAAGTCAAATATTCCTTTAAATATCGTACCTGGGGGGTGTCTAAAGTATGCCTGTGAAGTGCCACGTGTTTCCCGTGTTTAGAACTGTCCCTGCACAAAATGACACTTCTAAAGGAAAAAAAAGCCATTTAAAACTGCTTGCGGCTTTAATGTAATGTCTGGTCCCGGTAATATGGATGAAAATCTTTAAGAAAAATGGCATAGCTACCCCATGACCCCCCCCCCTACCCCAGCCCATTACCAGCCCCTTTGGGTCTTGTATGGATATTAAGGGGAACCCCGCACATAAAATAAAAAAGGCCCTATATACTCTGAACAGCCGTATACAGGCGGTGCATACAAGACAGGGACTGTAGGTTTGTTCTTATGTAGAATCTGTTTGTAATTTTGAACAGGTACATTGTTGAAGTGTAGCTCCAGACCAAAAATCTATTTTTAAACTTTTTGGAAAACATAGGTAAGGGTTATCACCCCTGTAACATTTGTTTTGCTGTCTGTGCCCCTGTTCAGAACATTTCACCTCACTTTCCGTCCTAATGACAACTGTTTTTGAAATGTGGTGTTTTTCTTGAAACAAGGATTGCTGATAAAGCATCAGTACAGAGGAGACACCTTTCTCCCATATTTATTCTTACAGGAGAGAATTTTCCTTCCTAGTGGTAGATTTCCTCTCACTTCCTGTTGTCTTCTTGCGTTTGCAAGTAGGAGTCGTTTGTAAGTTGGATGTTTGAAAGTAGGGACCTGCCGTATATACTCTGCAGAAATAGGCCCCTTAGTTGTTGGTGTTGGCACAACACTGTAAGCACTCACAGTTACTCTTGGTTGGTGCTGGAACGCCCTGCTGTCAACTATTATATCAGGAATTTTAATTACATATAATTGTTGAACAGTGGTAGTAAAAATTGGGCCTTTGATGGTGGTGCTGGTGCCACAACACTGTAAGCCCTGACAGTTACTCTTGGTGGGTGCAGCAATGGGCCCTGCTGTGAATTATTAGATCAAGAATTGTAATTACATGCCCCTGTTGAACAGGGGCTGAAAAATTGGGCCTTAGGCACTGGTGGCACAACACTGCAACCCTTCACAGATACTGTACTTGGAGCACAGCAATGAGCCCTGTTGCAAAGTATTGCTTCAAAAATTGTAATGACACGCCCCTGTTAAACAGGGGCTGAAAAATTGGGCCTTAGGCACTGGTGGCACAACACTGCAACTCCTCACAGATACTGTACTTGGAGCACAGCAATGAGCCCTGTTGCAAAGTATTGCTTCAAAAATTGTAATTACACGCCACTGTTAAACAGGGGCTGAAAAATTGGGCGTTAGGCACTGGTGGCGGCACCCATAAACAAAAATGATCTTCCAAGCTATCATCATCAATCGTATCATTGAGGACTCGGAGGAGGAGGATAGGCAGTCAACATAACAGCACAGGCACTCAGCATCAGCATCAGTCTTGAAGGGATGTGACATTTTAAAATCAATTAGTCTGTTATATCAGCATCAGGTGTGTGGTAGCTGGTGGTGATCCAAGACTGGTTCATCTTGATGAAAGTCAGTCGATCAACCGAGTCGGTGGACAGGCGCACCCTGTGATCCGTGACAAATCCTCCAGCAGCACTGAATGTGCGTTCCGAAAGAACGCTGGATGCAGGACAGGCCAGTAGCTCAATTGCATACTGTGCAAGCTCTGGCCAGTGATCCATCCTCAAGACCCAGTAAGCCAGAGGATTTTCGGTGGGGAAGGTGTCCAAGTCTGACCTTGCCCCTAGATATTCCTGCACCATGTTTATCAGACGCTGGCGATGGTTGCTGGAACCGATCATACTTTGGGGCTGCGGACTAAAGAATTGTCTGAACGCATCGGTCAGACGGCCACCTTCCCCACCGCTCCTTCTTTGACTGGCCGAAGCCTCAGCAACTCGTTGTCCAGGACCAGGAGTTTGCAACCTCCCAGTCTCTGGGAACGCGTTGCACAGACCTTTCTGCAAGGCCTCCCGGAGTTGTCTCATCCTCTGCTCCCTCTGCGACGGTAACATAAGGTCCGCAACCTTACCCTTGTACCGTGGATCAAGGAGAGTGGCCAGCCAGTAATGGTCCCTCTCCTTGATCCGAAGAATACGAGGATCCTTCCGCAGACTTTGCAGGATCAGGGAGGCCATGCAGCGTAGGTTTGCTGAGGCATTCGCTCCGGAGTCCTCTGGGTCACTAAGGACGACATGATCCGCAGCCACCTCCTCCCAGCCACGTACAAGTCCACTGGTTTCTTGGGACTGTAAATCATCCCTAAAAGACTGCTGCTGATGATGCTGAGTGCCAGCCTCCACCTCCATGCTGACACAATCCTCCTCCTCCTCCTCCTCCTCCTCCTCCTCTTCCTGTGCGATGGGTGGGACAGAAGGAACACTGTCTGGGTAAAGGGGGCCTTGAGAGGCAAGGAAGTCCTCCTCTTCCTGCCTCTGTTCTGCCTCAAGTGCCCTGTCCATTATTCCACGCAGCGTGTGCTCCAACAGGTGGACAAGAGGTACAGTGTCACTGATGCATGCACTGTCACTGCTCACCATCCTCGTGGCCTCCTCAAATGGTGCCAGGACAGTGCATGCATCCCTGATCATGCCCCACTGGCGTGGAGAAAAAAAACCAAGCTCCCCTGACCCTGTCCTGGTGCCGTAGTCGCACAGGTACTCATTGATGGCCCTCTGCTGCGTGTGCAGCCGCTGCAGCATGGCCAACGTTGAGTTCCACCTGGTGGGCATGTCACATATAAGGCGGTTCTTGGGCAGGTTCAACTCCTTTTGCAGCTCAGCCAGGCGAGCACTGGCATTATAAGATCTGCGGAAATGCACACAGACTTTCCTGGCCTGCCTCAGGACATCCTGTAAGCCCGGGTACCTGCCCAAGAACCGCTGCACCACCAGGTTAAGGACGTGAGCCACACAGGGCACATGGGTCAGTTGTCCCTGTCGGAGGGCGGAGAGGAGGTTGGTGCCATTGTCGCAAACCACCATTCCTGGCTTAAGCTGGCGTGGCGTCAACCACCTCTCGGCCTGGCCCTGCAGAGCAGACAGGACCTCTGCCCCAGTGTGGCTTCTGTCCCCCAAACACACCAGCGCAAGCACGGCATGGCATCTTTTTGCCTGCGTACTTGCGTAGCCCCGTGAACGGCTACGGAGCACCGCTGGTTCATAGGACAAACCACAGGAAGAGGCCATGGAGGAAGAAGAAGAGGAGGGGGTGGAGGAGAGAGGTGTGTCACAACCAGTAGTAGCATTTTGGAGGCGTGGCGGTGGGACAACCTCCAACACTACTGCACCTTGTCCTGAATCCTTCCCAGCTGCCAAAAGAGTGACCCAATGGGCCGTGAAAGAAAGGTAACGTCCCTGTCCATGCCTGCTGGACCATGAGTCAGCGGTAATATGCACCTTACCGCTGACCGCCCTGTCCAGCGAGGCCAAGACATTGCCTTCCACATGCCGGTAGAGAGCCGGAATAGCCTTCCGTGAGAAAAAGTGGCGTTTGGGAACCTGCCACTGAGGAACCGCACATTGCACAAACTCACGGAAGGGGGCCGAGTCTACCAACTGAAAAGGCAGCAGTTGAAGCGCTAGCAATTTAGCCAAGCTAGCATTCAACCGCTGGGCATGTGGATGGCTGGGAGTGAACTTCTTTCGACGGTCCAGCAGCTGGGGCAGGGAAATTTGCCTGCTAGAATCGGACGTCGGTGTACTGCTAGCAGAGTGGGCGCAAGTACTTGGCTGTGACACACCTAATTCTACACCTTCATTCCTCTCAGTGCATGTTTCAGAGAGGACTGAAGTTATAGTGGGGTTGGAGATCCCAGCTGATGCGGTGCAAGGAGAGGTCCGCTTTGTTCTTTGGTGTGGGTCTTTGAGGTAGGCTTGCCAACGAGCTGCATGGCAGGTCAACATATGTCTGGTCAGGCATGTGGTACCCAAGCGGCTGATGTTTTGGCCACGCGATATACGCTTGAGACATATGTTGCAAACAGCAGCTGTGCGATCTGATGCACTAGCCTCAAAAAAGGCCCACACCAAAGAACTTTTTGAATGACGGGCAGAGGCAGCGCCCTGCACAGGCGGAGCTCTGCGGTGTGATTCCGTCGGTGTACTGCCCTTACGCTGGCCACCAAAGGGCATCCTGCCTCGTTGGAGATGTGCCTCCTCCTCATCCTCCTCCTCCTCCTCTCTCCTATTAGGCACCCACGTGGAGTCATTGACCTCATCATCCCCTCCCTCCTCATCACTGGAGCCAATCTGGCAGTATGCTGCAGCTGCTGGAACATGACTGCCAGATTGGTGTCCTTCTTGAGCATCCCCTCTGTCTGCTCTCACGCTACTGCCTTCCTCTAGCTGGGTTTCATCATCAGACCCTTCGAAACGCTGGGCATCCTCCTGGAGCATGTACCCAACACTGTGCTGAAACAGTTCGGGGGACTCCTCAGGAGGAGGACATGGTGGGTCTAGGGAAGGAGTGACTGATGATTTGTCTGACATTGATACCAGGGAAGACGACGCTTTGGCAGCTGCTTTTCCAGTACCCTGAGCCTGGGTGAGAGAGGATGAGGAGGAGGAGGAGGGCTTGGTCATCCACTCTACCAAGTCTTCGGCATGATGTGGCTCAACATGTCCAGCTGCCGAAAAGAAGGACAAGCGTGTCCCATGGCCATGTGCTGATGACAATGCACCGCGTCCACGACCAGCACTGTTGCCCCCAGACACAGAGCCTGCTTGCCCTCTTTTATTGCCTCCTGACTGTCTGCCTCTCCTTGTTTGCCTTCCAGACATTCTAATAGATGGCCTGCAGGGAGATGGGAAAAAAGCAATAAGGGCTACCTTCAGGTGTCCTTCTCTGTCCCTTGAAACAAGGACTTTCACAGTGAAAGAAACTGACACTGTCCCTACCTAGAGTTTTCTATCCCTAGAATAAATGTTTTTTTTAATCACAATATAGCACAAGGACAATTCACTCAATGTCTCTCCAGGTCCCTGGAAACAAGGACTTGCAGAGTGAAAGAAACTGACACTGTCCCTACCTAGAGTTTTCTGTCCCTAGAATAAATGTTTTTTTTAATCACAATATAGCACAAGGACAATTCACTCAATGTCTCTCCAGGTCCCTGGAAACAAGGACTTGCAGAGTGAAAGAAACTGACACTGTCCCTACCTAGAGTTTTCTGTCCCTAGAATAAATGTTTTTTTTAAGCACAATATAGCACAAGGACAATTAACTCACTGTCCTTACAGGTCCCTGGAAACAAGGACTTGCAGAGTGAAAAAAAAAAAAAACTCTCCCTACCTAGAGTTTTCTGTCCCTAGAAAAAATGTTTTTTTTAATCACAATATAGCACAAGGACAATTAACTCACTGTCCTTACAGGTCCCTGGAAACAAGGACTTGCAGAGTGAAAGAAAAAAAACACTCTCCCTACCTACAGTTTTCTGTCCCTAGAAAAAATGTTTTTTTTAATCACAATATAGCACAAGGAAAATTAACTCACTGTCCTTACAGGTCCCTGGAAACAAGGACTTGCAGAGTGAAAGAAACTGACACTGTCCCTACCTAGAGTTTTCTGTCCCTAGAATAAATGTTTTTTTTAATCACAATATAGCACAAGGAAAATTAACTCACTGTCCTTACAGGTCCCTGGAAACAAGGACTTGCAGAGTGAAAGAAAAAAAACACTCTCCCTACCTACAGTTTTCTGTCCCTAGAAAAAATGTTTTTTTTAATCACAATATAGCACAAGGAAAATTAACTCACTGTCCTTACAGGTCCCTGGAAACAAGGACTTGCAGAGTGAAAGAAACTGACACTGTCCCTACCTAGAGTTTTCTGTCCCTAGAATAAATGTTTTTTTTAATCACAATATAGCACAAGGACAATTCACTCAATGTCTCTCCAGGTCCCTGGAAACAAGGACTTGCAGAGTGAAAGAAACTGACACTGTCCCTACCTAGAGTTTTCTGTCCCTAGAATAAATGTTTTTTTTAAGCACAATATAGCACAAGGACAATTAACTCACTGTCCTTACAGGTCCCTGGAAACAAGGACTTGCAGAGTGAAAGAAAAAAAACACTCTCCCTACCTACAGTTTTCTGTCCCTAGAAAAAATGTTTTTTTTAATCACAATATAGCACAAGGAAAATTAACTCACTGTCCTTACAGGTCCCTGGAAACAAGGACTTGCAGAGTGAAAGAAACTGACACTGTCCCTACCTAGAGTTTTCTGTCCCTAGAATAAATGTTTTTTTTAATCACAATATAGCACAAGGAAAATTAACTCACTGTCCTTACAGGTCCCTGGAAACAAGGACTTGCAGAGTGAAAGAAAAAAAACACTCTCCCTACCTACAGTTTTCTGTCCCTAGAAAAAATGTTTTTTTTAATCACAATATAGCACAAGGAAAATTAACTCACTGTCCTTACAGGTCCCTGGAAACAAGGACTTGCAGAGTGAAAGAAACTGACACTGTCCCTACCTAGAGTTTTCTGTCCCTAGAATAAATGTTTTTTTTAATCACAATATAGCACAAGGACAATTCACTCAATGTCTCTCCAGGTCCCTGGAAACAAGGACTTGCAGAGTGAAAGAAACTGACACTGTCCCTACCTAGAGTTTTCTGTCCCTAGAATAAATGTTTTTTTTAAGCACAATATAGCACAAGGACAATTAACTCACTGTCCTTACAGGTCCCTGGAAACAAGGACTTGCAGAGTGAAAGAAAAAAAACACTCTCCCTACCTACAGTTTTCTGTCCCTAGAAAAAATGTTTTTTTTAATCACAATATAGCACAAGGAAAATTAACTCACTGTCCTTACAGGTCCCTGGAAACAAGGACTTGCAGAGTGAAAGAAAAAAAACACTCTCCCTACCTACAGTTTTCTGTCCCTAGAAAAAATGTTTTTTTTAATCACAATATAGCACAAGGAAAATTAACTCACTGTCCTTACAGGTCCCTGGAAACAAGGACTTGCAGAGTGAAAGAAACTGACACTGTCCCTACCTAGAGTTTTCTGTCCCTAGAATAAATGTTTTTTTTAATCACAATATAGCACAAGGAAAATTAACTCACTGTCCTTACAGGTCCCTGGAAACAAGGACTTGCAGAGTGAAAGAAACTGACACTGTCCCTACCTAGAGTTTTCTGTCCCTAGAATAAATGTTTTTTTTAAGCACAATATAGCACAAGGACAATTAACTCACTGTCCTTACAGGTCCCTGGAAACAAGGACTTGCAGAGTGAAAGAAAAAAAACACTCTCCCTACCTACAGTTTTCTGTCCCTAGAAAAAATGTTTTTTTTAATCACAATATAGCACAAGGAAAATTAACTCACTGTCCTTACAGGTCCCTGGAAACAAGGACTTGCAGAGTGAAAGAAACTGACACTGTCCCTACCTAGAGTTTTCTGTCCCTAGAATAAATGTTTTTTTTAATCACAATATAGCACAAGGACAATTCACTCAATGTCTCTCCAGGTCCCTGGAAACAAGGACTTGCAGAGTGAAAGAAACTGACACTGTCCCTACCTAGAGTTTTCTGTCCCTAGAATAAATGTTTTTTTTAAGCACAATATAGCACAAGGACAATTAACTCACTGTCCTTACAGGTCCCTGGAAACAAGGACTTGCAGAGTGAAAGAAAAAAAACACTCTCCCTACCTACAGTTTTCTGTCCCTAGAAAAAATGTTTTTTTTAATCACAATATAGCACAAGGAAAATTAACTCACTGTCCTTACAGGTCCCTGGAAACAAGGACTTGCAGAGTGAAAGAAAAAAAACACTCTCCCTACCTACAGTTTTCTGTCCCTAGAAAAAATGTTTTTTTTAATCACAATATAGCACAAGGAAAATTAACTCACTGTCCTTACAGGTCCCTGGAAACAAGGACTTGCAGAGTGAAAGAAACTGACACTGTCCCTACCTAGAGTTTTCTGTCCCTAGAATAAATGTTTTTTTTAATCACAATATAGCACAAGGAAAATTAACTCACTGTCCTTACAGGTCCCTGGAAACAAGGACTTGCAGAGTGAAAGAAACTGACACTGTCCCTACCTAGAGTTTTCTGTCCCTAGAATAAATGTTTTTTTTAAGCACAATATAGCACAAGGACAATTAACTCACTGTCCTTACAGGTCCCTGGAAACAAGGACTTGCAGAGTGAAAGAAAAAAAACACTCTCCCTACCTACAGTTTTCTGTCCCTAGAAAAAATGTTTTTTTTAATCACAATATAGCACAAGGAAAATTAACTCACTGTCCTTACAGGTCCCTGGAAACAAGGACTTGCAGAGTGAAAGAAACTGACACTGTCCCTACCTAGAGTTTTCTGTCCCTAGAATAAATGTTTTTTTTAATCACAATATAGCACAAGGAAAATTAACTCACTGTCCTTACAGGTCCCTGGAAACAAGGACTTGCAGAGTGAAAGAAACTGACACTGTCCCTACCTAGAGTTTTCTGTCCCTAGAATAAATGTTTTTTTTAAGCACAATATAGCACAAGGACAATTAACTCACTGTCCTTACAGGTCCCTGGAAACAAGGACTTGCAGAGTGAAAGAAACTGACACTGTCCCTACCTAGAGTTTTCTGTCCCTAGAATAAATGTTTTTTTTAATCACAATATAGCACAAGGAAAATTAACTCACTGTCCTTACAGGTCCCTGGAAACAAGGACTTGCAGAGTGAAAGAAACTGACACTGTCCCTACCTAGAGTTTTCTGTCCCTAGAATAAATGTTTTTTTTAAGCACAATATAGCACAAGGACAATTAACTCACTGTCCTTACAGGTCCCTGGAAACAAGGACTTGCAGAGTGAAAGAAAAAAAACACTCTCCCTACCTACAGTTTTCTGTCCCTAGAAAAAATGTTTTTTTTAATCACAATATAGCACAAGGAAAATTAACTCACTGTCCTTACAGGTCCCTGGAAACAAGTACTTGCAGAGTGAAAGAAACTGACACTGTCCCTACCTAGAGTTTTCTGTCCCTAGAATAAATGTTTTTTTTAATCACAATATAGCACAAGGAAAATTAACTCACTGTCCTTACAGGTCCCTGGAAACAAGGACTTGCAGAGTGAAAGAAACTGACACTGTCCCTACCTAGAGTTTTCTGTCCCTAGAATAAATGTTTTTTTTAAGCACAATATAGCACAAGGACAATTAACTCACTGTCCTTACAGGTCCCTGGAAACAAGGACTTGCAGAGTGAAAGAAACTGACACTGTCCCTACCTAGAGTTTTCTGTCCCTAGAATAAATGTTTTTTTTAATCACAATATAGCACAAGGAAAATTAACTCACTGTCCTTACAGGTCCCTGGAAACAAGGACTTGCAGAGTGAAAGAAACTGACACTGTCCCTACCTAGAGTTTTCTGTCCCTAGAATAAATGTTTTTTTTAATCACAATATAGCACAAGGACAATTAACTCACTGTCCTTACAGGTCCCTGGAAACAAGGACTTGCAGAGTGAAAGAAACTGACACTGTCCCTACCTAGAGTTTTCTGTCCCTAGAATAAATGTTTTTTTTAAGCACAATATAGCACAAGGACAATTAACTCACTGTCCTTACAGGTCCCTGGAAACAAGGACTTGCAGAGTGAAAGAAACTGACACTGTCCCTACCTAGAGTTTTCTGTCCCTAGAATAAATGTTTTTTTTAAGCACAATATAGCACAAGGACAATTAACTCACTGTCCTTACAGGTCCCTGGAAACAAGGACTTGCAGAGTGAAAGAAACTGACACTGTCCCTACCTAGAGTTTTCTGTCCCTAGAATAAATGTTTTTTTTAATCACAATATAGCACAAGGAAAATTAACTCACTGTCCTTACAGGTCCCTGGAAACAAGGACTTGCAGAGTGAAAGAAACTGACACTGTCCCTACCTAGAGTTTTCTGTCCCTAGAATAAATGTTTTTTTTAATCACAATATAGCACAAGGACAATTAACTCACTGTCCTTACAGGTCCCTGGAAACAAGGACTTGCAGAGTGAAAGAAACTGACACTGTCCCTACCTAGAGTTTTCTGTCCCTAGAATAAATGTTTTTTTTAAGCACAATATAGCACAAGGACAATTAACTCACTGTCCTTACAGGTCCCTGGAAACAAGGACTTGCAGAGTGAAAGAAACTGACACTGTCCCTACCTAGAGTTTTCTGTCCCTAGAATAAATGTTTTTTTTAAGCACACTATAGCAGAAGCACAAAACACACTGACACTCTCCCTACCTATCCTTCTCTTTCCCTAAACTAAAGGAATCCAGGTTAAGCAAGAAAGAAATAACAGTCACCGTCCCTGCCTATGCTACTCTATCCCTGCTCCGGAACACACTACACTAGGCCGCCGTGCTGGCGGCCTTTTATAGTGTGGGGCGTGTACTAAACACCCTCAGCAATAATTGGCCACAGGCATCCTGCCTGTGGCCAATCATTGCTCTCCTCGCTGCCGGCGCTGTGATTGGCCAAGCATGCGGGGTCACAGTGCATGCTTGGCCAATCACAGCGCCTGGATGACACTGCGATGGCGTAGTGCATTGTGGGCCGTTCGCGTCACTCGAATTTGGCGCGAACGGCCCAAATCGTTCGATCTTCGTCGAACGATCGAACAGCCAATGTTCGAGTCGAACGTATGTTCGACTCGAACACGAAGCTCATCCCTACTCTGCAAGTGTACAACTTGCCAGTGAAAATGTGCAGCAAGTTAAAAAGACTTAAGCCTCGTACACACGAACGAGTTTCTCTGCAAAAACCAGCAAGAAACTTGCTGGCAGAGATTTCTTGCCGAGAAATTCGTTCGTGTGTATGGTTTCTCGTCAAGAAAAGCGACAAGAATCTCGACGAGAAAATAGAGAACCTGCTCTCTATTTTCTCGTTGAGATTCTCGTCAGCCTGTTTCTCGACGAGAAAATTGTGTGTGTGTACACTTACCTTTTCGCCGGGAAGCCCGCGCATGCTCGAAATGACTTTGACGCATGCGCGGTAGCTTCCTAGGCATAGGTAGGGTGAACAAAGATGGCGGCGACGGCATCGAATGTGACGAGCGCATGCTCGTCGTATTCGATGACGTCACCGCGTTTGCTCCATTCAAAGAACCGCGGGTTCTTTGAAAGGAGCGTGTGTACACTCGGCCGGGACAAGTTTCTTGTCCAAGAATCTCGTCGAAAAAAAACGACATGTATTTTTCAACGAGAATCTCGGCCGTGTGTACGAGGCATGACAATTCACAATTTTGTGTCAAGGCTTATTTTTATTTTACATTCTAGCTTTCATGAAAATAAGATAGTTAAACAGTTAGAAAGGTCCTTATATGGCAGTCATTCCTTAGTGTTAACCACTTCAGCCCTGGAAGAATTTACCCCCTTCCTGACCAAAGCACTTTTTTGCGATTCGGCACTGCGTCGCTTTAACTGACAATGGCGCGGTCATGCGACGTTGTACCCAAACAAAATTGACAACCTTTTTTTCCCACAAATAGAGCTTACTTTTGGTGATATTTGATTAACCCTGCGGTTTTTATTTTTTTCGCTATAAACAAAAAAAGAGCGACCATTTTGAAAAGAATGCAATATTTTTTACTCTTTGCTATAATAAATATCCCCAAAAAATATATATAAAAAAAAAAATTTTTTCCTCAGTTTAGGCCGATATGTATTCTTCTACATATTTTTGGTAAAAAAAATCACAATAAGCGTATATTGATTGGTTTGCGCAAAAGTTATAGCGTCTACAATATAGGGGATAGATTTATGGCATTTTTTTTATTTTTATTTTTTTGTTAGTAATGGCGGCGATCTGTGATTTTTATCATGACTGCAACATTATGGCAGACACATCGGACACTTTTGAAGCTTTTGAAGCTATTTTGGGACCATTGTCATTTATGCAATGATCAGTGCTACAAAAATGCACTGATTACTGTCTAAATGACACTGTCAGGGAAAGGGTTAAACACTAGGGGGGGATGAAGGGGTTAAGTGTGTCCTAGGGAGTGATTCTAACTGTGGGGGCTGGGCTACAAGTGACACGACAGTGATCACTGCTCCCGATGACAGGGAGCAGTAGATCTCTGTCCTGTCCTGTCACTAGGCAGAACAGGAAATGCCTTGTTTACATCTCCCCGTTCTGCCTCTCCGTGAGACGATAGCGGGCACCCGGCGGACATCGAATTCGCAGGACCCGCGCACACGCTCATGCAGCCGTGCCATTCTGCCGACGTATAATAGTGTGAGCCGGTCGAAAAGTAGTGAAGGAATGTGTCAATGCTCTGCCCTTGTCTCCTGCAAATCCTGTAAATCAACCTGTTACATGCTCTTCAAAACAAAACTTTAAGCTTCTGTACTGATACACATTGCTCAGGTATATTCCACAGTTGTCACCCTTTAAAGTGGCCAAGGTGTGTTCTAACACACACCTTTGCCCTGGCTTATGATACTCCTGGGAGGAGAGGGTGATGTCACTGTGCTTCACTTCTACCTCCTGGCATGAATGCGCTCTCAAAATCCTCCAAAAATAAATACACTTCAGCCCATTGCAGGGGCATATTCTAGTGGGGTTTTGAGTGTTCAGCTATCCCAGGAGGCAGTGATGAGGCACAGTGATGCCATCCATGTCTCCCAGAAGCAGTTGGAGCCAGGGCTGAGGCAAGTAATTTTTTTCTATTTCTTTTAAGCAAAAGCTTTATTTTGAAATTGCCTTTGTGGGCAAATTGGCTTTGCAGGGTGAGAGGATTTCAATACAGTGGACCTTCCATTTAAATAGAAGGTCTGCTTTAAAAAAAAAAAAGTCTGTGAAGAAATAATAATTGCAGCCAGCAGCAATAGGAAATATGTGTATTAACCCTTCCGCGCTGATACAAATAATAAACTATGAGAAAATGATATTGCACAGCTGTGAAACAAACCAACAGCTATAAATAAATGTAAACCCCTAAGTGGTATAACAAAAAAATTATTAGAACCGGTTCAATAATATAGAACAGGGTTCTCAAATCTTTCTAAGCAAGGGGTCGGTTTACTTTCCGTCAGGCTTTAGGGGGGGCTGGGCTGTGGCCAGTGGAAGTAGAATATGTCCCTGCATTAGTGCCCCATCATTGGTTTTAATGGGAGGAATAGTGCCCCATTGATGATCTCAGTGGGAGGAATGGTGCCCTATCATTGGTGTCAGTTGGTGGAATAGTGCCCTAAGGGCCAGGCCAGATAAAGGCAAACAAAGGGCCACATCCGCCCCCGGGCCGTTGTTTGAAGACCACTGGTGTAGTATCCTAAACATCCAGATTCCAGTGGTGTGCGGCACATAGGACATTTTTTTATTTAATTTTTTTGCTTAAATAGCTTTTAAAGTACCTTGATTATTTGTGTCAAATAAATGTAAGTGCACTGCACCTGTGGAAGATCTTTGGAAATAATACGAGCTGTGTTTGCCTAATCTTGTAGTGAGATAGGCATGCACTTCTGGTAAGCGTGTTTTCCTGTATTAGTGGTGGTGGTCACCTTGGATCAAAGATTTTTCTACACTTGTAAATATAATACCGGTGATGGGAATTTTATAGTCATTACACCGTTTGATTGCTTCATTTTAACTTTTTTCATTTGAAATTAATATTAGTTAAAAATATTTTCATGTATTGTTTGGTATTATTATTTGATTAGAGTGCTCAAGTGTCAGATACTGTTTACACTTAGCCCCCTATTACTATGTCTAGACAAGAAAGGCATTCTTCAAGTACAGCTCTAAAAGAACACAAGATCACAATGATATCCCATAACATGGGTACTGTATGTTATGTGATATTTGTACTCCCAATAGCATACAAAGGCAATGGCAATTGCAAACACAATATAGAAGTCCATTCCTGGCAATGTCACCGCCTAGTGATAAAATTCCAAATGGCAAAAGTTCATTAAAATGCAGAGATCTTGCTTGTAGGTTGTCTGTCTCCTGTAAAAAAACAAAAAAACTAAAAAAAACAACAGAAGGATCACATCCTCACTAACTAACTATTCACAATACAAAACACAATAATGAGTTTCTGCATTTATCTCCCACAGGCTTTCTTCTTAGAATACACACAACTTGCTTTTCTCTGTCCTTGCAGTGTAGAGGCACACACTGGGCAAAAATGCATCAACTGGGCCCACAACCAAAATGTCCTTGCCGCAAATCTTCAGGTATCAGAAGGGATCTCCTCTGTCTCACTCTGTTATTATATTGGGTCTGGAACTTGTTGATTACTTTGATATCTTACAGATCTATATATAAAATACAGCTCATTTAATCCAGTTAATAGGGGTTATTTCATTCCCAAAGATTTTATAGGAACTGTACTCAAAAATGGAAAAGTCAGCACTGTAAAGTTCCAAAAGTTGTCTGTACAATTTGGGAGGCAGAGTTTTCAAGTATTGTTTATTGATTTCCTCATTAGTACGACTATCATTAGAATAATACTTCACAGTCGGGTATTTCAGATCCTTTGGTGCCCCAATAGTCTTCAAAACAAAATCAGCATCCCGATTAATGCTTTCAAACTTCCCAATAATGTCATACTGGATGTTGCATGGATCACACAGATGGAACATTGGCTTCCAGTGAGTGTCTCTGTAATATGGCTCTTCTTGAACTATAAAGCGGACAAATTCTCGAAAGGCAATATTTTCCTTCGCATTGACATTCATTTTAAGTCTTTTTCTTATTATTTTAGAAAAAACTTTACCGTAGTAAACATTATCATCATGTAGAAACTTATCCCTGTAAGCTGAAACTACCCTCTCCAAAGGATCTCTAACAAACATGACTTTGGTGTAATTGGCAAGAAACGTTTTTTGCTTGGATGCGGAATAAGAGCCTAATTTCCACAGTAAAGATGAATTATGAACGTCATAATGTTGAAGCTCACTTACTGAAAGCTGCAGAGAGCGATTGAGCGAAAGAATGATCCTCTTCCAGTTGGAACAGCCCACCTTTGGTATCTCACAATAGATAAATTTATGGCTGTGTTCAACATACAACTGTTCACTAACTGCTTTGTCCAGTGTAAGGGAAATGTTGGTGAAATTATTCCTTTCGCAAACAAACTTCACAACAGATTTTCTGTGTCTGTAAATCACTTCCAATGGTGTTGGGTCTACAAAAGAAAAACATAAGTTATCAGACATTACACATTGTAAAACACTTATATTTAATTTGTAGATTTTTTTACGGAAACAAATTGAACACACACCTGGTAGATAAACCATGTGACAGTTATTATCAGCATCAGTTGTTTAGCTGCAGCTTACTCTAGCTGGAAAAGTTTAATTATTTCAGACTACTTTACATTTAATGCTGAGCTCCAGCCATATATAAAAGACAATTGGATGTGGCGCTGTGCTCAATAACCCTTTTTAACTGCCACTGATGTATTTCATAATGTTGCTGGGGGGGAGGTGCTTTACACACACACACACCCTATGGCTAGAGCAAAAGCTAATGGAGCCTGATCTGCACTTCATTAGCTTCAGTGGAGTGCAGGGTTAAGATCAGGGGTTTAATGGACCACTGATGTCTCATTAAAGAGAACATATCAAAGAAAAAATTATCTTAAATGCAATAAAGTGAAAGAATTGAAAAAAAAAAAAAAGTGAAAAAAATTAACAGTACACGTTGGGGATGTCTACATAGAAAAAGTTATTTGTGCTACACATATTACATATTGGCAAACACCCCAGTGTGAGAGCAAAAATCCTAAGCCTATTATTAGGGATAAGCTGGATGTTTGAGTCGAACGTAAGTTCAGCTTGAAAATCGGCTGTTCATTTATTCGTAGAACAAATGAGGCGCTCCCAGGAAGTTCCCCTACTCCAGAGCACCCCATAATGCACTGCGAGGTTGCAGTGCATTGACAGCTGCTGATTGGCCAAAGCATGCACATGACCTGTATGCTTTGGCCAATCACAGCGCAATGTGCTGTGAGAGCCATGATTGGCCGAAGGCAGAGTGCCTTTGGCCAATCATGGGTCAGGGGCTAAGTCCATGCCCCACACTATATAAGGCTGTTAAAATAGCGGTCATATATTGTGTTTATGAATGGAGATTATGCAGGGTATTTAGTGTAGTGTGTGGTCAGTCAGCTTAGTGTATATAACACAGTGTAGGGCAGAGTATATATGACAGTGTAGTGTAGAGTATATAACAGTGTACTGCAGAGTATATAGTACAGTGTATGGCAGAGTATATAGTACAGTGTACTGCAGAGTATATAGTACAGTGTAGGGCAGAGTATATAGTACAGTGTAGGACAGAGTATATAGCACAGTGTAGGACAGAGTATGTAACAGTGTGCTGCGGAGTATATAGCACATTGTACTGTGGAGTAAATAGCACAGTGTACTGTGGAGTATATAGTACATTGTAGGGCAGAGTATATAACACAGTGTACTGCGGAGTATATAGCACAATGTAGGGCAGAGTATATAACACATTCAATAACAACACACTGGACAAGATCACAGAAGAAATTACACTCGGAACTTTTTAAAACCATGTTATCAAACAAAATAACAATGTTAAATCAAAACCACTCAACGGAAGAAACACTCAACTCCCTCAACAAAGCATTAATACAGACAGCAGACATATTCGCTCCGAGACGCAGAGCACTCATTCGCAAAAATAATTCCGGCTGGTTCAATGATGCTCTTACATTACTGAAGCAAGAACGCAGAAGAGCTGAAGGAGCCTGGAGAAGGAACTCAACAAAGGAAAACCACACAAACTACAAATTACTCACCAAGAAATACCACAAAGCAATCTTCAAAGCAAAAAAAGAAAATTTCTCCAACACCATCTCAAAAGCCCTAAATCGTCCCCGTGAACTTTTCAAACTAGTCGCTCAAACAATGAACCCCACCTGCCTAGAACCTCCAGCAAACGAAACACAAGAATTCTGCAATGAATTATAAGATTGTTTTATTGCCAAAATCGAAAACATTCGTGAAACAATTCAACAGAAAAAAACAACCAACCTCACTCGGACAATGCAAGAAGAAAACAGCAATATAAATACTCTACAATCAACTAAATTTACTCTGATCCCAATCACCATCAACACCACCAAAAGCATCATCAGAAGCCTCCGAGACAGTACATCACCAAACTACATTATTTCCACAAAACTCCTGAAAGAATGTACCGACATCTTGGCACCCACCATCACAAATCTCATAAATCAATCGTTCAAAGAAGGTAATGTTCCGACCTCCCTCAAGCAAGATATAATCAAACCCCTCCTAAAGAAACCGAACCTCGACCCCAAAGACCCAAACCACTGCAGATCGGTAACAAGCCTTAACACCATCTCCAAGATTATTGAGAAAGCAGTAGTACAACAGCTACAACTCCATTTGGACATCCACAAACTCCTGGACCCACTACAATCAGGTTTCCGCCCAGGCCACGGGACAGAAACAGCACTTCTTAAAATATGGGACGATGCCCTCGAAGCAGCAGATGACGGAGAATCGTGTTTCCTGGTGCTGCTGGACCTCAGTGCAACTTTTGACACAGTAGACCACAAATTTTACTCACTCGTCTCACAGAAGTAGCCGGAGTTGCAGACTCTGATCTTCCATGGTTCGCATCGTTCCTGGAGAACCGATCCCAGACGGTGAAACTAGGAGCCTTCACTTCAGAAGCACGGACCATTATATGCAGAGTCCCTCAAGGATCACCCCTTTTGCTCGTGCTCTTCAACATCTACCTCCGCCCACTCCTCAAAATCATCAGCAAACAGGACTTGCTCTACCACTCTTACGCTGATGACACTCAACTTTACTTGCGCATCACCAACAAAAAAGAACAATATTACGGATTAGAAAAGTGCCTTACATTGATAGACAATTGAATGACGGAGAGTTCCCTCAAACTCAATGGATGCAAAACAGAACTTCTCTTTATTCACGCAAACCGGAAGACGAACTCTAGGACGACAGGGACACCACCCACCATCCTTGGACAAACCATCACCCCAAGCACCAAAGTTAAAAGTTATAGAGTCATCTTTGACTCAGTCATGACCATGGATGCCCAAATAGGATGAGTAGTCAGCGGATCTCATCATCTTCTCCGCTTGCTACAAAGACTCATCCCCTTTATCCCGGAAGAGGATACAGCAGTAGTAGTTGGAAGAATCATCAATTCCTGACTTGACTATGCAAACTCCCTCTACCTTGGACTACCCAAATACCAGATTTCTCGGCTACAAGTCATCCAGAACACAGCAGCCAGACTGGTAATGGGAAAAAAAACATGGGAATCAATCACCCCGTCCATGAAGACCCTCCATTGGCTATCCGTAAAGGATCGGGTGACTTTCAAGACCCTCTGCCTCACTCACAAATGCACACAAGGAAACGCTCCTCAATACCTATGCGAGAAAATAAAACACTACATCCCCAATCGCGTTCTACGATCAACTAACCAAAACCTCCTCCACATCCCTAAATCGCGCTACAAATCTAAAGGAGAACGAAGATTCGCAGTCCAAGGACCACGGCTATGGAACGCTCTACCAACGAACATTCGTATGGAAGAAAATCACCGGGCCTTCAGGAAAAAACTTAAGACCCATCTCTTCTGAAGGATCATGACGACAATGGATACAAGCGCCTTGAGGCAATTTAGTTCGCATTTGTAGCGCTATATACGTTTTCACTCATTCACTCAGTGTACTGCGGAGTATATAGCACAGTGTAGGGCAGAGTATATGACACAGTGTACTGCGGAGTATATAGCACAGTGTAGGGCTGAGTATATAACACAGTGTAGTGCGGTGCGAATAACATAGTTGTGGTGCTAATGAAATGTTGGTGTTACAACACTTGTGTGTCATCACTGATCCCATTTTTTTTCCCATTAATTTTCTTTTTTTTTGCGGTATCAGGTTCTGTTGCTGTATTATTAGTACTCCCCCTTCTGTGTCGCAAGTCTTATTCCTTCTGCGTCAGCACAGCAGTGGTATACTTTTTTCCTTAATTTCTTTTTTGTTTTTTGGCAGCACTAAAAATATTTAAAGCATAATTGCTTTCCCCCTTCTGCGTCGCAGTGGTTCCCCTTTTTTTGGGGGGGGGGGGCTTTTTGATTTATTTATTTTCCAGCAGCAGCCTTAATTGCTGCACCCTTATTTTTTTTACATGTATTTTATTTATTTATTTATTTACTTTGGAACAGCCGTAAAAAAAAAAAAAAAAATGCACAATTGCTGCATCCTTATTTTCTTTATTGACCACTTCAGCCCCGGAACAATTGGCTGCTCAATGACCAGAGCATTTTTTGCAATTCGGCAGTGCGTCTCTTTAACTGACAATTGCATGGTCGTGCGACAAAAAAAATTAACGTCCTTTTTTTCCCACTAATAGAGCTTTCTTTTGGTGGTATTTAATCACCCCCGGCAGTTTTTATTTTTTGCGCCATAAACAAAAAAAGAGCGCCAATTTTGAAAAAAACACAATATTTTGTACTTTTTGCTGTAATAAATAACCCCAATTTTTTAAATTTTAGGTCGATATGTATTCTTCTACATATTTTTGGTAATAAAAATCGCAAAAAGCATATATTGATTGGTTTGCGCAAAAGTTATAGCGTCTACAAAACAGGGATTAGATTTATGGCATTTTTATTATTATTATTTTTTTACTAGCAATGGCGGCGATCTGCGGTTTTTATTGGGACTGCGACATTATGGCGGACATATCGGACACTTTTGACACATTTTTGGGACCATTGGCATTTATACAGTGATTAGTGCTATAAAAATGCACTGATTACTGTGTAAATGTCACTGGCAGGAAAGGGGTTAACACTAGGGGGCAATCAAGGGGTTAACTGTGTTCCTTAATGTGTGTTCTAACAGTAGAGGAAGGGGACTCACTATAGGAGATGACAGATCATAGTTCCCAGCTTGTAGGAACTCACGATCTGCATCTCCTCTCAGAACACATCCCTGTTCTTCCTCTCTGGTCACGAGCATCGGCACCCCCCGCTGTGCAACGGGCACGCACGCGCGCTGTCCCGCGTAAAGGGACCGACATACAGCTACGACGGTCCGCGGGAATGAGCCGACCTGCTGCAGTATAATGACAGCTGCTGGTCGGCAAGCGGTTAAAAAAAAAAGAAAAACGATAATAGAACGGTTTATAGTGCTCCAAGCACAAAAGTATTGCACCCAAGCACCATATTTCCATCCCACACTCTATAATAAAAGTTATAAAAATCCAACCAAAAATCCTCACCATATCCGAAAGGCCAACAAGGAGAGGCAGACACTCACAAGCCATTAGAAGAGGGCAAGCAGCCTCTGTGTCTACAGTGAAAAGTGGTGGTCGTGGACATGGTGCATCCTCTGCAGGCGGGGCACGTTTCTCCTTTTTCTCCGGGGCTGGCCGTGTTTATTGATCTACAACATGCAGAAGAGGCCCAATTTTTCTGCACCTGTTTGACAGGTGCATGTAATTTCATTTTTTTCTCATTTTAAACAGCAGGGCCCATTTCTGCGCCCAGCAAGAGTAACTGTCAGTGGTTACAGTGTTCAGGCACCACCAGAGGCAGTACAAGGGGTGGGCGGGAGGGGCGGGTGCCCTGGGCGGAGTGTGAGAGGGGGCGGGTTCAGGGTCGTCTTTAACGCAGGACAAAAGCAGCTGCCCCTGAAGCCTGCGCTGCCTTAGAATAGTTCTCCTGGTGTAGCGGTCACAAACACAGCTGTGCCGTCCTCCCCCGTTTGCTCTCCCGGCTGGGTTAACACAAGTGGCCACACTGACAGGGCAGGAGAACAGCTGCAGGCTGTGTGTGTAAGAGCCGACTCGTCCTGCTTCTCCCTCTGTCAGGAGCTGCAGGATCGGAGTGGCTGGCCTGTGACAGGGAGTGAGGCAGAGCGGTCGTCCGTGCTCCCCCGTCCCGTCACCCTCCCCTCAGACTTCTATAGTACAGAACAGAGTGAAGTGTTCTGGTTGTATGCTACAGATCTGAGACTGCACTGAGACTGTGTGTTGGAAAAAGAGCGCACACACATACCAGAAAGGTGCAGTGTCACGGTGAGGATGAGAACTGTGAGAAGGAGGGGGATGAATTTGTGAAAAGAGGTGAGAACTCTTTAAAGGGAGGATTACAAATTGTGGCTGTGGACGGACGTGGGGGGGTGGGGTTGGATACAGAGGTGGCTGTGGAAGGGGGGTATACAGAGGTGGCTATGGAAGGGGGGGTATACAGAGGTGGCTATGGAAGGGGGGTATACAGAGGTGGCTATGGAGGGGGGGGTATACAGAGGTGGCTATGGAAGGGGGGGGGGGTATACAGAGGCTGCTATGGAAGGGGGGTATACAGAGGTGGCTATGGTAGGTGGGGATATACAGAGGTGGCTGTGGAAGGGATTGATACAGAGGTGGCTGTGGAAGGGGGGGTATACAGAGGTGGCTATGGAAGGGGGGTATACAGAGGTGGCTATGGAAGGGGGGGTATAAAGAGGTAGCTATGGAAGGGGGGTGTACAGAGGTGGCTATGGAAGGGGGGATACAGAGGTGGCTGTGGAAGGGGGGGGTATACAGAGGTGGCTATGAGTTAACCAGTAGGGGGCACTGAAGGGGTTTAGTGTGTCCTGGGGATGTGTTCTAACTGTAGGGGGGGTGGGCTTTGTGTGACACGACACTAACCACCGCTCCCGATTACAGGGAGCTGTGATCAGTGTCCTGTCACTAGGAAGACTGGGGAAATGCTTGTTTACATCAGCATTTCCCCGTTCTTCCTCTCCGTGAGACGATCATGGGTATCCCCGCGGACATCGGGTCCGCACGACCCACGGTCGGACTCATGAAGCTCGCGGCGCACGTGCGCCCACAATGCTGCATCTTAAAGGGGACGTACCTGTACGCCCATCTGCCCAGCCGTGCCATTGTGTCGACGTATATCGTTGTGCGCTGGTCGGCAAGTGGTTAACCACTTCCATACCGGGTCATTGTAAAATGACGCCGGCAGGAACCCTCTCTCCCTCTGGGTGGACGTCATATGACGTCCTGGGTTTGTGGGGGGATATCTGAATGATGCCTGCAGCTAGAGGCATCATTCAGATATCCTTATCTTCTGCCGGCGATTCTGCGCACCATAAGAATGATCATAGCGGCGGTTCCGCCGCTTGATCGTTCTTATAGGCGGCGGGAGGGGACATCCCCCCCTCCCGCCGCCATCCGGTGCTTCTCCGGGCTCTTCCGTGCCATCGGGGACCTGGAGAGAATCGTCCAGCGCCGGTGGTGGGTCACGTGGCGAGCATAGAGATGACTGGTGACCAGATGGTCACCAGTCATCTCTATGACTGTCGGAGGCCCGGGCACGATGTGATGACGTCACGCCCGGGTCCTCAGAAGTAAACAAAGCCGCCATTGCGGCTAGTAAGCATGAGATCAGTGAAAATGTTTTCACGATCTCATGCTTTACAGCCTGGAGGAGAGATGTGGGGTCTTATTGACCCTGCATCTCTCCATAAAGAGGACCTGTCACACACCATTCCAAGGGATGTTTACATTCGTTGTAATAGGAAAAAAAGTCATCAAAAAAAAAAAAATTTAAAAAAAAGTGTAAAAATAAAAAAATTAAGTAAAATAAAAAAATAAATAATATTTTTTTTTTAAACGCCCCTGTCCCCAATAGCTTGCGCTCAGAAGCGAACGCACACGTAAGTCCCACCCACATATGTAAACGCCGTTCAAACCACATATGTGAGGTATCGGTGCGTGCGTTAGAGTGCGTGCAACAATTCTAGCACTAGACCTCCTCTGTAATTCTAACCTGGTAACCTGTAAACATTTTCTAAGCGTCGCCTATGGAGATTTTTAAGTACCGAAGTTTGGCACCATTCCATGAGTGTGCGCAATTTTAAAGCGTGACATGTTAGGTATCTATTTACTCAGAATAACATAATCTTCCATATTTTACAAAAAAATTGGGCTAACTTTACCGTTTTGTTATTTTTTTAATTCATGAAACCAATTTTTTTCCCCAAAAAAGGCATTTGAAAAATTATTGCGCAAATACCGTGCAAGATAAAAAGTTGCAATGACCGTAATTTTATTCCCTAGGGTGTCTGCTAAAAAAACATATATAATGTTTGGGGGTTCTGAGTAATTTTCTAGCAAAAGAATGATGATTTGTACATGTAGGAGAGAAGTGCCATAATAGGCCCGGTATGGAAGTGGTATAAAAAGCCCTATATGGAAAGGGTTAAAGATGGCCCTGGGCAGGTTGTTAGCAGGCATAAGAGTAACAATACTGTGAGGGGGGGGGGGGTCATGTGAAGGGCGAAATACTGTGTGTGGGGTGATAATTGAATTTGTATTGTTTTAAGTATATTCTTGTTTTGAAACAACATTGATTCTTTCTTAAAAACGGGGGCATCCTGGGCACCAAATGGCCTTGTCCCAGCACTGGGCACCACCAACACCCAAGGCCCAATTTTTCTGCACCTTAAAAAAATGGGGGAAAAATGGCATGGGGGGACCCTTTGGGTCTGGTATGATTGGATTTTAACCACTTCCCTACCAGTGCATTGTAAAATGACGCCAGCAGGAACACTCCCTCTCTTCTGCAGCCCATCAGAGTACCTGTTTCCAGCCCATTAGACTACCCGAGTACCTCTCTGCATCCCATCAGAGTTCCTGAGTACCTATCTGCAGCCCATGCCTCATAGAATATACATTGGGGTGTTTTCTTTCCAAAATGGGGTCATTTTGTTGGTAATTCCTCTGTCCTGGTGCTCCGGGACCTTCAAAAGTGTAATAGGTAGGAATGAAATTACATGTGTCCTTTATGCTCCTAGAACGCCTGATGTTGCTCCCTGCATGTTGGGCCTCTCTATGTGGCCAGACTGTGTAAAAGTCTCACACATGTGGTATCTCCATACTCGGGACGAGTAGCAGAATGTGTTTTGGAGTGTAATTGGAAGTATACATATGCTTTGTGTGAGAAACAACTTGTTAATATGACAATTTTGTGGAAAAAATTACAACCTCAAAAAACTCACTATGCCTCTTACTAACAACATTGGACTGTCTACATTCCAAAAAGGGGTCATTTGGGAGGTTTTTGTACTTTCCTGGGGTTTCAGGGCCTCAAAAAATGAGATAGGCCGTCAGTACATCAGGATTGATCAAATTTTTATGATTTGCACCTTAGCTTGTAGACTCTATAACTTTCACACAGACTAAATAATATCCACTAATTTAGGTTATTTTTTACCAAAGATATGTAGCAGTATCAATTTTGGCCCAAATTTATGAACAAAAATTACTTATTTGTGTAGCGGTACCTCTGTAGAGGCTGCTGAATGTAGTGGTCTGCCTGTCACCCTGCCCAGACAGGCATTTAATTTATCAAGCATCCAGAGTCATTGAACAGTCCATACACTTGTTTTTTTTGTATTTTTATTGAGGGGATTTACTTGGATGGGTTAGGGAAAATTATGAGATGCCCAGCATGAAGCAATTCGTTTTGGGACAACTATGTACACTCCCTGTACATACTCCTTTAACTTCCTCCTGCACATCACTTCCTCTTTAATCCTCGGGTCTTTCTCCTCCTGCACATCGCTTCCTCTTTAATCCTCAGGACTTTCTCCTCCTGCACATCGCTTCCTCTTTAATCCTCAGTAGGGATGAGCTTCGTGTTCGAGTCGAACATACGTTCGACTCGAACATTGGCTGTTCGATCGTTCGACGAAGATCGAACGATTTGGGCCGTTCGCGCCAAATTCGAGTGACGCGAACGGCCCACAATGCACTACGCCATCGCAGTGTCATCCAGGCGCTGTGATTGGCCAAGCATGCACTGTGACCCCGCATGCTTGGCCAATCACAGCGCCGGCAGCGAGGAGAGCAATGATTGGCCACAGGCAGGATGCCTGTGGCCAATTATTGCTGAGGGTGTTTAGTACACGCCCCACACTATAAAAGGCCGCCAGCACGGCGGCCTAGTGTAGTGTGTTCCGGAGCAGGGATAGAGTAGCATAGGCAGGGACAGTGACTGTTATTTCTTTCTTGCTTAACCTGGATTCCTTTAGTTTAGGGAAAGAGAAGGATAGGTAGGGAGAGTGTCAGTGTGTTTTGTGCTTCTGCTATAGTGTGCTTAAAAAAAACATTTATTCTAGGGACAGAAAACTCTAGGTAGGGACAGTGTCAGTTTCTTTCACTCTGCAAGTCCTTGTTTCCAGGGACCTGTAAGGACAGTGAGTTAATTGTCCTTGTGCTATATTGTGCTTAAAAAAAACATTTATTCTAGGGACAGAAAACTCTAGGTAGGGACAGTGTCAGTTTCTTTCACTCTGCAAGTCCTTGTTTCCAGGGACCTGTAAGGACAGTGAGTTAATTGTCCTTGTGCTATATTGTGATTAAAAAAAACATTTATTCTAGGGACAGAAAACTCTAGGTAGGGACAGTGTCAGTTTCTTTCACTCTGCAAGTCCTTGTTTCCAGGGACCTGTAAGGACAGTGAGTTAATTTTCCTTGTGCTATATTGTGATTAAAAAAAACATTTATTCTAGGGACAGAAAACTCTAGGTAGGGACAGTGTCAGTTTCTTTCACTCTGCAAGTCCTTGTTTCCAGGGACCTGTAAGGACAGTGAGTTAATTGTCCTTGTGCTATATTGTGCTTAAAAAAAACATTTATTCTAGGGACAGAAAACTCTAGGTAGGGACAGTGTCAGTTTCTTTCACTCTGCAAGTCCTTGTTTCCAGGGACCTGTAAGGACAGTGAGTTAATTGTCCTTGTGCTATATTGTGATTAAAAAAAACATTTATTCTAGGGACAGAAAACTCTAGGTAGGGACAGTGTCAGTTTCTTTCACTCTGCAAGTCCTTGTTTCCAGGGACCTGTAAGGACAGTGAGTTAATTTTCCTTGTGCTATATTGTGATTAAAAAAAACATTTATTCTAGGGACAGAAAACTCTAGGTAGGGACAGTGTCAGTTTCTTTCACTCTGCAAGTCCTTGTTTCCAGGGACCTGTAAGGACAGTGAGTTAATTGTCCTTGTGCTATATTGTGCTTAAAAAAAACATTTATTCTAGGGACAGAAAACTCTAGGTAGGGACAGTGTCAGTTTCTTTCACTCTGCAAGTCCTTGTTTCCAGGGACCTGTAAGGACAGTGAGTTAATTTTCCTTGTGCTATATTGTGATTAAAAAAAACATTTATTCTAGGGACAGAAAACTCTAGGTAGGGACAGTGTCAGTTTCTTTCACTCTGCAAGTCCTTGTTTCCAGGGACCTGTAAGGACAGTGAGTTAATTTTCCTTGTGCTATATTGTGATTAAAAAAAACATTTTTTCTAGGGACAGAAAACTGTAGGTAGGGAGAGTGTTTTTTTTCTTTCACTCTGCAAGTCCTTGTTTCCAGGGACCTGTAAGGACAGTGAGTTAATTGTCCTTGTGCTATATTGTGCTTAAAAAAAACATTTATTCTAGGGACAGAAAACTCTAGGTAGGGACAGTGTCAGTTTCTTTCACTCTGCAAGTCCTTGTTTCCAGGGACCTGTAAGGACAGTGAGTTAATTTTCCTTGTGCTATATTGTGATTAAAAAAAACATTTATTCTAGGGACAGAAAACTCTAGGTAGGGACAGTGTCAGTTTCTTTCACTCTGCAAGTCCTTGTTTCCAGGGACCTGTAAGGACAGTGAGTTAATTGTCCTTGTGCTATATTGTGCTTAAAAAAAACATTTATTCTAGGGACAGAAAACTCTAGGTAGGGACAGTGTCAGTTTCTTTCACTCTGCAAGTCCTTGTTTCCAGGGACCTGTAAGGACAGTGAGTTAATTTTCCTTGTGCTATATTGTGATTAAAAAAAACATTTATTCTAGGGACAGAAAACTCTAGGTAGGGACAGTGTCAGTTTCTTTCACTCTGCAAGTCCTTGTTTCCAGGGACCTGTAAGGACAGTGAGTTAATTTTCCTTGTGCTATATTGTGATTAAAAAAAACATTTTTTCTAGGGACAGAAAACTGTAGGTAGGGAGAGTGTTTTTTTTCTTTCACTCTGCAAGTCCTTGTTTCCAGGGACCTGTAAGGACAGTGAGTTAATTGTCCTTGTGCTATATTGTGCTTAAAAAAAACATTTATTCTAGGGACAGAAAACTCTAGGTAGGGACAGTGTCAGTTTCTTTCACTCTGCAAGTCCTTGTTTCCAGGGACCTGTAAGGACAGTGAGTTAATTTTCCTTGTGCTATATTGTGATTAAAAAAAACATTTATTCTAGGGACAGAAAACTCTAGGTAGGGACAGTGTCAGTTTCTTTCACTCTGCAAGTCCTTGTTTCCAGGGACCTGTAAGGACAGTGAGTTAATTTTCCTTGTGCTATATTGTGATTAAAAAAAACATTTTTTCTAGGGACAGAAAACTGTAGGTAGGGAGAGTGTTTTTTTTCTTTCACTCTGCAAGTCCTTGTTTCCAGGGACCTGTAAGGACAGTGAGTTAATTTTCCTTGTGCTATATTGTGATTAAAAAAAACATTTTTTCTAGGGACAGAAAACTGTAGGTAGGGAGAGTGTTTTTTTTCTTTCACTCTGCAAGTCCTTGTTTCCAGGGACCTGTAAGGACAGTGAGTTAATTGTCCTTGTGCTATATTGTGCTTAAAAAAAACATTTATTCTAGGGACAGAAAACTCTAGGTAGGGACAGTGTCAGTTTCTTTCACTCTGCAAGTCCTTGTTTCCAGGGACCTGGAGAGACATTGAGTGAATTGTCCTTGTGCTATATTGTGATTAAAAAAAACATTTATTCTAGGGACAGAAAACTCTAGGTAGGGACAGTGTCAGTTTCTTTCACTCTGCAAGTCCTTGTTTCCAGGGACCTGTAAGGACAGTGAGTTAATTTTCCTTGTGCTATATTGTGATTAAAAAAAACATTTTTTCTAGGGACAGAAAACTGTAGGTAGGGAGAGTGTTTTTTTTCTTTCACTCTGCAAGTCCTTGTTTCCAGGGACCTGTAAGGACAGTGAGTTAATTGTCCTTGTGCTATATTGTGATTAAAAAAAACATTTATTCTAGGGACAGAAAACTCTAGGTAGGGACAGTGTCAGTTTCTTTCACTCTGCAAGTCCTTGTTTCCAGGGACCTGTAAGGACAGTGAGTTAATTTTCCTTGTGCTATATTGTGATTAAAAAAAACATTTATTCTAGGGACAGAAAACTCTAGGTAGGGACAGTGTCAGTTTCTTTCACTCTGCAAGTCCTTGTTTCCAGGGACCTGTAAGGACAGTGAGTTAATTGTCCTTGTGCTATATTGTGCTTAAAAAAAACATTTATTCTAGGGACAGAAAACTCTAGGTAGGGACAGTGTCAGTTTCTTTCACTCTGCAAGTCCTTGTTTCCAGGGACCTGTAAGGACAGTGAGTTAATTGTCCTTGTGCTATATTGTGATTAAAAAAAACATTTATTCTAGGGACAGAAAACTCTAGGTAGGGACAGTGTCAGTTTCTTTCACTCTGCAAGTCCTTGTTTCCAGGGACCTGTAAGGACAGTGAGTTAATTTTCCTTGTGCTATATTGTGATTAAAAAAAACATTTATTCTAGGGACAGAAAACTCTAGGTAGGGACAGTGTCAGTTTCTTTCACTCTGCAAGTCCTTGTTTCCAGGGACCTGTAAGGACAGTGAGTTAATTGTCCTTGTGCTATATTGTGCTTAAAAAAAACATTTATTCTAGGGACAGAAAACTCTAGGTAGGGACAGTGTCAGTTTCTTTCACTCTGCAAGTCCTTGTTTCCAGGGACCTGTAAGGACAGTGAGTTAATTTTCCTTGTGCTATATTGTGATTAAAAAAAACATTTATTCTAGGGACAGAAAACTCTAGGTAGGGACAGTGTCAGTTTCTTTCACTCTGCAAGTCCTTGTTTCCAGGGACCTGTAAGGACAGTGAGTTAATTTTCCTTGTGCTATATTGTGATTAAAAAAAACATTTTTTCTAGGGACAGAAAACTGTAGGTAGGGAGAGTGTTTTTTTTCTTTCACTCTGCAAGTCCTTGTTTCCAGGGACCTGTAAGGACAGTGAGTTAATTGTCCTTGTGCTATATTGTGCTTAAAAAAAACATTTATTCTAGGGACAGAAAACTCTAGGTAGGGACAGTGTCAGTTTCTTTCACTCTGCAAGTCCTTGTTTCCAGGGACCTGTAAGGACAGTGAGTTAATTTTCCTTGTGCTATATTGTGATTAAAAAAAACATTTTTTCTAGGGACAGAAAACTGTAGGTAGGGAGAGTGTTTTTTTTCTTTCACTCTGCAAGTCCTTGTTTCCAGGGACCTGTAAGGACAGTGAGTTAATTTTCCTTGTGCTATATTGTGATTAAAAAAAACATTTTTTCTAGGGACAGAAAACTGTAGGTAGGGAGAGTGTTTTTTTTCTTTCACTCTGCAAGTCCTTGTTTCCAGGGACCTGTAAGGACAGTGAGTTAATTTTCCTTGTGCTATATTGTGATTAAAAAAAACATTTTTTCTAGGGACAGAAAACTGTAGGTAGGGAGAGTGTTTTTTTTCTTTCACTCTGCAAGTCCTTGTTTCCAGGGACCTGTAAGGACAGTGAGTTAATTTTCCTTGTGCTATATTGTGATTAAAAAAAACATTTTTTCTAGGGACAGAAAACTGTAGGTAGGGAGAGTGTTTTTTTTCTTTCACTCTGCAAGTCCTTGTTTCCAGGGACCTGTAAGGACAGTGAGTTAATTGTCCTTGTGCTATATTGTGCTTAAAAAAAACATTTTTTCTAGGGACAGAAAACTCTAGGTAGGGAGAGTGTTTTTTTTTTTTCACTCTGCAAGTCCTTGTTTCCAGGGACCTGTAAGGACAGTGAGTTAATTGTCCTTGTGCTATATTGTGCTTAAAAAAACCATTTATTCTAGGGACAGAAAACTCTAGGTAGGGACAGTGTCAGTTTCTTTCACTCTGCAAGTCCTTGTTTCCAGGGACCTGTAAGGACAGTGAGTTAATTTTCCTTGTGCTATATTGTGCTTAAAAAAAACATTTATTCTAGGGACAGAAAACTCTAGGTAGGGACAGTGTCAGTTTCTTTCACTCTGCAAGTCCTTGTTTCCAGGGACCTGGAGAGACATTGAGTGAATTGTCCTTGTGCTATATTGTGATTAAAAAAAACATTTATTCTAGGGATAGAAAACTCTAGGTAGGGACAGTGTCAGTTTCTTTCACTGTGAAAGTCCTTGTTTCAAGGGACAGAGAAGGACACCTGAAGGTAGCCCTTATTGCTTTTTTCCCATCTCCCTGCAGGCCATCTATTAGAATGTCTGGAAGGCAAACAAGGAGAGGCAGACAGTCAGGAGGCAATAAAAGAGGGCAAGCAGGCTCTGTGTCTGGGGGCAACAGTGCTGGTCGTGGACGCGGTGCATTGTCATCAGCACATGGCCATGGGACACGCTTGTCCTTCTTTTCGGCAGCTGGACATGTTGAGCCACATCATGCCGAAGACTTGGTAGAGTGGATGACCAAGCCCTCCTCCTCCTCCTCATCCTCTCTCACCCAGGCTCAGGGTACTGGAAAAGCAGCTGCCAAAGCGTCGTCTTCCCTGGTATCAATGTCAGACAAATCATCAGTCACTCCTTCCCTAGACCCACCATGTCCTCCTCCTGAGGAGTCCCCCGAACTGTTTCAGCACAGTGTTGGGTACATGCTCCAGGAGGATGCCCAGCGTTTCGAAGGGTCTGATGATGAAACCCAGCTAGAGGAAGGCAGTAGCGTGAGAGCAGACAGAGGGGATGCTCAAGAAGGACACCAATCTGGCAGTCATGTTCCAGCAGCTGCAGCATACTGCCAGATTGGCTCCAGTGATGAGGAGGGAGGGGATGATGAGGTCAATGACTCCACGTGGGTGCCTAATAGGAGAGAGGAGGAGGAGGAGGATGAGGAGGAGGCACATCTCCAACGAGGCAGGATGCCCTTTGGTGGCCAGCGTAAGGGCAGTACACCGACGGAATCACACCGCAGAGCTCCGCCTGTGCAGGGCGCTGCCTCTGCCCGTCATTCAAAAAGTTCTTTGGTGTGGGCCTTTTTTGAGGCTAGTGCATCAGATCGCACAGCTGCTGTTTGCAACATATGTCTCAAGCGTATATCGCGTGGCCAAAACATCAGCCGCTTGGGTACCACATGCCTGACCAGACATATGTTGACCTGCCATGCAGCTCGTTGGCAAGCCTACCTCAAAGACCCACACCAAAGAACAAAGCGGACCTCTCCTTGCACCGCATCAGCTGGGATCTCCAACCCCACTATAACTTCAGTCCTCTCTGAAACATGCACTGAGAGGAATGAAGGTGTAGAATTAGGTGTGTCACAGCCAAGTACTTGCGCCCACTCTGCTAGCAGTACACCGACGTCCGATTCTAGCAGGCAAATTTCCCTGCCCCAGCTGCTGGACCGTCGAAAGAAGTTCACTCCCAGCCATCCACATGCCCAGCGGTTGAATGCTAGCTTGGCTAAATTGCTAGCGCTTCAACTGCTGCCTTTTCAGTTGGTAGACTCGGCCCCCTTCCGTGAGTTTGTGCAATGTGCGGTTCCTCAGTGGCAGGTTCCCAAACGCCACTTTTTCTCACGGAAGGCTATTCCGGCTCTCTACCGGCATGTGGAAGGCAATGTCTTGGCCTCGCTGGACAGGGCGGTCAGCGGTAAGGTGCATATTACCGCTGACTCATGGTCCAGCAGGCATGGACAGGGACGTTACCTTTCTTTCACGGCCCATTGGGTCACTCTTTTGGCAGCTGGGAAGGATTCAGGACAAGGTGCAGTAGTGTTGGAGGTTGTCCCACCGCCACGCCTCCAAAATGCTACTACTGGTTGTGACACACCTCTCTCCTCCACCCCCTCCTCTTCTTCTTCCTCCATGGCCTCTTCCTGTGGTTTGTCCTATGAACCAGCGGTGCTCCGTAGCCGTTCACGGGGCTACGCAAGTACGCAGGCAAAAAGATGCCATGCCGTGCTTGCGCTGGTGTGTTTGGGGGACAGAAGCCACACTGGGGCAGAGGTCCTGTCTGCTCTGCAGGGCCAGGCCGAGAGGTGGTTGACGCCACGCCAGCTTAAGCCAGGAATGGTGGTTTGCGACAATGGCACCAACCTCCTCTCCGCCCTCCGACAGGGACAACTGACCCATGTGCCCTGTGTGGCTCACGTCCTTAACCTGGTGGTGCAGCGGTTCTTGGGCAGGTACCCGGGCTTACAGGATGTCCTGAGGCAGGCCAGGAAAGTCTGTGTGCATTTCCGCAGATCTTATAATGCCAGTGCTCGCCTGGCTGAGCTGCAAAAGGAGTTGAACCTGCCCAAGAACCGCCTTATATGTGACATGCCCACCAGGTGGAACTCAACGTTGGCCATGCTGCAGCGGCTGCACACGCAGCAGAGGGCCATCAATGAGTACCTGTGCGACTACGGCACCAGGACAGGGTCAGGGGAGCTTGTTTTTTTTTCTCCACGCCAGTGGGGCATGATCAGGGATGCATGCACTGTCCTGGCACCATTTGAGGAGGCCACGAGGATGGTGAGCAGTGACAGTGCATGCATCAGTGACACTGTACCTCTTGTCCACCTGTTGGAGCACACGCTGCGTGGAATAATGGACAGGGCACTTGAGGCAGAACAGAGGCAGGAAGAGGAGGACTTCCTTGCCTCTCAAGGCCCCCTTTACCCAGACAGTGTTCCTTCTGTCCCACCCATCGCACAGGAAGAGGAGGAGGAGGAGGAGGAGGAGGAGGAGGAGGATTGTGTCAGCATGGAGGTGGAGGCTGGCACTCAGCATCATCAGCAGCAGTCTTTTAGGGATGATTTACAGTCCCAAGAAACCAGTGGACTTGTACGTGGCTGGGAGGAGGTGGCTGCGGATCATGTCGTCCTTAGTGACCCAGAGGACTCCGGAGCGAATGCCTCAGCAAACCTACGCTGCATGGCCTCCCTGATCCTGCAAAGTCTGCGGAAGGATCCTCGTATTCTTCGGATCAAGGAGAGGGACCATTACTGGCTGGCCACTCTCCTTGATCCACGGTACAAGGGTAAGGTTGCGGACCTTATGTTACCGTCGCAGAGGGAGCAGAGGATGAGACAACTCCGGGAGGCCTTGCAGAAAGGTCTGTGCAACGCGTTCCCAGAGACTGGGAGGTTGCAAACTCCTGGTCCTGGACAACGAGTTGCTGAGGCTTCGGCCAGTCAAAGAAGGAGCGGTGGGGAAGGTGGCCGTCTGACCGATGCGTTCAGACAATTCTTTAGTCCGCAGCCCCAAAGTATGATCGGTTCCAGCAACCATCGCCAGCGTCTGATAAACATGGTGCAGGAATATCTAGGGGCAAGGTCAGACTTGGACACCTTCCCCACCGAAAATCCTCTGGCTTACTGGGTCTTGAGGATGGATCACTGGCCAGAGCTTGCACAGTATGCAATTGAGCTACTGGCCTGTCCTGCATCCAGCGTTCTTTCGGAACGCACATTCAGTGCTGCTGGAGGATTTGTCACGGATCACAGGGTGCGCCTGTCCACCGACTCGGTTGATCGACTGACTTTCATCAAGATGAACCAGTCTTGGATCACCACCAGCTACCACACACCTGATGCTGATATAACAGACTAATTGATTTTAAAATGTCACATCCCTTCAAGACTGATGCTGATGCTGAGTGCCTGTGCTGTTATGTTGACTGCCTATCCTCCTCCTCCGAGTCCTCAATGATACGATTGATGATGATAGCTTGGAAGATCATTTTTGTTTATGGGTGCCGCCACCAGTGCCTAACGCCCAATTTTTCAGCCCCTGTTTAACAGTGGCGTGTAATTACAATTTTTGAAGCAATACTTTGCAACAGGGCTCATTGCTGTGCTCCAAGTACAGTATCTGTGAGGAGTTGCAGTGTTGTGCCACCAGTGCCTAAGGCCCAATTTTTCAGCCCCTGTTTAACAGGGGCGTGTCATTACAATTTTTGAAGCAATACTTTGCAACAGGGCTCATTGCTGTGCTCCAAGTACAGTATCTGTGAAGGGTTGCAGTGTTGTGCCACCAGTGCCTAAGGCCCAATTTTTCAGCCCCTGTTCAACAGGGGCATGTAATTACAATTCTTGATCTAATAATTCACAGCAGGGCCCATTGCTGCACCCACCAAGAGTAACTGTCAGGGCTTACAGTGTTGTGGCACCAGCACCACCATCAAAGGCCCAATTTTTACTACCACTGTTCAACAATTATATGTAATTAAAATTCCTGATATAATAGTTGACAGCAGGGCGTTCCAGCACCAACCAAGAGTAACTGTGAGTGCTTACAGTGTTGTGCCAACACCAACAACTAAGGGGCCTATTTCTGCAGAGTATATACGGCAGGTCCCTACTTTCAAACATCCAACTTACAAACGACTCCTACTTGCAAACGCAAGAAGACAACAGGAAGTGAGAGGAAATCTACCACTAGGAAGGAAAATTCTCTCCTGTAAGAATAAATATGGGAGAAAGGTGTCTCCTCTGTACTGATGCTTTATCAGCAATCCTTGTTTCAAGAAAAACACCACATTTCAAAAACAGTTGTCATTAGGACGGAAAGTGAGGTGAAATGTTCTGAACAGGGGCACAGACAGCAAAACAAATGTTACAGGGGTGATAACCCTTACCTATGTTTTCCAAAAAGTTTAAAAATAGATTTTTGGTCTGGAGCTACACTTCAACAATGTACCTGTTCAAAATTACAAACAGATTCTACATAAGAACAAACCTACAGTCCCTGTCTTGTATGCACCGCCTGTATACGGCTGTTCAGAGTATATAGGGCCTTTTTTATTTTATGTGCGGGGTTCCCCTTAATATCCATACAAGACCCAAAGGGGCTGGTAATGGGCTGGGGTAGGGGGGGGGGTCATGGGGTAGCTATGCCATTTTTCTTAAAGATTTTCATCCATATTACCGGGACCAGACATTACATTAAAGCCGCAAGCAGTTTTAAATGGCTTTTTTTTCCTTTAGAAGTGTCATTTTGTGCAGGGACAGTTCTAAACACGGGAAACACGTGGCACTTCACAGGCATACTTTAGACACCCCCCAGGTACGATATTTAAAGGAATATTTGACTTTTTTTTTTTCACTTTATGCATCATTAAAATGACTGCTCCCGGAAAACGACCGTTTTTAAAACTTATTTTTGCATTGATACATGTCCCCTGGTGCAGAACCCGGGTTCCCAAACCCTTTTTAGGACAATAACATGCATAATAGTTGTTATAATTAGCACTTTAGAATTCGAACGTTCGCATCCATTGTATTTAATAGGGTTCTAATGTTCGTTCGAACTTTCGGTCCGTTCGCGGGTTCTGGTGCGAACCGAACCCGGGGGTGTTCGGCTCATCACTAATCCTCAGGTCTTTCTCCTACTGCACATTGCTTCCTCTTTATTCCTCAAGCCTTTCTATTCCTGCACATCGCTTCCTCTTTAATCCTCAGTTCTTTCTCCTCCTGCACGTCGGTTCCTCTTTAATCCTCAGGTCTTTCTCCTCCTGCACAATCTTCAGGTACAGCTAGCATGAAGTGGCTAGGCCTGATACTGACTCAGCCAGGCCCTAGCAATTGCCTTTTGTAGTCAGGGACCGCTGGCCCCTATAGTGTAGAGAAAGTTCAGATGATCCCATACCAGACCCTTATCCGAGCATGTAGCCTGGAGGTCAGGATGGGAACGACGACGACGAGCGAGCGCCCCCCCCTCCCTGAACCATAACAGGACACATGCCCTTAACATGGGTAGGGTGCTTTGGGGGGGGCTGGTATGGACTGGGGGGGGGCCCTACGCCGTTTTTTTTTTTTTAATCTGTATTGCCGGGAGTCGGCAATTCATTACAGCCGCGAGCAAGTTTAAATGAAATTTTTTTCCTTTAGAAATGTCATTACTGCTGCGGCATGTTTTAGACATCGCACAGATGTGCCACTTCACAGTCATACTAAGGGGACCCCCCCAGGCATGATATTTAAAGGAATATTTCATTTTTATTGTTTCACTATTAAGCATGATTAAAATGACTGCTCCTGAAAAAACTATTGTTTTAAAAACGTTGTTTGCATTGATACATGTCCCCTAGGGCTGTACCTGGGTCCCCATACACTTTTCATGGCAATAACTTGCATATAAGCCTTTAGGCCTGATTCACACCTGTGCAGGTTGCAGTTTGCATTATCCAGGTGCATTTTGTGTTTTTCAATACACATTTTTAAACCATTGAAGTCTATGGAACAAAAAACTGAAAAAAAAAAAAACACTGTCTCTTTCCATAAAATGCAGAGATGTGAAGTAAACCAGGCCTTAAAATTAGCACTTAAAAAATTTTCATGTTTGTGTCCCATAGACTTTCATAGGGTTCGCATGGTCGCTAGAACTTTTTGCCTGTTTTCTGGTGCGAACTGAACCAGGGGGTGTTCGGCCCATCCCTACCGATTATTCACAGTTAACTCCAAACTGATGTCGTGTAGGGGATTTTAAAATGATGCCTATGAAAAGATTTGGGTACCAAAGTTTGTCCATGTTTAATTGGCTTATCTATTTATTTACCAAATTGGTAATATATTGCGCTTGTGTGCAACGCTGTATCCTGGCCTAGGCCAACAAGGCCCAGGCGTAGGGCAGCACTTTGCAGGGGGCAGCACGGAAAGAGTCCCCGCCGGCTTGCGCTACACTGTTAGTGTAGTGCCAATCTTATGGGGCTGATTGGGTTGAGAGGCAAATTAGTCAAGTGCCCCCATAAAGCGGCCGCAACTGTGGGGGGGTGCTGCTTCTAATTTTGACTGTCCTATCATCCTGGACCACAAACCTTCCTCACTGTGCTATATGTTTTCTGCTGCACCATTGGCATAGTTATATCTTCTTAGTCCTCCCCATAAAATTATCAGAAATTTGTGCTTAAAGTAGAACTATAGGCAACACTTTTTTTAAAATTTTGGATAGAGTAAGGGAGGGTTATAGCCCCTGTCAGTTTTTTTTTTACCATCGCTGTCCCATTGCAGAGATTTCCCTTCACTTCCTGCCCCATAGCCAAGCAGGAAGTGAGAGGAAATCTATGCAAATGAAGGGAATCCATTGCCCCCCCCCACCCAGGCCCTCAGAACTAGTGTCCCCACTCAAAAAATTCAGGGTGGCTCTTAAACAGAAAGGGGTGTGGCCTTGACAGGAAGGGGTGGGTCATATTTAAATTAGGGGTGCACGAGTTTAGTCAGGCCTAGGGCAGCACAAATCCTAAATACACTACTGCTTGTGTGCACTAAAATTAACTTTAGCACCTGTAGCGCACAGACCCCTTTCTTTACCTGCATTAACTTTGGCTCCTCGCAGGAAGAGAGAGGCACACCGCACCACAAGCCCGTACCCTCCTGTGTGAAGAGGTTGAGTGGTGTTATTGACGGGTCTCCCACAGTCAGATGGCCAGAGAATGTTTCTCACCTCTATATTGAATAAAGACAAGTCCTTGTATCCCCACAGTAACTTGAATGTCCACACCAGCTGCACTCCAACGTAGAGGTTTATTTCCTTATAAAACACATTCTCTGACAGAAAAGGTTGGAGGGAGAACAGGACAGCTTAAGATGTGGATGAGGTCTAGGCACAAACGTAACACAAATCACTGCTCCGATTCTCAAGCAGACTCAGCCCATTCGGATAGTCTCCCTAGCTTAGGACTAGCAGCCGAAATGGTACTCAAACTTTACCTAAGGTCTCTGCCACAGACCTGGTGAACTTGGTCTCTTCCACAGACCTGGTGAACTTGGTCTCTGCCACAGACCTGGTGAACTTGGTCTCTGCCACAGACCTGGTGAACTTGGTCTCTGCCACAGACCCGGTGAACTTGGTCTCTATTAAGGAGAAGACATCCCTCCAGAGAGTTACCGGGACCCTTCCTTCACTGTGACTTCTGCACCAGTCCTTCGGAACGGTTCCTCCCCCGGCCTCCTCATCTAGGATACGGGTCCCCTCGCAAGGCGGCACCCTGAGATTCCTTGATCCCCAGTGGGCTCCAGCCGAAGGTGCTAGGCCCAGACCTTTGTTGCAGTCCCAGGGCTGCCTGGGACCATCAGGAACACACACTCCCCTGGGGTAGGACCCCCGACAACGAACCGCAGACCCGCCCCTGGGCTAAAGGTGCCCTCCAATACTCCACCTGTGGACCAAAATGATTTCAAGAACTCTAACAATTAGGGTGTTTGGGCACAACTACCACCCAAACACTTCCCCTAAATTTAGCACCCCGCTACATACTCCCCCCACTAAATAGACACTGGTCCCCAGTGTCTGGAGCAAACCTATGTCTCTCAAGCCTGAGTCAACATAGACCTATTCCAGAAACTATCTACAAAAAAAAAAACTATTTGAAAAAAAAATATGTTTGTTTGTGCTGGAACTTGAACATGGGGAAAGGGAGTTAAATGCAGAAATGGAAGAAGAGCAGAGAAACACATGTGTACATCACATTCTCAATGTCACATAAAACACATTTATAATTTACATTTTTCCCTTCCCTCTGCAATAGCTAAACCCACCCCATACTCAGTGATTTTTTTGGTGTCCACCTGCAGAGGAAGAAGGAAAAACACACAACCAATAATTCCAACCTATGTACACTAGAAGTGAAAGAATTCTCCCTGAAGGAAAAATCCTTTCCTTCTAAAAAGTAAGTCACATTTTAAAATGCAGAATAAAAGTTACGCAACACCGCCACCTAGTGGAAGCGTCACTGTCAAGACACTTGTCCAAAAAAACATTTTTTTTTTCTTGAGGGTAAATCTTCCTTCTTCTTCTTTGGCCCTGGCCCTGATCTACTTCTACCCCAAAAGTCTGTTTTTTTTTCCTGTGAGAGGAAGGAAAAAAAATTTCTCCCGCTCTTCCAGCAAGTAGAAAACCCCATCTGTAAGGGTTAAAGTTCTTGGGCTCCAGGAGAATATACCCCAGAATAACACAAAGGCAAGCACAAAGAGTCCAGTCTCTTGAAGATAGTACTGCAGATGCGGCAACACCAGTGGTTTCCAGTTTTTATCAAAAGTGTCAATGTGATATTCAGCATTGTCTTTATACTTTCTGCAAATGATCACTTTATCGGCATATATGTGTCTGTCGAGCATCCATGACTCTTTACATTTCTTATACCGCTTGGTAACTGCAGCAGAACAGGAACAGCAACTCTTTAGGCAGGTACGGGTATTGCCATCCATACTCGCTTGCAACTTTCTGGTTGAACAACCTCTGTAACCGGGACAATGGTGGCATGGTTGCTCGATCTCCCATCCCTGGTAAAATTATGGCATCTGGGTGTCGAGGCACTTTCACTGCCTCCGGACCAGGCATAGGGGCCCGCAATGACACTCTTGCTACCTCAGCAACAGGTACAGGCATCTCCATTGGTGGAAGGGTAGACAATGGGACAGATTCCTCCTCAGGTTCCGGAGCCTCCACCCGGGGTGTAGCATCCCTAGTGACTATGGGTGAGTCCCTTTTCCTACGGGACGAGGACAGGGGTACCTTATCCCAACCCTTCCACTCAAATAACTCATCAATGGCCACATCATCCCCTGGATCGGAGACTGACTCCAGGTCGGAGGTATCACATTCCTCCGCCGGCAGGTAACTCCGGGTGGATGACGAATCACCACCTCGGACAAGTTCAAGGGCCCTTAGGCCCCTGGCCCACGCATCCCCTACACTTCGGACCTTAGCCAAGGTCCCTTTCCCCAGCTTACCTCGGCTTGTAGCTGAAGCAGGACGTCCGGGACTTTTTCCTGTGGATGCATCCGATCCGGGCAAGCGCTGGGGTGTGACTCTACCACGGCCGCGGGAAGCTGTAACATAGCCAACCTTCCTCTTGGGCGGTGGGAGTGAGGACTCCGTAAAGACCGAAGCAGCATCCTCCGGTCTCTCCGATTCTTGTTCCTCAACAACCGGAACACTTTCATCCGTGACTTCCTCCGAAGTCTCAACAGTGCACGTAGGGGTGACTGCAGAAGCTCTGGTTCCTTCTTCCAAAGTGGTAGCGCCCGTAAGGCAGTTTAGACGGAAGGCCTGTGGCTTTTCAGTAGGCTGCTCCACCTCGAATAAAAACTCCTTACACTGCTCACATCTTCAGAAGGACTTAAGATGCACCACCAGTCCCTGGCACCCAGGACAAACCACTCCAAGGGCCTCCACCTCTCTGCATACATAGAGGGCGAAGCGACCCCGGGGCTTCAGTCGGATCCACGTATCGGTAACAGAAGCAGCAAAGGAAGTAACGTTCATGGTAGTTGAACTCGGAATCCATGCGGCATTAGGCGCCATGTTACCCACTCGCCGATTCATTGCACACTGTCTCTCTGATGCCAAAGTCACCACGTGCAGCTCTTCACATGGCGAGGCTCCTCCCATCTCTCTGCAATGTTCATGAGCTTTCTTTCTTTAGGCACGCCCACAAACTACACAGCTGGAGCTCTCCTCGTGGCGCAGTTACTTTTCACCAAAGATGGCTGACCTCCACGGAACTTCACAGGGGAAACAAGTTCAAACTCTGGGCGTCTTTCTACTGTGGAAATCCCGGACTCGAGCCCCCACGTGTAGTGCACAGACCCCTTTCTTTACCTGCATTAACTTTCGCTCCTCGTAGGAAGAGAGAGGCACACCGCACCACAAGCCCGTACCCTCCTGTGTGAAGAGGTTGAGCGGTGTTATTGACGGGTCTCCCACAGTCAGAGGGCCAGAGAATGTTTCTCACCTCTATATTGAATAAAGACAAGTCCTTGTATCCCCACAGTAACTTGAATGTCCACACCAGCTGCACTCCAACGTAGAGGTTTATTTCCTTATAAAACACAGTCTCTGACAGAAAAGGTTATAGGGAGAACAGGACAGCTTAAGATGTGGATGAGGTCCAGGCACAAACGTAACACAAATCACTGCTCCGATTCTCAAGCAGACTCAGCCTATTCGGATAGTCTCCCTAACTTAGGACTAGCAGCCAAAATGGTTCTCGAACTTTACCCAAGGTCTCTGCCACAGACCTGGTAAACTTGGTCTCTGCCACAGACCCGGTGAACTTGGTCTCTGCCACAGACCCGGTGAACTTGGTCTCTATTAAGGAGAAGACATCCCTCCAGAGAGTTACCGGGACCCTTCCTTCACTGTGACTTCTGCACCAGTCCTTCAAGACTGTTCCTCCCCCGGCCTCCTCATATAGGATACGGGTCCCCTCGCAAGGCGGCACCCTGAGATTCCTCGATCCCCAGTGGGCTCCAGCCGAAGGTGCTAGGCCCAGACTTTTGTTGCAGTCCCAGGGCTAAAGGTGCCTGGGACCATCAGGAACACACACTCCCCTGGGGTAGGACCCCCGACAACGAACCGCAGACCCACCCCTGGGCTAAAGGTGCCCAGGCCAGACAGGAACAAGAACCCCAAACAGGCAGCGTCTGCCCCTTTTATATCCTCTCCCAGCTTGCCCAGCAGGTAGACCACACCCACTGTATGGTTGCTGAGAGGGGACACACAAGTCACAGCACTGTATCAGCGGTTCAACCCTGGCCTACTATGGCAGCGCCACCTGCAGGCCACAGGGAACTGTACACCAATACTCCACCTGTGGACCAAAATGGTTTCAAGAACTCTAACAATTAGGGTGTTTGGGAACAACTACCACCCAAACACTTCCCTTACATTTAGCACCCCACTACACACCTTTTAACCACTTCAATACCGGCCATTTTCACCCCCTTCCTGCCCAGGCCAATTTTCAGCTTTCAGCGCTGTCACTCTTTGAATGACAATTGCGCGGTCGTGCGACGTGGCTCCCAAACAAAATTGACGTCCTTTTTTTCCCACAAATAGAGATTTCTTTTGGTGGTATTTGATCATCTCTGCGGTTTTTATTTTTTGCGCTATAAACAAAAAAAGACTGTCGATTAAGAAAAAAACACAATATTTTTTACTTTTTGCTATAATAAATATCCCTATTTTTATTTTATTTTTTATATTTTTTTCTCAGTTTAGGCCGATCTGTATTCTTCTACGTATTTTTGGTAAAAAAAAACGCAATAAGCGTATAGTGATTGGTTTGCGCAAAAGTTATAGCGCCTACAATATAGGGGATAGATTTATGTAATTTTTTTTTTTTTTACTAGTAATGGCGGTTATCTGCGATTTTTGTCAGGACTGCGATATTGCGGTGGACAGATCGGACACTTTTGACACTATTTTGGGACCATTCACATTTATACAGCGAACAGTGCTATAAATATGCACTGATTACTGTATAAATGTGACTGGCAGGGAAGGGGTTAACACTAGGGGGCGATCAAGGGGTTAAATGTGTTCCCTGGGAGTGATTCTTACTGTGGAGGAAGGGTACTCTCAAGGGGAGGAGACCGATCGGTGTCCCTATGTACAAGGGACACACCATCGGTCTCCTCTCCCAGACAGGATGTGGATCTCTGTGTTTGCACACAGAGATCCACGTCCCTGGCTCTGTAACGGCTGATCGCGGGTACCTGGCGGACAGCGTGGCGCGCAGGGAACTTGTTAACAGGAGGACGTCCAGGGACGCCCTCCCGGCAATTGAGCGCCGCACTGTAGACGTCTTTCGTCTATAGCGCCGGCGTGAAGTGGTTAAAAAGGAAAATTTGCGCTTAATAAATGTAAGTACCTGAATTTGACTTGGTTCCAGCCTATTGCAATCCCTGTACAGCAGAGCTCAAGATGGGAGAGAAGAATCAAAACAAGGAGCAAATCAGTTCAGTGGGTCAGTGACATCCTGGTCTCACTCTCACCTGAACCTTTTTTTTTAATGCAACGCACCACAACAAAAGGTGCACGCATATGGTGATCTGCAGTGTGGATTCTTTGGCACCACAACAAAGTGCCTTGTGTTACCATTGCAATAAACCACCCCACAGCGCTAATGAAACACCCTTGCACTTGCAGGCAATGAGCTCCAGCAGCCTACACCATATAGGGTGCAGCTCATTCACAGATGCCTCTCTGCAGTAGCCCTGGCACTCTGCACCCTAATATATCACTGTCACCCATAACCCATACCACTGAACTTCCCTGCATCCCTGACTCTGAACCTTCCTGCCTCCCAGCAACCCTGACACTCCACCTCCCTGCACCCCTGTCACTAAACCCCAACACCAAAGACACTGTCTACTTCCCTCTGGTGACACTATCTCCTTCCCAATTCAGTCTGCAGATGTCAGTCAGTACTCAAGCCTCTGGGAGCTCTGTGCACATTGTGTGGAGGAGGAGGAAAGCCAAACATTGAGACACCCACGACCTCCATTACTATGGAATCCTTCCAATGCAGCAGCCAATTTCTAGAAGTCCAATATCCAAATGTATTCTTTATTTCCTTTACTTTTAAGGTAAGGGTTTTATTTGAAATACAACACCTCTATTTATCAGCATTCCAACTTTAACTATAGTATTTATATATTTAACTTTGAGAAAAGGGTTGTAGCGACCTCACCTCTGCCTCCCTCTTCTCTTCTCGGTCAATGGCTCTCACCTAGGGGACCAGGGAGGAGAGTGTGGCGCACCACCAGCTCGTAACCTCTTGTGTGCTGAGGTGTGAGCTATAACCTTTTACCTTCGGGCCTGTGTCCCTGTCCAGAGCCAACACTACCCTTGAGGATGATTCCCACCCTCCACGCAAGTGGAGGTAGGACCCTTAGCTCCCAGAAAGTCAAGTTCCACACCACTGAAAGTCCAACACTTATTTATTCTTCAGACTAATAAATAGTCCTTTAAAAGCGACTGGTTAGACATAGAACAGTTCAGAACAAAGTGGGGAGGAGGTTCAGGCACAAACTTGAACTTGGTTTCTCTCCTGTTCCGTTATAGCGCGAACAGGCTTGGCGCACAGTCGCTGCACCGACCGTGAGGGGGTCCCTGCCACAGACCAGATGAATAAGGCCTCTGCCACAGACCTTGTTGTTGGGTCTCTGCCACCGACCTGATTCACGGTGGGTCCCTGCCACAGACCCTGAGAACGTGTACTATCTTCTATAGGAAATGGCCCTTGTCAGGGAAAGGACATCCATTCGGACATTTACCAGAGGCCCTGCCGTCGCCAGCAAATGCTGCACTGGATCTTCGGAAGGGTCACCTCCCTGGCCTCCTCATCCTAGATTCGGGCGTCCACACCGGAGGACACCCTAAGAGCCCTCTAAACCCTTGCGGGCACAGCCCTCCAATGGTGGTTCAACCCCAGCCTATGGCAACAGCGCCACCTACAGTATAGGCTGCAGGGAACTGAACACCACTGATAACCTCCACTGGCATAAATGGGTCCAGGAATCCTAACAATTGCTGCATCTGAGCCTGATATCACTCAGATGCATCCCCTAAATATGACCACCCGCTACAGGGTTTATTTAATTGCCAAATATAGCCCATAGGATAGAAACTCTAAGCCCTTACTATGTGGCTATGCAGAGTAAACCATTACCTTAACACAGGTGCGACCCTTTCCAATACTGCAACACTGCCTGTACCTGTAGCTGAGCCCCTTCACACTGCCCTTCATAGTTTGCTCCTCATGTCCAATAAGATGCAGATCCCAATGTTTTATTCAGTTATACCTAGGGTGACCACATTTCCCAACTGCCATTCAGGGACAGGGGGCAGGGGCGTATGAAATCAGCGGGCCCGTGTGCAAGATCAAAAGTGGGCCCTAGGCATCAAGAAAAAAAAACAATATGGCGCGCAAAGCGCGTCGTGGGGAACAGTGGACATGTCTTAAATTGCGCTAAATATTGGCTTAAAGGGGGTGTTGTTAAAGAGAGTCTGAGATGACTTATATAGTGCAGAATGTGGTAATGTTAAATAGGGAATGCAGAGTGTATGGTGGTGAGTAGTATGTACAGGAGAGGAGTGCGGAGTGTATGGAGGTGGGTAATATGTACAGGAGAGGAATGTGGAGTGTATGGCGGGGGGTAATATGTACAGGAGAGGAGTGCGGAGTGTATGGCGGGGGGTAATATGTACAGAAAAGGAGTGCGGAGTGTATGGCGGGGGGTAATATGTACAGGAGAGGAGTGCGGAGTGTATGGCGTGGGGTAATATGTACAGGAGAGGAGTGCGGAGTGTATAGCGGGGGGTAATATGTACAGAAGAGGAGTGCGGAGTGTATGGCAGGGGGGTAATATGTACAGGAGAGGAGTACGGAGTGTATGGCGGGGGGGGGGTAATATGCACAGGAGAGGAGTGCAGAGTGTATGGCGGGGGGTAGTTAGTGGAGAGAGGAGGAAGAGGAGTGCAATACCACAGGGAGGACAGGACAGAGGGACATTGGAATGGACAGAGACAGTGGGATGGACAGAGGGATGGACAGGGGGACCGTGAGATGGACAGGGGGACCGTGGGATGGACAGGGGGGACCGTGGGATGGACAGAGGGACAGTGGGATGGACAGGGGGACAGTGGGATGGACAGGGGGACAGTGGTATGGACAGAGGGACAGTGGTATGGACAGAGGGACAGTGGTATGGACAGGGGGACCATGGGATGGACTGAGGGACAGTGGGATGGACAGAGGGACAGTGGGATGGATAGGGGGACAGTGGGATGGACAGAGGGACAGTGGGATGGACAGAGGGATGGATAGGGGGACAGTGGGATGGACAGGGGGACAATGGGATGGATAGGGGGACAGTGGGACGGACAGGGGGACAGTGGGATGGATAGGAGGACAGTGGGATGGACAGGGGGACAGTGGGATAGACAGGGGGACAGTGGTATGGACAGAGGGACAGTGGTATGGACAGGGGGCGCATGGGATGGACAGAGGGACAGTGGGATGGATAGGGGACAGTGGGATGGACAGAGGGACAGTGGGATGGATAGGGGGACAGTGGGATGGACAGAGGGACAGTGGGATGGACAGAGGGACAGTGGGATGGACAAAGGGATGGATAGGGGGACAGTGGGATGAACAGAGGGACAGTGGGATGGACAGGGGGACAGTGGGATGGATAGAGGGACAGTGGGATGAACAGAGGGACAGTGGGATGGACAGAGGGACAGTGGAATGGATAGGAGGACAGTGGGATGGACAGAGGGACAGTGGGATGGACAGAGGGACAGTGGGATGGATAGGGGGACAGAGGGATGGATAGGGGGACAGTGGGATGGACAGGGGGACAGTGGGATGGACAGAGGGACAGTGGGATGAACAGAGGGACAGTGGGATGGACAGGGGGGACAGTGGGATGGATAGGGGGACAGTGGGATGGACATGGGGACAGTGGGATGTACAGAGAGACAGTGGGATGGACAGTGGGATGGACAGGGGGACAGTGGGATGGACAGAGGGACAGTGGTGCTCAGTGATGGACTGTACATACCTCTCTCCTGCTGTCCCATTCTCTAAGCTGTAGGTTGCACTTGCTCCCTGTACTGAGGCTGCTCCTTCTGCCTGGCTCCTGCAAGAGCGCTGCATTGACAGGGAAGAGGGGTCAGGCGAGTCAGTAAGTGGGCAGCCTGTGCTCACCATCCCTGTACACTGCCAGCAGTGTACATCTGCACACTTACACATACGGACTTGTCTCTGACTGTCTCCCCGACCTCTCGGTTCTCACTTCTTCCTAGTAGGCTGTTCTCTGAAACCTGTGCTCTCCCTGCCGGACTCTTCTTCCTCCTCGCTGTCCTGGGACGAGCATCCCCTCCGCGCCTCCTGTCTGCCAATGTCATGTCAGTGAGAAGAGAATCCGCGGGGCTGCGCTGGAAACTACACTTCCCAGCGTGCAGCGCGGCACACAGAGCCCTCCATAGAGATGACTGGGGGAGGCAGCTTGTGTTTGTGTGTCCTTATTTCATTCCGGGACACTGTATTGTCCCATAATGAAGTTCCCCAGGACACAAATATGAATTAAGGGACAATCCCGGGCAATCCGGGACACGTGGTCACCCTAGTTACACCCATGGCAACTTTTGAATCCTTTTAAATAAATACTTTATCCTTTCTTTGGGGGAGCATAGACGTGCGCAGGGGGTGTGCTGGGTAGGGTTGCCACCTGTACGGGTTTCTCCCAGACAGTCTGGTTTTTGAATGATGTGATCCGGTTTTCATCTACACCAGACCCGGACATATCATTCAGATTGGACTGCACCGAAAGTGACAAGTCTTCTCGGTGGATGATGTGTGTCTCCCCTCCCCCGCTGTCTCACTCCTAGCTGCGCAGTGTGAGCCCATCCTGCACTAATGCTGAGTGCACGGGAATCCAGACTTCGACCGGGGACTCAGCCTAGCTTGGCTACTCAGTACAGTGCACCCACACTGCCTGCCACTGATTGTATACAGGAGGGAGCCGCGGGCGAGTCCGGACAAGGGGGAGGCCTGCTGAAGAATCTGTGTACAGAATACAGAGACTGCAACATCACGCTGTTCCTCAGTCTCTGTTGATAATAAAGTGTAGCACACCGCCGCCCTCCTTCTCCACTCTTTGGCTCGTTCACAGGAGAAGAAAGTGCACGGTCTCCACCATGCCCGTACCCCCTGGGTTGCAGGGGTTAAAGTGGTTGTAAACCCACTTTTTCAACTTGCACCTACAGGGAAGCCTAGATTAAGGCTTACCTGTAGGTGCAAGAAATATCTCCTAAACCTACACGGTTTAGGAGATATTTACTAAAATTACAAGCGCCGCTGTCTACGGCGCATGCGCGCCGTAGACAACGGCGCATTCATGGGGTTAATCCCATTCACAAACTCGGCTACTTCCCAGCAATCGTTGGGCGTAGCCGAGTGGGACGCCTCCCGCGCGCATGCGCAGAGTGACGTCTCCGCCGTTCCGGCCAATCACAGCGCCGGAGCGGCGCTGTGATTGGCTGGTGCGGCGATACCCGGAAGTAACATTCCGGCTATCGCCGCAGTGATGTCTGCGGCTGAACAGAGGGACGAGGACGGCTTTGGGGGCCCCGATCTAAGGTAAGTGGAACATAATGAGCTATTATGCTAGTCATAATAGCTCATTATGCCTTTCTTTTACAGGTTGTAAAAAATAAAAAAAAGTGGGTTTACAACCACTTTAAGCACACTTGTTTTCACTTACGGGTCTTTGCAGCGAGACTCCCCTCGCAGTTGGTTTCTGTCCCTATAATGTAAGTGTAGCGGGGTCCTCAATTTGGGGGGTAGTGTTTGAGTGGTGGTTGTGCTTAAACACCCTTATTGTCAGGTTCTCATCAACCATTTTCTCCGCAGGGAGAGTATCGGTGTACAGTTCCCTGTGGCCTGCAGGTGGCGCTGCCATAGTGGGCCAGGGTTGAACCGCTGATACAGTGCTGTGCCTTGTGTGTCCCCTCTCAGCAGCCATACAGTGGGTGTGGTAGGCCTGCTGTGCATGCTGGGAGAGGATATAAAAGGGGCAGACGCTGCCTGTTCGGGCTGTTCGTTCTGTCGCTGTCGGGGGTCCTACCCCAGGGAGTGTGTTCCTGTCCACCCTGGGCACCTTTGGCCCAGGGGCGGTGGTCGGTGAATCAGTCCCAGGCACCTTTAGCCCTGGGGCTGCAACTAAAGGCCTTGGGCCCAGCACCTTCGACTGGGTCCCATCAAGGATCGAGGAATCTCAGGGTGCCGCCTTGCAAGAGGACCCGCATCTTAGACAAGGAGGCCAGGGGAGGACCGTTCCGAGGGACTGGTGAGAAGTCACAGTGAAGGAAGGGGCCCGGTAACTCTCTGGAGGGATGTCTTCTCCTTACAAAGAGGTCAAGTTTTGAAAGACCAAGTTCACCGGGTCTGTGGCAGAGACCAAGTTCACCAGGTCTGTGGCAGAGACCAAGCTCACCAGGTCAGGGAGGCCCGGAATGAAGAGACAGGAAAGAAAATAATGGAAGGCCGTGCATGACTAGGTGGAGAGGACAGACAGGTAGGGGTTAACAGAAATAGGAAGAAGGGAGAGGGAGGAGAATGAGTTGTTTTTTAATGAGAGGGGAGGAGCGCTTTAAATAACAGGGGGCGGGTACGTCCGGGATCATTCTGTGTGGGGACTGATAGGGAGAGGAAGTTTTGCACTTCTCTCCAGGACTTAGAAAATGGCGTCCGTGGATCTCTGGCTATCGCGGCTGAGGACGGCTGCGGCGTCTGAGGGGCCTGACTGGCTGGAGGCTCAGTTAGGTCTGCTTCTAGGGGAACAAGCAGGGGGGTCGGGGGAAAGCAGCAGAGTTCCGGAGCGCGCTCGACGGTCGCGGCCGCTGGAGCATTTTTCACCGCCGCTGCCGGGTCGGTCTCGCCACCCCCGGAGCCCACAAATTGACTCGCCGGCCCCCCCAGCTAAGCATGCTACTGCTGGGGCTGTGGAGGGAGCCGGACGGTGTATCCAGCGCGGTGCGGGGGGCGGGGCTACGGGCCGTAATGGCGCCCGTCCCTCGCCCTCGAGGCAGAAGACGGCAGTGATCTCGATCCCCCCCTCATCTGCGAGGGGGGGATTCGGCGGGGGAGAAGCGGTGCCACGTCCGCAGGGCCTCTACCAGACGAGGCTGGCGGTGTTCCAGAGGCAGTTGGGCGGAGTGGGAGGCAGGACGGCGGGGAGAGCAGTGCTTGGCCTTCCAGGGGCTCATCCAGAGAGCGCAGGCGCAGCGGGGAGGTGACTGTCGGGTCACGGGGGAGAGACGTCCGATCCACGCAGAGGAGTCCTTCGGCCCCCGGGCGGGCCTCGCCTGGGGGGCTCATCGCATCCAAGCCACCAGCCCAGGAGTCCAGGTCTGAAGGGGAGCTGTCCAGATCAGAAGGGGATGATCGGTTGGACGTCGCCGCACCAAGGGAGTCGAGAGCAGCGGCTGTGGGTGTCGTGCCTAGTCAGCCCGGTAAGTCGAACGCTATTGTATCTGCTAATGATTTTACTGCTGCATTAGGTACATTGTTTGGGGTTGGGGTTTGGGTAACGTGGCGGGGGTCCTTGCAGGTGATGGGGGTCCTGTTCCGCCTGTGGCGGGGGGTGGGCGGCCCGCCTGCTCCTCCCGAGACAGCGGGTGAGTTGTTGGGGTTACTTGGGGGATTGCAGGATCTTTTGTGGAAGTTCTCGGGGTGCAGGTAGGTTCTCCGCAGGTTACTCCTTTGGGTCGGGGTCCCGTCGGGGGTTACTGACGGGGGGGAAGTCGGGGGCCCCTGCAAGAATGTCATCTGACCCTTTGGTGGCGGTGCAGGTGAGTACGGCAGGGGGGGCCAAGGCGGTGGAGCCTGCTGCAAAGACCCGTGAGGATGTGGTACGTATTGCTGACGCGGCCAGGTGTGAAGTGTATGTGTGCTTTGAGGGTCCTTTGGGGGCTCACTTAAAACAGGAGGTGCGGGACAAGATCGGCAAGGGTGAGTATGTGGAGATCTTTTCGTTGCTGCCGCTTGAAAAGTTTAATTTGGATAGGGTAAAGCCTGACGATTCCAAGAAGGAGGATGAGGAGAAGAGGAGGTATAGGTTGATACCTAGGACCTTTGGGAATTGGTTGCAGGCGTTCGCCGTTTTGGCCAGCGTGATTGGGGAAAAATCCCCTGAACACTGCTCTGCCTTGTTCTGTTACATGGACGCGATCGGGGAGGCACATAGGGTGTATGGCGGGACTGCTTTGCTGCCCTGAGGTGGGACCACAAGGACATAAGCCTCTGGATGCGCCTTATGTCCTCGGCGAGGATGCCTAGCCAGTTTCTTCAGGGGGGGGTCGGGGGGACGAGTACCTCAGTGCCGCCGACCGGAAAAAAATGGGGGGTGTGCTGGCAGTACAACGAGGGATCCTGCAGGTTTGGGGGATCCTGTCGTTTTAAGCACGAATGCTCAATGTGCGGGGGTAATCACCCTCTGTCCCGTTGTTTTAAGAAAGGAAAGCGTGCCGGTGACGCTGCTCACAAAAGGGACGACGCCGGTGAGGGAGGAAAGGATGCGTTTTTTTCTAAGTAGGTACCCGGATAGGGCGGCTGCAGAGTTATTGACCAGGGTTTTTTCGGAGGGTTTTAGGATACCGTGCTCTCTTGAGGTCGTGCCTCCGGTGGCGCGGAATTTGAGGTCGGCGTTGGCTAACCCCGGGGTGGTTTCGGAGAAATTGGCGAAGGAGGTGGCTTTGGGCCGCATGGGGGGGCCATTTCGGGAAAAACCTTTCGGTCGCCTGGTGGTGTCTCCGCTAGGGGTGGTGCCTAAGAAGGAATCGAAGAAGTTTCGGCTTATACACCACCTGTCTTTCCCAAAAGGGGGGTCAGTCAATGACGCCATTGATCCAGAGGCGTGTACGATGTCATATACGTCTTTCGATGCGGCTGTGGGTTGGGTCAAGAAATGTGGGCGCGGTGCGCTCATGGTCAAGGCTGATATTGAGTCTGCTTTTCGTCTTCTGCCGGTACACCCAGACAGCTTTTGGCTGTTGGGGTGTTGCTGGGGGGGGGCGTTTTACGTGGATCAGTGTTTGCCTATGGGATGCTCCATCTCTTGCGCAATGTTCGAAACATTCAGCTCCTTTTTGGAATGGGTGGTTCAGGACGTGTCAGGTGTGGATTCTGTTGTCCATTACCTGGACGATTTCTTGTTTGTGGGCCCCCCTTCCTCCAAGGTATGTGCGATTTTATTAGCTACGTTGCAGCACGTGGCAGGAAGGTTTGGGGTCCCATTGGCGGTGGAGAAAATGGAGGGTTCTAGAACAGAGCTGAGTTTTTGGGGAATCGTGATTGATTCTGAGGCTATGGAGTGTAGATTGCCCCCGGAAAAGGTGGAGGCCCTTAGGGAGGAGATTAGGGAGACGATGGGGATGAAGAAGGTGCAACTGCGTGGACTGCAATCCTTACTGGGTAAGTTAAATTTCGCGTGTAGGATGATTCCCATGGGGCGGGTTTTCTGTCGGCGGCTGTCGGCTGCTACGGCCAGGGTGCGTGCCCCTTCGCACATCATTCGGCTTCAGGCGGAACATAGGGAGGATTTGAAGGTGTGGCACTCGTTCTTGGAAACCTACAATGGGCGTTCGTTGTGGATGGGTGGCCCGGTGAGCAACTTCGATTTGGAGTTGGTCACTGATGCTGCTGGGTCCACGGGCTATGGAGCATTTTTCCATGGTCGGTGGAGTGCCTGAGGCGTGGCCCAAGTCCTGGGTGGAAGCGGGATTTGTGCGTAACTTGGTGTTGCTGGAATTGTTTCAAGTGGTCCTGGCTATGGAACTGTGGGGGGCGCAGTGTAAAGACTTGAAGATTAGATTGAACTGTGACAACATGGGAGTGGTGGAGGTCATCAATCGGACTACCGCTTCTTCGAAGCCGGTGATACGGTTGCTGCGCCATTTGGTCCTGGGTTGTTTGCAGTTGAATATTTTCCTTTATGCGGTACAAATCCCCGGGGTTGAGAACACGCTGGCTGATTCACTGTCTCGGTTTCAGTGGGACCGTTTCAGGGAACTGGCGCCGGCGGCGGAGAGGGATGGGACACCTTGCCCGGGTTGGCTCTGGGAGGTTGCCTTGGAGCCGCGGCAGGCTGGATCAGGAGGTCGGTAAGTGGACCGACGTGAGGTGCGTATACCAAAATCTGGAGAGAGTGGGCCGCGTTCGTACGGCTTGCGGATGCAGAGCTGGACGTGGCCGGGACCAGATTGCTGGTGGTTTATTTTGTAACCAGGCACATGGAAGCCGGAGGTTCGGTCTCTGGGATTGAGAAGAAACTGGGAGGATTGGCGTTTCTGTTCAAGCTTCAGGGAGTGCCGGATTTCACTAAAGATTTTTGGGTGAAACCGGCGCTAAAAGGGTATCGGAAAGATCACCCGCAGAGGGACACACGTCGGTCGGTTTCCTTTGCCATTTTGCAGGTGCTTTGCGAGGGGTTGGTCAACGTGTGTTCCTCGGTGTATGAGGTTAAGCTGTTCTCTGCGGCCTTTTCTGTCGCATTTTTTGGTGCTTTTAGGGTGGGGGAGCTGGTGTGCCCGTCAAAAAGGAGGGCTGGGGGATTGATGGTTCAGGATGTGGATGCTGGGGACGATAGGGTGAGACTGAAGTTGAGGAGGTCGAAGACAGATCAAAAAGGGAAAGGTGTGGTGGTGCAATTGTTTTCCCTGCCCGGGTCTCTGGTTTGCCCTGTAAGGGTCGTGAGGGAGTTTTTGGAAGTCAGGCTAACTGGGGGGGGGCCCATTTCTGGTTCATGGGGATGGTTCGTTTCTGTCGCGTTTTCAATTTGTGGCAGTTTTCCGCAAGTGCCTGAGGGCGGCGGGGTACGACTGCACGTTATTTGCTTCACATTCGTTCCGCATCGGGGCGGCTACGGAGGCGGCCCGATGCGGTTTGGATGAGGCGGCGGTAAAACTGATTGGGAGGTGGGAGTCCAGGAGGTTTCGTTCATATGTTCGCCCCCATTTGTTGGATGACAAAAGGGAATGAGTGGGGGGGGGGGTTGAAGGATTGGGGTGTGCATTGTTCTGACATGGGGGTAGAGGTTTTTTGACTGCTGTTTGAATAGATTTGTTGTTTCATTTCAGATGGAGGTTCGACACGCCTCGTCTGGATTTTGGGGCATTCGTATGTTTTTTGGGGGGCCAAAAGGGCGGATGTTCACCAGGGCGGCAGGCAGTTGGGGATACCCAGGAGGGAGGCTTGCGTTAGGTGGATAGGCATCCCGGGGCTAGTGTGGAGTAGGGTGGTGCCAGAGGTATTCCGGTACGCCCGGTTGGATAGACCGCCGGATGTGCTGGTTCTCCACGTGGGGGGTAATGACTTGGGGGTCAGGGCTATTGGGGCCTTGCTCTCGGCGGTGAAGACTGATTTTTTGACACTCAAGGAGGCTTTTCCGGGGACTTTTCTGGTATGGTCGGATGTGGTCGCACGAACCTCATGGCGGATGGCGAGATCGGTAACTCGGATCAATAAGGCGTGGATCAAGTTGAACAAACTGGTGGGCAGGTTCATTACAGCTAATGGAGGGTTGGTGGCGCGGCACTTGGAGTTGGAGGTTAACGTGGGGATGTACTTGAGGAGGGATGGTGTGCATCTTTCGGATGTGGGGATAGATTTATGGGCTATGGGGATCCAGGATGGCATTCAGCGTGCCCTGTGGGTGTGGAGGGGCCCTTAAGGGTAACTGGTTACCCTTGCAGGCTGTGGCGGTGTCTTTGGTCTTTGACGGTGGCAGAAAACAGATGGTATGGAAGTGGTGGGGGGCTCATCGGTGGTATGTGCCCCTCTGGTGTATTCCAGTGGAACGGTGTCCGCTGGAGTACGGGTAAGGTTGCACTGCGGGAAGGGGTTGTCTCCGAGCTGTGATTCGGCTGGAGGCCTGGTATGGTTCCAAAATTTGGTCCTGCAGTGTATTGGTGTAAAAAGGGGGTTCAAAAGTTCAGGGGTACCGTCAGAGACCAACAGACTGGGAGTTATAATGTTTATATGTGTTAATAAAATTATTGAAGAAATATAATTTTATATTGGAGTTTTTCTACCTAATATTGTTTTAATAAAAAAGGCTGTTGTGGCCAGTTATAATCCAACTCTGGTGTGGTCTAAGTTACTATAGATTGGCTAAGTTAAGGTATAGGTTAAATAAGGGTAACTGGTATAGGTAATGTGTGGGGAGGGATCTCGAGTACACTGGTCATGTGGCAGAGACCAAGTTCACAGAGTCTGTGGCAGAGACTGTGCGGTTAAGTTAGAGTACCATTTGGCTGCTAGTCCCTATCTGGGGAGACTATCCATATGGGCTGAGTCTGCTTGAGAAGCTAAGCAGTGAAGTGATTACGTTTGTGCCTGGACCTCTCCCACACCTTATGCTGTCCTGTTCTTTCTCCAACCTTTTCCTATCAGAGACCGTTATTTAAGAGAAATAAACTCTACGTTGGAGTTACAGCTGGTGTGGACATTCAAGTCACTGGGGGGAAACAAGGACGTATCTTTATTAACTATAGAGGTGAGAACCATTCTCTGGAAGATTCTGACTTTCTGGTTGTGGAGACCCACCAACAACACCGCTCAACCTCTTCACACAGGAGGGTACAGGCATGTAGAGCTGGGTGTGCCCTTTCCTCCTATGAGGAGCTGTTAGACAAGGATGAGAGGGTGGTAAGCGCTACATAAGGACAAAAAGTCTCTATACCCCAAGTAACTCCAAGGTCCACACCAGCGTCAACTCCAACATAGAGTTTATTTCTTTATGCATGAACATCCACAAATAAGGAGAAGAGAAATGTGTTAGGAAGACAGATCAGTTCAGGCACACTTGTTTCTTCGCCACTCGATACCGAGTGGGAATAGCTCACCCGGATAGTCACTCGAAGGCACTAGCAGCCGGCATGTAACTCGAACAGTCTATTAGATTCCTTAATGAATACAAAAAAAGGGGGGGGAAAGGGTCCCAACCAAATTAATGGGGGATCCAAAGACCAAAATAAGAGACTCCAAAATCAGAAGGTAGGTACAAAAAATATTAAAATTATTAAATGATTGGAAATAATTTCCGTAAAAACAATCCTCATAAAGAGAATGTGGATAACCGAGAACTGACACAAAACATGGAAGGCAGCTTGCTATCCATGTGTAACCATATATAAAAATGACACAAAACAGGACAGTGACCACAAAACATGAGACAATGACAAAACGTCCGGACGCCTGATATCTATGTGTGGACAGCCTGCTGCGAAAAAATCCGCAAAAATTGGAAAACCAAATGGGTATAGACTAGGCAGGTAAGCCCCACAGAGATCCCAGGAAGGCTATAGCCCGTGTATAATGAGGGAGAAAAGGGGAGGGGAAAGGGGGGGGAAGGAGGGGAGAGGGAAAAAAGGAAGGGAGGGTGGGGGGGGGGGCAAGGGGAAAAGTCAGTGGGACCTCAGGGGAACAGAAGATGAGGGAAGGTTCCCAATACAGTGGAAGTCCAAAGGGAACAAAATAAAATCCAATCGTCGTATCCACTGGCACAAACCGGGTAATGAGATGGTGTAACAGTTAGTGATAAACACTAGTAAGGATATCAGACCGAAGATCAGATGGAATCGGTGGTAAATGATGGTAATCAAACAGCAGCAAAAGAGAACACCTGATATGAATATAAACACTGCAATACAGCGTGGCAGCGTGGCCGTATAATCAGCATGTGTAGTTCACAGCCCGGCTATGTATCAATAGCTAAGTAAAGCATACGATACCCAGATATGGGGGGGCCCGGTCATGAAGGCGGTGCTGTTCAGTGTGTTCAGTTCCGACTGTAGTGGCTGTATGGAGCACTTGACTCCCGTATATTGCAGCTGGATGTCACCAAATGACGAAGGATATGTGCCTATGGAAAGCCACAGCGTAGGGGATAGTGTACAACACAGCGGTAGATTGCCGCTGTGGACAGATCGAGTCCTTCCGCGTTCCACCGCGTCCTCTACGGGCGGACTTCCGGGATGTCAGAAGCAGGCGTCACGTGACGTAGGTGAGTGATGTCAACGCATTTTGCAAGGGGGGATTCCGCGTAGCTTCATCTGGACGTGCGAGCGGCTCTCTGGTGGTTCCTTTTTATGGCACAGCGCCACCCAGAGGGACCGCCCAAAAAGGAGTGTATAAAGGAACAAAACATGTGACAAAAAGTCCTGTATTTGGTGATGATGATTCAGTTCATGCGGGAAAGTTGGTATAAATGTCTTGAAACAATTGCGCAAGTATTTAATCCATCTGCGCAAAAAAATAATGTTGCAAAGGGGTGGACATTTTGGGAAAGTAGAAATAAAGGAAAACAGGGGAAGGAAAGGAACAAATACCCACAAAAACTGGAGAACTATATACAGCAATGATGATTAGTATTTACAGCAAGGGTAACAATACAACATAGCCCATACCCCAAAACCCAAAAAGGGGATATAGAAGATAACGTCAGTCTCCAAATAATGATAACTATTGTATATTACCACCAATTAATAAGAAATGTCCTAAATAAATCAACAGCCAATAAATAAGGGCAAAATGATATATGTAAACCAACCAGTGGTTCACAGATGATTCCAAAAATAGGTCTCAAAAGGTAATGATAATTAAAAATGTAAGGATACATACCTCAAGGTGGAAAAGAGTAAAGCATATGTTAATGTATTAATTACAGATACAGTGGTGTATGAGGAGGTATGCTGGAAAAAAGGGGGGGGGTAAAGGGGTAAACCCACTTCAGCAGAGCTAACTAATTATAAGAAATAGTGACCTAGGAAAATAAAGGATAACAGAATAATACAAGATTAAGGACATAACTAAATTATTAAATTATTAAAACACCAGAGGTATGGTATAGTGGACCATCATGTAAAATACAAGGGGATGCATATTAGGCTTCAAGAAACACCTGTAGATTGAACTCCGTGTTTAAACCCACCGGCACGAGAGATCTCAAATGGTAGATCCACCATTTCTCCTTCTGCAGGAGGATGCGATTAAAGTCGCCCCTTCTGGGTGGCAACCTTAATGTGTAGATCCCTTTGACGGACATGCCGTCCAATTTGCCATTGTGTTTTAAAGAAAAATGTTTGGCCAAGGGTTTTTTAGGATCCTTGGCCTTGATCTCACGAAAATGCTCCCCTATCCGGACCCTGAGTGGACGTTTGGTCTTACCAATATATATTTTATTACAGTGACAAGTTATCATGTAAATAACGCGGGTAGTGGCACAGTTGATCAAATCCCTAATTGTGAATTCTCTATCACCAGTGGCATCGCAAAATGTCGCACATCTATCCACAAATAGGCATATCTGGCAGTGCCCACACGAGAACATACCCCTACTTCTAGGATGGTCAGACAGCCACGTGGAGTCACTATCCCTGGTATATTCGGATTGGGTGAGCAAATCACCCAAATTCCTAGGTCTTCTGGCCACCATGTTAGAATGCCCCAGTGCCTCTGAAGGACATCACGGACAACCTCCCATTGGGCTCCAAATTGGGTAATGACCCTAATGGGACCCTGTGTTTCCAGGTTATTTCCAGACCCTGTGGTTCTGGCCGTGGATGTAGCCAGGTCGAAACGGCTACGTAATGCCACTTTTTTCTTAGCCCTTTTAAGCTGATTGTGGGTATAGCCACTGTGACAGTGAGACAGGAGGATGTCAGCCTTGCTTTGCAAGCACTAGGGGACTTCCACCTACCACAAGTGGATGGGACTTCAGTCTCCACTTGTATACCCCAGGGATGCCGGGCAGTCGACCCAGATCCCCAACAGCATGACGGACTGAGCCCAGTCACCCTGTCTTCTCCCCAGCGGCGGGTATGTTCTCTGAGAGAGGCAGAGGTTGGCTGGGTAAGTAATGCTCTGCTTGGAGCAATTCATTTGTGGTACTGGGTGGATACCAGCATTGGAAGAATGGACCCATGGACTAACTTCGGAGTAGACCCGTCTGGGGTCCCCTCCTCTGTTAGTCCCCTGCTGAAAGGGGAGATGTGTGACAGTGGGGTCACTTTGGACACAGGGTGAATAAAAGAAACCCCCGATATGGTCTGTGATAGCCATATTCAAGGCTGTATATACATTGTATATAGATTGGATGTATACTGTGTGTGGGGGTTATGTAATCATTGCTGTGAGGAATTAAGGTGTTTTGCATTCTATTGTTCATTATGACTGGGGAAGGTCTGGTGTGAATAGAGATTAAATCTGTCCTTGTGTGTATTGTAAAGTGCCAGACAGACTGGCTGCCAACCCTTTGTGAGAAGATGTGTATTGTGTGGGATCTTTTGAAGCCTAGCAGACGTCAGGATGAGGTGTTGAGTCTTGGGATGTGTGGGTGGAGCTGGGCCCTTGTTCATGTTAAATCATGTGTATTGAATTGTGTATAAAGTTACAATGTTTCTCAATAATAAAGTCATTCCTATTACAGAAGAAGACAGAGTGCGTCTCGTCCTTCTAAGGGGATCGGGTCCTATGGGAAAGGGTCGTTTGGCTGTGGATATTGGTAGCAAGTGGATGTGTGTCTAGGAGAGGGAACATCGTAAACGGCGTTTTACTCCTTTATATTGGGGTGCCGTTACATTGGTTGGCAGCAGCGGGATTTTCCCTCCAGTTCCTGGGACACTCCAAGCCACCACAGTGAATGACCAGCTATGCAGCCTGCAGGAAAGTCACGCTGAAAGACTTACTTGAGAGCCGAGATGGACCAGAGAGATGGTGATGCAGGACCCCGGTCAGTTAAAGATTTGTTTCAGCAACGAGTGCGACAGCGGTTGGCATTATATGGTGCTAACCCATCAGAGACCGCCATTCAGGAAGCCATTAGAGGCATCCAGCTGCAGGATGCGCGACAAAAGAGAGAACTAGAGCGGCAACATGAGTGGAGAATGGCGGAAATATGACAATCGGAGATCGCCTACAGACAGCTGCTAGAATCTGCTCAGCAGCAGGGTGGGGCTCCCTTTGCCTGGGACTATCAGGAAATACCAGTTGACAACTATGAAATCCTGGCTGAAGAATCAGCAGTGGAAAATCTGAAGATTGCCACCCCTAAAGCCGAAGTGGATGATATGGAGTTCCAGGGAGCTAGCCTGGCTGAAGAATCAGCAGTGGAAAATCTGAAGATTGCCATCCCTAAAGCCGAAGTGGATGATATGGAGTTCCAGGGAGCTAGCCTGGCTGAAGAATCGGCAGTGGAAAATCTGAAGATTGCCATTCCTAAAGCCGAAGTGGATGATATGGAGTTCCAGAGAGCTAGGGCAGTTGGCTCATCTCCCCAGCCACAGATTACAGAAGATATGGACTTAAGGGACTGTTCAGAGGATGTTATGGATTATGCATCGCCCGCTCAAGTACTGACAGCAGGACAAAGTACTGCAGACCCCTGCTCTACACCCGGGGCAGTTTTGGAGGCCCGAGTTGAGAAGGTGATGGTTCCTCTTTCCGAGTGGATTTCAGAGATGCAGGGAGGAGAAGCAGCCATTTTCCCTCCACCAACAGCTAGCCAGAGCAGATGGTGTGGAGTCCCCAGCAGAAGTGCTGGCAACAGGGCAGAGTGATAGCAACCTCTGCCCAGCACCGGAAACAACTGTGGAGTTTCAGGGAGCCGGGGCAGTTGGCCCCTCTCTCCAGCAACAAGCTGAGAGGGTAAAGCTTTCACCCCCAGCTGAATCACTGGCAGCAGGGCAGAATGCTACTGGCCGCTGCACACAACTGCCACTTGAGCGGATATCGGTGGATGGGGCTGCGGTCTCCACTCACAGCAACCCAGCAGAAGAGCTGGCAACAGAGCCGAGTGCCACGGGCCTCTGCTCTCAACTAACAGAAGAGGGAGTTCCTGTGGTAGTAGATGGGACTTCAGTCCTCACTGACACAACCCCAGAAAATGGTGTGACACTGAGACAGGAGGATGTCAGCCTTGCTTTGCAAGCACTAGGGGACTTCCACCTACCACAAGTGGATGGGACTTCAGTCTCCACTTGTATACCCCAGGGATGCCGGGCAGTCGACCCAGATCCCCAACAGCATGACGGACTGAGCCCAGTCACCCTGTCTTCTCCCCAGCGGCGGGTATGTTCTCTGAGAGAGGCAGAGGTTGGCTGGGTAAGTAATGCTCTGCTTGGAGCAATTCATTTGTGGTACTGGGTGGATACCAGCATTGGAAGAATGGACCCATGGACTAACTTCGGAGTAGACCCATCTGGGGTCCCCTCCTCTGTTAGTCCCCTGCTGAAAGGGGAGATGTGTGACAGTGGGGTCACTTTGGACACAGGGTGAATAAAAGAAACCCCCGAAATGGTCTGTGATAGCCATATTCAAGGCTGTATATACATTGTATATAGATTGGATGTATACTGTGTGTGGGGGTTATGTAATCATTGCTGTGAGGAATTAAGGTGTTTTGCATTCTATTGTTCATTATGACTGGGGAAGGTCTGGTGTGAATAGAGATTAAATCTGTCCTTGTGTGTATTGTAAAGTGCCAGACAGACTGGCTGCCAACCCTTTGTGAGAAGATGTGTATTGTGTGGGATCTTTTGAAGCCTAGCAGACGTCAGGATGAGGTGTTGAGTCTTGGGATGTGTGGGTGGAGCTGGGCCCTTGTTCATGTTAAATCATGTGTATTGAATTGTGTATAAAGTTACAATGTTTCTCAATAATAAAGTCATTCCTATTACAGAAGAAGACAGAGTGCGTCTCGTCCTTCTAAGGGGATCGGGTCCTATGGGAAAGGGTCGTTTGGCTGTGAATATTGGTAGCGAGTGGATGTGTGTCTAGGAGAGGGAACATCGTAAACGGCGTTTTACTCCTTTATATTGGGGTGCTGTTACAGCCACGCTCTCTGAATCTTTTGTACAGCTCTTTAGTCTCCTCTCTATATTCCATCGGAGTAGTGCAATTACGCTTCACGCGCAAAAACTGTCCGATGGGTATACTGTTCTTAAGCCAGGTGGGATGATGGCTATCAGCCTGCAAAAGCGTATTGGCCGAGGTATCCTTTCTGTATGTACATGTGGAGATGGATTGACCTGAAATGGAAATCCATAAGTCCAAAAAGGAAATTTTGTTTTGGTCAAAGATATAGGTCAGGCGGATGTTAAAGTCGTTGACATTTAAAAAACACAAAAATTCATGGAGATCGGGAAGTGTGCCTGTCCAAATAAGGAAGATGTCATCAATGTACCTTAGCCACGTGAATACGTGGCCAAGGTACATTGGCGACTTGAAAACAACCTCCTCCTCCCACAGGCCCAGGTGTAAACAGGCGTATGCAGGGGCCCAAGACGCCCCCATAGAGGTGCCCCTAATCTGTCTATAATACTTAGACAGAAATTGAAAGCAATTGTTATCCAGAGCAAAACCAAGAAGTTCCAAGATGAATTTGTTTTGATGAGAGCAATCTGGGTAACGTTGCTGCAAGAAGACCTCAACTGCATGTAAACCACACCTATGTGGTATGGAGGTATAAAGAGATTCTACATCTACTCCCACTAACCACGCACCGATGGGGATATGGAGATACTTAGTCTTGACAAGGACATCCCTTGTGTCCTGAACATATGATGGTAGTTCATGGACCATGTCCCTGAGAAGACTGTCTAAATAACGCCCCATCCTGTCCATAGGACCTTTGATGGCAGACACGATGGGTCGACCCGGGGGATTATGAACGTCCTTATGGATTTTGGGTATAATGTACATGATGGGTACATTAAATTCATCCACCCAAACATAGTCAAATTTTTTTTAGTGAGTAGGCCACTTTCAAGGGCTAATTTGTATTTATTATTGAGTGTCTTGACTAATATGGGGAAAGGGTTGGACTCCAGGAGTTGATATCCATTAGATTCCTTAATGGATGCATTCAGGAGATCCTCTGCCACAGAATCTATAGTGTCCCAAACCTCCTACTGGTCCTGTTGTTTAAATCCCTGTTTTCGGATGGATGACATCCCTCCAGAGAGTTACTGGGCCCCTTCCTTCACTGTGACCTCTCATCAGTCCTTCGGAACAGTCCTCCCCCAGCCTCCTCTTCTAGAAATGGGTCCCCTCGTAAGGCGGCACCCTGAGATTCCTCCCCCTGAAGTGGGCTCCAGCTAAAGGTGCTGGGCCCAGCTGCAGTCCCAGGACTAAAGGTGCCTGGGACTGAAGTGCACGTGGCCCCATGGCCTGGAGGGCCACGCGCCACGCACCAGGACTCCGACTCTGGAACCAAAAAGAACCAACCTACCAGGCGGCAGCTGCCCCTTATGTATCCTCTCCCGGCATGCACAGCAGGCAAACCACACCCACTGCACGGCTGCCGAGAGAGGACACCAAATCACTGCCCCATTACCTGTGGTTCAACCCCGAGTATAGGCAACAGCGCCACCCATACTTCTAAGGGGAACTGCACACCAGGCAAAACAACAGCAAGGCAGAGTCCAGCAAATTGAAAGATTCAAGCCAACTACCACTCGAATCACCCTTAAATTTGGTATAGCAATCCCTAAATTTGGGACCCCAGCTACAAAAGACTGCCCAAAAGCAGTGAGGAGGATGTGCCCCTATCTATTGTCAGCCGTCTTCTTTTCTATGGCAGCAGCACACCCCTTTCCATACAGGAGAAACACACTTTCTCCCAGGCACAGGCTCCTCTCAGGCTGGATCGGGGATGTAACAGAGCTCCTCTACAGGTGGGCAGAGAAAGCTAGACAACCCTACACTGACTGCAGCCCGATCACTACTTCCTCCTGCCCAACAGACATCAAGACTCACCCCAGAGCAGAATGAAGATAACAGAGGACGGGTGCCTGACTGCTTCTCCTCCTGTGAGTCCCCGGGTTCTGTGCTGTAAACCTGCTGTGCACCTTGCAGTGCAGGTTTACTGAAAGAGAAAGTAAAAATCTTGACTATGCCAGGAACTTTCCAGGATCCACATAGATGTATTCCACATACACACTATATTTTATAAAAAAAATATTATTTTTGATAATGTGGAATACTTCTATGTAAAACCTGAAAAGTCCCCGTATATTCCTGACAAGGTCAAACATTTGAGAAAAACAGCAAGGGACATGGTGCTAGAATACAGCCCAACTCCAGGAAAGTGAAAAAATTCACCCTAGCAGTGCTGGAGGGAAATTACCACTTTCACTTATATGCTTCCATGCTCCAACCAGCTGCACTGCTCTCCTCCTCCACCCAAAGCTTCAGCATCATTGCATACCATACAGGAACATTAACCCTGTATGGTACAATGAGAACAATGAGTGTGACCACAGCCTGTCACAACTTTCATAGAAACAGCAGGGGACCAGTCACAGAGATTGAGGGAATCAGGTAACGTTGGATACACACAGAAACATTTCTTTCAATTTACTATGTTTATTAGGCTTCAGAGACAGCTGCAGAGAAAGGAACTGGAAAATCCGCCCTCAGTCCCTTTCTCTGTCTCAAAAGTGAGCTATCAGGGGTCTGTTTAGACCCCAGCTATTTCACCAAAGCCACCCCCAACAAGACTGTTAAAAAATGTAAAAATAAATAAATTTGTAAAGAAATTTATAAATAAAAAAACTACTGACACCGTCCTCTGCCCTACTGACACCATCCACTGCCCCACTGACACCGTCCACTGCCCCACTGACACCGTCCACTGCCCTACTGACACCGTCCACTGCACTACTGACACCATCCACTTCCCTACTGACACATCCACTGTCCTACTGACACCATCTACTGCCCCACTGACACCGTCCTCTGCCCCACTGACACCATCTTCTGCCCTACTGACACCGTCCACTGCCCCACTGACACCGTCCGCTGCCCTACTGACACATCCACTGCCCTACTGACACCGTCCACTGCCCTACTGACACCATCAACTGCCCTACTGACACCATCAACTGCCCCATCGACACCGTCCTCTGCCCCACTGACACATCCACTGCCCTACTGACACCATCCACTGCCCTACTGACAACGTCCACTGCCCTTCTGACACCGTCCACTGCCCTACTGACACCATCCACTGCCCTACTGACACCGTCCACTGCCCTACTGACACCATCTTCTGCTTTACTGACACTGTCAACTTGTCCTACTTACTACCAATGGCCGCTTTTAAGGTAGGCTAATTCATATTTTTACAGTGACATTTGTTTTATTAATTTAATCATATTTTATGGGTACAACAATAATTTTCTTTTATTTAACAAGGTCCCTTTCAGCCCCTCCCAATGCAAATTGGCAAATGCTCACTGTGGTGCACTTAGCGTGCTGCCTTACTACTCTCCTTAAGGTACTCAAAGGTGTTTTAGGTCTTTTACAATCCTATAGTGTATACTCCACACGGAAAAAAATTGTGCCGCTAAAGTGTTCGGGTTTGGCTTGAAGAAAAGGTGGCAACCCTAGTGCCGGGTGTGCCCAAACACATCCTAATAACCCCGTGCAGAGCAGATTCCCCTGCTGATATTTTGCCCCCCAACAGGGCTCCTAAAAAAATTGTACAACAAAATAAAATCATAAAAAAATTATATAAAAATAAATTGGTAAAAAAATAATACAAAACTAAAATAATAAAAATGAAAAAACTACTGCCACCGTCCACTGCCCTACTGACACCAACCTCTGCTCTACTGACACATACACGGCTCTACTGACACCATCCACTGCCCCTACTGTTTTTTAAATTGTATGAGTGTGTGTGTGTATATATGTGTATATACAGTATGTGTGTGTATATATATATATATATATATATATATATATATATATATAATTTTTTTTAAATTATTTATTACACATACATACACACACACATGTGTGTTTGAGCTTTGGGGTGCACACCCTAATACAATAGGTGCCACACCATACAACAGGTTACTGGGATTACTTGACACAAGGGTTTGTCTCTGCATTACCTTCCTCCTAGTGCCGTTTTCAGTATATGCCCCACTCCCTTTGACAGGTTGTGGGATTAAAGTGTATTACCACTTTTGCAGCCAAATTGGGATAACACCTACTTTACAGTGCCCTGAAAAAGTATTCATACCCCTTGAAATTTTCCACATTTTGTCATGTTACAGCCAAAAACGTAAATGGATTTAATTGGGATTTTATTAGATAGATAGGGCAGAAGAAGCCCTGGAGTCAGAAGCCCACAAAGCAGAATCCCCAGGCTTCCTTATAAAGGGGCGCCCCTGCTCAGTCGAGTGGGGGGGAGACTTTGGTGGTTTTCAGAAACTTGGCAGGAGGAGATCCAGGACAAGTGGGTCATCTCTGTGGTAGCCCTAGGCTACAAGCTAGAGTTTCGAGAGTATCCACCATTTCGTTTTATAAGATCAAACGTTCCCAAAGACTCAGTAAAGAGAAAATCCTTATTTCTGGCACTAGACCGATTGTTGTCTCAAGGAGTGATAATAGAGGCCCCTCAGAAGAGCAGGGCCTGGGGTTTTATTCAAATCTCTTCACGGTACCCAAACCGAATGGAGATGTCCGACCCATTTTAGATCTCAAAGATCTGAATTGCTTCCTAAACATCCGCTCCTTTCGCATGGAGTCAATCCGGTCAGTTGTTGTCACCCTACGGGGAGGAGAGGTTCTAGCATCAATAGACATCAAAGAGGCATATCTACATGTGCCAATTTTTCCTGCTCCCCAGAAGTTTCTGCGTTTTCCAGTAGAACAGCACCACTTTCAGTTTGTGGCTAGTGATGAGCCGAACACCCCCGGGTTCGGTTCGCACCAGAACCCGCAAACGGACCGAAAGTTTGCACGAACATTAGAACCCTATTAAATACAATGAATGCGAACGTTCGGATTCTAAAGTGCTAATTATAACGACTATTATCCATGTTATTGTCCGAAACAGAGTTTGGGAACCCGGCTTCTGCACCAGGGGACATGTATCAATGCAAAAAGAAGTTTTAAAAACGGACGTTTTCCGGGAGCAGTCATTTTAATGATGCATAAAGTGAAAAAAAAAAATCAAATATTCCTTTAAATATTGTACCTGGGGGGTGTCTAAAGTATGCCTGTGAAGTGCCACGTGTTTCCCGTGTTTAGAACTGTCCCTGCACAAAATAACATTTCTAAAGGAAAAAAAGCCATTTAAAACTGCTTGCGGCTTTAATGCAATGTCTGGTCCCGGTAATATGGATGAAAATCTTTAGGAAAAATGGCATAGCTACCCCATCAACCCCCCCCCCACCCCAGCCCATTACCAGCCCCTTTGGGTCTTGTATGGATATTAAGGGGAACCCCGCACACAAAATAAAAAAGGCCCTATATACTCTGAACAGCCGTATACAGGCGGTGCATACAAGACAGGGACTGTAGGTTTGTTCTTATGTAGAATCTGTTTGTAATTTTGAACAGCTGCATTGTTTAAGTTTAGCTCCATGCCAAATTCCTTTTTTTTAGCTTTTTGGAAAACATAGGGAACGGTTATCACCCCTGTCACATTTTTTTTGCTGTCTGTGCCCCTGTTCAGAACATTTCACCTCACTTTGCGTCCCAATGACAACTGTTTTTGAAATGTGGTGTTTGTATTGAAACAAGGATTGGTGATAAAGCATCAGTAGAGAGGAGACACCTTTCTCCCATATTAATTCTTACAGGAGAGAATTTTCCTTCCAAGGGGTAGATTTCCTCTCACTTCCTGTTGTCTTCTTCCGTTTGCAAGTAGTAGTCGTTTGTAAGTTGGATGTTTGAAAGTAGGGACCTGCCGTATATACTCTGCAGAAATTGGCCCCTTAGGTGTTGGTGTTGGCACAACACTGAAAGCACTCACAGTTATTCTTGGTGGGTGCTGGAACGCCCTGCTGTCAACTATTATATCAGGAATTGTAATAACATATAATTGTTGATCAGTGGTACTAAAAATTGGGCCTTTGATGGTGGTGCTGGTGCCACAACACTGTAAGGCCTGACAGTTACTCTTGGTGGGCGCAGCAATGGGCCCTGCTGTGAATTATTAAATCAATAATTATAATTGCATGCCCCTGTTGAACAGGGGCTGAAAAATTGGGCCTTTGGTGGTGGTGGTGGTGATGGTGGTGCTGGTGCCACAACACTGTAAGGCCTGACAGTTACTCTTGGTGGGCGCAGCAATGGGCCCTGCTGTGAATTATTAGATCAATAATTATAATTGCATGCCCCTGTTGAACAGGGGCTGAAAAATTGGGCCTTTGGTGGTGGTGGTGATGGTGGTGCTGGTGCCACAACACTGTAAGGCCTGACAGTTACTCTTGGTGGGCGCAGCAATGGGCCCTGCTGTGAATTATTAGATCAATAATTATAATTGCATGCCCCTGTTGAACAGGGGCTGAAAAATTGGGCCTTAGGCACTGGTGGCACAACACTGCAACCCCTCACAGATACTGTACTTGGAGCACAGCAATGAGGCCTGTTGCAAAGTATTGCATCCAAAATTTTAATTACACGCCCCTGTTAAACAGGGGCTTAAAAATTGGGCCTTAGCCACTGGTGGCGTCACCCATAAACCAAAATGATCTTCCAAGCTCTCATCATTAATCGTATCATTGAGGAGGAGGAGGAGGATAGCCAGTCAACATAACAGCACAGGCACTCAGCATCAGCATCAGTCTTGAAGGGATGTGACATTTTAAAATCAATTAGTCTGTTATATCAGCATCAGGTGTGTGGTAGCTGGTGGTGATCCAAGACTGGTTCATCTTGATGAAAGTCAGTCGATCAACCGAGTCGGTGGACAGGCGCACCCTGTGATCCGTGACAAATCCTCCAGCAGCACTGAATGTGCGTTCTGAAAGAACGCTGGATGCAGGACAGGCCAGTAGCTCAATTGCATACTGTGCAAGCTCTGGCCAGTGATCCATCCTCAAGACCCAGTAAGCCAGAGGATTTTCGGTGGGGAAGGTGTCCAAGTCTGACCTTGCCCCTAGGTATTCCTGGACCATGTATATCAGACGCTGGCGATGGTTGCTGGAACCGATCATACTTTGGGGCTGCGGACTAAAGAATTGTCTGAACGCATCGGTCAGACGGCCACCTTCCCCACCGCTCCTTCTTTGACTGCCCAAACCTCAGCAACTCGTTGTCCAGGACCAGGAGTTTGTAACCTCCCAGTCTCTGGGAACGCGTTGCACAGACCTTTCTGCAAGGCCTCCCGGAGTTGTCTCATCCTCTGCTCCCTCTGCGACGGTAAGATAAGGTCCGCAACCTTACCCTTGTACCGTGGATCAAGGAGAGTGGCCAGCCAGTAATGGTCCCTCTCCTTGATCCGAAGAATACGAGGATCCTTCCGCAGACTTTGCAGGATCAGGGAGGCCATGCAGCGTAGGTTAGCTGAGGCATTCAGTCCGGAGTCCTCTGGGTCACTAAGGACGACATGATCCGCAGCCACCTCCTCCCAGCCACGTACAAGTCCACTGGTTTCTTGGGACTGTAAATCATCCCTAAAAGACTGCTGCTGATGATGCTGAGTGCCAGCCTCCACCTCCATGCTGACACAATCCTCCTCCTCCTCCTCCCCCTCCTCCTCTTCCTGTGCGATGGGTGGGACAGAAGGAACACTGTCTGGGTAAAGGGGGCCTTGAGAGGCAAGGAAGTCCTCCTCTTCCTGCCTCTGTTCTGCCTCAAGTGCCCTGTCCATTATTCCACGCAGCGTGTGCTCCAACAGGTGGACAAGAGGTACAGTGTCACTGATGCATGCACTGTCACTGCTCACCATCCTCGTGGCCTCCTCAAATGGTGCCAGGACAGTGCATGCATCCCTGATCATGCCCCACTGGCGTGGTGAAAAAAACCCGAGCTCCCCTGACCCTGTCCTGGTGCCGTAGTCGCACAGGTACTCATTGATGGCCCTCTGCTGCGTGTGCAGCCGCTGCAGCATGGCCAACGTTGAGTTCCACCTGGTGGGCATGTCACATATAAGGCGGCTCTTGGGCAGGTTCAACTCCTTTTGCAGCTCAGCCAGGCGAGCACTGGCATTATAAGATCTGCGGAAATGCACACAGACTTTCCTGGCCTGCCTCAGGACATCCTGTAAGCCCGGGTACCTGCCCAAGAACCGCTGCACCACCAGGTTAAGGACGTGAGCCATACAGGGCACATGGGTCAGTTGTCCCTGTCGGAGGGCGGAGAGGAGGTTGGTGCCATTGTCGCAAACCACCATTCCTGGCTTAAGCTGGCGTGGCGTCAACCACCTCTTGGCCTGCCCCTGCAGAGCAGACAGGACCTCTGCCCCAGTGTGGCTCCTGTCCCCCAAACACACCAGCGCAAGCACGGCATGGCATCTTTTTGCCTGCGTACTTGCGTAGCCCCTTGAACGCCTACGGAGCACCGCTGGTTCCGAGGACAAACCACAGGAAGAAGCCATGGAGGAAGAAGAAGAGGAGGGGGTGGAGGAGAGAGGTGTGTCACAACCAGTAGTAGCATTTTGGAGGCGTGGCGGTGGAACAACCTCCAACACTACTGCACCTTGTCCTGCATCCTTCCCAGCTGGCAAAAGAGTGACCCAATGGGCCGTGAAAGAAAGGTAACGTCCCTGTCCATGCCTGCTGGACCATGAGTCAGCGGTAATATGCACCTTACCGCTGACCGCCCTGTCCAGCGAGGCCAAGACATTGCCTTCCACATGCCTGTAGAGAGCCGGAATCGCCTTCCGTGCGAAAAAGTGGCGTTTGGGAACCTGCCACTGAGGAACCGCACATTGCACAAACTCACGGAAGGGGGCCGAGTCTACCAACTGAAAAGGCAGCAGTTGAAGCGCTAGCAATTTAGCCAAGCTAGCATTCAACCGCTGGGCATGTGGATGGCTGGGAGTGAACTTCTTTCGACGGTCCAGCAGCTGGGGCAGGGAAATTTGCCTGCTAGAATCGGACGTTGGTGTACTGCTAGCAGAGTGCCCGCAAGTACTTGGCTGTGACACACCTAATTCTACACCTTCATTCCTCTCAGTGCAGGTTTCAGAGAGGACTGAAGGTATACTGGGGTTGGAGATCCCAGCTGATGCGGTGCAAGAAGAGGTCAGCTTTGTTCTTTGGTGTGGGTCTTTAAGGTAGGCTTGCCAACGAGCTGCATTGCAGGTCAACATATGTCTGATCAAGCATGTGGTGCCCAAGCGGCTGATGTTTTGGCCACGCGATATACGCTTGAGACATATGTTGCAAACAGCAGCTGTGCGATCTGATGCACTCGCCTCAAAAAAGGCCCACACCAAAGAACTTTTTGAATGACGGGCAGAGGCAGCGCCCTGCACAGGCGGAGCTCTGCGGTGTGATTCCGTCGGTGTGCTGCCCATACGCTGGCCACTCAAGGGCATCCTGCCTCGTTGGAGATGTGCCTCCTCCTCATCCTCCTCCTCCTCCTCTCTCCTATTAGGCACCCACGTGGAGTCAGTGACCTCATCATCCCCTCCCTCCTCATCACTGGAGCCAATCTGGCAGTATGCTGCAGCTGCTGGAGCATGACTGCCAGATTGGTGTCCTTCTTCAGCATCCCCTCTCTCTGCTCTCACGCTACTGCCTTCCTCTAGCTGGGTATCATCATCAGATCCTTCAAAACGCTGGGCATCCTCCTGGAGCATGTACCCAACACTGTGCTCAAACAGTTCGGGGGACTCCTCAGGAGGAGGACATGGTGGGTCTAGGGAAGGATTGACTAATGAAGATAATGATACCAGAGAAGAGGACGCTTTGGCAGCTGCTTTGCCAGTACCCTGAGCCTGGGTGAGAGAGGATGAGGAGGATGAGGTGGGCTTGGTCATCCACTCTGCCAAGTCTTCGGCATGATGTGGCTCAACATGTCCAGCTGCCGAAAAGAAGGACAAGCGTGTCCCATGGCCATGTGCTGATGACAATGCACCGCGTCCACGACCAGCACTGTTGCCCCCAGACACAGAGCCTGCTTGCCCTCTTTTTTTGCCTCCTGACTGTCTGCCTCTCCTTGTTTGCCTTCCAGACATTTTAATGGATGGCCTACAGGGAGATGGGAAAAAGAACAATAAGGGCTACCTTCAGGTGTATACTGTGCAGGAGGCTTAGCAACAATGACACTGACACTGTCCCCTGCCTATCCTTCTCTGTCCCTAAACACAAGGATTTGCAATATGCTTCAGCAAGATTGGTTTAGCACAGAACAGCACACTGACAGTTTCCCTCACTGTCCTTCTCTGTCCCTACAAACAAGATTTAGCACAGAATAGCATACTGATAGTTTCCACGAGTGTCCTTCTCTGTCCCTAAACTCAAGGATTTCAAATATGGAACAGCAAAATTGGTTTAGAACAGAATAGCACACTGACACTTTCCCTCACTGTCCTACTCTGTCCCTCCCTACAAACAAGATTTAGCACAGAATAGCACACTGATAGTTTCCACGAGTGTCCTTCTCTGTCCCTAAACTCAAGGATTTCAAATATGGAACAGCAAAATTGGTTTAGAACAGAATAGCACACTGACACTTTCCCTCACTGTCCTACTCTGTCCCTCCCTACAAACAAGATTTAGCACAGAATAGCACACTGATAGTTTCCACGAGTGTCCTTCTCTGTCCCTAAACTAAAGGATTTCAAATATGGAACAGCAAAATTGGTTTAGAACAGAATAGCACACTGACACTTTCCCTCACTGTCCTACTCTGTCCCACCCTACAAACAAGATTTAGCACAGAATAGCACACTGATAGTTTCCACGAGTGTCATTCTCTGTCCCTAAACTCAAGGATTTCAAATATGGAACAGCAAAATTGGTTTAGAACAGAATAGCACACTGACACTTTCCCTCACTGTCCTACTCTGTCCCTCCCTACAAACAAGATTTAGCACAGAATAGCACACTGATAGTTTCCACAAGTGTCCTTCTCTGTCCCTAAACTCAAGGATTTCAAATATGGAACAGCAAAATTGGTTTAGAACAGAATAGCACACTGACACTTTCCCTCGCTGTCCTACTCTGTCCCTCCCTACAAACAAGATTTAGCACAGAATAGCACACTGATAGTTTCCACGAGTGTCCTTCTCTGTCCCTAAACTCAAGGATTTCAAATATGGAACAGCAAAATAGGTTTAGAACAGAATAGCACACTGACACTTTCCCTCACTCTCCTACTCTGTCCCTCCCAACAAACAAGATTTAGCACAGAATAGCACACTGATAGTTTCCACGAGTGTCCTTCTCTGTCCCTAAACTCAAGGATTTCAAATATGGAACAGCAAAATAGGTTTAGAACAGAATAGCACACTGACACTTTCCCTCACTGTCCTACTCTGTCCCTCCCTACAAACAAGATTTAGCACAGAATAGCACACTGATAGTTTCCACGAGTGTCCTTCTCTGTCCCTAAACTCAAGGATTTCAAATATGGAACAGCAAAATTGGTTTAGAACAGAATAGCACACTGTCAGTTTCACTCACTGTCCTACTCTGTCCCTACAAACAAGATTTAGCACAGAATAGCACACTGACACTTTCCCTCACTGTACCTCTCTGTCCCTAAACTCAAGGATTTCAAATATGGTTCAGCAAGATTGGTTTAGAACAGAATAGCACACTGTCAGTTTCACTCACTGTCCTACTCTGTCCCTACAAACAAGATTTAGCACAGAATAGCACACTGACACTTTCCCTCACTGTACCTCTCTGTCCCTAAACTCAAGGATTGAAAATATGGTTCAGCAAGATTGGTTTAGAACAGAATAGCACACTGACACTTTCCCTCACTGTACCTCTCTGTCCCTACAAACGAGGTTTAGCACAGAATAACACACTGACACTCTCCCTACCTATCCTTATTTGTCCCTAAACACAAGGAATCCAGGATTAGTAAAGGAAAAAAAATGACACTGTCCCTGCCTATGCTTCTCTTTCCCTGCTCCGGAACACACTACACAAGGCCGCCGCGCTGGCGGCCTTTTATAGTGTGGGGCGTGTACTAAACCCCCTCAGCAATAATTGGCCACAGGCATCCTGCCTGTGGCCAATCATTGCTCTCCTCGCTGCCGGCGCTGTGATTGGCCAAGCATGCGGGGTAACAGTGCATGCTTGGCCAATCACAGCGCCTGGATGACACTGCGATGGCGTAGTGCATTGTGGGCCGTTCGCGTCACTCGAATTTGGCGCGAACGGCCCAAATCGTTCGATCTTCGTCGAACGATCGAACAGCCGATGTTCGAGTCGAACGTATGTTCGACTCGAACACAAAGCTCATCCCTATTTGTGGCCTTGCCCTTTGGGTAAGCCACCGCTCCCCGGGTATTTACGAAAGTTCTAGCTCCAGTACTAGCAAGGCTGAGGGGCCAGGGTATAGCAGTAACAGCATACCTAGACGACCTGCTGCTGGTAGATCAGTCAGTATCACGGTTAAACCAAGGGGTTCCAGAATGGTCAAGTATCTGGAACACCTGGGTTGGGTTCTCAACCTGGAGAAAATCATCCTTAGGTCCAGTAAAGAGACTGGAGTATTTAGGCCTGGATCATAGACACAGCCCAGAAAAGAGTGTTTTTGCCCCAGGCAAAAGCCAACGCTATAAGAACTGGTCCAGGTGATCAGGGCAAGGAAGGGTCCTCCCATTCGCCTTTGCATGAGGTTGCTAGGGAAGATGGTGGCTTCATTCGAAGAAGTTCCCTACACCCAGTTTCATTCAAGACTGTTGCAATACAGTATTCTGTCTGCTTGGAACAAGAAGACCCAAGCTTTGGATTATCCAATGAATCTGGCCCCAAAAGTGTGCCAGAATCTCAGTTGGTGGTTAATAACCAGGAATTTACAGAAAGGGAAATCCTTCAGTCTGGTTACCTGGAAAGTAGTAACAACAGATGCCAGCCTATGGGGCTGGGGAGCAATCCTAGAAGAGACCACTGTCCAAGGGAAGTGGTCAGAGTCTGAGAAAACCTTGCCCATCAACATCCTAGAGATTCGGGCAATACGTCTGGCTCTAATGGCCTTGACGTTAAGGTTACGGAATTGTTCCGTCAGGATACAGTCCAACAGTGGCCTATATCAGTGTTTCTCAACTCTAGTCCTCAAGGCGCCCCAACAGGTCATGTTTTCAGGCTTTCCATTACTTTGCACAGGTGATTTGATCAGTTTCATTGCCTTAGTAATTACCACAGCTGCTTCATCTTACGGAAATCCTGAAAACATGACCTGTTGGGGCGCCTTGAGGACTGGAGTTGAGAAACACTGGCCTATATAAATCAGCAAGAGGGCACCAGAAGTCACGCAGTCCAGAGGGAGGTGAACCATATTCTGGCTTGGGCAGAGGAACATGTTCCTTGCCTGTCCGCAGTCTTCATCCCAGGAGTGAAGAATTGGCAGGCGGATTTCTTAAGCCGCCAACAGTAGTTCCCGCGAAAATGGTCCCTACATCCCGATGTTTTTCTGGCCATATGACAGAGATGGGGTACCCCAGACGTAAATCTGTTGGCATCCAGATTCAACAAGAAGTTGGACAGCTTTGTGTCAAGAACAAGGCATCCACTCGCACTCGGTAATCCTAGTAGTTCCGGTGTGGCCCAGGAGATCCTGGTATTCAGAGATCATGAGGATGGCAGTAGGGGATTCGTTTACTAGAAATTAGACATGTGCATTCGTTTTCGTCCGAATGCATTTTCGTCCGAATTTCAGCTATTTTCGTTATCGTTTTAACAAACGAAAACTAAAGCACAGAATCCGAAAACCGAAAGATCCGACATAAACAAATGCTTTATTTTCGTCTTCGTTGCTACAACAGTTCGATATAGATAGGAGATTCGACGTGACGCTGACAATAACAATCTGTGTCTATCGAACCTGTGGTCGAATGTGCCTAACCTTAACTCTATTAGTCCAAGATTATTCTACATAGGAGAGAAAAGATTCGACATTATAGAGAGAAAAGATTCGACATAGGAGAGAAAGATTCGACATAGGAGAGAAAGATTCGACATAGGAGAGAAAAGATTCGACATAGGAGAGAAAAGATTCGACATAGGAGAGAAAAGATTCGACATAGGAGAGAAAAGATTCGACATAGGAGAGAAAAGATTTGACATTATAGAGAGAAAATATTCGACATAGGAGAGAAAAGATTCGACATAGGAGAGAAAAGATTTGACATTATAGAGAGAAAATATTCGACATAGGAGAGAAAAGATTCGACATAGGAGAGAAAAGATTTGTTATTATAGAGAGAAAAGATTCGACATAGAGAGAAAAGATCACTGCTGGAATTGGGTGGGGGAAGTAAAATAAAAATAAAGTTGATGATGAATGTTATTGGCTGATTGTAACCAAAGAGGAGGAGCAGTAAAATAGCTAGTGTGAGGGGGTTAGCTCGGCAGCGGGTGTGTGTGACCCCCGAGATGGGCTCCCCACACAAAAACAGGCCCAGCAAACGGAGGTTGTGGTTTTCAAAATCAAAAAGGTGCGGTTTATTTTCTATTTACAGTGACAAAACACAGCAAAGCAAAAGAAACAAACAAAATAAATCCTGGTCAACTTGACCTCTGACTAAACATACAGGTTTCCTAACTAACAACTGGGATCAGCCTAGTGCTGTCCTAGTCCCTAAGTCCCTGGTTTTAAATGTCCAAGCAAATAGCCACACAGGCTTTGTCTCACCGCACAGGGGTTCACTCTCCCTAGACAGTCCACACAGGTCTGGGTCCAGGCATGAGCTAACATCTAATGAAGCTGGGAGTTCTTATAGAGGCCTAAATGAGCTGACAAGCTTCAGCTGGTCTCATCAACTCCCTGTCTGCACGACGCCCCACACTCTCCCTAGAGGTATGAGTCATCCATGAGCCCACTAGCCTCAGCTGAGCTTATACAACTCTCCACCTAGTTGTATAAGTCGGCGTAAAGCCAGAATCTGGGCGAAATAAATCTACCCCCCTGGATGCAACCAGGTGACTTTACCTTCCTGCTGTCACATACCCCCCCTCTTGTTTTAACCTCGGGGTTGGAACACCAGCAATCAGGCATTCATGTACTCGAGACAAAGCATCCACATTCCCCATTTGAACGCCAGGGCGATGCTTTACTGTGAAGTTGAATTCCTGGAGGGCCAGGAACCACCTATTCACTCTTCTATTTGTTTCCTTGTTTTGAGCCATCCACTTTAACGGAGCGTGATCCGTAACCATGTCAAAGTGCCTACCTAGCAGGTAGTACCGAAGGGAATCTAGAGCCCACTTCACCGCTAAACACTCCTTTTCAAGGTGGCGTAATTTACCTCATGGGACTTCAACTTCCTGCTGAGGTAAATGACTGGGTGCTCTTCCCCGTTCCAGACCTGGGACAATACTGCTCCTAACCCCACATCTGACGCATCACTTTGTACGACAAAGTCTTTAGAGAAGTCGGGTGAGTACAACACTGGCTGGCTACATAAGGCTTGTTTCAAGAATTGGAATGCTGCCTCAGCCTCGGGGGTCCATTTAATCATGACCGACCCTTTCCCCTTCGTCAGGTTGGTTAGGGGCACAGCCTTAGAAGCAAAGTGGGGAATGAATCGCCGATAATACCCAGCGATTCCCAGAAAGGCTCGTACCTGCTTCTTGCTGTTGGGACGTGGCCAACTCTGGATGGCCTCGACTTTGTTGAGTTGGGGTTTTATTACTCCCCTCCCAATGGTGTACCCAAGATATTTGGCCTCCTCCTGCCCAATGGTACACTTCTTGGGGTTAGCCGTAAACCCCGCTTCCCGAACAGAGTCCAGGACTGCTTGCACTTTTGGCAGATGTGAGGCCCAATCTGTGCTATGGACAATTACGTCATCCAGGTAAGCCGCAGCATACTTCCGATGGGGCCTCAGCATCTGGTCCATTTTCCGCTGGAATGTGGCCGGCGCATTCTGTAACCCGAACGGCATTCTTTTATATTGGAACGCCCCGTCTGGGGTTACAAATGCGGTTTTCTCTTTGGCCGACTTGGCCAGGGGGATTTGCCAATACCCTTTTGTGAGGTCAAGAGTCGTCATGTATCGGGCTGTTCCCAGCCGGTCGATCAACTCATCTATACGTGGCATGGGGTAGGTGTCAAATTTTGTAACTTTGTTCAACTGACGAAAATCGTTACAAAATCGCCAGCTCCCATCCGGTTTAGGCACCAACACAATGGGACTAGACCAATCACTTTGGGACTCCTCTATCACCCCTAAGTTCAGCATTTTCTGTACTTCCTCCCGTATTGCCTCCCGTCGGGCCTCTGGGATCCGATAGGGTTTTAACTTCACCCTTTCACCGGGCGGGGTAATGATGTCATGCTCTACCCCAGATGTTTGTCCCGGCAGCTCAGAGAATACCTCCTTGTTGCGAAGCACAAACTCCTTAACCTCCTGTTGTTGGGGTTGTGACAAGGTGGCTGCTATTCCAACCTCAGGAATCACGCAACCAGTTTGAGCTGGTGACCAAGTGTCTGCGACTAGGGATGAGCTTCGTGTTCGAGTCGAACATACGTTCGACTCGAACATCGGCTGTTCGATCGTTCGACGAAGATCGAACGATTTGGGCCGTTCGCGCCAAATTCGAGTGACGCGAACGGCCCACAATGCACTACGCCATCGCAGTGTCATCCAGGCGCTGTGATTGGCCAAGCATGCACTGTGACCCCGCATGCTTGGCCAATCACAGCGCCGGCAGCGAGGAGAGCAATGATTGGCCACAGGCAGGATGCCTGTGGCCAATTATTGCTGAGGGTGTTTAGTACACGCCCCACACTATAAAAGGCCGCCAGCACGGCGGCCTAGTGTAGTGTGTTCCGGAGCAGGGATAGAGCAGCATAGGCAGGGACAGTGACTGTTATTTCTTTCTTGCTTAACCTGGATTCCTTTAGTTTAGGGAAAGAGAAGGATAGGTAGGGAGAGTGTCAGTGTGTTTTGTGCTTGTGCTATAGTGTGCTTAAAAAAAACATTTATTCTAGGGACAGAAAACTGTAGGTAGGGAGAGTGTCAGTTTCTTTCACTCTGCAAGTCCTTGTTTCCAGGGACCTGTAAGGACAGTGAGTGAATTGTCCTTGTGCTATATTGTGATTAAAAAAAACATTTTTTCTAGGGACAGAAAACTGTAGGTAGGGAGAGTGTTTTTTTTCTTTCACTCTGCAAGTCCTTGTTTCCAGGGACCTGTAAGGACAGTGAGTGAATTGTCCTTGTGCTATAGTGTGCTTAAAAAAAACATTTATTCTAGGGACAGAAAACTGTAGGTAGGGAGAGTGTCAGTTTATTTCACTCTGCAAGTCCTTGTTTCCAGGGACCTGGAAGGACAGTGAGTGAATTGTCCTTGTGCTATATTGTGATTAAAAAAAACATTTTTTCTAGGGACAGAAAACTGTAGGTAGGGAGAGTGTTTTTTTTCTTTCACTCTGCAAGTCCTTGTTTCCAGGGACCTGGAAGGACAGTGAGTGAATTCTCCTTGTGCTATATTGTGCTTAAAAAAAACATTTATTCTAGGGACAGAAAACTGTAGGTAGGGAGAGTGTCAGTTTATTTCACTCTGCAAGTCCTTGTTTCCAGGGACCTGGAAGGACAGTGAGTGAATTGTCCTTGTGCTATATTGTGATTAAAAAAAACATTTTTTCTAGGGACAGAAAACTGTAGGTAGGGAGAGTGTTTTTTTTCTTTCACTCTGCAAGTCCTTGTTTCCAGGGACCTGGAAGGACAGTGAGTGAATTCTCCTTGTGCTATATTGTGCTTAAAAAAAACATTTATTCTAGGGACAGAAAACTGTAGGTAGGGAGAGTGTCAGTTTATTTCACTCTGCAAGTCCTTGTTTCCAGGGACCTGTAAGGACAGTGAGTGAATTGTCCTTGTGCTATATTGTGATTAAAAAAAACATTTTTTCTAGGGACAGAAAACTGTAGGTAGGGAGAGTGTTTTTTTTCTTTCACTCTGCAAGTCCTTGTTTCCAGGGACCTGTAAGGACAGTGAGTGAATTGTCCTTGTGCTATATTGTGCTTAAAAAAAACATTTATTCTAGGGACAGAAAACTGTAGGTAGGGAGAGTGTCAGTTTATTTCACTCTGCAAGTCCTTGTTTCCAGGGACCTGTAAGGACAGTGAGTGAATTGTCCTTGTGCTATATTGTGATTAAAAATTTTTTTTTTCTAGGGACAGAAAACTGTAGGTAGGGAGAGTGTTTTTTTTCTTTCACTCTGCAAGTCCTTGTTTCCAGGGACCTGTAAGGACAGTGAGTGAATTGTCCTTGTGCTATATTGTGCTTAAAAAAAACATTTATTCTAGGGACAGAAAATTGTAGGTAGGGAGAGTGTCAGTTTATTTCACTCTGCAAGTCCTTGTTTCCAGGGACCTGTAAGGACAGTGAGTGAATTGTCCTTGTGCTATATTGTGATTAAAAAAAACATTTTTTCTAGGGACAGAAAACTGTAGGTAGGGAGAGTGTCAGTTTCTTTCACTGTGAAAGTCCTTGTTTCAAGGGACAGAGAAGGACACCTGAAGGTAGCCCTTATTGCTTTTTTCCCATCTCCCTGCAGGCCATCTATTAGAATGTCTGGAAGGCAAACAAGGAGAGGCAGACAGTCAGGAGGCAATAAAAGAGGGCAAGCAGGCTCTGTGTCTGGGGGCAACAGTGCTGGTCGTGGACGCGGTGCATTGTCATCAGCACATGGCCATGGGACACGCTTGTCCTTCTTTTCGGCAGCTGGACATGTTGAGCCACATCATGCCGAAGACTTGGTAGAGTGGATGACCAAGCCCTCCTCCTCCTCCTCATCCTCTCTCACCCAGGCTCAGGGTACTGGAAAAGCAGCTGCCAAAGCGTCGTCTTCCCTGGTATCAATGTCAGACAAATCATCAGTCACTCCTTCCCTAGACCCACCATGTCCTCCTCCTGAGGAGTCCCCCGAACTGTTTCAGCACAGTGTTGGGTACATGCTCCAGGAGGATGCCCAGCGTTTCGAAGGGTCTGATGATGAAACCCAGCTAGAGGAAGGCAGTAGCGTGAGAGCAGACAGAGGGGATGCTCAAGAAGGACACCAATCTGGCAGTCATGTTCCAGCAGCTGCAGCATACTGCCAGATTGGCTCCAGTGATGAGGAGGGAGGGGATGATGAGGTCACTGACTCCACGTGGGTGCCTAATAGGAGAGAGGAGGAGGAGGAGGATGAGGAGGAGGCACATCTCCAACGAGGCAGGATGCCCTTTGGTGGCCAGCGTAAGGGCAGTACACCGACGGAATCACACCGCAGAGCTCCGCCTGTGCAGGGCGCTGCCTCTGCCCGTCATTCAAAAAGTTCTTTGGTGTGGGCCTTTTTTGAGGCTAGTGCATCAGATCGCACAGCTGCTGTTTGCAACATATGTCTCAAGCGTATATCGCGTGGCCAAAACATCAGCCGCTTGGGTACCACATGCCTGACCAGACATATGTTGACCTGCCATGCAGCTCGTTGGCAAGCCTACCTCAAAGACCCACACCAAAGAACAAAGCGGACCTCTCCTTGCACCGCATCAGCTGGGATCTCCAACCCCACTATAACTTCAGTCCTCTCTGAAACATGCACTGAGAGGAATGAAGGTGTAGAATTAGGTGTGTCACAGCCAAGTACTTGCGCCCACTCTGCTAGCAGTACATCGACGTCCGATTCTAGCAGGCAAATTTCCCTGCCCCAGCTGCTGGACCGTCGAAAGAAGTTCACTCCCAGCCATCCACATGCCCAGCGGTTGAATGCTAGCTTGGCTAAATTGCTAGCGCTTCAACTGCTGCCTTTTCAGTTGGTAGACTCGGCCCCCTTCCGTGAGTTTGTGCAATGTGCGGTTCCTCAGTGGCAGGTTCCCAAACGCCACTTTTTCTCACGGAAGGCTATTCCGGCTCTCTACCGGCATGTGGAAGGCAATGTCTTGGCCTCGCTGGACAGGGCGGTCAGCGGTAAGGTGCATATTACCGCTGACTCATGGTCCAGCAGGCATGGACAGGGACGTTACCTTTCTTTCACGGCCCATTGGGTCACTCTTTTGGCAGCTGGGAAGGATTCAGGACAAGGTGCAGTAGTGTTGGAGGTTGTCCCACCGCCACGCCTCCAAAATGCTACTACTGGTTGTGACACACCTCTCTCCTCCACCCCCTCCTCTTCTTCTTCCTCCATGGCCTCTTCCTGTGGTTTGTCCTATGAACCAGCGGTGCTCCGTAGCCGTTCACGGGGCTACGCAAGTACGCAGGCAAAAAGATGCCATGCCGTGCTTGCGCTGGTGTGTTTGGGGGACAGAAGCCACACTGGGGCAGAGGTCCTGTCTGCTCTGCAGGGCCAGGCCGAGAGGTGGTTGACGCCACGCCAGCTTAAGCCAGGAATGGTGGTTTGCGACAATGGCACCAACCTCCTCTCCGCCCTCCGACAGGGACAACTGACCCATGTGCCCTGTGTGGCTCACGTCCTTAACCTGGTGGTGCAGCGCTTCTTGGGCAGGTACCCGGGCTTACAGGATGTCCTGAGGCAGGCCAGGAAAGTCTGTGTGCATTTCCGCAGATCTTATAATGCCAGTGCTCGCCTGGCTGAGCTGCAAAAGGAGTTGAACCTGCCCAAGAACCGCCTTATATGTGACATGCCCACCAGGTGGAACTCAACGTTGGCCATGCTGCAGCGGCTGCACACGCAGCAGAGGGCCATCAATGAGTACCTGTGCGACTACGGCACCAGGACAGGGTCAGGGGAGCTTGGTTTTTTTTCTCCACGCCAGTGGGGCATGATCAGGGATGCATGCACTGTCCTGGCACCATTTGAGGAGGCCACGAGGATGGTGAGCAGTGACAGTGCATGCATCAGTGACACTGTACCTCTTGTCCACCTGTTGGAGCACACGCTGCGTGGAATAATGGACAGGGCACTTGAGGCAGAACAGAGGCAGGAAGAGGAGGACTTCCTTGCCTCTCAAGGCCCCCTTTACCCAGACAGTGTTCCTTCTGTCCCACCCATCGCACAGGAAGAGGAGGAGGAGGAGGAGGAGGAGGAGGAGGATTGTGTCAGCATGGAGGTGGAGGCTGGCACTCAGCATCATCAGCAGCAGTCTTTTAGGGATGATTTACAGTCCCAAGAAACCAGTGGACTTGTACGTGGCTGGGAGGAGGTGGCTGCGGATCATGTCGTCCTTAGTGACCCAGAGGACTCCGGAGCGAATGCCTCAGCAAACCTACGCTGCATGGCCTCCCTGATCCTGCAAAGTCTGCGGAAGGATCCTCGTATTCTTCGGATCAAGGAGAGGGACCATTACTGGCTGGCCACTCTCCTTGATCCACGGTACAAGGGTAAGGTTGCGGACCTTATGTTACCGTCGCAGAGGGAGCAGAGGATGAGACAACTCCGGGAGGCCTTGCAGAAAGGTCTGTGCAACGCGTTCCCAGAGACTGGGAGGTTGCAAACTCCTGGTCCTGGACAACGAGTTGCTGAGGCTTCGGCCAGTCAAAGAAGGAGCGGTGGGGAAGGTGGCCGTCTGACCGATGCGTTCAGACAATTCTTTAGTCCGCAGCCCCAAAGTATGATCGGTTCCAGCAACCATCGCCAGCGTCTGATAAACATGGTGCAGGAATATCTAGGGGCAAGGTCAGACTTGGACACCTTCCCCACCGAAAATCCTCTGGCTTACTGGGTCTTGAGGATGGATCACTGGCCAGAGCTTGCACAGTATGCAATTGAGCTACTGGCCTGTCCTGCATCCAGCGTTCTTTCGGAACGCACATTCAGTGCTGCTGGAGGATTTGTCACGGATCACAGGGTGCGCCTGTCCACCGACTTGGTTGATCGACTGACTTTCATCAAGATGAACCAGTCTTGGATCACCACCAGCTACCACACACCTGATGCTGATATAACAGACTAATTGATTTTAACATGTCACATCCCTTCAAGACTGATGCTGATGCTGAGTGCCTGTGCTGTTATGTTGACTGGCTATCCTCCTCCTCCGAGTCCTCAATGATACGATTGATGATGATAGCTTGTAAGATCATTTTTGTTTATGGGTGCCGCCACCAGTGCCTAACGCCCAATTTTTCAGCCCCTGTTTAACAGGGGCGTGTAATTACAATTTTTGAAGCAATACTTTGCAACAGGGCTCATTGCTGTGCTCCAAGTACAGTATCTGTGAGGAGTTGCAGTGTTGTGCCACCAGTGCCTAAGGCCCAATTTTTCAGCCCCTGTTTAACAGGGGCGTGTCATTACAATTTTTGAAGCAATACTTTGCAACAGGGCTCATTGCTGTGCTCCAAGTACAGTATCTGTGAGGAGTTGCAGTGTTGTGCCACCAGTGCCTAAGGCCCAATTTTTCAGCCCCTGTTTAACAGGGGCGTGTCATTACAATTTTTGAAGCAATACTTTGCAACAGGGCTCATTGCTGTGCTCCAAGTACAGTATCTGTGAGGGGTTGCAGTGTTGTGCCACCAGTGCCTAAGGCCCAATTTTTCAGCCCCTGTTCAACAGGGGCATGTAATTACAATTCTTGATCTAATAATTCACAGCAGGGCCCATTGCTGCACCCACCAAGAGTAACTGTCAGGGCTTACAGTGTTGTGGCACCAGCACCACCATCAAAGGCCCAATTTTTACTACCACTGTTCAACAATTATATGTAATTAAAATTCCTGATATAATAGTTGACAGCAGGGCGTTCCAGCACCAACCAAGAGTAACTGTGAGTGCTTACAGTGTTGTGCCAACACCAACAACTAAGGGGCCTATTTCTGCAGAGTATATACGGCAGGTCCCTACTTTCAAACATCCAACTTACAAACGACTCCTACTTGCAAACGCAAGAAGACAACAGGAAGTGAGAGGAAATCTACCACTAGGAAGGAAAATTCTCTCCTGTAAGAATAAATATGGGAGAAAGGTGTCTCCTCTGTACTGATGCTTTATCAGCAATCCTTGTTTCAAGAAAAAGACCACATTTCAAAAAGAGTTGTCATTGGGACGGAAAGTGAGGTGAAATGTTCTGAACAGGGGCACAGACAGCAAAACAAATGTTACAGGGGTGATAACCCTTACCTATGTTTTCCAAAAAGTTTAAAAATAGATTTTTGGTCTGGAGCTACACTTCAACAATGTACCTGTTCAAAATTACAAACAGACTCTACATAAGAACAAACCTACAGTCCCTGTCTTGTATGCACCGCCTGTATAGGGCTGTTCAGAGTATATAGGGCCTTTTTTATTTTATGTGCGGGGTTCCCCTTAATATCCATACAAGACCCAAAGGGGCTGGTAATGGGCTGGGGTAGGGGGGGGGCATGGGGTAGCTATGCCATTTTTCTTAAAGAATTTCATCCATATTACCGGGACCAGACATTACATTAAAGCCGCAAGCAGTTTTAAATGGCTTTTTTTTCCTTTAGAAGTGTCATTTTGTGCAGGGACAGTTCTAAACACGGGAAACACGTGGCACTTCACAGGCATACTTTAGACACCCCCCAGGTACGATATTTAAAGGAATATTTGACTTTTTTTTTTTCACTTTATGCATCATTAAAATGACTGCTCCCGAAAAACGACCGTTTTTAAAACTTCTTTTTGCATTGATACATGTCCCCTGGTGCAGAACCCGGGTTCCCAAACCCTTTTTAGGACAATAACATGCATAATAGTTGTTATAATTAGCACTTTAGAATTCGAACGTTCGCATCCATTGTATTTAATAGGGTTCTAATGTTCGTTCGAACTTTCGGTCCGTTCGCGGGTTCTGGTGCGAACCGAACCCGGGGGTGTTCGGCTCATCACTATCTGCGACTAGGGACTCTCTATCCCTCCAGGCTTTCAACAGATTAACGTGATAGATCTGTTCGGGCTTTCGCCTTCCTGGTTGTCTGACCTTGTAATTCACTTCGCTCACTTTTTCCATTATCTCGTAGGGGCCTTGCCATTTGGCAAGGAATTTACTTTCAACCGTAGGGACAAGTACCAGTATCCTATCCCCCGGGGAAAAGGTACGGGTCTTGGCTCCACGGTTGTACACTCTCTGCTGTGCTAACTGCGCTTGGGCCAAATGTTCCTTCACGATGGGCATTACCTGTGCAATTCGGTCTTGCATCAGGGCGACATGCTCAATCACACTCCTGTGGGGAGAACTCTCACTTTCCCAAGTTTCCTTGGCAATATCCAACAGCCCTCTTGGGTGTCTCCCATACAGTAACTCAAAGGGGGAGAATCCGGTAGAGGATTGGGGCACCTCCCTAATAGCAAACATCAAATAAGGAAGTAGACAGTCCCAATCCTTTCCATCTCTATCCACCACTTTCTTCAACATTTGTTTTAGGGTTTTGTTGAATCTTTCAACCAGCCCATCGGTTTGGGGGTGATACACAGATGTACGTAATTGCGTCACTTTGAACAATTTACACAGCTCCTTCATAACCCGGGACATAAAGGGTGTACCTTGGTCCGTAAGCAGTTCTTTACAAATACCCACCCGGCTAAACACAAGAGATAGCTCTTTGGCTATGGTTTTGGCCGAGGTATTTCGGAGAGGGATCGCTTCTGGATAACGGGTGGCATAGTCCATTATAACTAATATGTACTGGTGCCCCCTAGCGGACTTGATTATAGGACCTACCAAATCCATGGCGATCCTCTCAAACGGGACCTCAATGATGGGTAGAGGGACCAGCGGGCTACGGAAATGTGGCATCGGGGCCGACCTCTGACACACAGGGCAGGAGGAACAATAACTTTCTATGTCCTTCATCACCCCCGGCCAATAGAATCTCTGTAATACCCTCTCTCGGGTTTTCTCTGTCCCCAGATGACCTCCAAGAATGTGCCCATGGGCCAACTCCAACACCAACTTCCTGTAAGGTTTGGGCACCACAAGCTGCTCAACGGTTTCTTCTGCCCTTTTTGCCACCCGATACAGTAGGTCCTTTTCTACGCTGAAGTATGGGTAAGTGCAGGTATTATCTGGGTTCACTAACTCGCCATCTATTTTCACTACGTTTTCCCGTGCCTTTATTAGGGCAGGGTCTTTCAACTGTTCTGTGGCAAAGTTTTCCCTGTGAACCTCAAGATCAGAAAACTCCACAGACGGTAGGTTTTCGTCTGAGGAGGTGGGCTCCTCTCCAGTTTCTTGAGTCTCCCCTGCCAATACTGATAAGGGAAATTCCGGAGAGTCCTCACCACTCTCAGGGGAGTTCTGGCTATCACATTCCTGGTACATAGGGGCACCAGTGGGGGGCTCAGGATCATCCCACAGTTCCCAGAACTTCGGAAAATCCCTTCCCACAATGGCGTCATGCGGTAACTGAGATACTAAGCCCACTGGATGAGAGAGGGTACCTTTGGGGGTCTCGAAACACACTGTAGTCACTGGATACTCTCGGGTGTCCCCATGCACACAAATAACAGCTACCTTGCTATTCCCAGAGACCTCTGTTTTAACTAACTCAGCCTTTATCAGGGTCACAAGGCTACCTGAATCCAGCAATACCACAACATTTCTACCATTAACACACATTTTGCATAAATGTTTCTCAGTTCCTCGAATGGCAGTGCATGCGACTGTCGCACACAGCGACTGACGTCTGCCCGTCAGAAAGTCACACTGCATGGGTTCCTCCACAACCGGGCAATTGGCTGCAATATGTCCCGCTTGCCGGCAGCGGTAGCAAACGATCCTTCTTGCGGCCTCTTGAGCCGCTGATTTCCCAGGCTGTTCTCGCCAAACTTGGGGTAGAGCTCCCACCCTCTCTCTCTCTCCACCCTCACCCCTTGGAATCCTCTTATCCGCCCCTGGGGATGGTCTGGTCTTAGGGTGGAAAGTCTGAGTGTCTCTGGAAGAGGCCGTCAGGTTCTCTGTAGCCAAGTATTTCTCCACACGATCCACAAGACCATCGGCCGTCTCTGGGTCTCCATGGCTTACCCACTTTTGGATGGCAGTAGGAAGAGCTCTCAAAAACCGATCCATTACAACACGTTCCACAATCTTTGGTGCGGACAAAGTCTCTGGCTGTAGCCACTTTCTGCTCAGGTGAATGAGATCATACATTTGAGACCTGGGGGGTTTTCCAAGCTGGAAAGTCCAGTTATGCACACGCTGAGCCCGGACAGCCTGGGTGACACCCAGCCTTGCCAATATTTCAGCTTTTAGCATCACATAGTCTTTTGCTTGGTTAGGCTCTAGGTCATAGTAAGCTTTCTGCGATTCACCAGTTAACAGAGGAGCCACCAGTCCAGCCCACTGCTCCTCAGGCCACTTTTCTCTTTCAGCGGTCCTTTCAAATGTGGTCAAAAATACCTCTGGATCATCCTCTCCAGTCATTTTTGTCAATAAACGACTCACCCCAAAGGACGCGGTATTAGTGGGACGGCTTTCCTCACTGGTCTGCGGACGTTGCTGCATTACTGCTTCCATCTGTTGTTGTAGTCTCTGCTCTTGCTTCTGCAACAGGTCTATGAAGCGGGCCTCAGATTGCTGCTGGGCTTGTTGCTGAGCCTCCAGACTCTGTTGCAAAGTTGCGTTTGTCTGCTGCTGGGCTGCAAGGCTCTGTTGATGAGCTTGCTGCTGGGCTGCGAAGTTCTGTTGTTGAGCTGCAAGGCTCTTTTGCAAACCTGCATTTGTCTGCTGTTGATTGGCATTTGCTAGAGCCAGCTGCTTCAGTATCTCCTCCATGCTGGCTTAAAAAAAACTGCCCGCATTCTCCACCAACTGTGAGGGGGTTAGCTCGGCAGCGAGTGTGTGTGACCCCCGAGATGGGCTCCCCACACAAAAACAGGCCCAGCAAACGGAGGTTGTGGTTTTCAAAATCAAAAAGGTGCGGTTTATTTTCTATTTACAGTGACAAAACACAGCAAAGCAAAAGAAACATAAACAAAATAAATCCTGGTCAACTTGACCTCTGACTAAACATACAGGTTTCCTAACTAACAACTGGGATCAGCCTAGTGCTGTCCTAGTCCCTAAGTCCCTGGTTTTAAATGTCCAAGCAAATAGCCACACAGGCTTTGTCTCACCGCACAGGGGTTCACTCTCCCTAGACAGTCCACACAGGTCTGGGTCCAGGCATGAGCTAACATCTAATGAAGCTGGGAGTTCTTATAGAGGCCTAAATGAGCTGACAAGCTTCAGCTGGTCTCATCAACTCCCTGTCTGCACGACGCCCCACACTCTCCCTAGAGGTATGAGTCATCCATGAGCCCACTAGCCTCAGCTGGGCTTATACAACTCTCCACCTAGTTGTATAAGTCGGCGTAAAGCCTGAATCTGGGCGAAATATATCTACCCCCCTGGATGCAACCAGGTGACTTTACCTTCCTGCTGTCACACTAGAATGACGAAGATTCGACAAAGCATCGAAAGTTAGAAGATTCGACGGTGCAGCAAAACTGTACGACGCTGCAATCGTACATTTCCGGTCAAATGCATCCGCCCATAGGCTATAGAAGAATTCTAATGTTGGTTGACTAGTAATAGTAATGAATAAATATAATTATTACTAGTCATACAACATTAGAATTCTTCTATAGCTTGTGGGCGGAACATTCGACCGGAAATGTATGATTGCAGCGTTGTACAGTTTCACTGCTCCGTCGAATCTTCTTTGAACATTCGACAGACACCATAAGCCTTCAATGACAGATTCGACCTTAATTAATTCAGATTTTTGGACGAATGCAATTTCTAACGAAAAACGAAATAAATAAAAACGAATTTCGGGAGTAACTAAATAAATTTATTTTTCGGACGAAAACGAAATTCCGAAACGAAATATTTCAGTGTGCACATGTCTACTAGAAATTAAGCTGGCCTTGAGTACGATCAAGGGTCAGATCTCGGGCCTTGGCAGTATTTTTCTGAAGGCCATTTGCTTTGAATTCTTTGGTCCGGGCCTTTATACAAGGGGTAACTCTGATAAGTCCGCCAGTCAGGTCACCATTGTGCCCATGGGATTTGAATCTAGTTCTGTCAGATTTGCAAAGACAGCCCTTTGAGCCAATACATAGTATTCCTTTGATTCTTTTGACAAAGAAATTGGTGTTCTTAGTTGCAGTAACCTCCGCAAGAAGAGTGACAGAATTGGCTGCTTTTTCCTGTAAAGAGCCATACTTGATTATTCATAAGGACAAGGTGATGTTGTGTCCTCAACCAACCTTTTTGCCTAAGGTAGTGTCAGGGTTTTCATCTGAATCAATATGTTTCCCTGCCTTCCTTTTTTCCAGGACCTCGTTCTGCAGAAGAAAGATTGTTACATTCTCTCGATGTAGTAAGAACAGTCAAGGCCTATCTGAAGGCCACAGCTCAGATACGGAAAACTGATGTTTTGTTTGTGCTGCCAGAAGGCCCCAGAAAGGGCCAGGCAGCTTCGAAATCAACTATTGCTAAGTGGATTCGTCAGGTGATTAGTCAGGCTTATAATCTGAAGAAAAGGGTTCCCGCCTTTTCAGGTTAAAGCGCACTCTAACAGGGCAGTCAGTGCTTCATGGGCAGTGCATCACCAAGCCTCTGTAGCTCAGATTTGCAAGGCCGCTACTTGGTCGTCAGTACATGCATTCACAAAATTCTATCAGATGGATGTAAGTGTGCAGGAGGATGCCGCCTTTGGGCGCATTGTGCTGCAGGCAGCAGTATAGGTCCTAACGCCTGGCGGCGGGTGTTTTGCTTTGTGTGTCCCTCTCCTCAGAAGGCATTGCTTTGGGACCTCCCACATAGTTATGACTATGGTGCTCTGTGTCCCGTGATGTACGAAAAAGTAAACAGGATTTTTATAACAGCTTACCTGTAAAATCCTTTTCTTCGAGAATATCATGGGACACAGAGGTCCCGCCCCTCTTATTGGGATATATATATATATATTGCTTTGCTACAAAAACTCTGGTACTCCCTGGATGGGAGGGGCTATATAGGGAGGGGGACTTCCTGTCTTTTGTGTGTGCGAGTGTCCATCACCTAAAGGTGGCGTATAACCCACATAGTTATGACTATGGTGCTCTGTGTCCCGTGATGTACTCGAAGAAAATGATTTCACAGGTAAGCTGTTATAAAAATCCTATTTTTACCTTTTTTTGTCATGGAGTTTTGTACTGGGTGCTCCTCAATACCTAACCCAGAGTTTTGCCATCTATTGCATATGCGCTGAAACACCATCAGAGAGGCAGCAGCCCAAGACCAGAACAAGGTCCATCTACATGGCACCTTCACTGCACATCAGCCTCTGCGATGGAGGACTGATTTCCTCAACATATTCAGTAATATCAATACCTAATTTCTATTAGACCAGCGCCATCATACCTACACATCAGTAACTTCAAACAGTCAGCAATGGCAGTCCATGTACTGTATCTCTCTAAGAGAAGTCTTTCTTTCTACTGCATACTCTGTAAATAGGATGTGGATTGCTAAGAGATTTCATGGAGTGCTGGACAAGTTCAATACATCTGAATTAAATACAGCAGATAACTGCACTCTGTATGTTTTACTTTACATTACTCAGTCAGCTTACAATACCACAAAGGTAAGTGCCTGTTATCTCAGGACGAAGATAAGGTATAATGCTTATATTTAGAGCTTATCAGATACTCTGGTTGTAAAAATATTTACCATGCTCACTGCTGTATGCTCTAGATAAAAAAGACCAGCAATTATTATTTTATATATTTGTAGCCCCCTGATCCTAAAAATAGGGCTATAATGTAAATTTAGTTTTTGGCTGAGCTGTAAACAGCTCAGATTGATTGTGTATAGTTTATTTGGCTCTGCCCTAAACTTGGCTGAGTTGTGCATTTCTCACTGTTGCCAGTAGGTGTCACTGGTACCATAGGCAAATATGAGAATAACAACAAGGTTGAGCTGTAATGCATATTCTTTTTCCATAAACAGCCCAGCAGGAGGTTCCTGGCTGCTGTGCATTCTAGTGTAGCGGGGGTCTAAATTTAGGGGGATACACCTGGGTGGTAGTATGACCCAGGTGTGTGTAAATCATAGAGGATTTAGACCACTTTCAGTCATGGAGGACTTTGGTGGTGTACTATTCTCCTTGGCCTGGGGCGGCGGTGTTCCCACAGGTCGAGGTAGAATCACTGCCGCAGTGCTGTCCTTTTTGTCCCATTCCGGCGGTGGTATAGCGGGGGCGGAGAACCTGCTGTGGCGTCACGGGAGGAGATAAAGACAAGGTCTTCTTCTCGAGCGAGCGCCCAGGCACCTTAGGCCTGGGTGCGGGCGATCCGGAGTTCCAGCCCAGGCGCCCTAGGCCTGGTCGGAGCGGAGTTGGCATCCATCCCAGGCACCTTAAGCCTGGGGTGAGGTACTACACCGGAGGCCTGGGGCCCAGTGACTTCGACTGGGCTCCGCAAGGGCGGATGAGTCCGAGGGACCCTGAGGTGGATGGGGCCCATGTCTGAGGTGAGGAGGCCGGAGAGGTTACCCGTCTGAAGAGTCCGGAGCAGCATCAACCCGGTGACGGAGGGGCCTCTGGTAACTCCCTTGGAGGGACATATTCCCCCTGACAGGGGCCACAACGCAGCGAAGGTACTCCAATTCATGTTCTTCAGAGTCGCTGGTAGAGACTCACAAGTTTCAAGTTCCTCTCTCTAGCCAATGGCTATAGCAACCGCTGGTGAAACCACAGTGGTTTAGTTTTATCATTAGGACAGTGCCTCAATCTGCTCACCCCACCGTATTGAACTGTTTATGGATCTCAACTAGTTGGCTGACAAAGAACTGTTTATTGTGTGTTACAATAAAACAAGCGTTGGATCTTTATCGGTGTGTGGAACTCTGGTTAATGGGAGTGAAGGGGAGTGTCAGCACAGCAAGACTTGGTTGTGAATAGAAACACACAGGCTCGAGAAGAATAACTGGTACTGGCTTTCACCTCACCTGCTGCAATGGGGAGGACATGGGCCGTAGCGCATCTCACCCTCACGTACAACATACCCCTAGACCAAAAAGAGGGGGTGAGGCCGCTACACGTGGGGGCTCATAAGTCCGGGATGATGTGTGTTTTAACCATGGAACTGAGAACGGCTGTGTTTGAACTTTGCTGCCCGGAAGAGTTCCGAGTGGGTCGGCCATGTGATCGGCCAGAGAGCATCCCTGTTCAAAGTCGTGGACATGACCCTAAGACGGGAAAGGCCCACGCAGAAGAGCGAGAAGAGGAGAAATCCAGCCGTGTGACGTACTACACGTGGGGCTTTTACTGCACTGCGCCATGAGGCACCCCATAGCTGCGCAGTTCGTGGGCGGAGACGGATAGAAGCCTGCGAAAACGTGCAAGTTGTGGGAGGAGTCTGGCCATGTGAGGAGATACACGTGGAGACTTTGGCGCGTGGTCAGTGCGTGATGGAGCAGCAGATAGTCGGGATGGCCTCAAGCTCCCCGTGGATTCCGGTTCCCTACCCCACGAAGATGACTGCTTTTGCTGCTCCCCTTACAAACACGGGGATAAGACTTAGACCCCGACGGCAGTTGGCTCTGTACACTTGCAGAGACACGGAGGCCCTCTGCGTGATCTGTCCCGGGTGCTCGGGACTGGTGGTCAACCTGAAGCCATTCGGGCGTTGCGGGGCATGCAAGCAGTTTCTATTCGAGGTGGAGCCATCCACAGTAAGGCCCCGGGCCCTTCGCCTCAACTGCCTCACAGGTACCGCTACTCCGGAATGGGATATCCAGGCCTTTGCGGAGGTCCCCGTACGCACTGACCAGGGCGACGTGACTGCCCAACCAGAGACTGAGAAAGAAAATTCCAAGGATGCTGCTTCGGTCACCACAGATTCCCTGCTCCCACCTCCGAAGAGGAAAGTCGGCCTGGTACAGGCGTCCTGTGGTCGTGGTCGAGCTTCACCCCGTCGCTTGCCGGGCCTGGATGGATCCGGTTGGAAGAGTCCTGGACATCCCAGTTCTACGAAAGGTCAAGGTGAGCCAGGGGCTGGGACTGTGGTGGTGGTTGGAGGTGTCGGGGGTCCACAGTCGGTGGAGCCCGCTAGGGAGGGTAGTTCCACGTCTACTAGGGACTACCTCCCCGCAGAGATGTATGACACCTCCGACCTAGAATCGCTGTCGGACTGTGGAGAGGACGGTGAAATAGATGAACTTTTTCACCGCAAAGGCTGGTACAAAATGCCATTGCCTGTGTTACGTGCACCACGGGATCTGCCTATGTCCACGGGAGACAGCACGCCCCGGGCGGAAGCCCCGGAGCTCACGAGGAAGCCTAGTCCTTCGCTTGTCATTTCACCACCTGCAGCATCACCCGTTCCGGTGGCGGGGACACAGCGCGCATCACTACGGGCACCAAGATTCAAACCGACGGAGGTAGTGAAAGTACCTCGGCATCCAGAGGCCCTTGTTCCGCCAGGAGAAGGTGAGCGGGCCACAATGCCTCCTTTGGCCCAACTGCAGCGGCTCTTCTGCCAGAGGGTCGCCCGTGAGTACGGATGGGAATATCCTTACTTGCCTCGGGACTTACTTTTTGAGGTCGAAGTCCTGCGACAGAGATGGTATGACGAGTTTGTTTGGGAGAAGCTTAAAGTGCCGCATGCCCGCCGGTACTTGTCCTGTTCACCATCAGTGTCCAAACAATTCAGGGACTGTAGAGCAGAATGGATGTGGGGCCGTCATATCCACGCAGACAAGGTGCTTATATGCCGGAAGGATGGAGAGGACATTGATTATTCAGTGGAAACTTTTGATAAGCATCTGAAGCCCCTGTTCTTGCCGCACCCGAAATTTTATTTGTGCGGAGAGAAAAGAGAAAAAAAAAAAAAAAAACTCTCCTGTATGTTCTTCTGCTGCTGAACTTTCTGGAAGTGTTTTACCAGAATATCAGAACTGGGCCCTAGTTTTTATTTGGGCTTTTCTACTCTTTGGAGGAATGAGAGCTGTTTTGTTTTGTTCTCTCTTTCTTCATACATCAGAGACACAGACTTTGGGGTAGAATCAGAGTAGGGACGCAGGAAGAGGGAAGTTTGCCTGGAAGATTTCACCAAGTGTCATTACCGCGGCACTGTCACCAGGTGGCAGTGTTGCGCAACGGCTGTTTGTTGTTTTTTTTTTACATTTGCATCACCTTACTCATTGGAGCGAATGGGTCCCTCGGCTGATGGACCCATTCATTCCAAATTAACACAAATGTGTTAGGATGTTGTGTTTTTGTTTCCCTTCTGCAGGAGATTCATCTGTCAAGACTGCTGAGTATGGGGTGGTACTTAGACAGTAATGGGAGGGATTGTATATGTGTATATGTTCAGATGGTTTTATTGAAAAGTTTTATTATTTCATGTTCCCTTTCCCTTGAGCAGGTCTTGGCACAATTAGGATTCAAATTTTGAGGGATGGCCTCTGTGGTCAGGCTTATGTTACCACTTTTTGGAAGGCATGGGTTTGCACCAGACGCTGGGGACCAGCGTCAAATCACTGGGGGGAGAGTGTAGCGGGGGTCTAAATTTAGGGGGATACACCTGGGTGGTAGTATGACCCAGGTGTGTGTAAATCATAGAGGATTTAGACCACTTTCAGTCGTGGAGGACTTTGGTGGTGTACTATTCTCCTTGGCCTGGGGTGGCGGTGTTCCCACAGGTCGAGGTCGAATCACTGCCGCAGTGCTGTCCTTTTTGTCCCATTCCGGCGGTGGTATAGCGGGGGCGGAGAACCTGCTGTGGCGTCAGGGGCAAGTTCCTAGCGCTGAAGCGCTCAATTTTTATCATTGCCTGATTATTTTCATTTTGTGGTACGCATATATGTAACCAAGGGGACATCTGGGGATTATTATTACAATAAATTGTTAAACAGTACTACCCTATGTAGATTGTCCTTTTTCCTCATATATGTCAGCGGCACCATTGATTTAATATTGTGGATAAGAAGACAGGACACATTAAAGGAGGATGTCTTATTTATGCCCATATTAATTCAACATCTGGTGAGTGCATCCCCATTAGGGGACTTTCAATCCCCCCACTTGGTGACACACTTGGTGAAAGGAGCACTGGAATTAAGATTTGAATCCATCATGACCAGATCCACCATCCACTATCTACACTACCTGTATGATTGAAAATTATATAGAAGACGCACAACTGAACATTTGTTCGTAGCGCTGCTACAGTTTTACTTTTGAACTTTTAATTAAGTTTTTTTTTGATTACTGTTTTATTCCATTCACGTTTGATTTTAAGCGGCTGCTAATTTTGACATCTTAATTATTTATTGCTTTCATCTTTGTGGTTTTGTCAGTAGCGCAGAGTGATACTAAGAAGGGGGGCCATTATTTAGTATCTTTCATTTTAGTATATATTCTGTAATGAAGTTTGATAATGATATGATGTGATGCAGCGGCTTCACAAATTGATGCAAAGCCACCGCACACATCAGACCAGTGCAAGTATGTCGTTTGATTATGATAGTCAAAGATTAATAGCGGTAATGATAACAATAATACATCACCACTGAAAATGTTAATACTCATGATAATAATAATAATAAAACTCATAATAATAATGATCATAACATTAACTCTAGTATCGATATGCTTTAATCAAAAACACGTCAATTCATAGTCGGATAATAAAAGGCAATGTTGGTACAAAAATTAAAAATTGATAATCAAGGAGGAGCATATATGTATAATCACATAGACATGATCGACAAAGCAGATCCAGAATAACATAGTACATCCAATATAATCCTCAGTATATGACATTATAATAAAATATTAAATTTAAAATCCATGATTATGACAAGCTTGTCTAGGCACCCTTGTTGTAGACTCTACGCGTTTTGTAGCCTGAAGCTACTCATCAGGAGTTTGGATGCAATGGTTGAACTATAATTAACAAGAGGACCATTAGCATATAATGTCTTCAAAGGGACACAACTATGAAAGAGGAACCACACATTTAATCAGAGACTTACGGTTCTGCTCATGGACTAGGCCCAATTCTGAGATGGAAAGGCAGCTGGTCTAGACAGAATGTCTCACCCGGGGTTGAGATGGGGAGTTCCCCCACCCCCTTCCCCCCCATATTGTGTCGGGGGGAATTCTGATGTTGACCCGGGGAAACAGCCGAGAGATCTATGACCACCACATAACAACAAACCCCACATGTATGTGTCGAATGTGTGCTATAACAGGTGGTGATCCTATAAAATGAAAAACATAAAATGTAAGGATATATGTATATATATATATATATATATATATATATATATTGTGAGGGGGTTAGCTCGGCAGCGGGTGTGCGTGACCCCCGGGGTGGGCTCCCCACACAAAAACAGGCCCAGCAGACGGAGGTTGTGGTTTTCAAAATCAAAAAGGTGCGGTTTATTTTCTATTTACAGTGACAAAAACACAGCAAAGCAAAAGAAACATAAACAAAATAAATCCTGGTCAATTTGACCTCTGACTAAACATACAGGTTTCCTAACTAACAACTGGGATCAGCCTAGTGCTGTCCTAGTCCCTAAGTCCCTGGTTTTAAATGTCCAAGCAAATAGCCACACAGGCTTTGTCTCACCGCACAGGGGTTCACTCTCCCTAGACAGTCCACACAGGTCTGGGTCCAGGCATGAGCTAACCCCTAATGAAGCTGGGAGTTCTTATAGAGGCCTAAATGAGCTGACAAGCTTCAGCTGGTCTCATCAACTCCCTGTCTGCACGACGCCCCACACTCTCCCTAGAGCTATGAGTCATCCATGAGCCCACTATCCTCAGCTGGGCTTATACAACTCTCCACCTAGTTGTATAAGTCGGCGTAAAGCCTGAATCTGGGCGAAATATATCTACCCCCCTGGATGCAACCAGGTGACTTTACCTTCCTGCTGTCACATACCCCCCCCTCTTGTTTTAACCTCGGGGTTGGAACACCAGCAATCAGGCATTCATGTACTCGAGACAAAGCATCCACATTCCCCATTTGAACGCCAGGGCGATGCTTTACTGTGAAGTTGAATTCCTGGAGGGCCAGGAACCACCTATTCACTCTTCTATTTGTTTCCTTGTTTTGAGCCATCCACTTTAACGGAGCGTGATCCGTAACCATGTCAAAGTGCCTACCTAGCAGGTAGTACCGAAGGGAATCTAGAGCCCACTTCACCGCTAAACACTCCTTTTCAACGGTGGCGTAATTTACCTCATGGGACTTCAACTTCCTGCTGAGGTAAATGACTGGGTGCTCTTCCCCGTTCCAGACCTGGGACAATACTGCTCCTAACCCCACATCTGACGCATCACTTTGTACGACAAAGTCTTTAGAGAAGTCGGGTGAGTACAACACTGGCTGGCTACATAAGGCTTGTTTCAAGAATTGGAATGCTGCCTCAGCCTCGGGGGTCCATTTAATCATGACCGACCCTTTCCCCTTCGTCAGGTTGGTTAGGGGCACAGCCTTAGAAGCAAAGTGGGGAATGAATCGCCGATAATACCCAGCGATTCCCAGAAAGGCTCGTACCTGCTTCTTGCTGTTGGGACGTGGCCAACTCTGGATGGCCTCGACTTTGTTGAGTTGGGGTTTTATTACTCCCCTCCCAATGGTGTACCCAAGATATTTGGCCTCCTCCTGCCCAATGGTACACTTCTTGGGGTTAGCCGTAAACCCCGCTTCCCGAACAGAGTCCAGGACTGCTTGCACTTTTGGCAGATGTGAGGCCCAATCTGTGCTATGGACAATTACGTCATCCAGGTAAGCCGCAGCATACTTCCGATGGGGCCTCAGCATCTGGTCCATTTTCCGCTGGAATGTGGCCGGCGCATTCTGTAACCCGAACGGCATTCTTTTATATTGGAACGCCCCGTCTGGGGTTACAAATGCGGTTTTCTCTTTGGCCGACTTGGCCAGGGGGATTTGCCAATACCCTTTTGTGAGGTCAAGAGTCGTCATGTATCGGGCTGTTCCCAGCCGGTCGATCAACTCATCTATACGTGGCATGGGGTAGGTGTCAAATTTTGTAACTTTGTTCAACTGACGAAAATCGTTACAAAATCGCCAGCTCCCATCCGGTTTAGGCACCAACACAATGGGACTAGACCAATCACTTTGGGACTCCTCTATCACCCCTAAGTTCAGCATTTTCTGTACTTCCTCCCGTATTGCCTCCCGTCGGGCCTCTGGGATCCGATAGGGTTTTAACTTCACCCTTTCACCGGGCGGGGTAATAATGTCATGCTCTACCCCAGATGTTTGTCCCGGCAGCTCAGAGAATACCTCCTTGTTGCGAAGCACAAACTCCTTAACCTCCTGTTGTTGGGGTTGTGACAAGGTGGCTGCGATTCCAACCTCAGGAATCACGCAACCAGTTTGAGCTCTTTTGTGTTCAAAAATTAAACCCGCCCAAGCACAGCCATGATATTTTGTAGCCACCCGCTTGGTATTTTGCCTGATCTCTATCAAGTCTCCCTTTATTTTTTCAAGGTCACGACAGCAGACCATTAGGTATTGTATCAGGATCTGTGCACTGTGACTTGTAAACTTTTCAGGGTCTTCAGGCAGAACAGCACCTAAAAATTAAAAAAAAAACATGTAGTATAAAATATGTAGGCCTACATCTATTAACCTGCATCTGTGTTGTTTGACACTGGCCTGTTTTGGTGCCACTGTCCACTTCCTCCACTTCACGTTCCTCTACATCATCTGGTTCTGGGGGTCTTGTTGGAGGTGTGGGATTTATAGGCTCATCTGTCAAAGCTTTTTGAAGCCCTATTGAGATTGCAATAAAAGGTATAGTTTATTTCCTAAATAATCATTTTATCCAAAAATAAACCCTGAAAGAGAAATTTGAAACATTCTTTGGAAGTGTGGTCCAATATTCATTTTAGCCCCAGTGACAACCTGAACACATGATTGGATACATAGCCAAAACAAGAACATCTACTTATTTTAATAAAGTTTGACACATTGAAACACCCCCAAGTATATACACTGGATCACCTGTGTGTGACACCCTAAAAAGTTTGTTCTGTTGGGCCACACTTTTACTACTGAGTCCAGATGTTTAATCAGCTGCTGAGCATTCTCTGCTTTAACATTACAATGCATACCCTTAATTTGTCATAAATATTTTTTCCACAAAAAATAAAATCATCATGTTCCAAAAATCATCTCCACAAAAAATACATTTACATTTTTTTGTCAACACTGGATGATCCTAAAACCTCATATTAATAAGTCTGATGCCCCATACACACGATCATTTTTCATGCCGTTAAAAATGCCATTAAAAAAAATGGCCATTAAAAATGATTGTGTGTATGCTCCAGAGCATTTTTAACGACGTGAAAAACGGGCATTAAAAATTTCGAACATGCTCTCTTTTTTCACGTTGTTTTTCATGTCGTTTTTTTTAACGACGTGAAAAACGATAGTGTGTATGCTTTAACGACGTGAAAAAAAATGCGCATGCTCAGAATCAAGTATGAGACGGGAGCGCTCGTTCTGGTAAAACTAGCGTTCGTAATGGAGATAGCACATTCGTCATGCTGTAACGGACTGAAAAGCACTAGACTGAAAAGAGCGAATCGTCTCTCAACAAACTTTACTAACATGAAGGGTGGCGCCATTCGAACGGAACTTCCCCTTTATAGTGCCGTCGTACGTGGTGTACGTCACTGCGCTTTTCTTGAACATTTTTTAAAATGATGGTGTGTACGCAAGACAGGCTTGAGAGGAAACAAGAAAAAAAATGACAAGAAAAACGTCAGTTTTAAAAATGACATTAAAAATGATCGTGTGTATGGGGCATAAGAGGTTTACTACGTCCATAGGCGTGCGCAGCCTATTGCATTAGGGTGTGCACCCTAAAGCGCAAACAGACAAAAGTATTGGGACACCTGCCTTTACACGCACATGAACTTTAATGGCATCCCAGTCTTAGTCTGTAGGGTTAAATATTGAGTTGGCCCACCCTTTGCAGCTATAACAGCTTCAACTCTTCTGGGAATGCTGTCCACAAAGTTTAGGAGGGTGTCTATGGGAATCTTTGACCATTCTTCCAGAAGCGCATTTGTGAGGTCAGGCATTGATGTTGGACAAGAAAGCCTGGCTCGCAGTATCCGTTTTAATTCATCCCAAAGGTGTTCTATCGGGTTGAGGTCAGGACTCTGTGCAGGCCAGTCAAGTTCCTCCACCCCAAACTCGCTCATCCATGTCTTTATGGACCTTGCTTTGTCCATTGGTCCAAATCATTTGGTGGAGGGGGGGATTATGGTGTGGGGGTTGTTTTTCAGGTGTTGGGCTTGGCCCCTTAGTTCCAGTGAAGGAAAATCTTAAGGCGTCAGAGCATACCAAGACCTTTTGGACAATTTAATGCTCCCAACTTTGTGGGAACAGTTTGGGGACAGCCCCTTCCTGTTCCAACATGACTGCGTACCAGTGCACAAAGCAAGGTCCATAAAGACAGGGATTTAGCAGGGGTGGTGGAAAATTACCTTCCAGTGCAAAAATTCACATTATAATAGTAACTAAAACATCTAAAATTAAGTGTAACAATCTAAAAAATAAAAATTCCAAAGTGCTGTAATGGTGGGAACCTCCCAACTAAAAGGTTGTTTCACTTGAATTTTTATACAGTCAGTATGTCTTATTTTCAGCTTGATGTTTATTATTTGAAGTTGCGTATTACAGAGACCAGTATTGTGATAATATTGAAGTTTATTGAGATTTCCATACATTAGAGGATTCCACCATTATTGTAAAGTTATTGATCAGTAAGTTAGCTCTGCACTTTTTTTAATTTTTTTTGTGGTGTGGGAACACCACAGTGCTTAGCGGGAGGCCTTTCAATTACACTTTTTTATTTTATATCCAGTAGTTTCTTGTAAATAGTAGTGTGGTGATTACCTATTATACTAAAATCGGCATGTGGCATTAATAAACAACAGATTTCAGCTGTGCCCCACCAGGCCGGCACACCCTTGAACAATGTGCCTGTCTGCTGAGTTCATCACCCCCATCCCTTCACTCAGTGCACTGATTAACAGCACTGATTGGAAGCACTGATAAGCGCCATTGATTGGTACTGACAGGTGGCACTCATTTGCACTGGTGTGGGACTGACTGGCACTGACAGGTGGCACTGATTGGAAGCACTGATTGGCACTGACAGACAGCATTGGCACTGATTGGCACTGACAGGCAGCACAGGCACTGATTGGCACTGCCAGGTGGCACTGATTGGAAGCACTAATTGGCACTGACAGGTGACACTGGCTCTCGGTGGCACTGATTGGCGGCACTGATATTGATTGGCACTGATAGGTGGCACTGATACTGATTGGCACTGACAGGTGGCACTGATTGGAAGCACTAATTGGCACTGACAAACTGACAAGCGGCACTGGCACTGACAGGTGGCACTGATTGGCACAGACAGGTGGCATTAGTTGGAAGCACTGATAGAGGAGAGGGGGGGTTTCCAGGGGTGTACCTAGAGCATTTGGCACCCGGGGCGGATCCTATATCTGCCACCCCCCCCACGTTAAAATGTAAAAACACCCCACTGTGCCCCCTGCATCTTTCAATACATCTTTGTCACTACTGTATCACTGGACTCCTTTACATTACACAGCACCCTACATCACAGGACCCCTTTACATTACACAGCACCCTGCACCTCTGAACCCCTTTACATTACACAGCACCCTGCACCTCTGGACCCCTTTACATTACACAGCACCCTGCACCTCTGAACCCCTTTACATTACACAGCACCCTGCACCTCTGGACCCCTTTACATTACACAGCACCCTGCATCACTGGACCCCTTTACATTACACAGCACCCTGTACCTCTGGACCCCTTTACATTACACAGCATCCTGCATCACTGGACCCCTTTACATTACACAGCACCCTGTACCTCTGGACCCCTTTACATTACACAGCATCCTGCATCACTGGACCCCTTTACATTACACAGCCCCCCTCAGCACAGATCCCCCCTTCAGCACAGACCCCCCCTTCAGCACAGACCCCCTCTTCAGCAAAGACCCCCCTTCAGCACAGATGGACCCCCCCTTCAGCACAAATGGACCCCCAATTTCAGCACAGACCTCCCCTTCAGCACAGATACCCCCCTTCAGCACAGACCTCCCCTTCAGCACAGACCTCCGCTTCAGCACATCCCCCCTTTCAGCACAGACTAGGGTTTCCCCCTTTTATTAAGCCAAACCCAAACACTTTAGCGGCATACAGCAGTTTTAATTTTTTTTGCAGTATACACTATAGGATTGTAAAAGAATTGGGACACCTTTGGGTGCCCCAAAAGAGCAGTATTGTGATGCCGTGATGAACAGTAGGTGTGGCCAGAAGGTCAGTCTGTTTCCCAGTATTAATCCTCCCCAGGTTAGCTTATGCTAACACATAACAGGAGACCCCAATCCAGGAATACAGGAAATCCCCCTACCTCACCCCTCTAGTTAAAGAAGACCTCCAGCTAGGAGGACTGCGGGAGGTGATAAGAGGGGATCTCCCTCCAGTAAAGAAGACCTCCAGCTAGGAGGACTGTGGGGGGGGGTGATAAGAGGGGATCCCCATCCAGGAGCAAAGAACCACCCCTCCAGTAAAGAAGACCTCCAGCTAGGAGGACTGTGGGGGGTGATAAGAGGGGATCCCCATCCAGGAGCATAGGACCCCCCTCCTCCCCCACAAGACCCCCAGCTAGGAGGATTGAAGGGTTGATAAGGAGGACCCCCATCCAGGAATAGGTGAGGGATGATAAGAGGGGACCTTGATAACCCCCCTCTGGTAGAAAGAGACCACTGACTAGGAAGAATGCAGACATCTGCCCCCCCCTCCCTCTTAATAAGGTGAATGACAGTTTAGTGAAGACATTCATAGAGTTACACACACAACAGCTCCGGCCACAGTGCAGAGGGGGAGGGAGGTGACTCACCGCATCAAATAAGGAGGAGGAAGAAATCCCCATAGAGCTCCGATGTCTGTGAAGGAGCTCTGGACTGTCACTGCTGATTCTTCTCCTTGTTCTGTCCCCTGCGCTGCTGAACAGGCTGGCTGACTGGCAGGGGGAGGAAGTTGGACAGCAGGCACCTCACAGGGGAGAAAGCAGGCTCCAATCCGCTGCTTCTATTCTAAGGGAGAGAAAGGCCGAAGGGGGGGCGGAGTGCAGATGTAGATCACTCCGCCGGCGCCTGTGAGGACCTGCAGCCGGAACTATAGAAGCTGCATCGGAAAATGCGGCTGGCTTACTCCGCGGCTGAGTTCCTAGTTCCCTGCTCGATTACCTCCCACTCGCAGCACAGCTGTTTTTACCGGCCCCAGTGGTGGTGACTGAGTTACACAGGGACAGGACAGATGTTGCAGGCTTTTAGCACTAAGAAAACTTGTGAAACACAGACAAGGCACAGGGATGATTAGGGTGTGCCTAGGCACACGCGGCACACCCCGTGGGCACGCCTATGACTACGTCCGTTTACTGTGCCGACGAATATGAAAGTTGGTATCTTTCACTGTACTATATTAAAGGCAAAAACCCGCAGCATAATACAAGTAATAATATTTTGCTTTTAAAATGTATGAAAATTACTTACTTTTTCCTAAAACTTTCTTTATTCTTTTGTATTGGTCGGGCTCCCGCAACTTGAGATCAGACCATCGTTTTCTGAGCTGTTCCTTCGTTCTGCACACCCCGAATTTTTGGTGAAGAGTTTTGACCACTTTCCCCATAATTTTTGTCTTGACACGGCCCATGCTTGGCATCATAATCCTCCCTCCTCAAAATGTCCACCATCTCCGCAATTTCCTCGAATGACATGTTGGATGCCTTATATCTCCGGGATCGGGATTTGGGTTCCTCAGGATTTTCCTCCTCTGTAGAGGTAATCTCAGCCACCTGTGTCTCCGCCATGTTGTTTAGCACTATGACGAGCGAGAAGGGGCGGGGAAAGTACTATATCGAACGTCAGGGGCGGGCAAAGCGTGCAGAGTTTCACACATGCGCAGTGTATATAAAGCTAATATCCATGTGTCTTAAATACGTTCATTTGCCGGGAGAGGGAGTTAGCAACGAACGTGTTAACAAAGGTAGATAAAATTTTAAGGATTTGTGTTTCTTCAGAGCATGAGATTGTGGCCTATATATGTCCAAAATGATTATTTGAGGAATCTTGACTGACAATAGTATTTTTGTGTTGTTCTTGACTTTACAGAAAAAATGCAGGCTTTCAAGAATCCTGAGTTCATGGGGGAGTTCCTGGACAGATGGAAGGAACTCCCTGTCCTGTGGCAGACGAAAACTGCCAAAAATAAAAATAAAGCTGCCAGGACAGCAGCACTGGAGAGCCTGCTTGGATTTGTACAAATCCAGATCCCCACTGCAACCAGCCAAGAGGTGAACACCAAACTAGCTACCATTAGGGGCACATACAGGACACAGAGGAATATGGTCCTGAAGTCACAGAGGTCAGGTGCTGCAGCAGATAAGGTTTATAAACCCAGTCTGTGGTACTACAGCAAGTTAGCATTTCTGGATGACCATCTGGAAGTCAGGGAATCTCTGTCAACCCTTCCCCCCAGAGGTCTATCCAGCCTTCCTTGTAGCCAAACCTCCAGCCTTCCTTGCAGCCAACCCTCCAGCCTTCCTTGCAACCCAGCTCTGGCTTCCTCGGAGGATCAAGCAGAGGTCCTTGAGGAGCCCGATTTGGACATATGGAGCTAGGTATAGTATTGATATCTACATTTATATGTAACAAAAGTGATGATTTAAAATAGATGTTACTATTGGTATCTATTTAATGTCTGTAAATAAATTGATTTACATAGCAATAGACAGTAGTGGTCAAAATTGATGGGGACAAGCAAAAAAAAATCAGGGGTCAGAATCATTGTAATTTTAATCACTTTTGCCATTCAATTTTAAAATGTCTTGAGGTGAACAATGTGTGTGATTGATGATGCCAAAAAATAAAGAATGTCCCTTTTTTCTATACAGCCAGACCAGAGCCAGGAAGAGGGTGATGTGGGGGACCAGGAGGAGGCAGGGCCCAGTGGCACACAGGAGGAGGCTGGGCCCAGTGGCACACAGGAGGAGGCCAGGCCCAGCACAAGAGCCCAGATGCCTTCCCTGAAAATCCAACAACGAATGCCAAGGAGGGGTAGGCAGGTGGAGGAGGAAACACGTGCATTCCTAAGAGAGGCTACGGCGGGCCTCAGAGAGGCACCCTCTTTTGAAGAGGGCTATGCCGCAGTTCTGGCCCATAAATTATCTCAGATGTACTTGAGGCAACGCCTGTACAGCGAAAATCTAATGCTGAAGGTGATCAACAGGGGGTTGCTGGGTGAACTTACACAGTTCACCGATCTAACCGAGGTCGTCCCTCCTCCTCCTCCACCTCCTCCTCCTCCTCCTACTCCTCCACCTGCCACAAGCTCTCCTCCTGAGCCCCAGCCTCCGAGGAAGCGCTCAACAAAGGCTGCAGAGAAGGCTGCAGAGAAGGCTGGAGAGAAGGCTACAAGGAAGAGGAAAAAATAATGACTGCTGTAGTACTACCGACTGGGGACATATCTGACTTATCTGCTGCTGTTCCTGACCTCTGGGAGTCAGAGACAAGATTGTGCTCCTTTTTTTATTTTTTGGTTATTCCAGAGTTTGGTGTTCTCTTCTTGGATGTTTGCTGTGGGGTCCAAAGGATGCACAAATTCAAGCAGGGTCTCCAGTGCTGCCTTCCCCTTTAATTTGTTATCTGCCTAAATAAAAGATTAATTTGATTTACAACAAATACTTGACTATGTGATTTCTATTCAAAAAGAGAGTTTGCTAGGGAGTAGGCAGGGATATTTCTAAAAATATTATTTGTATTAACAAGGGACACAAACCTCCTGGAAGGAAAATAATACAACTTTAGAATGTTGGTGTGGTAACTTGACACACAAAATAAAATTTGCAAAAAATACATTCCTAAATATAAAAGAAAAAAAAATACATACATATAAAATAACAAAAAAAAAAATCGAAAAGAAAAAACAAAAAAAATTCATAAATATAAAAAAAAAAAAATAATGTTTCAAGATATTTACATTTATTTATGAATTTATGACGGAGATCTGGCTTACCAACAAAATATTAAATTTATGAGATCACTTAAGAATTACTAAGAAACAAGTTTGGCATAACTCTGAATATCATTAGCAAAAGAAGTTCATTATTTAACCACTTAACGACCGCTCACTGTATATATACGTCGGCACAATGGCACCGACAGGCACAATCACGTAGAGTGTACGTGATTGCCTTTGTACAGTTGGGGGGTCCGATCGGACCCCCCTTCTGTACAGTGAGCGGTCGGAATTCGTTGGGGGGCGATCCGACATGAGGGGACGGCCGTTCGATTCCGGCCACCCTTCCGCGATCGCTCCCGGCGAATAGAAATGCCCCCTCTGTCTGTGGAATGTACACAGCAGGAGGAAGTGATGTCATCTCCTGTGCGGCGCTCACATATACCGAGCGCCGTACAAGAGAAGACATCAAGGTTAGTGCACAAACACTACACTAACACCAGCACACATAGGCACATAAATCGCCCCCCCCAGGCCCCCCCAGCCCCCAGTCACAGTGTCACTGATTGCAGTGACCATTTATTTACTGATCACTGCAATCAGTGACATTTGTGACTGTAAAAGTGTCACTACATTTAGTTTTAGGTCCAGTGTAGCCCCCTAACCCCCCCTAATAAAGGTTTAACCCCTTGATCACCCCCCAGATAACCCTTTCACCCCCTAGCACCGCCGTCGCTAAGCGATCATTTTTCTGATCGCTGTCTTAGCGTCGGTGATGCAGATCGGTACCCAGTAATTTTTTTTAGGTTCGCCGCAGGTTTTTATAGCGTCGGGTACCCCCATAAATTATCTAATAAAGGTTTAACCCCCTTGATCGCCCCCCAGGTAACCCTTTCACCCCCTATCACCACTGTCGCTAAGCGATCATTTTTCTGATCGATGTCTTAGCGTCGGTGATGCAGATCGGTAGCCAGTATTTTTTTATTAGGTTCGCTGCAGGTTTTTATAGCGTCGGGTACCCCCATAAATTATCTAATAAAGGTTTAACCCCCTTGATCGCCCCCCAGGTAACCCTTTCACCCCCTATCACCACTGTCGCTAAGCGATCATTTTTCTGATCGATGTCTTAGCGTCGGTGATGCAGATCGGTAGCCAGTATTTTTTTTTTAGGTTCGCCGCAGGTTTTTATAGCGTCGGGTACCCCCATAAATTATCTAATAAAGGTTTAACCCCCTTGATCGCCCCCCAGGTAACCCTTTCACCCCCTATCACCACTGTCGCTAAGCGATCATTTTTCTGATCGCTGTCTTAGCGTCGGTGATGCAGATCGGTAGCCAGTAATTTTTTTTAGGTTCGCCGCAGGTTTTTATAGCATCAGGTACCCCCATATATTATCTAATAAAGGTTTTAACCCCCTAATTGCCCCTAGTTAACCCTTTCACCAGTAATCATCATATAAGTGTTACGGGTGACGCTGGTTAGTTAGTTTGCTTTTTATAGTGTCAGGGCACCCGCCGTATATAACACAATAAAGGTTTAACCCCCTGATCGCCCGGCGGGTGATATCAATTAGGTTTTAGCGTCAGAGAGGGTCTGCGTCACACCCCAGGCAGCGTCAGGTTAGTGCCAGTAACGCTAACACCCACGCGTGAAGCATACACCTCCCTTTGTGGTATAGTATCTGAACAGATCAATATCTGATCTGATCAGATCTATACTAGCGTCCCCAGCAGTTTAGGGTTCCCAAAAACCCAGTGTTAGCGGGATCAGCCCAGATACCTGCTAGCACCTGCGTTTTGCCCCTCCGTCCAGCCCAGGCCACCCAAGTGCAGTATCGATCGATCACTGTCACTTACAAAACACAACACACATAACTGCAGCGTTCGCAGAGACAGGCCTGATCCCTGCGACTCCAGTGCTGTAGGAGGTAATTTCACCACCACAGTTAAAAAAAAAAAGCAAATATGCCGAAGCATTGGGGCAGCAGGGGCGGAGGAGTGATTTTGCTCCTAATGCCGCGTACATACGGTCGAAATTCCGACGGAGGCTTGCCCGTGGAAAAGTCCGACCATGTGTGTGCGGCATAACTTTTTTGCGGGAGGATGCCCCCATGCTTCGGCATATATAAATGGTGCATGTATGCCCATCATTAGAAGTCGGTGGATGAAGGGCGGTATTCTAATGGTGGGCATACCCACCGATCAATCTCTTTTTTCGTTCAGCCACCTGGCTGCATGAAAAAAAAAGATTACAATACATGTCCAAGAAGGACCAGCAACGTACTGGTATGTTGCTGGACTTTGAATGGTTATACCAGATTGATGCCTGCGGGTTTAGGTATCATCTTGGTATCATTCTTTTCAGCCAGTGGCCGGCTTTCATGTAAAAGCAATCCTAGTGGCTAATTAGCCTCTGGACTGCTTTTACAAGCAGTGGGAGGGAATGTCCCCCCCCCGGATATAAAAAGCGCCATTGGGAAATTGGGAAAGCATTTTATCACACCGATCTTGGTGTGGTCAGATGCTTTGAGGGCAGAGGAAAGATCTAGGGTCTAGACCCCAGTTTTTTTCAAAAAAAGAGTACCTGTCACTACCTATTACTATCATAGGGGATATTTACATTCCCTGAGATAACAATAAAAAAAAAAAATATGGAAGGAACAATTTAAAAATAAAATAAAAAAGCAAAATTAATAATAAAAAAAAAATAAATAAAAAAAAGAGCACCCCTGTCCTGCCCTGCTCTTGCCCAATGGCGAACGCAAGCGTCGGTCTGGCATCATATGTAAACAGCAATTGCACCATGCATGTGAGGTATCACCGCGAAGGTCAGTAATTTTAGCAGTAGACCTCCTCTGTAAATCTAACGGGGTAACCTGTAAAGGCTTTTAAAGGCTTTTAAAAATGTATGTAGTTTGTCGCCAATGCGCGTTTGTGCGAAATTTTAAAGCATGTCGTGTTTGGTATCTATGTACTCGGCCTAAGATCCTCTTTTTTATTTCATCAAACATTTGGGCAATATAGTGTGTTTTAGTGCATTAAAATTAAAAAAGTGTATTTTTTCCCCAAAAAATGCGTTTGAAAAATCGCTGCGCAAATACTGTGTAGAAAAAAAAATGCAACACCCACCATTTTATTCTGTAGGGCCTTTGCTTTAAAAATATATATAATGTTTGGGGGTTCAACATAATTTTCCTGCAAAAAAAAAATATGTTTTCATGTAAACAAAAAAGTGTCAAAAAGGGCTTTGTCTTCAAGTGGTTAGAAGAGTGGATGTAAGCTTCCTAATGTTGTGTATAAAATGCCAGAACAGTTCAAAACCCCCCCAAATGACCCCATTTTGGAAAGTAGACACCCCAAGCTATATACTGAGAGGCATGTCGAGTCCATGGAATATTTTATATGTTGACACAAGTTGCGGAAAAAAGACAATTTATTATTATTTTTTGCACAAAGTTGTCACTAAATGATATATTGCTCAAACATGCCATGGGCATATGTGGAATTACACCCCAAAATACATTCTGTTGCTTCTCCTGAGTACGGGGATACCACATGTGTGAGACTTTTTGGGAGCCTAGCCACGTACGGGACCCCAAAAACCAATCACCGCCTTCAGGCTTTCTAAGGGTGTAAATTTTTGATTTCACTTCTCACTGCCTATCACAGTTTCGGAGGCCATGGAATGCCCAGATGGCACAACCCCCCCCCCCCCCAAATGACCCCATTTTGGAAAGTAGACACCCCAAGCTATTTGCTGAGAGGTATTGTGAGTATTTTGCAGATCTCGCTTTTTGTCACAAAGTTTTGAAAATTGAAAAAAAAAAAGAAAAAAAAAATTTCTTTCTTCATTTTCAAAAACAAATGAGAGCTGTAAAATACTCACCATGCCTCTCAGCAAACAGCTTGGGGTGTCTACTTTCCAAAATGGGGTCATTTGGGGGGGTTTTGTGCTATTTTGGCATTTTATGGCCTTCGAAACTGTGATAGGTAGTAAGGAGTGAAATCAAAAATTTGTGCCTAGAAATCCTGAAGGCGGTGATTGGTTTTCGGGGTCCCGTACGCGGCTAGGCTCCTAAAAAGTCCCACACATGTGGTATCCCCGTACTCAGGAGAAGCAGCAAAATGTATTTTGGGGTGCAATTCCACATATAACCATGGCATGTGTGAGCAATATATCATTAGGTGACAACTTTTTGTAATTTTTATTTTTTTTTGTCATTATTCAATCACTTGGGACAAAAAAAAAATATTCAATGGGCTCAACAGGCCTCTCAGCAATTTCCTTGGGGTGTCTACTTTCTAAAATGGGGTCATTTGGGGGGGTTTTGTGCTATTTTGGCATTTTATGGCCTTCAAAACTGTGATGGGTAGTAAGGAGTGAAATCAAAAATTTGCGCCCTTTGAAATCCTGAAGGCGGTGCTTGGTTTCCGGGGTCCCGTACGTGGCTAGGCTCCTAAAAAGTCCCACACATGTGGTATCCCCGTACTCAGGAGAAGCAGCAGAATGTATTTTGGGGTGCAATTCCACATATGACCATGGCATGTGTGAGCAATATATCATTTAGTGACAACTTTTTGTAATTTTTTATTTTTTTTTGTCATTATTCAATCACTTGGGACAAAAAAAAAAATATTCAATGGGCTCAACATGCCTCTCAGCAATTTCCTTGGGGTGTCTACTTTCCAAAATGGGGTCATTTGGGGGGGTTTTGTACTGCCCTGCCATTTTAGCACCTCAAGAAATGAGATAGGCAGTCATAAATTTAAAGCTGTGTAAATTCCAGAAAATGTACCCTAGTTTGTAAACGCTATAACTTTTGCGCAAACCAATAAATATACACTTATTGACATTTTTTTTGCTAAAGACATGTGGCTGAATACATTTTGGCCTAAATGTATGACTAAAATTGAGTTTATTCGATTTTTCTTATAACAAAAAGTAGAAAATATCATTTTTTTTTCAAAATTTTCGGTCTTTTTCCGTTTATATCGCAAAAAATAAAAATCGCAGAGGCAAGCAAATACCATTAAAAGAAAGCTCTATTTGTGGGAAGAAAAGGACGCAAATTTCGTTTGGGTACAACATTGCATGTCCGCACAGTTTACAGTTAAAGCAGCGCAGTGCAAAATTCTGAATTCACCTCTGGTCCTTTAGCTACCAAATGGTCCGGGGTTTAAGTGGTTAAGCATTATCTAAAGAAGAAAGGAATGCGCTGCATTAAACGATGCTATTATTTCCAGCGTGACGAATGTGCCATCTCCATTTTAAACGCTAGCTTTACCAAAACGGGCGCTCCCGTCTCATACTTGATTCTGAGCATGCGCGTTTTTTTTTCCCCCTCGTAAAAGCATACACACTACCGTTTTTCACGATGTTAAAAAAAGCGACATGAAAAACGACGTTAAAAAATAGAGCATGTTCGAAATTTTTAATGCCCGTTTTTCACGTCGTTAAAAATGCTCTGGAGCATACACACGATCGGTTTTAATGACCATTCTTAAAAATTGCATTTTTAACGTCATGAAAAATGGTCGTGTGTATGCGGCATAAGCCTTCAGTCACCTGATCCAGGGTAAGCCTGTCCTGGTAAAGTTGGACAGCGCAACGACTGTGGCCTACATCTGGAAACAAGGCTCAGTCTCTCACTTCTTAAGGAGGTTTCTCTAATTCTAGAATCCACCCAAGTCAATCTTCTGCAGCTACCTGCGGCCTATGTGCCTGGTCGGAAGAATCTTCAGGCAAACTACTTGTCCAGGACAAGTCTGGACGACAATGAATGGTCCAGACTACTGCGAGTCTTTCGGTATTGGTATTTTTCTTCCAGAGGTAGACCACTTATATTCCCAGTCAACACTAAGTAGCTAAAGTTCCCTTCCAGGGCCCAGAATCCGCAAACAATCGGAGTTGAGGTGCTGACCGCAGAGTGGATCTCCAAGACAGCTTATGCCTTTCTGCTGCTCCCTCTGATGCTCAGCTTCCAGCTGAGGCTGTGGTGAGGGAAGGTGACAGTTCTGGTACCCTCTGCTCATCCTTATGAGTGTCAAGGAGTGACTCCCTCTGCCTGTAAGATCAAATCTTCTCCAAAGTCCCATTCATCCTGCATCCGACAGGCTCAGGCTGATGGCCTGGGTCAGTGGCAGAATTATAGGGGTCGCTGAGGTCGCCATGGCGACTGGGCCCCTTGCTGCAGGGGGCCCTTGATGGCCCCCTGTACTCTTCGATAGGAAGAGCGGCTGAGACGAGCTCCCCGATCGTCAGCCGAACTGTAATGGCACTGTGCGGGGAGCTCGTCACATTAACCTAAAGTGAAAGCACAGTGCGTGCTCTTTGTCTCCCCCTACAGTGCAGTACCCGGCAGGAAGAGGTAAGGTAAATGTCTGCCGTTTTTTTATAAGACTATCTATTACTAGTAATGTATGTGTGTTTATATGTTTGTGCATGTATGTGTGTGTGTGTGCATATGTATGTGTGTGTGCACATGTATGTATGTGAGTGTGCATATGTATGTGTGTGCGCATATGTATGTGAGTGTGCATATGTATATGTATGTGTGTGTTAGGGTTGCCACCTCATCCCTTTAAACCCGAACACATATAAATTGCACAGGTTCTGAGGCTAATTTAATGCAGATAAGGCACCAAGTGAGTTTAATTACCACCTTAATCAGCCACAGAACCTGTGTAATTCATATGTGTTCAGGTTTAAAGGGATGAGGTGGCAACCCTAGTGTGTGTGCATATGTATGTATGTATGTATGTGAGTGTGTATATGTATGTGCATATGTATGTATGTATGTGAGTATGTATATGTATGTGTGTGTGCATATGTATGTATGTATGTATGTATGTATGTGAGTGTGCATATGTATATGTATGTGTGTGTGTGCATATGTATGTATGTGAGTGTGCATATGTATATGTATGTGTGCATATGTATGTATGTAAGTGCTTATGTATGTATGTGAGTGTGCATGTATGTGCATGTGTTTTTAGTGGCGGTGCGTCCATAAGGGTGCACGGGCGCCCCCCCTCTCTCCGGACACCCCCTCTATGACCAATGTATAGATTTAAGCATTGGATGAATCTATCCATGGCCACCGCTGCCACCCCCCATTCAGGTGTACGGCCCCTTTTGGGGCGACGGGCGCCTGAATTACAGCGGCGGGGGGGGGGGGGTATTTTTGAAGCACCTGATTAGAGCCATAGGCTCTAATGGGCTTTAAAATAGGTTAACTGCGAGCGCCATGCTTGGCGCTCACAGTCCACCCAGGTGTGTTAGAAAAGCAAATTAATATTCACTTTCCTAACACTGAACCGCCTCTCCACCAATCAGGTGCACGGGTCTGTTACCCATCACCTGATTAGCTGAAAGATAGGCGCGGCTTTTGGACGCCTATCAGGAGGAAAGGACAGGAGATGAGGACGGCAGGAGACGCATGGAGGACCCCGTGGGGGATTCACAGTGGTGGCATTCGATGGCACAGTTGCAGCATTTGATGGCCCACTGGCAGCATTTAATGGGCACACTGACAGCATTTGATGGCACAGTGGCGGCATTTGATGGACACAGTGGCGGCATTTGATGGGCACAGCGGCGGCATTTGATGGGCACAGCGGCGGCATTTGATGGGCACAGTGGCAGACTTCGATGGGCACAGTGACAGCGTTTGATGGGCACAGGGGCAGCATTTAATGGCACACTGGCAGAATTTATTAGGCACACTGGCAGCATTTGATGGGCACACTGGCGGAATTTGATGGCACAGTGGCGGCATTTGATGGCACAGTGGCAGAGTTTGATGGGCACAGTGGTGGCATTTGATGGCACAGTGGCGGCATTTGATGGGCACAGTGGCGGCATTTTATGGCACAGTGGCAGCATTTGATGGTCACAGTGGCAGCATTTGATGGTCACAGTGGCAGCGTTTGATGGTCACAGTGGCAGCAATTGATATTTTTTTTTCAGAATTTTTCAGTTTGCTTGCGCCCCCCTAAAAATTTTGAGCACCAGCCGCCACTGGTTTATATGTGTGTGCATATGTGCATTTATATATATGCGTGTGTGTATGTATATATACAGTATATGTGTGTTTATATATGTGTGTTTACATGTATGTATGCACATTTTATGTATGCGCTTTTAATCCCGACCCCCTATATGTGTACAATCAGAACCTATTTTTTTATTTATTCTTTTGCTTGTTCGTAGTACCAGCAAAAAAATGATGTTCCTCCGAAAAGCGATCCATGCTCAGATCGCTTTTCAGAGGCATTTGACAGCCGGTAAAGAGGCAATATGTTGCCTACTGACCTCCTGTTTTAACACCTTAAATGCATCATCACTATGCTGCAACTGCATGCAATGCACACAGTTGCAGAGTGGTTGTAGTGTAGCCCCATTCCCCTAGGGATATACTGAGAAACACCAACATAGAGGAATCGATCTCTCCATTTTCCTCCTGCAGCCGCTGAATGCCTGTGGGAGGGAGAGGGAGAGGAGGAGAAGCCGGGGGAAATGGAGAAATCAGTTCCTTTATATGCCGCCACCCACTTGCGACCGGGCCCTGTTGTTCCGCCACCGGGCTCGGAGAAAAGAGCCCTGTCCGGGGGTCAGGGGGGCCCTTCATGGTTTCTTGCATCGGGGCCCTGAAGGTTCTAGTTACGCCACTGGCCTGGGTCTGGAGAGGCAGAGGCTAATGGATTTCAAATGCTGTGAAGATTTTGAATTCTCTTACGAAAACAAGAAAGGACAACGCTAAGCGTGCCTATAGTAGAATATGGCATAAATTCCCAGTATAATTGCTGATCAAGATTTTACGCTGGACTCTTCAGAAGCCTGTTCTGAAATGCCTGCAGGCGTAACTTGATTAAGTTCTATGCGTAAGTATGATATAGGCATGCATTTTGGCTATCTCTGCCTTCACCGGCATACAGTGGGCATCCAACGCTTAATTATACAGTTTTTCAAGATGCAATTTGGTTGAAACCTCAAGTTGTTTCCAGAATGAGATATCCCAATGTTGTTGGACGTTATTGCATCAGATGCCTTCAATTACCCTGTGGTACCTCTCACTGAAAACTGCTTTACTAGTGGCAATTACATGTAGCGGGGTGCCGATTTGCCGTGTGTTATAAAGACTATTGTTATCTTTAGAATAACCCCAGCTCCCTCTGGGATCCCCTTATAATATTACATGTTACTAAGGTTTAATTACATGGAGCGATGCATTGTGGAACTTATGGTACAGGGATAAAAGGAACTCCATTGCCATGGGTATCTAATAGACTATGGTACCCACAGTGCAGCTGTTCTCCCAAGGTGCATTGCATTCCCGCACAACTTCTGGGGGAGGTTACTTGAAGGAAGGGAGGAGCTACGCTCTGTCTCTTTTTGGACTTTGCCTCAATCCAGCAGGAAGTCTGTGTGAGGCCTGCTGCCGGAGCGTCTAGGCCTAAAGCCTGGGCCTACAGCCGTGACGAAGGATCACTCAGCCAAAGGAGGTATCCTTCTCCGTGTGACCAGCTCGTATTCTTCAGAGACCGGAGTCATCAATCAACCAACTTTCAGTGAGAGGAACCGGAGACTGCAAGTTGCGGAGAGACCGCGGATTGCGGTACCGACAGCGGGACATACCGGAGGGACGATGCCTAGTGTAACGTACCTTAGGTGTGAGCCTGACGTGCGGAGAGGGACCTCCCGTACAACCCCGGCTCGGAGACCACTGGAGTGGGGACAGTGGTGGTAAGAGCACGGTGAGGTAAGGGTGCCTGTCTGATCCTCACTGCTTGGAGTGGTGGAGCCGAGTGGAGACTGGAACGGCTGGTTCCGGAAGCAGCGGATGCAGGTCAGCAGGTTCAGCTTGCAGAGCAGAGGATGCAGGTCAGCAGGTGCCGGTTTGCAGAGCAGGGATGCAGGTCAGCAGGTGCAGGTTTGCAGAGCAGGGATGCAGGTCAGCAGGTGCAGGTTTGCATTGCAAAGGATGCAGGTCAGCGTGTGCAGCTTGCAGAGCAGAGGATGCAGGTAAGCTGGTGCAGGTTTGAAGAGTCAGACAAGCCGGGTCATACACATCAAGGTAAACATCACAAGTGGCAGGCAGAGAGTAGTCAAAGTCCAGGCCGAATCTTGGCAACAGGCAGACTGGCAGATAACTGAGCAGGGTCAAACGAGCCGAGGTCAGGACTGGGGACAGAAGCGTGGTCAGGAAGCCGGGTCAAACACAGGAACAGGATACAAGCACAGAATCAGGAACTCAGGGAACAGAAGCAGATCAAACCACAAGGAGCAACATCTCTGGAATGTCTTTTATAGGAAGTACATGGGAGGAGCAAGGGGTTCAGAGTTCAACAGTAATCAGACACCAAGCAGAGTAGTCTAATGGATCAGATAGGTTATCCAGCAGATCAGGCAGGGAACTGTCCAGCATCTCAGATAGCTCCGCTGGTAGAGTCAATGCCAGACACAGAAGAGGTCCCAGGTTCAAGCCCAGCACGTCCCTGACAGTGCCCCCCCCCTTAAGGGCAACCTCTGGGTGCCCAATAGAGCTCTTTTCTGGGGGTGACTGCGAAAAAAAGCCTGGATTAACTCTCGGGCGTGAATGTTCTGTTGGGGTTCCCAGGAGTTCTCCTCCAGACCGTACCCCTTCCACTTGATCAGCAATTGAAGCTGGTTTCCTCTTCTTCGGCAGTCCAAGACGGCCTCCACCTCGAACTCCTCATCACCGTCAATGATTACAGGCTTTGGTGGTCCCGAACCCCTGTCTGGGAACGGGTCGGGCACTGCGGGTTTCAGCAAGGAAACGTGAAAGACTGGGTGAATCTTCAATGACTCCGGTAAGGCAAGTTCATAGGAGACCTCGTTTAATTTCCGTTTTACTGGGAAAGGACCGATGAACTTGGGTGCCAGTTTCCTTGTGGGGCAAGCCATCTTAAGGTTGGTGGTCGATAACCATACTTGGTCACCCTGTTGCAGGCATAATTCCCCTCTCCTTTTCCTGTCAAAGATCCTTTTATTGGCTGCTTGTGCCCTAGTCATGGCTTCCTGCAATATCCTGCTGTTACGGGTCAGGAAATCAACAATACTCTGGACCGCTGGGACTGTTGAATCAGGGATGAGATCAGGTAAGAAGGTCGGGTGAAACCCGTAGTTGGCAAAAAATGGCGATTGACCTGTAGCCGAATGACTGGCGTTGTTAAAGGCAAACTCTGCCAACGGTAGTAAAGCTACCCAGTCGTCTTGAACGAAGGTGGTGAAGCATCTGAGGTACTGTTCGAGCGTCTGATTCGTTCTTTCGGTTTGCCCGTTAGTTTGGGGGTGATAGGCCGAGGACATGGACAACTCAATCTTCAGGACCTTGCACAAAGCCTTCCAAAAGCGAGAGGTGAACTGCACCCCTCTATCCGAAACGATGTCCGCAGGGACCCCATGTAGCCTTACTACTTCCCTAATGAAGACCTGGGCAGTTTCCATGGCAGAGGGCGTGCCTTTGAGAGGTACGAAGTGGGCCATCTTGGATAGACGGTCAACCACTACAAAGATGGCTGTGCAACCTTCAGACGGGGGGAGTTCCACTATGAAGTCCATGGCAATCATTTTCCAGGGACGGTCAGGGACTGGTAAGGGTCTGAGCAGACCCCAGGCCTTGCTTCTAGTGGTCTTGCTACGGATACAGGTGGCACATGAACCTACATATTCCCTGCAGTCTTTTTCAAGATCCGGCCACCAAAACGTGCGTTGAATCAGTTCAAGGGTTTTATGCATTCCGAAATGGCCTGCCAGGGGATGATCATGACACAAGTTTAACACTGTGACTCGAACTTCTTCTGGCACAAAGATTTTGTCATTCTTCCAAAGTAACCCGTCCTTGGGTACCAGAGTGATTTCAGAGGGACCAGACACACCTGTAGAAGCTTGCTTCAAGACAGACATCAGGCTAGTTTGTAAAAGTAAGAAGTTGCCTTCCGATAGAATGGTATCTGGAGCTGACACCTCTTTTGGATCATCAAACATGCGGGAAAGAGCGTCTGGTTTGGTGTTCTTGGAGCCTGGCCGGTAAGTTATGTGGAACGAGAACCTAGAGAAAAATAGTGCCCAACGTGCCTGGCGTGGTCTCAGACGTTTGGCAGCTCTCAGATACTCTAGGTTCTTGTGGTCTGTGTAAATGAGTATAGGATGCGCTGCTCCCTCCAACAAGTACCTCCACTCCTCAAGGGCAGATTTAATGGCCAGGAGCTCCCGGTCTCCAACATCATAATTCCTCTCGGATGGGGTAAGCTTACGGGAGAAGAAGGCTACCGGGTGTATCAAGTCCTTGAGACCTTGGCGCTGGGAGATAACAGCTCCAACCGCTGTCTCTGAGGCATCTACCTCAAGTAGATACGGTAGGGCAGGATCGGGATGACTTAGGATAGGAGCAGACGTAAAAAGTATTTTTAGGTTTGTGAAAGCAGTCTGTGCTTCAGATGTCCACTGGAATCGAGCATTTTGCTTCGTTAGCTGCGTAATCGGGGAAATAATAGCAGAGAATCCCTTGATAAACCTCCGATAAAAATTGGCAAAGCCAACGAAGCGCTGCACCCCCTTTTTATCTGAAGGTGCAGGCCAATCCAGAATGGCTGAAACCTTCTGTGGGTCCATCTTGAATCCCTCTGTAGAGATCACTAGGCCAAGGAACTGGATACTCTGTCGCTCGAATTCACACTTTTCTGGTTTTGCGTACAGTCCATGCTGGCGGAGACGACAGAGTACACTCTTGACGTGTTTCCGGTGCTGCTCAAGAGAGGAGGAAAAAATCAAAATATCATCAAGATAGACAACTACATAAATGTCCAGACAGTCTCTGAAAACATCATTGACTAGATGCTGAAAGGTGGCAGGGGCGTTACATAGGCCGAAGGGCATTACTAGGTATTCGTAATGGCCGAACCTGGTACGAAAGGCAGTCTTCCATTCATCCCCTGCTCGGATGCGTACCAGGTTGTACGCCCCCCGCAGGTCTAATTTGGTAAACACAGAGGAAGTCCTGAGTCTTTGAAAAAGTTCAGGTACCAGAGGCAGAGGGTACCGGTTCTTGACCGTGATTTTATTTAATTCCCGGTAATCTACACAGGGCCGAAGAGAATGGTCTTTTTTCTCCACAAAGAAGATTCCTGCCCCTGCTGGAGAAGTGGAAGGACGGATGAAACCCCTCTTAAGGTTCTCATCAACATATTCTTTCAGTACCTCAAGCTCCCGTTCAGATAGGGGGAAGATCCGTCCGAAAGGAATCTCAGCACCGGGAAGAAGCTCAATTGGACAATCGTAAGGACGATGAGGCGGGAGGACTTCGGCCCCTCGTTTGCTGAAGACGTCCAGGAACTCATGATATTGTTTGGGTACAGAAGCTTGTATCTCTGGATCTGAATCCAGGCATAACAGAGGCCCCAAGGTGCTGGGACATGGAAGCATGCAGTGGCGTTGACAGTATGGTGACTGGAACTTAATACTTCCGGTTCCCCAATCAATCTGTGGATTGTGTGCCTGAAGCCAGGGTAGACCCAGGATAACTGGAAACATGGGAGATGCAATAGCATCCAAAGTCAATAGTTCCTTATGGTCCATGGAGGTGATCACAGGCAAAGGAGGGGTCTCCTGGGTCACTACTCCGGACTTGATGCGAGACCCATCTGCTAGGAAAATGGAAAGTCCCTGAGTCTTAGGTTGGAGTGGGATGTGTTGTTGTGCTGCAAAGTCTAGATCGACAAAACAACTACATGCCCCTGAGTCGATTATTGCAGTTACTGGTATTGTCCTCCCTGGTAGTTGGAAAGAGATAGGAAGAGCCAGGTGAGTAGCATTGGTAGATGGAGGTGAGTAGTTGGGAGAAGAGGTAGCCAGGACCTTGCGCAGCTTAGCAGGACAAGAAGAGACATAATGACCGGGTTCACCGCAATACAGGCATAGATAATTCTGCAGCCGACGAAGTCGTTCCTTGGCCGATAGGGAATGTTTCATTAGTCCAAGCTGCCCTGGCTTGATGGTCTGGTTGAGGGATGAGGGTTCAGTTGGAACCGTACTGGCACTGGCAGGGTACACAGGGGCTCGTATCCGGGGTAGCATCCAAGCTGGGCGGAGCTGTTGGGTAGACCTTTCTGCTCTGCGCTCCCGGAGTCGTCGGTCTATCTGGATAGACAAATTAAAGTCTCTAGAACATCAGGAACACCGACCCATGCTAACTCATCCTTCAGGCTTTCAGAGAGACCAAGACGGAACTGATGCCGCAGAGCCGCCTCATTCCACTGGGTATCCGCGCTCCAGCATCTGAAATCAGTCACATAGTCCTCGACCGCTCGGCGGCCTTGCTGGAGCGCATGGAGAGCAGCCTCGGCAGTAGAAGTCCGCTGTGGATCGTCATAAAGTCGGGCCATGGCATCAAGAAAAGAGGGCAGAGAGTCTAGAACTACATGGCGGACTTCAAGTAGGTGATGGGCCCAAGCTTGAGGTTCCCCCTGCAGCAAAGCGATAACGAAGCCCACCTTGGTGGCTTCAGATGAAAAAGTCAGAGGTAGCAACGAAAAGTAAAGTTCACATGCGTTGCGAAACGCACGGAATTTACTCCGATCCCCGAAAAACTTCTCAGGAACAGGGACCCTGGGCTCAGGAGATGGTAACATTCCAATAGAGGAAGTTGGGGTTGGAGGTGAATCTGCAGAGGTGGCTTGAGTTTGTGTCTGCTTATCCATTCGGACATGGCTGCCCTGCAGAGACTTCACGATCTGAGTGAGAGCTGTAAGGTGTTGATAGACATTGTCCATAGGCAAGGTATCTCCTGCAGGCTCAGGCATGGCGGTTTGATACTGTAACGTACCTTAGGTGTGAGCCTGACGTGCGGAGAGGGACCTCCCTTACAACCCCGGCTCGGAGACCACTGGAGTGGGGACAGTGGTGGTAAGAGCACGGTGAGGTAAGGGTGCCTGTCTGATCCTCACTGCTTGGAGTGGTGGAGCCGAGTGGAGACTGGAACGGCTGGTTCCGGAAGCAGCGGATGCAGGTCAGCAGGTTCAGCTTGCAGAGCAGAGGATGCAGGTCAGCAGGTGCCGGTTTGCAGAGCAGGGATGCAGGTCAGCAGGTGCAGGTTTGCAGAGCAGGGATGCAGGTCAGCAGGTGCAGGTTTGCAGAACAGGGATGCAGGTCAGCAGGTGCAGGTTTGCAGAGCAGGGATGCAGGTCAGCAGGTGCAGGTTTGCAGAGCAGGGATGCAGGTCAGCAGGTGCAGGTTTGCATTGCAAAGGATGCAGGTCAGCGTGTGCAGCTTGCAGAGCAGAGGATGCAGGTAAGCTGGTGCAGGTTTGAAGAGTCAGACAAGCCGGGTCATACACATCAAGGTAAACATCACAAGTGGCAGGCAGAGAGTAGTCAAAGTCCAGGCCGAATCTTGGCAACAGGCAGACTGGCAGATAACTGAGCAGGGTCAAACGAGCCGAGGTCAGGACTGGGGACAGAAGCGTGGTCAGGAAGCCGGGTCAAACACAGGAACAGGATACAAGCACAGAATCAGGAACTCAGGGAACAGAAGCAGATCAAACCGCAAGGAGCAACATCTCTGGAATGTCTTTTATAGGAAGTACATGGGAGGAGCAAGGGGTTCAGAGTTCAACAGTAATCAGACACCAAGCAGAGTAGTCTAATGGATCAGATAGGTTATCCAGCAGATCAGGCAGGGAACTGTCCAGCATCTCAGATAGCTCCGCTGGTAGAGTCAATGCCAGACACAGAAGAGGTCCCAGGTTCAAGCCCAGCACGTCCCTGACACCTAGTTTGGTGAGAGGGCACCTGCCTGGAACTCTTTAACTGTCTGTTTAGGCCTGTGACTTTGTTAAGGCCCACCATTATTAGTAGTGCGCCACACGTCAGGACATAGCGCATCTCACGGAGGCCGCATGGTTTAAAGTTTGGCGTTTGTTCCGCCATAGAGTTTCATTCACAAACATTGTGGAAGTACAGTTTGTCTCTTTTAATACCCCTGTGGATTACAAATGTTATGTGCACCAACGTTTGCTAGCGAAGACTCCTGCCACTGAAGGAACTGGACACTGAGTTTAGTCAGGCCTGACTATAAATTATAGTGACGGGACAAGTGCACAGTATTGCCCATTAGGGCTCGCGAGCACAGGTCCTTTACTCATAAGGGAAGTTTATATTAAAGTGGTTGTAAACCCACTTTTTTTTTTTTTTTACAACCTGTAAAAGAAAGGCATAATGAGCTATTATGACTAGCATAATAGCTCATTATGTTCCACTTACCTTAGGTCGGGGCCCCCGAAGTCGTCCTCGTCCCTCTGTACAGCCGCAAACATCACTGCGGCGATAGCCGGAATGTTACATCCGGGTATCGCCGCACCAGCCAATCACAGCGCCACTCCGGCGCTGTGATTGGCCGGAGCGGCGGAGACGTCAGTCTGCGCATTTGCGCGCGGGAGGCGTCCCACTCGGCTAAGCCCAGCGATTGCTGGGAAGTAGCCGAGTTTGTGAATGGGATTAACCCCATGAATGCGCCGTTGTCTACGGCGCGCATGCGCCGTAGACAGCGGCGCTTGTCATTTTAGTAAATATCTCCTAAACCGTGTAGGTTTAGGAGATATTTCTTGCACCTACAGGTAAGCCTTAATCTAGGCTTACCTGTAGGTGCAAGTTGAAAAAGTGGGTTTACAACCACTTTAAAACCGTGTTGTAATATTCATATATACAGTATATACTGTATATACCTAACTGACTGTGCAGGGCCCTGCATAAGTCGACTGTACCCTGTGTTTAACTTGCATTAATCTTTCTTATTACAAGTAAAATATATATATATATCCTTGATTAAGCAGCTTACCGTGTGGAGTGTTATCTGATCACAAGGAGACGGTCAATACAGGTAACAGAGTTAAAACTGTAAGTGCTTTGCTTTATGTGGTATTGTGGTTCCTAGTGTCAGTGGGTTCCACAATCCCTTTGTGTACCGGTTGTGCCAAGGGAGGGTCCGAGCCAAGTTATTGGGGTTGATATTCAGGATACTGACCCAAGACAAAACCAGCAGCTCCTTCGGGGGTAGTGCTACACGTGGGGGCTCGTCCGGGATTTGTTACTCTGCAATCAATCTCCCCTAGGCAGGACTCTTGTCCTTACCAGGATAGACCCCTTTGTTGTAGTCCAGTGGTGCGAAAGAGAGGGCGCCCGCTCAAGCACAGGTGTAGCCATTGAGCTTCCTGGTGGACATTGGGACAAGAAAGAGGTGGATGACATCATGAAGATATTGTCCCCACATAGGAAAGCACGGGTGGTTGCTCTCAGGCCAGATCAATAAACTTATAGTACTCATGCCCTGCTGGAGTGGAAAGAGGGAGTACCTGAGAGTTTCAAGAGGAAGAGCTTCCCATTAGGAGGCAAGTCAAAATTTCACATAGTACGGCCAAAAGTTCCAGGGGGGAGACCACCCCACTCCTTCTCAGGAGGAGCAAGTCAGAGGACCAGTAGCCTCCCCGCCACCCCTAACCATGATTGGGCCAGAACTTCTCAACGCTCTGAGAGACTTCGTGTCAAAATGCCAGAAAAGCAACACAGTGTGTGTGGAAGCTGGATACAGGAAGCTGAGTATCTTCTCAGGGAAACAGCCTGTGCCAGTCGGTGAAGAAGAGGTTGATGTCTGGATAGAGAAAGCCATGCAAGCTCTAGAAGGGTGGGAACTGCCAGAGGCCCAAAAGAAACAGCGTATAAGTGAGAGTCTGCGAGGAGCCGCTGCAGAAGCTGTCAGGAGTCTGAGGTTCTGTAATGCCACATGCACAGCCTATGATTACTTGGTTATGCTGCAAGAGGAGTTCAGGCAACTGGAGAAGGCGGTTGATCTAATATATCAATTTGAACACACTCTCCAACAGCCATGAGAACGCCTTTCTGAATATATCAGGAGACTGAACAAGATGTTATGCCAGATTGTGCTTAAAAAAGGAATGGAACCCTCTACCATAGACCAAGCCAGGATGCAACAAATCCTACGAGGGGCCCTGCGCTCTGATCCAGTCTGGCTCCATTTGAAGAACTCTGGAGGTGTCATGTCACTAAGCTACCCTGACCTCATAAGAGTGGTAAGAGACGAAGAAGCACTGCTGGATGATCAACAGTCAACTACTCCACAGAACTCTACCCCCTTTGCTGGGGTTAGGTCGGCAATGACCCCAGAACAGGACTCTGAGGTAGCTACTTTAAAGTCTCAAATTGCAGAAGTTATGGAGATGTTGACTTTACTGATGGCCAGGGTCTCGGAGGCCGGCAAGGGAGGAGGAACCAAAACCAAGGTGATTCAAAGTGTATCTACTCCCCCACCTAGGAGCCCATGGGATGATGATGTCGGCTTCAATTGTGGAGGAATTGGGCACCATCGACAAATGTGCCCCAGCCCAAGGAAAACTGCCACATCATCCCGCAAGCTGACGGAAAACTTCAGAGGGTCCCGGTGAAGGAGTCAACTGGGTGCCCATCAGTGACAGCTAACTCCAAAAGCAATGGAGAAAAGAGACAGTGTCAGGGGCCTAGACCTCTGCTACACACCCCTTTTACTGCCTTTAAACGACTCAATACTTCCCGCTCTAAATTCCAACATGCTCGGGAATGGGAGATCAATGCACATCAGGCAAATTGAGATTGAGAGGTACCGCAGACCGGAAGTACCCGGACTTACAGTAAGACGGCGATCGCGCCGTTTGAGCTATATATGCCCTCTTCGTTTATTGTCTTGTAAGAGCATTACCTTTTAAATAAATTCCCCATATTTTAAACTACTACACTATTGGAGATTCTCTCTCTCCCCACTCCGGAGCCAATACCCCTATTGGAACCGATCCCCCACTTCCCCCTCCCCTTTAGGATTACCATACCAACAGTATCGGTGGAGGTGAGAAGGAGAACGATACACATATATACACTGGAGGGGTCAATCTAGAGGAGAGAGATCATACAGATTTTGCCTACACTTATCCATTTGGAGGTGAGAGTCCTGTGAGACTAGGGATGAGCTTCGTGTTCGAGTCGAACATACGTTCGACTCGAACATCGGCTGTTCGATCGTTCGACGAAGATCGAGCGATTTGGGCCGTTCGCGCCAAATTCGAGTGACGCGAACGGCCCACAATGCACTACGCCAGGGATATGCAATTAGCGGACCTCCAGCTGTTGCAGAACTACAAATCCCATGAGGCATAGCAAGACACTGACAGCCACAAGCATGACACCCAGAGACAGAGGCATGATGGGACTTTTAGTTTTGCAACAGCTGGAGGTCCGCTAATTGCTTATCCCTGCACTACGCCATCGCAGTGTCATCCAGGCGCTGTGATTGGCCAAGCATGCACTGTGACCCCGCATGCTTGGCCAATCACAGCGCCGGCAGTGAGGAGAGCAATGATTGGCCACAGGCAGGATGCCTGTGGCCAATTATTCTTGAGGGGGTTTAGTACACGCCCCACACTATAAAAGGCCGCCAGCGCGGCGGCCTTGTGTAGTGTGTTCCGGAGCAGGGAAAGAGAAGCATAGGCAGGGACAGTGTCATTTTTTTTCCTTTACTAATCCTGGATTCCTTGTGTTTAGGGACAAATAAGGATAGGTAGGGAGAGTGTCAGTGTGTTATTCTGTGCTAAACCTTGTTTGTAGGGACAGAGAGGTACAGTGAGGGAAAGTGTCAGTGTGCTATTCTGTTCTAAACCAATCTTGCTGAACCATATTTGAAATCCTTGAGTTTAGGGACAGAGAGGTACAGTGAGGGAAAGTGTCAGTGTGCTATTCTGTGCTAAATCTTGTTTGTAGGGACAGAGTAGGACAGTGAGTGAAACTGACAGTGTGCTATTCTGTTCTAAACCAATCTTGCTGAACCATATTTGAAATCCTTGAGTTTAGGGACTGAGAGGTACAGTGAGGGAAAGTGTCAGTGTGCTATTCTGTGCTAAATCTTGTTTGTAGGGACAGAGTAGGACAGTGAGTGAAACTGACAGTGTGCTATTCTGTTCTAAACCAATCTTGCTGAACCATATTTGAAATCCTTGAGTTTAGGGACAGAGAGGTACAGTGAGGGAAAGTGTCAGTGTGCTATTCTGTGCTAAATCTTGTTTGTAGGGACAGAGTAGGACAGTGAGTGAAACTGACAGTGTGCTATTCTGTTCTAAACCAATCTTGCTGAACCATATTTGAAATCCTTGAGTTTAGGGACAGAGAGGTACAGTGAGGGAAAGTGTCAGTGTGCTATTCTGTGCTAAAACTTGTTTGTAGGGACAGAGTAGGACAGTGAGTGAAACTGACAGTGTGCTATTCTGTTCTAAACCAATCTTGCTGAACCATATTTGAAATCCTTGAGTTTAGGGACAGAGAGGTACAGTGAGGGAAAGTGTCAGTGTGCTATTCTGTGCTAAATCTTGTTTGTAGGGACAGAGTAGGACAGTGAGTGAAACTGACAGTGTGCTATTCTGTTCTAAACTAATCTTGCTGAACCATATTTGAAATCCTTGAGTTTAGGGACAGAGAAGGACACTCGTGGAAACTATCAGTGTGCTATTCTGTGCTAAATCTTGTTTGTAGGGACAGAGAGGTACAGTGAGTGAAACTGACAGTGTGATATTCTGTTCTAAACCAATCTTGCTGAACCATATTTGAAATCCTTGAGTTTAGGGACAGAGAAGGACACTCGTGGAAACTATCAGTGTGCTATTCTGTGCTAAATCTAGTTTGTAGGGACAGAGTAGGACAGTGAGTGAAACTGACAGTGTGCTATTCTGTTCTAAACCAATCTTGCTGAACCATATTTGAAATCCTTGAGTTTAGGGACAGAGAAGGACACTCGTGGAAACTATCAGTGTGCTATTCTGTGCTAAATCTTGTTTGTAGGGACAGAGTAGGACAGTGAGTGAAACTGACAGTGTGCTATTCTGTTCTAAACCAAACTTGCTGAACCATATTTGAAATCCTTGAGTTTAGGGACAGAGAAGGACACTCGTGGAAACTCTCAGTGTGCTATTCTGTGCTAAATCTAGTTTGTAGGGACAGAGTAGGACAGTGAGTGAAACTGACAGTGTGCTATTCTGTTCTAAAGCAATCTTGCTGAACCATATTTGAAATCCTTGAGTTTAGGGACAGAGAAGGACACTCGTGGAAACTATCAGTGTGCTATTCTGTGCTAAATCTTGTTTGTAGGGACAGAGTAGGACAGTGAGGGAAAGTGTCAGTGTGCTATTCTGTTCTAAACCAATCTTGCTGAACCATATTTGAAATCCTTGAGTTTAGGGACAGAGAGGTACAGTGAGGGAAAGTGTTAGTGTGCTATTCTGTGCTAAATCTTGTTTGTAGGGACAGAGTAGGAAAGTGAGTGAAACTGACAGTGTGCTATTCTGTTCTAAACCAATCTTGCTGAACCATATTTGAAATCCTTGAGTTTAGGGACAGAGAAGGACACTCGTGGAAACTATCAGTGTGCTATTCTGTGCTAAATCTTGTTTGTAGGGACAGAGTAGGACAGTGAGTGAAACTGACAGTGTGCTATTCTGTTCTAAACCAATCTTGCTGAACCATATTTGAAATCCTTGAGTTTAGGGACAGAGAAGGACACTCGTGGAAACTATCAGTGTGCTATTCTGTGCTAAATCTTGTTTGTAGGGACAGAGTAGGACAGTGAGTGAAACTGACAGTGTGCTATTCTGTTCTAAACCAATCTTGCTGAACCATATTTGAAATCCTTGAGTTTAGGGACAGAGAAGGACACTCGTGGAAACTATCAGTGTGCTATTCTGTGCTAAATCTTGTTTGTAGGGACAGAGTAGGACAGTGAGTGAAACTGACAGTGTGCTATTCTGTTCTAAACCAATCTTGCTGAACCATATTTGAAATCCTTAAGTTTAGGGACAGAGAAGGACACTCGTGGAAACTATCAGTGTGCTATTCTGTGCTAAATCTTGTTTGTAGGGACAGAGTAGGACAGTGAGTGAAACTGACAGTGTGCTATTCTGTTCTAAACCAATCTTGCTGAACCATATTTGAAATCCTTGAGTTTAGGGACAGAGAAGGACACTCGTGGAAACTATCAGTGTGCTATTCTGTGCTAAATCTTGTTTGTAGGGACAGAGTAGGACAGTGAGTGAAACTGACAGTGTGCTATTCTGTTCTAAACCAATCTTGCTGAACCATATTTGAAATCCTTGAGTTTAGGGACAGAGAAGGACACTCGTGGAAACTATCAGTGTGCTATTCTGTGCTAAATCTTGTTTGTAGGGACAGAGTAGGACAGTGAGTGAAACTGACAGTGTGCTATTCTGTTCTAAACCAATCTTGCTGAACCATATTTGAAATCCTTGAGTTTAGGGACAGAGAAGGACACTCGTGGAAACTATCAGTGTGCTATTCTGTGCTAAATCTTGTTTGTAGGGACAGAGTAGGACAGTGAGTGAAACTGACAGTGTGCTATTCTGTGCTAAACCAATCTTGCTGAAGCATATTGCAAATCCTTGTGTTTAGGGACAGAGAAGGATAGGCAGTAGACAGTGTCAGTGTCATTGTTGCTAAGCCTCCTGCACAGCATACACCTGAAGGTAGCCCTTATTGCTGTTTTTCCCATCTCCCTGCAGGCCATCCATTAAAATGTCTGGAAGGCAAACAAGGAGAGGCAGACAGTCAGGAGGCAAAAAAAGAGGGCAAGCAGGCTCTGTGTCTGGGGGCAACAGTGCTGGTCGTGGACGCGATGCATTGTCATCAGCACATGGCCATGGGACACGCTTGTCCTTCTTTTCGGCAGCTGGACATGTTGAGCCACATCATGCCGAAGACTTGGTAGAGTGGATGACCAAGCTCACCTCATCCTCCTCATCCTCTCTCACCCAGGCTCAGGGTACTGGCAAAGCAGCTGCCAAAGCGTCCTCTTCTCTGGTATCATTATCTTCATTAGTCAATCCTTCCCTAGACCCACCATGTCCTCCTCCTGAGGAGTCCCCCGAACTGTTTGAGCACAGTGTTGGGTACATGCTCCAGGAGGATGCCCAGCGTTTCGAAGGATCTGATGATGATACCCAGATAGAGGAAGGCAGTAGCGTGAGAGCAGAGAGAGGGGATGCTCAAGAAGGACACCAATCTGGCAGTCATGCTCCAGCAGCTGCAGCATACTGCCAGATTGGCTCCAGTGATGAGGAGGGAGGGGATGATGAGGTCACTAAATCCACGTGGGTGCCTAATAGGAGAGAGGAGGAGGAGGAGGATGAGGAGGAGGCACATCTCCAACGAGGCAGGATGCCCTTGGGTGGCCAGCGTATGGGCAGCACACCGACGGAATCACACCGCAGAGCTCCGCCTGTGCAGGGCGCTGCCTCTGCCCGTCATTCAAAAAGTTCTTTGGTGTGGGCCTTTTTTGAGGCGAGTGCATCAGATCGCACAGCTGCTGTTTGCAACATATGTCTCAAGCGTATATCGCGTGGCCAAAACATCAGCCGCTTGGGCACCACATGCTTGATCAGACATATGTTGACCTGCCATGCAGCTCGTTGGCAAGCCTACCTTAAAGACCCACACCAAAGAACAAAGCTGACCTCTTCTTGCACCGCATCAGCTGGGATCTCCAACCCCACTATACCTTCAGTCCTCTCTGAAACCTGCTCTGAGAGGAATGAAGGTGTAGAATTAGGTGTGTCACAGCCAAGTACTTGCGGGCACTCTGCTAGCAGTACACCGACGTCCGATTCTAGCAGGCAAATTTCCCTGCCCCAGGTGCTGGACCGTCAAAAGAAGTTCACTCCCAGCCATCCACATGCCCAGCGGTTGAATGCTAGCTTGGCTAAATTGCTAGCGCTTCAACTGCTGCCTTTTCAGTTGGTAGACTCGGCCCCCTTCCGTGAGTTTGTGCAATGTGCGGTTCCTCAGTGGCAGGTTCCCAAACGCCACTTTTTCTCACGGAAGGCGATTCCGGCTCTCTACAGGCATGTGGAAGGCAATGTCTTGGCCTCACTGGACAGGGCGGTCAGCGGTAAGGTGCATATTACCGCTGACTCATGGTCCAGCAGGCATGGACAGGGACGTTACCTTTCTTTCACGGCCCATTGGGTCACTCTTTTGGCAGCTGGGAAGGATGCAGGACAAGGTGCAGTAGTGTTGGAGGTTGTTCCACTGCCACGCCTCCAAAATGCTACTACTGGTTGTGACACACCTCTCTCCTCCACCCCCTCCTCTTCTTCTTCCTCCATGGCCTCTTCCTGTGGTTTGTCCTCGGAACCAGCGGTGCTCCGTAGGCGTTCAAGGGGCTACGCAAGTACGCAGGCAAAAAGATGCCATGCCGTGCTTGCGCTGGTGTGTTTGGGGGACAGGAGCCACACTGGGGCAGAGGTCCTGTCTGCTCTGCAGGGGCAGGCCGAGAGGTGGTTGACGCCACGCCAGCTTAAGCCAGGAATGGTGGTTTGCGACAATGGCACCAACCTCCTCTCCGCCCTCCGACAGGGACAACTGACCCATGTGCCCTGTATGGCTCACGTCCTTAACCTGGTGGTGCAGCGGTTCTTGGGCAGGTACCCGGGCTTACAGGATGTCCTGAGGCAGGCCAGGAAAGTCTGTGTTCATTTCCGCAGATCTTATAATGCCAGTGCTTGCCTGGCTGAGCTGCAAAAGGAGTTGAACCTGCCCAAGAACCGCCTTATATGTGACATGCCCACCAGGTGGAACTCAACGTTAGCCATGCTGCAGCGGCTGCACACGCAGTAGAGGGCCATCAATGAGTACCTGTGCGGCTACGGCACCAGGACAGGGTCATGGGAGCTCGGGTTTTTTTCACCACGCCAGTGGGGCATGATCAGGGATGCATGCACTGTCCTGGCACCATTTGAGGAGGCCACGAGGATGGTGAGCAGTGACAGTGCATGCATCAGTGACACTGTACCTCTTGTCCACCTGTTGGAGCACATGCTGCGTGGAATAATGGACAGGGCACTTGAGGCAGAACAGAGGCAGGAAGAGGAGGACTTCCTTGCCTCTCAAGGCCCCCTTTACCCTGACAGTGTTCCTTCTGTCCCACCCATCGCACAGGAGGAGGAGGAGGAGGAGGAGGATTGTGTCAGCATGGAGGTGGAGGCTGGCACTCAGCATCATCAGCAGCAGTCTTTTAGGGATGATTTACAGTCCCAAGAAACCAGTGGACTTGTACGTGGCTGGGAGGAGGTGGCTGCGGATCATGTCGTCCTTAGTGACCCAGAGGACTCCGGACTGAATGCCTCAGCTAACCTACGCTGCATGGCCTCCCTGATCCTGCAAAGTCTGCGGAAGGATCCTCGTATTCTTCGGATCAAGGAGAGGGACCATTACTGGCTGGCCACTCTCCTTGATCCACGGTACAAGGGTAAGGTTGCGGATCTTATGTTACCGTCGCAGAGGGAGCAGAGGATGAGACAACTCCGGGAGGCCTTGCAGAAAGGTCTGTGCAACGCGTTCCCAGAGACTGGGAGGTTACAAACTCCTGGTCCTGGACAACGAGTTGCTGAGGCTTCGGGCAGTCAAAGAAGGAGCGGTGGGGAAGGTGGCCGTCTGACTGATGCGTTCAGACAATTCTTTAGTCCGCAGCCCCAAAGTATGATCGGTTCCAGCAACCATCGCCAGCGTCTGATATACATGGTGCAGGAATACCTAGGGGCAAGGTCAGACTTGGACACCTTCCCCACCGAAAATCCTCTGGCTTACTGGGTCTTGAGGATGGATGACTGGCCAGAGCTAGCATAGTATGCAATTGAGCTACTGGCCTGTCCTGCATCCAGCGTTCTTTCAGAACGCACATTCAGTGCTGCTGGAGGATTTGTCACGGATCACAGGGTGCGCCTGTCCACCGACTCGGTTGATCGACTGACTTTCATCAAGATGAACCAGTCTTGGATCACCACCAGCTACCACACACCTGATGCTGATATAACAGACTAATTGATTTTAAAATGTCACATCCCTTCAAGACTGATGCTGATGCTGAGTTCCTGTGCTGTTATGTTGACTAGCTATCCTCCTCCTCCTCCTCAATGATCCGATTAATGATGATAGCTTGGAAGATCATTTTGGTTTATGGGTGCCGCCACCAGTGGCTAAGGCCCAATTTTTCAGCCCCTGTTTAACAGGGGCGTGTAATTACAATTTTTGATGCAATACTTTGCAACAGGCCTCATTGCTGTGCTCCAAGTACAGTATCTGTGAGGGGTTGCAGTGTTGTGCCACCAGTGCCTAAGGCCCAATTTTTCAGCCCATGTTCAACAGGGGCATGCAATTATAATTATTGATCTAATAATTCACAGCATGGCCCATTGCTGCGCCCACCAAGAGTAACTGTCAGGCTTTACAGTGTTGTGTCAACACCACCACCACCACCACCACCACCACCACCAAAGGCCCAATTTTTCAGCCCCTGTTCAACAGGGGCATGCAATTCTAATTATTGATCTAATAATTCACAGCAGGGCCCATTGCTGCGCCCACCAAGAGTAACTGTCAGGCCTTACAGTGTTGTGTCTACACCACCACCACCACCACCACCACCAAAGGCCCAATTTTTCAGCCCCTGTTCAACAGGGGCATGCAATTCTAATTATTGATCTAATAATTCACAGCAGGGCCCATTGCTGCGCCCACCAAGAGTAACTGTCAGGCCTTACAGTGTTGTGGCACCAGCACCACCATCAAAGGCCCAATTTTTACTACCACTGTTCAACAATTATATGTTATTACAATTCCTGATATAATAGTTGACAGCAGGGCGTTCCAGCACCCACCAAGAGTAACTGTGAGTGCTTACAGTGTTGTGCCAACACCAACACCTAAGGGGCCAATTTCTGCAGAGTATATACGGCAGGTCCCTACTTTCAAACATCCAACTTACAAACGACTACTACTTGCAAACGGAAGAAGACAACAGGAAGTGAGAGGAAATCTACCCCATGGAAGGAAAATTCTCTCCTGTAAGAATTAATATGGGAGAAAGGTGTCTCCTCTCTACTGATGCTTTATCACCAATCCTTGTTTCAATAAAAACACCACATTTCAAAAACAGTTGTCATTGGGACGCAAAGTGAGGTGAAATGTTCTGAACAGGGGCACAGACAGCAAAAAAAATGTTACAGGGGTGATAACCCTTCCCTATGTTTTCCAAAAAGCTTAAAAATAGGTATTTGGCCTGGAGCTACACTTAAACAATGTAGCTGTTCAAAATTACAAACAGATTCTACATAAGAACAAACCTACAGTCCCTGTCTTGTATGCACCGCCTGTATACGGCTGTTCAGAGTATATAGGGCCTTTTTTATTTTGTGTGCGGGGTTCCCCTTAATATCCATACAAGACCCAAAGGGGCTGGTAATGGGCTGGGGTAGGGGGGGGGGGGTTGATGGGGTAGCTATGCCATTTTTCTTAAAGATTTTCATCCATATTACCTGGACCAGACATTACATTAAAGCTGCAAGCAGTTTTAAATGGCTTTTTTTTCCTTTAGAAATGTTATTTTGTGCAGGGACAGTTCTAAACACGGGAAACACGTGGCACTTCACAGGCATACTTTAGACACCCCCCAGGTACAATATTTAAAGGAATATTTGACTTTTTTTTTTTTCACTTTATGCATCATTAAAATGACTGCTCCCGGAAAACGTCCGTTTTTAAAACTTCTTTTTGCATTGATACATGTCCCCTGGTGCAGAACCCGGGTTCCCAAACTCTGTTTAGGACAATAACATGGATAATAGTCGTTATAATTAGCACTTTAGAATCCGAACGTTCGCATCCATTGTATTTAATAGGGTTCTAATGTTCGTGCGAACTTTCGGATAGATAGCTGGGATACATGACATGTGTTTTGACACCCTTAGACAATTAAGTGTGTTTTACTAAGTTAGATCAAAGGGTAATCATAAATTGTTTGTTGAACTCAGTGACCCTAACATTAGGAATTATTCCTTATACACCACTGCCCCTACAGGTTAAAAATGACATTGTTCAAGATGGCATATATTTGGTTGCTAAGACAACCTTCCAAAACAGTTACCTAGTGATAAGATACACACCCACTTTTTGGAGGGAGATAAAAGTAGGAAGAGCTGAGATAGGAGAGGGGAAGACGGCAAAAGAAAAGAGCTCTTGAAGGAAGACTCGCTGAGGAGATCTCAGAGGGAACAGGTCGCTCTACAGAGAGATCTTAAACGCAAACATGTAGCGATGTTGGAAGGAATCCAGTTGGACTCATAATGGAAGCTTCTCAAACAGACAGAGCTTTAACCTGGTAAGTGCTATTCCAACAATAAGTGAAGATCCCGCCACCAAAGTGAGAAATGAAGGCTTACCAGACAGCCTGCGACCGCCCTTCTCAGGGGGGTCAAAACAAGCTTAGTAGAGCGATGTTCACTCCATGGAAGGCAGAGAAATTCCAGTGAAGACACTTCATCCACAATAGGCGAGTCTCCAGAGACGTGTCTGCACAGCTGATCCAAATCGGAGATGAAAAACACTCTTGATTGATCAGAGTGAATAATCCTCAGCAGTTAAAACGATGTCCAAAGAGAAGAAAGAAAAACTTTCCATAGTGTAGCATTCATCAGGGAAGTTTTATTAGAAATGAACAGGAGAGAAAACAGCTCTCACATAGGTATAAAAATAATGATAAAACGAGAAAATCCTTGCAAGGAAATAAAAAAGCTCCGAGTTTCTGTCAAAGGCTGATTCGTGCGTGCGCAATGCATGTGCGTGTCACCCTACGCCGTTTCGTCAAATGTGACATCATCAGGGGCACGCCCACATGAGCACGCACACGCTATTTGTAGCCAAAGGGCCCACTCGGGGTTCTCTCATTGGCTACATGTCAAATTGGCAGACGGAGCAGAAAATTGTACTAGCCTCTGCATTGATCTCTCAATGGAGAGGTCTTGACATAAAACACAGTTGCACCATCACCCCCAGTGGAACTTACAGATATTGCACCAATTTTTAAAACTGATTTTCAAAATAATCTCCACACTGACATCTTGTGGATCATGGTGCAACTGTTATTAAACCATTTTTTCAAAAACATTCTTTATTCAAAAAAAACATTCTTTTTCCAAGAAACATTCTCTTTTTTTAAAAAAAACATTCCTTTAAAACATTCCTTTTTAAAAAAAAATTCTTTTTTTCAAAAAATGAATCCTAAGCAGGTTTACACTTAACCAATATAGAAATACTTGAAAAAACTTTTTATATTAAAATAAAGCTTATGATATACTTAGTTAGTCAGGCCCAAACAAAACACTGGACCAAAATTGCACAGGAAGAAAAATGGGAACAAATTGCTTATGAGGGGAACAAATATGTCACCCATTGTTGATAAAGCAATTTATATCCCATTCAACGTTGAGGCCACCCGGTGTGTGACAACCCAATTTATGTATCCAACTGGTTTCGGATCTAGAGATGCTTCTTTTGCCATTGCCCCCTCTCCAGTTGGGCACATATTTCTCCAAACCAATGAAAATGGTACCTTTTGGGTTTCTGTTATGCACAAGATCATAGTGCTTAGACACACTATGTTTGTCAAAACCACTTTTTATGTTGGTGATATGCTCACCTAATCTGGTACTCAATTTTCTAATGGTCCGGCCCACATATTCCAAACCGCATGGGCATCGCAAAAGGTACACCACGCACTTTGTAGCACATGTTATAAGGGACCTGATAGGATATGTGGCTCCTGTTCCTGATGAAGTAAACTCCATAGTTCTTCTACCTTGGAGGGCATTCACCCTGCAGACTTTACATCGTCTACACGGGTAAAATCCCTTCAAGTCCCCAAAAAAAGAAGGAACGAGTTGGGGGATCTGGTACATTAGGTGCTAGTAGATGTCTGAAGTTAGAAGCACCCCTAAAGAGTACTCTCGGGGTGTTAGACAATAAAGGGCCCAATACTCGGTCGTTCTTTAGCACCGACCAGTGTTTTTTAATGATCCTTTTTATAGCCCAATGCTGACTTGAATACGTGGTCAGAAAGGCTAAGCCAAAGTCCTCCCTATTTTCCACTTCTGGAGGTCTGTCACACAGAAGTGTCTGTCTATCTCTAAGGCCCACATCTGTAATAGCAGAGTCCAGTTTGGCAATGTCATACCCCTTGGCTATAAATCTTAATTTAAGGATTTCTGCCTCTTTGTGATATTGTTCCAAGTCAGTGCAATTTCGCTTTAGACGTAAAAATTGACCCTTCGGGACCGCCGACAGCCAGGAACTATGGTGGCATGAATCCAAAGGGATATAGCCGTTCCTGTCTGTCGGTTTGAAGAAAGTGGATGTGACTATCCTACTGTCCTTTATTGAGACATTAAGGTCCAGAAAGTGAATCTGGATGGGGCTAATCTCATGACTGAGAATAATGCCCCTATCGTTACTGTTTAGGAGGGATAGATAAGAATTAACTGATTCTACATCACCATCCCAAATAAACAAAATGTCATCAATAAATCTTTTCCAAAAGATTAAATTAGGTGGGCTTTCACAAAGTACTACATCTTCCTCCCACTTAGCCATAAAAAGGTTGGCCATACTGGGGGCAAATTTTGCCCCCATGGCCACGCCCCTAATCTGGAGATAGTGTTTACCACTATGCCAGAAATAGTTATGCTTCATCGCAAAATCCAGCAACTCCATCACGAAGTTGCGCTGCGTGACGGAGATGCTGGAGTCGCGATAAAGAAAATGACGCACCGCCTCATACCCCAAATCATGAGAGATGGCCGTGTAAAGGGATGCGACATCGGCTGTAATAAGTAGATAGGAGGCCTTCCATTCAATCTGACCAAGAAGGTTAATGACGTGCTTAGTGTCCTTAAGAAAAGACGGGGTGCCCAAGACCAGTGGTTGCAAGTAATGATCGATGTATTTGCCGATCCTTGAGGTGATAGAATCGATACCACTGATGATGGGCCTTCCCGGGGGATTGATCAGGGTTTTGTGGATCTTGGGTAATATATACATCACTGGCAATCTGGGTGCCAGTGGTACTAGATGTTCCCTTTCCTTCAAATTTAAAATACCCATATAATGTCCCTTATCAATTAGGGCTCTCAGGTCCTTCTTATATTCCACAGTGGGATCCATGGGTAAACTTAAATATGTCAGAGGGTCCATAACTATCCTCGACATTTCTTCAAAATAGGAGTCCTTGTCAAGAACAACTATGGCGCCCCCTTTATCAGCTGGTCGCACAACCACATCCCTCCTATTACATAGGGACTCCATGCCCAATCTAAGATTCTGTTGGGTTCGTGCCGGTTTCACATTCAAATTATTTAAATCCCCTAGCACTAGATCACGGAATACGGTTAAATTTGGCACCTGATGAATAGGGGGGTTAAAAAGGGATGCATTGGACATCCCTGAATGTAAAATAACTGAAGCCTCCCTATCTGATTGCCTAGTGGGATTGCTCATGATATATCTTTTGATATTTAACTTTCTGGTGTATTTTTGGATGTCTATGAAGGTTTGGAATTTGTTAAGATTCCGTGGGGGGGCAAATTTTAACCCTTTATTCAAGGTAGTTAATTCGTCCTTAGATAGCTCCTTTGTGCTGAGATTAATAATCCCAGCACAATCTAAAACTTCCTTCTCTTTGGAGTGAGATTTCCTCCCCCCTCTGCACCCTCTCTTGCGTCCCCATTTCTTTTGTTCCTGTTCCTGCCGGCCTGCCGAAAATCCCAAACCGAGCGGCCCTCTGGTTGTTGATTCTGGAAGGAGCAGGAAGCTCCGTGATTGTCATCCAAAGTGGGTTCCCCTTCATTCCCAGCTAGTGAGGCAAATCTGTTGTTAGTGTTTACAATATTGTTGCCTCTATTGTCAACACGAGGGGGGTGATGGTTCCCATGATTCTGTTGATTGTGATATACATCACGGTGACGCCAGGGTGGAGGGGAGTGATAATTGGGATGAGGGGAGGGATTCCTTCTCCTGCCCTTACCTCTACCTTGTTGATAATGTTGTTGTGAATTAGTACGCCCTCCCCGTAAATCAGGAGAGGGGCGGGGCATTTGAGATGCGCTATAGAGCGCATTTTGTTCATTCCTCAATACACCATTCCTTTGGACAGCTCCAATTGGTTGTGAACCAACTGTGTTGTCACCCACCATTTGGTCAGAAGGTGGTGTAACCTGCCATTTAAAAACTATATTCTCTCTATAATCTTTTACATCTCTATTATACTTTTTCTTTTTCTTAGATTTTTGTTCAGATTCTTCTTTAATTAATATTACCTTAAGAGCCTCAGACCTGTGCAGGTAATCCTGTTCAGCTTTAAAAGGAATTAATTTGTTTTTAATGATATTGATCTCATTATCCAAAATTGCCAACTTGCGTTTCTTTTTTGCTATAAGGAACTGCAAAAAGTTGACCCCTGCCTCATTAAAATATTTGAACCATTCGGCCAGCTCATTATCTTCCTTTTGGGGATTAACATCCCACCTGAGGCTCCTAGGGACCATTTCTGCTTTCACATATTCCTCTAAATATGCTACATCCCATTTAGTATGAACTTCAGTGATGGTAAGGTTTTTTAGTCTAAGAAATCCCCAAAAGGAAGATAATGAGCTGGCCGAATGGTTCAAATATTTTAATGAGGCAGGGGTCAACTTTTTGCAGTTCCTTATAGCAAAAAAGAAACGCAAGTTGGCAATTTTGGATAATGAGATCAATATCATTAAAAACAAATTAATTCCTTTTAAAGCTGAACAGGATTACCTGCACAGGTCTGAGGCTCTTAAGGTAATATTAATTAAAGAAGAATCTGAACAAAAATCTAAGAAAAAGAAAAAGTATAATAGAGATGTAAAAGATTATAGAGAGAATATAGTTTTTAAATGGCAGGTTACACCACCTTCTGACCAAATGGTGGGTGACAACACAGTTGGTTCACAACCAATTGGAGCTGTCCAAAGGAATGGTGTATTGAGGAATGAACAAAATGCGCTCTATAGCGCATCTCAAATGCCCCGCCCCTCTCCTGATTTACGGGGAGGGCGTACTAATTCACAACAACATTATCAACAAGGTAGAGGTAAGGGCAGGAGAAGGAATCCCTCCCCTCATCCCAATTATCACTCCCCTCCACCCTGGCGTCACCGTGATGTATATCACAATCAACAGAATCATGGGAACCATCACCCCCCTCGTGTTGACAATAGAGGCAACAATATTGTAAACACTAACAACAGATTTGCCTCACTAGCTGGGAATGAAGGGGAACCCACTTTGGATGACAATCACGGAGCTTCCTGCTCCTTCCAGAATCAACAACCAGAGGGCCGCTCGGTTTGGGATTTTCGGCAGGCCGGCAGGAACAGGAACAAAAGAAATGGGGACGCAAGAGAGGGTGCAGAGGGGGGAGGAAATCTCACTCCAAAGAGAAGGAAGTTTTAGATTGTGCTGGGATTATTAATCTCAGCACAAAGGAGCTATCTAAGGACGAATTAACTACCTTGAATAAAGGGTTAAAATTTGCCCCCCCACGGAATCTTAACAAATTCCAAACCTTCATAGACATCCAAAAATACACCAGAAAGTTAAATATCAAAAGATATATCATGAGCAATCCCACTAGGCAATCAGATAGGGAGGCTTCAGTTATTTTACATTCAGGGATGTCCAATGCATCCCTTTTTAACCCCCCTATTCATCAGGTGCCAAATTTAACCGTATTCCGTGATCTAGTGCTAGGGGATTTAAATAATTTGAATGTGAAACCGGCACGAACCCAACAGAATCTTAGATTGGGCATGGAGTCCCTATGTAATAGGAGGGATGTGGTTGTGCGACCAGCTGATAAAGGGGGCGCCATAGTTGTTCTTGACAAGGACTCCTATTTTGAAGAAATGTCGAGGATAGTTATGGACCCTCTGACATATTTAAGTTTACCCATGGATCCCACTGTGGAATATAAGAAGGACCTGAGAGCCCTAATTGATAAGGGACATTATATGGGTATTTTAAATTTGAAGGAAAGGGAACATCTAGTACCACTGGCACCCAGATTGCCAGTGATGTATATATTACCCAAGATCCACAAAACCCTGATCAATCCCCCGGGAAGGCCCATCATCAGTGGTATCGATTCTATCACCTCAAGGATCGGCAAATACATCGATCATTACTTGCAACCACTGGTCTTGGGCACCCCGTCTTTTCTTAAGGACACTAAGCACGTCATTAACCTTCTTGGTCAGATTGAATGGAAGGCCTCCTATCTACTTATTACAGCCGATGTCACATCCCTTTACACGGCCATCTCTCATGATTTGGGGTATGAGGCGGTGCGTCATTTTCTTTATCGCGACTCCAGCATCTCCGTCACGCAGCGCAACTTCGTGATGGAGTTGCTGGATTTTGCGATGAAGCATAACTATTTCTGGCATAGTGGTAAACACTATCTCCAGATTAGGGGCGTGGCCATGGGGGCAAAATTTGCCCCCAGTATGGCCAACCTTTTTATGGCTAAGTGGGAGGAAGATGTAGTACTTTGTGAAAGCCCACCTAATTTAATCTTTTGGAAAAGATTTATTGATGACATTTTGTTTATTTGGGATGGTGATGTAGAATCAGTTAATTCTTATCTATCCCTCCTAAACAGTAACGATAGGGGCATTATTCTCAGTCATGAGATTAGCCCCATCCAGATTCACTTTCTGGACCTTAATGTCTCAATAAAGGACAGTAGGATAGTCACATCCACTTTCTTCAAACCGACAGACAGGAACGGCTATATCCCTTTGGATTCATGCCACCATAGTTCCTGGCTGTCGGCGGTCCCGAAGGGTCAATTTTTACGTCTAAAGCGAAATTGCACTGACTTGGAACAATATCACAAAGAGGCAGAAATCCTTAAATTAAGATTTATAGCCAAGGGGTATGACATTGCCAAACTGGACTCTGCTATTACAGATGTGGGCCTTAGAGATAGACAGACACTTCTGTGTGACAGACCTCCAGAAGTGGAAAATAGGGAGGACTTTGGCTTAGCCTTTCTGACCACGTATTCAAGTCAGCATTGGGCTATAAAAAGGATCATTAAAAAACACTGGTCGGTGCTAAAGAACGACCGAGTATTGGGCCCTTTATTGTCTAACACCCCGAGAGTACTCTTTAGGGGTGCTTCTAACTTCAGACATCTACTAGCACCTAATGTACCAGATCCCCCAACTCGTCCTTCTTTTTTTGGGGACTTGAAGGGATTTTACCCGTGTAGACGATGTAAAGTCTGCAGGGTGAATGCCCTCCAAGGTAGAAGAACTATGGAGTTTACTTCATCAGGAACAGGAGCCACATATCCTATCAGGTCCCTTATAACATGTGCTACAAAGTGCGTGGTGTACCTTTTGCGATGCCCATGCGGTTTGGAATATGTGGGCCGGACCATTAGAAAATTGAGTACCAGATTAGGTGAGCATATCACCAACATAAAAAGTGGTTTTGACAAACATAGTGTGTCTAAGCACTATGATCTTGTGCATAACAGAAACCCAAAAGGTACCATTTTCATTGGTTTGGAGAAATATGTGCCCAACTGGAGAGGGGGCAATGGCAAAAGAAGCATCTCTAGATCCGAAACCAGTTGGATACATAAATTGGGTTGTCACACACCGGGTGGCCTCAACGTTGAATGGGATATAAATTGCTTTATCAACAATGGGTGACATATTTGTTCCCCTCATAAGCAATTTGTTCCCATTTTTCTTCCTGTGCAATTTTCGTCCAGTGTTTTGTTTGGGCCTGACTAACTAAGTATATCATAAGCTTTATTTTAACCACTTCCTTACTGGGCACATAATATACCCCCTTCCTGCCCAGGCGAAATTTCAGCTTTCAGCACTGTCACGCTTTGAATGACAATTGCGCGGTCGTGCGACGTGGCTCCCAAACAAAATTGACGTCCTTTTTTTCGCACAAATAGAGCTTTCTTTTGGTGGTATTTGATCACCTCGGCGGTTTTTATTTTTTGCGCTATAAACAAAAATAGAGCGACAATTTTGAAAAAAAAGCAATATTTTTAGATTTTTGCTATAATAAATATCCCAATTTTTTTTTTTTTTTATATTTTTTTCCTCAGTTTAGGCCGATACGTATTCTTCTACATATTTTTGGTAAAAAAAAATCGCAATCAGCGTTTATTGATTGGTTTGCGCAAAAGTTATAGCGTTTACAAAATAGGGGGATAGTTTTATGGCATTTTTATATATTTTTTTTTTTTATTAGTAATGGCGGCGATCAGTGATTTTTTTTGTGACTGCGACATTATGGCGGACACATCGGACACTTTTGACACTAATTTGGGACCATTCACATTTATACAGCGAACAGTGCTATAAATATGCACTGATTACTGTATAAATGTGACTGGCAGGGAAGGGGTTAACACTAGGGGGCGCTGAAGGGGTTAAATGTGTTCCCTGGGAGTGATTGTTACTGTGGGGGGAGGGGACTGACTGGGGGAGGTGACCGATCTGTGTCCCTATGTACAAGGGACACAGCATCGGTCTCCTCTCCCTGACAGGACATGGATCTGTGTGTTTACACACACAGATCCATGTCCTTGTCTCTGTAACCGCCGATCGGGGGTGCCTGGTGGACATCGCGGCCGCCAGGCACGCGCATCGGCATTGTAATGGCGGCGATCAGTGATTTTTTTTGTGACTGCGACATTATGGCGGACACATCGGACACTTTTGACACTAATTTGGGACCATTCACATTTATACAGCGAACAGTGCTATAAATATGCACTGATTACTGTATAAATGTGACTGGCAGGGAAGGGGTTAACACTAGGGGGCGCTGAAGGGGTTAAATGTGTTCCCTGGGAGTGATTGTTACTGTGGGGGGAGGGGACTGACTGGGGGAGGTGACCGATCTGTGTCCCTATGTACAAGGGACACAGCATCGGTCTCCTCTCCCTGACAGGACATGGATCTGTGTGTTTACACACACAGATCCATGTCCTTGTCTCTGTAACCGCCGATCGGGGGTGCCTGGTGGACATCGCGGCCGCCAGGCACGCGCATCGGCATTGCAGTGAAGCGCCGGGCACGTGCGCGCGCCGCTGGCGGCGCTCGCACGCCCCCCAGTGGCCAAATAGCGGAGGCCATATAATAACGGCCTCCCGGCATTTGACAACCACCTTGCGGCCGTATATTCTCGTACGGCGGGCGCGAGGTGGTTAATATAAAAAGTTTTTTCAAGTATTTCTATATTGGTTAAGTGTAAACCTGCTTAGGATTCATTTTTTGAAAAAAAGAATTTGTTTTAAAAAGGAATGTTTTAAAGGAATGTTTTTTAAAAAAAAGAGAATGTTTCTTGGAAAAAGAATGTTTTTTTTGAATAAAGAATGTTTTTGAAAAAATGGTTTAATAACAGTTGCACCATGATCCACAAGATGTCAGTGTGGAGATTATTTTGAAAATCAGTTTTAAAAATTGGTGCAATATCTGTAAGTTCCACTGGGGGTGATGGTGCAACTGTGTTTTATGTCAAGACCTCTCCATTGAGAGATCAATGCAGAGGCTAGTACAATTTTCTGCTCCGTCTGCCAATTTGACATGTAGCCAATGAGAGAACCCCGAGTGGGCCCTTTGGCTACAAATAGCGTGTGCGTGCTCATGTGGGCGTGCCCCTGATGATGTCACATTTGACGAAACAGCGTAGGGTGACACGCACATGCATTGCGCACGCACGAATCAGCCTTTGACAGAAACTCTGAGCTTTTTTATTTCCTTGCAAGGATTTTCTCGTTTTATCATTATTTTTATACCTATGTGAGAGCTGTTTTCTCTCCTGTTCATTTCTAATAAAACTTCCCTGATGAATGCTACACTATGGAAAGTTTTTCTTTCTTCTCTTTGGACATCGTTTTAACTGCTGAGGATTATTCACTCTGATCAATCAAGAGTGTTTTTCATCTCCGATTTGGATCAGCTGTGCAGACACGTCTCTGGAGACTCGCCTATTGTGGATGAAGTGTCTTCACTGGAATTTCTCTGCCTTCCATGGAGTGAACATCGCTCTACTAAGCTTGTTTTGACCCCCCTGAGAAGGGCGGTCGCAGGCTGTCTGGTAAGCCTTCATTTCTCACTTTGGTGGCGGGATCTTCACTTATTGTTGGAATAGCACTTACCAGCTTCATCGGATATCTTCTCTGTGGAACTCTTATCATCAATATAGAGGAAATCCTCTACACATTTATTTGATAATCTTCTTTCTTCACGGGCACTTATGAACTTTATTGGTTTATTTGCATTGTTTTATTAGTGTTTTTGATACTTTTTTCACGTATTTAATTTTAACTGTATAGATATATACAGTTCTTTCCAGCGCTACACTATTTTTGTATACTCATTTTGTTTGTACCTTATATCAAAGGTTTTTTTTTGGTGTTTAGCAGCAGGTTTCTTTAAGGGACATATTCATTTATTTATATTTTTTTTTTTAAATCACTTTGCACCTAGCGCGAATTTTTACTTTTTATAAGAACTTTAACCTGGTAACGTATTTATTTTGTTTATTTACCTGCTTTGGTAATGGAGTTGTTTTTGCATACACATAACTAAAACCATTTAAATATATATGGCAAAGCAATTTGGAATTGTATTATATTTTAACTGCAGTATAAATTAAATATTATTCCAAATATTAAGGCACATACCCTAATTTGGTTGTCTTTAACCACTTCCATACAGGGCACTTATACACCTTCCTGCCCAGACCAATTTTCAGCTTTCTGCGCTGTTGCACTTTGAATGACAATTGCGCGGTCATGCTACACTGTACCCAAAGTAAATTTTTATCATTTTGTTCCCACAAATAGAGCTTTCTTTTGGTGGTATTTGATCACCTCTGCGATTTTTATTTTCTGCTAAAAAATAAAAAAAGACCGAATTTTTTTAAAAAAAAATAAGTTTTTTTTGTTTCAGCTACAAAACTTTGTAAATAAGTTAGTTTTCTCCTTCACTGATGGGCACTGATGGGGCTGCATTGACAGGCACGGATAAGGCGGCATGGATGGGCACCGATGAGGTGGCACGGATGGGCAACGATCGGAGGCACGGATGGGCAACGATCGGCGGCATGGATGGGCAATGATCGGCGGCACGAATGGGCAATGATCGGCGGCACGGGTGGGCACAGATAGGCGGCACGGGTGGGCACAGATAGGCGGCACGGGTGGGCACTGATGGGCACGGATAGGCGGCATGGATGGGCACTGATAGGTGGCATGGATGGGCATGGATGGGCACTGATAGGTGGCATGGATGGGCACTGATAGGTGGCACTGTACTGTACTAATGGATGCCAATCAGTGCCAAACAATAATGCTTGCCAATCAGTGGCACGGGTGGCATCCATTGTGGCACTGATTGGCATCTATTTGGCATTGGCATCCATTATCCCTGGTGGTCTAGGGTGGCATACCTTATGGTGGGCTTCCCTGGTGGTCTAGTGGCATCCCTGGTGGTCTAGTGGCATCCCTGGTGGTCCAGTGGGCATTCTCGGGGGGGCTGTGCTGATAATGGATCAGCACAAACCCCCTGTCAGAGGAGCAGCCGATCGGCTCTCCTCTACTCGCGTCTGACAGACGCGAGTGAGAAAGAGCAGATGACCGGCTTTTCCTGTTTACACTGTGATCAGCTGTGATTGGACACAGCTGATCACTTGGTAAAGAGTCTCCATCGGAGACTCTTTACCTAGATCGGTGTTGCGGGGTGTCAGACTGACACCCCGCAGCAACGATCGCGGCGATGCGCACCCCCGGGGGCGCACAGCGGCTCAAAATCCTGAGGACGTCATATGACGTCCAGTCAGGATTTTGAAACCACTTTGCCGCCATCAATCCGCTATAGGGCGGGCGGCAAGTGGTTAAATAGCTAGAGCCAAGTGGTACAATCGTTTTATTATGATATAGGTGTAAAAATTAATTCTCTCTAAATTTAATATAAGACTTGATGTTTTATGAAAGCCGTGTTCCTTATATGACACTTGGTCTGGACACGTTTAAGAAGTGTAATCAGGAGATCTGTTTGTTTAAGAAAGAAATAGTGTTAAAGTGAACAAAAGAGTGTTTACACCTTCCGTGAAGTAACGGAAAGACATTTCACAAGCGTTACCAAGTTTTAAATGTACAAGTATCATTTAAGTATTGAACTGTGAATATACTTTGTCATATAGAGCTTGCATAGAAATGTATGTAAATATAATCTGAACCTTAATCATCATTTATCTCTGATTGTAGAAGTATATCCATTAATTTGTTTGATCACGACTTATACCTGATTTTAATTTGCACTGTACTTTAGTTAATAAATATATATAATATTTTAAGCAATATTCATTTGTGTTACTTGTCTTCAAACTAGCACGGATATAAAGAACTTAGAATTCCTTGTTTGATATTGTAGGAAATTAGGAATCTCCCAAAATTAAGATTTGCCTATTTCCATAAGTACAATAATATTTTTATATTTCAGTATAAACATTCTGACATATTTGTAGGCACTATGCTGAGATGCGTCAATGTTTCTGACAACATGTTGATGCCAGCCGAGATGGGCTTGGTGGGGTACTATACCAGGAACATGACGGTCACCAACGACCCGTTGCTTATGTGAGTAGGAGTCTAACACCTGCTGAGAAGAATTACCCCACACACAAGCTTGAGTTCCTGGCCTTGAAATGGGCTGTGGTAGACAAATTGAAAGATTACTTATATGGAGCTTAATTTATAGTCAAGACGGATAATAATCCTCTTACTTACCTTCTGACTACCGCCAAGCTGGATGCCACGGGACATAAGTGGTTGGCTGCCCTCTCAAGTTTTACATTCAGCCTTAAGTACCGACCAGGAGTTGGAAATAGGGATGCAGATGCCCTGTCCAGGAGATCCGAAGCTTCCGCCGATCTTACCGAAGAGTGGGCCCAGTTGACCCCGGAGGGGGTGCGAGCCCTATATCGGGGAACGGAACTTCAAGCCAGAGGAGGATCAAGGGCCGAATAAATCGGGGTCTCAGCTGCTGGAGTACCCAGATGTTACTGCAATATGACCCAAGTCGGGGAAGAGAGCTTGCCCAAGCTATCCAAGAAGGACTTAAGGAGGGACCAATTAGGAGACCCTTTGGGGAAGCTAATACTGAAGGCCTTGGAGAGCCAGCGCCCTGAGTTACTTCTAACAGACTCTCCTAGAGAAACCCGATTATTGCACAGGGAATGGGACCGGTTACAGATACATCAGGGGGAGGTCTACCGAAGGGGCCCCTCTGATGATCTGGAGGAGAAGTGGCAATTGTTCCTGCCGGCTAAGTACAGGGAGGCGGTTCTAATTGCCCTCCACGACAATCATGGCCATTTGGGGCCTGAAATAACTTTTCACCTTGTGAGAGATAGTTTCTACTGGCCCTGTATGTGGGCTGAAGTTGAAGGATACTGCCATTCTTGTGTCCGATGCATCCAGAGGAAGACTTTACCACGTCAAGCTGCCCCAATGGGCCATCTGCAGAGTCAAGGGCTCATGGAACTGGTGTGCATTGACTTCCTTTGTCTAGAGCCTGATCTGAATGGGAAAGGGAATGTCCTGGTGGTGACAGACCATTTCACCAGATACGCTCAAGCATTCCCCACCAAGGATCAGAAGACCTCAACAGTAGTCAAAGTTTTAGTGGAAAGGTTCTTCGTGCACAATGGTCTACCCCAACACCTGCATTCAGATCAAGACTTACAGCCAGGGGATAGGGTACTACTAAGGAACTTGGGTATACTTGGAAAGCACAAGTTAGCTGACCGGTGGAGATCACAGGCATATGTTATCTGCAAACACCTCCCAGGTCTTCCGGTATATCAGATCAAGCCAGAGGGGAGTGTGGGCCCAATGAAGACTTGGCATAGAAACCACCTGTTGCTACTTTCTGAAGCAGTTTGCCCACCTCCCGCATCAGATTCACAAGAATCCTCTTCAACCTCCTGGGTATCCAGACCAGTTACCAGGTCTCAGTCGACTCTTACAGATGTAGAGGACAAAGACCCTGAAGGAGAAGACTTTGAGGATGAAGAGATGGAATCTGACTGGTTGTGGCCCTCTCAAGTGCCAGAAACCATGACCACTTCACTGTCACACCCTGAGGTAGCAAATAGTGAAATTCTTCGCCCAGAGGCTCCTGAATTTGTGCCGCACAGCATGCTCACCGAGGAATTCAGGGACGATCTGGACTCTTTACCAATGGAAGACTCTGAGGAAACTTCATCGCTTCCTGAAGGCAAACTAAACCCTTCTGAAGTGGGGGGGCGTGGCCAAGATGGAGACCTGAACAGTCGCACATAACGGAGCTCCGCTGGCTACCTGGTGATTTATCCTATCCGGACGGGTAGACGCACCGATCGAGACTCCCTCCCCATAGCAGATGAGACGCCGCACACGCAGGGGTGGCTCAGGTGGAGGAAAAACGCTCCGGTTCCCTCCGCTGCCAGAGATCTCCGAGGATTCCCCTCCGGCCTGCGTGCGGCCTCGTGGGGAGCGACATACTAAGATGGCGTCCCAGGCAGTGCAGGTGGAGGAAGCCCCGCCACAACCCAGCTATATGGCGCATATTATGGCAGCCATAGCGAATTGCCAAGCCACACTCACCTCCAAGATTGAGGCTGTGCAAATGGAGATGGGGATTATGAGGCAAGATGTGGACAAGATAAGGTCCAGGGTTTCGGAGGCCGAGCGGCGGATTGGTGATGTGGAGGACACAGTGACAGGACATTCCTCTGATCTCCGGGCCATGCACAATAGGATTAAAGCGCTGGAATACAAGGCAGACGATGCCGAAAATCGCAACAGGAGGAATAACCTCCGGATTGTTGGTCTTCCAGAGGGTGCGGAGGGTCAGGCCCCTACCGAATTTGTGGAGGGCCTGATGCGTAATCTCTTGCCTGAAGCTCATTTCTCGCCCTTCTATGCGGTTGAGCGGGCGCACCGGATCCCCCCGCGGCCGAATCCTGCCGGAGGTCCCCCCCGCACATTTATCCTCCGATTCCTCAATTTCCGAGATAGGGATGAGGTCCTGAGGGCCGCGAGGAGTAAGGGGGAGCTCCGATTTGAGAACACCAAAGTGTTAATTTTCCCGGACTACTCGATGGAAACCCAGAAGATGCGGAAGTCATTCGACCAGGTCAAGGCCCAGCTCCGCGCCCGAGATATCCGGTACAACATGATGTTCCCTGCGCGCCTCCGGGTACAAGATGGAGAAACTATTCGTATCTTCACATCACCGCGGGAAGCCTTCTCTTGGATTGACACCCTGCAACCCCAACGCTGAGCTGGCGGCAGCCCTTCTTCTGCGGCTGTGATGGTATGTTAACCGGGCACGCTGCTGCCCCTTGATTGCTACTGTACCAGACTTGCCGATCTCATTTTGTTTGCTGAACCCACTGAGTTCTGTTGTTTTCCCCCATGTTTTGGGGAATCCTATGTTGGGTTGAGGTGTGCATGAAGCTCTATTATTGCCTCAAGTACTGTCCTCACAAGTGTGTGCCCCTGCTTGCAGGAGATGTTCGTATTTGACTTACCACCAGCTATCCTTAAGGATTCATGGGACTGATGGTGGCTTCCTCGATTGCTTCTGTTTTGGATCCTGAACTGTCTGGGAGTCATGTCTATGCTACCTGTATAGATGTGTGTTTTTTTTTTTTTTTTGATATGGTAGCTAGCGGCTCTGGTGCTGATCTAGCACCTGGACTAGTGTGTGGACTCCTCAGGTCCACTGCCCTTCACATTAGAAACTTGTTCTAAACAGACCTGTTGTCTGGGAGTTTGGGGTATATGCTCTCCATGATTGGGATGGGGTGGCGAATCGTTGGGACCCTGATGTTATACTGCTGTTGCAGTGGGAAAGAATGGTTCTAGCTTTATTTTTGTATAATGTGACATGTCTAATCATTTTCGTTTGCAGGTTTATGGAGGCCGATTTGCTGGGGGTGGGGTGGGGGGGTCCTTGAGTCACAGATGGGCCTTGTGGATCTTATGTATGAGGGGGGTGAGGTTGATTTTATTTAGTATGCGCCCTGATGGCCCAGGTTAGAGTTGTTTCCTGGAACACCAGGGGCCTCAACTCTGCGGTTAAGAGGTCACTGGTGTTCAAATATCTGCAGAGGGTCAACCCTCATATTTGTATACTCCTGGAGACTCACTTAACGGGCTCACGAATCCTGGCTCTGTGCAGGGCCTGGGTTGGAGCGGCTTATCACTCCACCTACTCCTGCTATGCCCGGGGAGTGAGTATCCTGATTAGGAGGTCTCTGCCATTCCAGATCATTGATGTCCGCACAGACCCCGGGGGTAGATATGTGGTCCTCCACGCTCGTATTTTTGACAAGAGACTGGTCTTGGCTGGGGTGTATTTACCCCCCCCCCCGGCTTCAATACCAATACTACACGAATTAATGGGGGTAATTCTTGAATTTGATGCACCGGTACTATATGTATTTGGGGACTTTAACATGGTGCCCTCTCAGGGCATGGACAGGCTACACCCTGTGGCCCGGCCCTCTTCGGACCTCCCCCGCTGGGTGGATGCATATGGACTGACGGACGTATGGAGACACTTTCACCCTCATACCAGGGAGTACACGTGCCATTCGGCTACGTATAAAACCTTGTCCCGCATTGATCTAGTATATGCCTCCACTGCGGCCCTCAATTGGGTTCGGGATGCTAGTCATCTATCTAGAGGCATATCGGATCATGCGCCCGTCTGTTTAGATCTGTCGCCTGTGGAGTCCGGGGGGTTGAGGCTGTGGCGCCTTTCCAGATACTGGGCAATGGATGACAGGATACAGGAGGATATGGCGGAGTCTATTTGCAAATACTGGTCTGCTAACGGGGACTTGGCCGGCTCCGGTGTGCGGTGGGATGCATTTAAGGCCTGGGTCAGGGGGGAATATATCTCCAGGATATCTCTACTGCAGAGGGAGGGCGCAAAGGAATTGCTGGAAAGGGAGGAGGAGGTTGGGGATTGCGAGAGGTCCTTTGTTGCTGCCCCTACAGATGCTGCCTACTCGGCATGTCAACATGCCCTTAGAAAGCTTTCCCTGAGCCGAATTGACCAGACCAAGAAATCTATGCTGCACTCTGCCCAACGGATTTTTGAACATGGTAATAAGAATGGGCGGTTGTTAGCATGGCTCTCCAGGGGATTGACTCTGTCCACGCACATAGCGGGTGTGAGGGATGAGGGGGGTATGGTGCTTACTTCCCCGGGAAGTATCAATACTAGATTCGCCCAATTTTTTCAGGGAGTCTACTCCTCGAAGGCTCAGTACTCGCCCTCTGACTTGCGAGTCTTTTTGGACTCTGTCCCTTTCCCTGCTCTGGATGAGAACATGAGAGCTGAACTTGAGAAAGACATCACCCTGGAGGAGGTTCAGGGGGCCATGGGGGGCTTACAGGGTGGTAAGACTCCTGGGATTGATGGACTTCTGACTGAATTTTACTCACAGAATATGGAGACCCTTGCCCCAAGACTGACAACTCTCTTTTCAGAATTTAGCGACCAGGGGGCTCTGCTGGACTCTATGGCGGAGGCGGTTATTGTGTTGGTGCCCAAGCCCGGTAAGGACCCTTTAGATTGTGCCTCCTACAGGCCCATCTCATTATTGAATGTGGACGCTAAAGTCCTTGCTAAACTCATTGCGAACCGGCTGTCAGGAGTGATAGCTGAGCTGGTCCACATAGACCAAACTGGGTTTATGCCGGGTAGGGGCACCGACATTAATATTCGTAGACTTTTCTTAAACCTATCTATGACACATGACAATGTCGGAACCCGTGTAGTGGCCTCTCTGGATGCCGAAAAGGCCTTCGACTCGGTCGAGTGAGGGTATTTGTGGGAGGTCCTGGGTAGATTTGGCTTTGGTCCCCGTTTTATCCACTGGATTCGGATGCTGTATGGGGGGCCGGTGGCGAGGGTGCGTACGAATGGATGGGTCTCTGAGCCCTTCCCACTTTTTAGGGGTACTCGTCAGGGGTGTCCTCTTTCCCCAGGTCTTTTTGCTCTTGCGTTGGAACCCCTGGCGATTGCGGTCCGGGAGTCCCGAGCGATTGCTGGGCTTTCAGTCGGGGGGTTGGAGGAGAGAATATCTCTTTATGCAGACGATACCCTCCTATACTTAAATGACGCTGGTCCCTCGCTGATGGCCGCCCTGGAAACGTTCGAAGTTTTTGGGAGGTTCTCTGGAATTAGAATAAACTGGTCCAAGTCGGTGCTTTTTCCGTTGGACGATCAGGCCCTCGTTCTGGCAAGCCCATCCCCCTTACAATGGGTCACTGAATTTAAATACTTGGGTGTAGTGGTGACAAGGGAGGCTGCCCAATACTATACCCGTAACGTTTCCCCCCTGCTGACTACCTTAAAGGACAAGTGTTTGGCCTGGTCTGGTCTCCCCTTGAACATAATAGGCCGCGTCAATATTCTGAAAATGGTTCTGCTATCGAAATTTAACTATATCTTCCGGAACAGCCCGGTCTGGATCCCGGCTTCCTTTTTCAGAGCGGTTAACGGGTGTATTACCTCCTTCCTGTGGAAGGGGGCGGTCCCCAGGTTGGCTAGATCTACCCTTCAACTTCCTACGCGACTGGGAGGACTTGCGTTAACGGATCTCATGGTGTACTTCTGGGCTGCTGTCCTGGTGACGGCGCACTGGTGGATAGCGGGGGATAGATCTAACGCGGCGGTGTGCCTCGAAGCTGCTTGTCTGGGATCCCTGGCGGACCTGCGAAACCTGGTCTATAGAGGGGCGGAGGCGTATCCTAAGGTCCCGGCCCCTACTAAAACTACACTTAAGGTTTGGGCGGTTGCTAGGAAACGCTTTTCCCTGCCCGGTAGGTGGGCCCCGGTTCAGCCCCTGTGGGGCAATCCTGCATTACCACACTTTAAATTGCTTCCCGACCCACAGGTATGGGCCAGATTTGGAGTGAAAACACTGAGAGATATCATGCCAAATGGGGTGCTATTAACCTTTGCTCAGCTCGGCGGTCAGTTTCGGCTACCGGGCTGGATGTTTTTCCGTTACCTTCAGTTGCGTCATGCTTATAGGGCGCAATTCCCCACCCCGCCCCTGCTGAAACTAGACCCAATGGAATCGCTCTTCACCCGGGAGAACCTCAAGAAGCCACTCTCGGAACTGTATGGGACACTGCTTAAGTTAGATACCCCGAGACTGGAAAGACTGTGGGATAGGTGGAAGGCGGATGTTCCATCCCTGAGTAGGGAGGAGTGGGGGGATGCGTTGGAGGACTGCCCTAAGCTAGTGATCTCCTCCAGAGACAAACTGACACAGATTAAACTACTTCACAGGGTTTATTTTACTCCAGTCAGGCTCCACAGGATATACCCAGACAGGGACCTCAGCTGCACTAGATGTTGAGTCCACCCCGGTACCCTTATACATCTCTTATGGGAATGCCCTAGGATACAGACGTTCTGGAGGGCGGTATTTGAATTAATCAATCTGAAACTGGATTTGGCGCTTCCCGTGACGCCGGAGCTGGCCCTGTTGGGGGTCCCGGACGATGAGCAGAGGCCCCGCCATAGAAACCTGTTGATTGCGTATTTGTTATTTTATGCAAAAAAATCTATTGTTTGCAAGTGGATATCCCCTAGCCCTCCGACTGTGTCCTCCTGGTTGGCCATGGTGGATGCTGCTATTCCAATGTACAGGTTAACATATATTAGCAGAGGTTGCACTTGGAAATTCGACAAGGTGTGGCTGCCGTGGATAACTCCCTGATCGCTCCATGCGGCCTCTCCTGGGTCCTTGCCCTCGGTTGGGGCCCTGTGGCCTCGGGGGGGGGGGGGGACTCCTGGGATGGTCTGTGAGGGTTTGGGAGTGTCTGGTGATGGATGGAGTGTACCTGCTACCTTTCCCCCTCCTCATTTTTCTGACAAGTTAAACGCCTGGCCCTGTTTTGAATTTGTGTCTGAGTTCGTGGGCCCCCCCCCCCCAGCAGTATTATTCCTTACTGTATTGATACCTGCGATATGTAATGAGTCATATGTCACTAGATGTATTGTCATGCCCTCGGCGATGTTGGCCGAGATCTGTTTTTATGTTCATGTATACATGTCTGCTCAATAAACACAACCTGATTGTAAAAAAAAAAAACCCTTCTGAAGTAACAGAGCCCAGCATACCTGAACAAAAAGGGGAAGCAACTAAAGAGTCCAGAGAGACAGCAAAATCTATTGCCCTTGATGTGCCAACACCTCGGGAACAGAGACAGAGAAGAGTCATTCACCCTCCAAAGAGACTGAATTACAATTAAATGGGTGAATGCTCTGAAGAAGCTGTTTTCACTGCCAGAATGACAGTAGATATGCCTGATCCTTCCACTGTAAATTTGGTGGAGGGCAACCCTAGCTCGCCCCCTGGCACAGCTGGTCTGGCCATTCCAGTTGAGGTGGCCTGTTGGCAGGACAGCTCCCCATCACATGAGGTTGGTGGGAGGCTCCTCTGTAAGTCTTATGCAACCGCCTAGAGGCAAAAATGTATTATAGAACCAAAATTTTGAATATCTTTGGGGACCAAAGAGTTAGAGTGGGGGGAGTGTGTAGCTGGGTGCCGATTTGCCGTGTGTTATAAAGACGATTGTTAGCTTTAGAATAACCCCAGTTCCCTCTGGGATCCCCTTATAATATTACAGTGACTAAGGTTTAATATCATGGAACGATGCATTGTGGAACTTATAGTACAGGGAGAAAGGGACTCCATTGCCATGGGTATCTAATAGACTATGGTACCCACAGTGCAGCTGTACTCCCAAGGTGCATTGCATTCCTGCACAGCTTTCTGGGGGGGGTTACTTAAAGGAAGGGAGGAGCTACGCTCGGTCTCTTTTTGGACTTCGCCTCAAGCCAGCAGGAAGTCTGTGTGAGGCCTGCTGCCGGAGCGTCTAGGCCTAAAGCCTGGGCCTACAGCCGTGACAGAGGATCACTCAGCCAAAGGAGGGATCCTTCTCCGTGTGACCAGCTTGTATTCTTCAGAGACCGGAGTCATCCATCAACCAACTTTCAGTGCGGCTGTGAGAAGAACCGGAGACTGCAAGTTGCGGAGAGGCCGCGGATCGAGGTACCGACAGCGGGACATACCGGAGGGACGAGGCCTAGTTTGGTGAGGGGGCACCTGCCCGGAACTCTTTAACTGTCTGTCTAGGCCTCTGACTTTGTTAAGGCCCACCATTATTAGTAGTGCGCCACATGTCAGAACATAGCGCATCTCACGGAGGCCGCATGGTTTAAAGTTTGGCGTTTGTTCCGCCATAGAGTTTCATTCACAAACATTGTGGAAGTACAGTTCGTCTCTTTTAATACCCCTGTGGATTACAAATGTTATGTGCACCAACGTTTGCTAGCAAAGACTCCTGCCACTGAAGGAACTGGACACTGAGTTTAGTCAATCCTGACTAGAAATTATAGTGACAGGACTAGGGCACAGTATTGCCCATTAGGGGGAGCTCGCGAGCACAGGTCCTTTATTCATAAGAGAAGTTTATATTAAAACCGTGTTGTGATATTTATATATATATATATATATATATATATATATACACATATATATGTGTAGCGGGGTTCCTTTAAAGACTCTTGAACTACTGTTCCCAGAACCCCATTGGTTCCCAGGATGTTTTGCTTCTGCCCCAGAGACTCATGGGTGCGGAGATATAAGGGAGGGGCGAGGCCTGGCTCGGTCTCTTTGGACACGGGACGGCAGAGACTGATACACCTGTGCGGACCTGCGCTTGGTAGGGCCTGAAGCCTGGGGCCTTTCCGGAGCTGACCAAAGAGCCTTCCACACCACTGCGAGCCTGGGTGGCATCCGACATCTCTACTTACAGCCTAGATTTGATCGGGGACCCGATCGCAGCGACCGCTGTGGGCGAGTGAAGACACAGCCGGTGGAAGTCCCGGACGGAGATCGTGTCCGGCGGGTGAGCGAGCGTAAGCTCATTCCATAACCTGTTTGATAGTACTGTGCCTATAGACTGCCGAGGCCTACTACCTCATGTTAAAGACTCTCACTGGAAATCCACAGCAGGACTGATCCAGAGGATCTCCAGTGAAATGTTGCCAGTTATCAACAGTCCCTTTTCCTGGATTACAATAGTTGTTTATTCTTAAGTGCACCACCTCTACAGATTGCCGGTGAAGAATCCATCAATCATACAGGACTGAGTTCTAGAATTAGGAATCAGGCCTGATTCATTAGGGACCTAGTTTAGTTATTGCACCACAGGGCGCCTAGTTAACAGTCGCCCCATGTGGCGTCTCCTTATACACCCCCCCCCCTTCCTATGGTGTAGTGTGACTGATATTGTGATATTGCAGGGCTCTGCGTATAATCTAAAGGTCAAGTTGTTATCACTGTTTATTCTTTTTGTATAGCTGAAAGTAAAAGCTGTTATTCTTTTACAACTACTCTGTGTCTGAGTCTCTCATAAAGTATAAGTATTAAATGTGTATACCCCTAGACTAACTGTGCCAGAAAGGGTCGAGTATATTGCCGGGGGTTGGTGGAGCTGTATTCAGGGCCCAAGCCAAATCTGCGGCCCTCTTAGTTGAGGGTAGCGCTACACGTGGGGGTTCTCATCCGGGATCCTGATACAGCGGGAAAACCCGCCAAGAGGTACCAGCATGGACCCGAAAGACATCAACACGTGGTGTGGAGTAGCTAAGACAGATCCAAGCCAGTCAGTGGTCATTAACATGCCGGGTCAGGAATGGTCGACCGAAACGGTCAGACCCAGACACCCCACACCAGTATGCACTAGTGGAGTATTCAGATGGGAACCCAGAGGCTTGCAAGCGCAAATATGCGCGGACGCCGGATAACAGATCTTATAGTCTGGCGCACGCTATTAAGAAGGAGCCACCCCCCACGGGACCACCGCAGACTGCGGCCCGTACCTCACCAGAGAGGAGAGACGGAGCGACACCTCCGGTGACGCCTGCACCTGCCACGGCCATATCACCCGAACTGATAAAGGTGTTAGGGGACCTACTAACAAACTGTCAGAAGACAAGCACGGTGCACGTAGAGACGAGCTACCGGAGACTAAAGACATTCTCGGGGAAGCTTCCCGTCCCTACGGGGGAGGAAGATTTTGACACTTGGGTGGAACAGGCATTACAGGCAGTAGAGGCATGGGAGGTGCCTGAGGCACAGAAGAGACAGCGAGTCTTGGAAAGTCTGAAAGGTGCCGCGGCAGAAGCCGTGAAGAGCTTCCGGTTTGGAAATGAAAACTGTACAGCTCAAGATTGTCTGGCCATGCTGCAGGAAGAGTTTGGTCAGCTGGAGAAGGTGTCAGAGATGATCTATCAATTTGAACACACTCTCCAGCAGCCGGATGAGAAACTGTCAGAATATGTTAGAAGGCTGAACAGGCAGTTATGCAAGATTGTTCTGAAGAAGGGAATGCTGCCCAAAGATGCAGATGAAGCACGAATGAAGCAGATCATGAAGGGAGCATGGCGCTCAGACCCGGTTTGGCTGCACCTGAAAACCTCAGGAGGAGGAATGTCACTAACCTACTCTGATCTAATAAAAATTATTAGAGACGAAGAGGCGCTGCAGAAAGATCAGCAAATAGCCAAGGTGAATGTCACCCCTGTACCAGTGTTGGTCAATTCGGTCAAGAGCCCGGAAAGGGATGCAGAGGTCGACGCTTTGAACTCGCAAATGGCCCAAGTGTTGGAAATGCTGACCTCTTTGATGGAGAAAGATCAAAGAAGACCAGAGAAACCAAGTCCAAGGAAGGAGTTGTTTCCGAACACCTCGGCACCGGCCTCCTTACAGGACCGAGAAGAGATGATTTGCTATAACTGCGGAGGAAGTGGCCACTTTGCTAACACATGCGTCAGCCCAAAGAAGAAGAGAACAGATAATTACAAGCCGGCGGGAAACTCCAAAGGGCCCCCGGTGAAGGAGTCAACCGGGTGCCCATCATCTTCAGTGCGCTCCAACCTGAATAAAAAGGCCAAGAATGGAGGAGGCAAAACTCCTAGGAGGAGATATAGTACCCCCCACCAAGATATACCCCAGAGGGAGGGGGCAAGACCCCTCAGTGGAAATACAGCACCCCAAAGAAGGAACATTCACATAAGAGGAACAATAACATCACTCAGCGGGTTTGTACCCCCATTGAGAGGGGGAAAATCAATGCATACCAGGCTCAGGAAAGAATAAAGTCAAAAAAGAGCTGGGCGAGGAAAAGTCCAAAGAAGAAGGTGACCCCAGTCCGGCCATATCCAGAGGAACTGGTGGGCCCATCTCCTACTGGGCCTATTCAAGTGGAAGGAGTCTATACTAAAGCTCTCTTGGACACCGGAGCACAGGTGACTTTACTATACCGAGACTTCTATGATAGGCATTTGAGTCATCTGCCTATCCAGAAGATAGAAGAGCTGGAGATATGGGGACTTGGAACCCAGAGTTTCCCTTACGATGGTTACCTGCCCATAAAGATGACTTTCGACCCATCCGTAGCTGGGAAGGCTGAAGTGTTTGACACCCTGGCAGTTGTGTGTCCTCGGCCGCCTGGAGCCAGCAAGACTTCCCTGATTATAGGGACAAACACGGATCTAGTCCGGAGACTCCTGACCCCTATAGTGAAAGAGAGAAACCATTCAGCCACCAAAATCCATCCCATGCTAAAGACGGCCTACCAATGACTGGTCTTAGAGCAGAAGACCCCGGGAGAGGGGATAGGAAAGGTGTGGAGACTTGGTAGAGAAGGAGTAGTGCTGCAGCCCGGAGAAGTAACCTGTCTTAGGGCCACTGTGAAGCTTACGTGGGAACAACCTGGCCCCTTTGTTATGCTGGAATCCGACCCAAGGGAGGAGTCCTCAGGCCTGGAAGTGGTACCAGAAGTGATCCCGCTCAAGGCTCTGAAGAAGGCCCATGGCAGAGTTCCGGTGAGTGTGAGGAACACTACGGGAGGGCCCATGGAGATCCCTGCCAGAATGTTGCTGGGCCAGGTGAGCCCTGCTGCCCCGGTCACTCTGTCAGAAGTCAAGGGGACGGGTGACGGAGGAGATGTTTGGGAGAAGCTGTCCATGGAAAACCCGAACCTACCCAGGGCTTGGAAAGAAAGAGCCAAGGCCCAGCTGACTAGATGGGAGAAGATCTTTTCCGAAGATGAATTTGATGTGGGGTGTGCAAGAAGTGCCACCCACCGAATCCGCCTCCAAGAAGATAAGCCCTTCCGAGAGAGGGTCAGGCGGGTTCCCCTGGCAGATCTGGAGGATCTGAGGGAACAACTTGCGGAACTGAAGAAGACTGGTGTGATCCGGGAGTCTAGAAGTCCCTATGCCTCCCCAATAGTAGTGGTCAGAAAGAAGAATGGATTGTTGAGGCTTTGTATCGATTACAGGACCCTCAACAGGAGAACCATCCCTGACCAATACACCACGCCAAGGATAGAAGATGCCTTACAGAGTTTGTCTGGAGCCAAATGGTTCAGTGTGATGGACCTCAAGAGTGGGTACTATCAAATCCCTATGCACCCAGAAGACAGAGAGAAGACGGCCTTCATAACCCCGGTGGGATTCTTCGAATTCAATAGGATGCCTCAGGGTCTGTCTGGAGCTCCTGCTACCTTTCAACGCCTTATGGAGAAGACTGTTGGAGACATGAATTCCTATAGAAGTCCTTGTGTACTTGGACGATGTCATTGTCTTCGGGAGAACCTTGGAAGAACATGAAGCCAGGCTGGAGAAAGTATTGAGAAGACTCAGTGAGGAGGGACTTAAGCTTTCTCCTGAGAAGTGTCGGTTCTACCAGTCTTCTGTGAACTATCTGGGGCACATAGTGTCTGAAGAAGGGGTGGCCACAGATCCCAAGAAGTTGGAAGCAGTCACCTCCTGGCCACGACCCACCACAGTAACAGAGCTTTGATCCTTCCTGGGGTTCTGCTCCTATTATAGGAGGTTTGTGGAGGGGTTTGCTCGGATTGCCCGCCCGTTGAATGAATTACTAAAGGCAGAAGGGGAAGAGGATGACTCAGGGCCCAGGAGGCCTGGTGAGTCAGTTCAAGATCAGTGGAACTCAAGGTGTGAAGAGGCCTTCCAGGCCCTGAAGAAGAGCTTAACCACTGCCCCAGTTCTGGCCTACGCCGACCCTACCAGACCTTATGAATTACATGTGGATGCCAGCCATGAGGGCCTGGGCGGAGTGCTCTACCAGGAACATGAGGGACAACCGCGACCGGTGGCCTATGTGAGCAGGAGCCTGACCCCCTCAGAAAATAACTACCCCACTCATAAGCTGGAATTCCTGGCTCTCAAATGGGCAGTAGTAGACAAGCTAAAAGACTACCTCTATGGGGCGGAGTTTACTGTGAAGACAGATAACAACCCCCTGACCTACCTCTTCACCACCGCAAAACTAGATGCAACCGGACACCGGTGGTTGGCTGCCTTGTCAGGATTCAACTTTAGTCTGAAGTACAGACCAGGGGCTGGAAATAGGGATGCAGATGCCCTGTCCCGGAGATCTCATGCCATGACCAATGACTGGGAAGACTGGACCCAAGTAGCACCCGAGGGAGTACGGGCCCTTTGTCAAGGAGCTGAATTTCAAGTCAGAGGAGGCTCCAGGGCAGAGGAGATAGGAGTTACAATGGTAGGAGTCCCTAAACATTATTGTGGAATGACGCAGCTAGAAGAAGATAACCTGCCGAAGCTATCCAAGAGGGAGTTGAGGTGTAACCAACTGGAAGACCCCATGGGGAGATTGGTCCTCGAAGCCCTGGAGAATCAGGATCCCAACAAACTCTTACATCACCCCTCAAAGGAGGCCCGCCTGTTGAGGAAGGAATAGGACAGGCTGCAGGTGCATCAGGGAGTGGTCTACCGAAGGGGCCCCTCTGATGACTCAGAAGATAAGTGGCAGTTGTTCCTCCCAGAGAAGCACCGAGAGACTGTACTAATTGCTCTGCATGACCATCATGGTCACCTAGGGGCAGAAAGGACTTTCCAGCTTGTTAGAAGTCGGTTCTATTGGCCCTGCATGAGGGCAGAAGTAGAGGAGTATTGCCATTCCTGTGCACGATGCATTCAGAGAAAGACCTTACCCCATCAAGCTGCCCCAATGGGCCACTTACAGAGTCAAGGCCCAATGGATCTGGTATGCATTGATTTTCTCTGCCTCGAACCCGACCTGAGTGGATTGGGAAATGTTCTGGTAATAACCGACCATTTCACCCGCTATGCCCAGGCTTTCCCAACCAAAGACCAGAAGGCATCCACCGTGGCCAAGATACTTATGGAGAAGTATTTTGTCCATTATGGACTACCACAGAGACTTCACTCAGATCAAGGAAGGGACTTTGAGAGTCGGTTGATCCGGAAACTTCTGGACTCATTGGGAATAAAGAAGACCAGAACCACACCTTACCACCCACAAGGAGATGCTCAGCCGGAGAGGTTTAACCAGACCCTGCTCAACATGTTGGGAACTTTAGAAACAGAGAAGAAGCAACACTGGAGCCAACACATATCAGCCCTAGTGCATGCCTATAACTGTACCACAAGTGATGCTACTGGCTACTCCCCTTATCGACTCATGTTTGGGAGAGAAGAAAGGCTGCCCGTGGATCTGGCCTTTGGCACTTCTTTAGATCATACCTCAGCTACATCTCACAAGGGATATGTGGACAGACTTAGACGCAGCTTGCAGGTGGCCTATGAACAGGCCCAGGCGGCCTCGGATCAAAGGGGAGCCCGCAACAAGAGAAATTTCGATCTGAAGGTTCGAGTGCAGGATCTGCAGCCCGGGGACCGAGTACTGTTACGCAATCTGGGGGTCCCTGGAAAGCACAAGCTTGCAGACAGATGGAGATCGGAACCCTATGTCGTCTGTAGGAAGTTGCCCGGTTTGCCTGTTTACAAACTAAAGCCAGACATGAAGGTGGGACCCCTAAAGACGTGGCATCGAAACCACCTGCTCCCACTTGCTGAAGCAGTCAGGATACCCCCAGCAAGTGACCCCCTGGAATCAGTCTCTATACTGGATATTCTCAGGCCGAGCACTCAGTCTCAGACCTCTCGAGCTGAAGATGGGGAGGCCTCTCAACTGAGTACTGATGAAGGAGGAGAACTGGACTGGCTGTGGCCTTCCTCGACTCCGGGGACGTCTGCCATAGATCTCCCAAATACAAGGGATACTCCAGATGCAATGCTGAATCCGGAGGCCACTGAATTCATACCCTTCAGTCCCTCAGCTGATTACTGGGAAGATGTTCCTGATACTTGTTCAGAGGAGGATCCTAGAGATTCCAATTACCAGTCAACTTCTGAATCAGAGGTTCCAGAACCAGCAATGTTACCTGAACTTATTCCCGAAGAAGAGCCTGTGGTGCCAGAAGCCCCAAGAGTACAGAGGGCTCGCAGAGTTATCAAGCCTCCCAAGAAACTAACTTACCCCCAAATGGGGACGAGCTCAGAGGACTCTGTTGTAACGGCTAGGAGAAGTGTTGAGCATCCTGATCCCTCCACTGTCCATTTGGTGGAGGGCAACCCCAGCTCACTCTCTGGCACAGTTAGGCAGGCCACTCATGGTAGTGTGACCTGTGGGCAAGAGAGTTCCACCCCAAAATTTTGGTGGGAATTCCCTATGCCAACATCATACTCGACACTGTCCAAAATTGTACATAGCATTTGTTGAAGTTTATCTTTGGGGACCAAAGAGTTTAAGTGGGGGGAGTGTGTAGCGGGGTTCCTTTAAAGACTCTTGAACTACTGTTCCCAGAACCCCATTGGTTCCCAGGATGTTTTGCTTCTGCCCCAGAGACTCATGGGTGCGGAGATATAAGGGAGGGGCGAGGCCTGGCTCGGTCTCTTTGGACACGGGACGGCAGAGACTGATACACCTGTGCGGACCTGCGCTGGGTAGGGCCTGAAGCCTGGGGCCTTTCCGGAGCTGACCAAAGAGCCTTCCACACCACTGCAAGCCTGGGTGGCATCCGACATCTCTACTTACAGCCTAGATTGGATCGGGGACCCGATCGCAGCGACCGCTGTGGGCGAGTGAAGACACAGCCGGTGGAAGTCCCGGACGGAGATCGTGTCCGGCGGGTGAGCGAGCGTAAGCTCATTCCATAACCTGTTTGATAGTACTGTGCCTATAGACTGCCGAGGCCTACTACCTCATGTTAAAGAGTCTCACTGGAGATCCACAGCAGGACTGATCCAGAGGATCTCCAGTAAAATGTTGCCAGTTATCAACAGTCCCTTTTCCTGGATTACAATTGTTGTTTATTCTTAAGTGCACCACCTCTACAGATTGCCGGTGAAGAATCCATCAATCATACAGGACTGAGTTCTAGAATTAGGAATCAGGCCTGATTCATTAGGGACCTAGTTTAGTTATTGCGCCACAGGGCGCCTAGTTAACAGTCGCCCCACGTGGCGTCTCCTTATACACCCCCCCTTCCTATGGTGTAGTGTGACTGATATTGTGATATTGCAGGGCTCTGCGTATAATCTAAAGGTCAAGTTGTTATCACTGTTTATTCTTTTTGTATAGCTGAAAGTAAAAGCTGTTATTCTTTTACAACTACTCTGTGTCTGAGTCTCTCATAAAGTATAAGTATTAAATGTGTATACCCCTAGACTAACTGTGCCAGAAAGGGTCGAGTATATTGCCGGGGGTTGGTGGAGCTGTATTCAGGGCCCAAGCCAAATCTGCCGCCCTCTTAGTTGAGGGTAGCGCTACATATATATATATATATATATATATATATATATATATATATATATATACCTAACTGACTGTGCAGGGCCCTGCATAAGTTGACTGTACCCTCTGTTTAACTTGCATTAATCTTTCTTATTACAAGTAAAATATATATATATCCTTGATTAAGCAGCTTACTGTGTGGAGTGTTATCTGATCACAAGGAGAGGGTTAAAACTGTAAGTGCTTTGCTTTATGTGGTATTGTGGTTCCTAGTGTCAGTGGGTTCCACAATCCCTTTGTGTACCGGTTGTGCCAAGGGAGGGTCCGAGCCAAGTTATTGGGGTTGATATTCAGGGTACTGACCCAAGACAAAACCAGCAGCTCCTTCGGGGGTAGTGCTACATACATCAGCATTGGTGGCCTTGGGGTTTAAAGAACCCATACTCGCGTACTTCCCAGACTGGGTGGTGCTCATGCCAATGCTCGAATTTGTGACTGAACTGACCTTCAGATTCCATATCACAGAAGAGGTTGTCCTCCTATGTTCCTTTTGGGGAGTACTCAAAAAATTAGCCCATCGGATGTGGGCCAAGCTTTAAAATATTTAATCAAGGCGACTCCTGCCATCAGGAAGTCGGAGCATCTGTTTGTCATTTTCAGGTGGAACACATAATGATTTTACGGCTTCCAGCAAGCTTATTGCCTCTTGGTTGTAAAGCTCATCTCCTTGGCCTGCAAGTTGAAAGGGTTGGCTGTGCCAGGAGAATCACGGCACTCTTCACTAGAAGGGTCTGGACCTTGAGAGTGGCAGCAGGCCTAGTGTCTGAAACTATCTGCAAGGCAGCTACGTGGGCACTAAAATATTCATATTCATGGCTTAATGACAATTGAGTTTGGCAGAGGCATCCTTGCTTCTGTTACTGTTTTAGTCAGAATTAGGGATGAGCTCCGCGTTCGAGTCGAACGTACGTTCGACTCGAACATCGCTTGTTCAATCGTTCGACGAAGATCGAACGTTTTGGGTCGTTCGCGCCAAATTCGAATGACGTGAACGGCCCAAAATCCCGGCTCTGTGATTGGCCAAGCATGCACTGTGACCCCGCATGCTTGGCCAATCACAGCGCCGGCAGCGAGGAGAGCCATAATTGGCCACAGGCAGGATGCCTGTGGCCAATTATAGCTCGGGGGTTTAGTACACGCCCCACACTATAAAAGGCAGCCAGCGCGGCGGCCTTGTGTAGTGTGTTCCGGCGTGCAGGGAGAGAGAAGGATAGGCAGGGACAGTGTTAGTGAAATTGTGTGTAGGGAGAGAGAAGGATAGGTAGGGACAGTGTCAGTGTGATATTCTGCTAAACCTTGTGTGTAGGGAGAGAGAAGGATAGGTAGGGACAGTGTCAGTGAATTCTGATAAGCCTTGTGTGTAGGGAGAGAGAAGGATAGGCAGGGACAGTGTCAGTGATATTTTTGCTAAGCCTCCTGCACAGTATACACCTGAAGCTAGCCCTTATTGCTGTGTTTTCCGTGTGTGTCACACTAACAGGCATCTGCAGCACTTACAGCAGGCGTAGTGTGCTTCCTGCAAAATATACACCTGAAGCTAGCCCTTATTGCTGTGATTTCCTGTTGAGTAACACAGGCAGGCATCTGCAGCACTTACAGCAGGCGTATTGTGCTTCTTGCAAAATATACACCTTAAGCTAGCCCTTATTGCTGTGATTTCCTGTTTGAGTAACACAGACAGGCATCTGCAGCACTTACAGCGGGCGTATTGTGCTTCTTGCAAAATATACACTTGAAGCTAGCCCTTATTGCTGTGATTTCCTGTTGAGTAACACAGGCAGGCATCTGCAGCACTTACAGCAGGCGTAGTGTGCCTCCTGCACATTATACACCTGAAGCTACCCCTTATTGCTCGTAGTTTTTTTTCTTTTGTGTTACACTAACAGGCATCTGCAGCACTTACAGCAGGCGTATTGTGCTTCTTGCAAAATATACACCTGAAGCTAGCCCTTATTGCTGTGATTTCCTGTTGAGTAACACAGGCAGGCATCTGCAGCACTTAAAGCGGGCATAGTGTGCCTCCTGCACATTATACACCTGAAGCTACCCCTTATTGCTGGTTTTCCCATCTACCTGCAGGCTTTTAGAATGTCTGGAAGGCAAACAAGGAGAGGCAGACATTTAGGAGCCAATAAAAGAGGGCAAGCAGGCTCTGTTTCTAGAGACAACAGTGCTGGTCGTTGACGCGGTGCATCGTCATCAGCACGTGGCCATGGGACACGCTTGTCCTTATTTTCGGCAGCTGGACAAGTTGAGCCGCATCATGCCGAAGACTTGGTAGAGTGGATGACCAAGCCCTCCTCATCCTCCTCATCTTCTCTCACCCAGGCTCAGGGTACAGGCAAAGCAGCTGCCAAAGCGTCCTCTTCCCTCGTATTTATGTCATCAACAGTCACTCCTTCCCTAGACCCACCGTGTCCTCCTGAGGAGTCCCCCGAACTGTTTGAGCACAGTGTTGGGTACATGCTCCAGGAGGATGCCCAGCGTTTCGAAGGGTCTGATGATGATACCCAGCTAGAGGAAGGCAGTAGCGTGAGAGCAGAGAGAGGGGATGCTCAAGAAGGACACCAATCTGGCAGCCATGTTCCAGCAGCTGCAGCATACTGCCAGATTGGCTCCAGTGATGAGGAGGGAGGGGATGATGAGGTCACTGACTCCACATGGGTGCCTGATAGGAGAGAGGAGGAGGAGGAGGATGAGGAGGAGGCACATCTCCAACGAGGCAGGATGCCCTCGTGGGGCCAGCGTAAGGGCAGCACAACGACTGAATCACACCGCAGAGCTTCACCTGTGCAGGGCACTGCCTCTGTCCGTTATTCCAAAAGTTCTTTGGTGTGGGCCTTTTTTGAGTCGAGTGCATCAGATCGCACCGCTGCTGTTTGCAACATATGTCTCAAGCGTATCTCGCGTGGCCAAAACATCAGCCGCTTAGGCACCACATGCTTGACCAGACATATGTTGACCTGCCATGCAGCTCGTTGGCAAGCCTATCTTAACCACTTAACGACCGCCCACCGCCGATTTACGTCGGCAGAATGGCACGGACAGGCAGAATCACGTAGATCTATGTGATCGCCTTTGTGCAGTTGGGGGGTCCATCCGGACCCCCCTTCACTGCAGTGAGCGGCCGTTAAGTGTTCGGGAGCGATCAGGCATGAGGGGGCGGCCGCTCGATTCCGCCCCCCCCTCGCGATCGCTCCCGGCCAATGAAAATGCTTCCTCCGCCATGTGATGTAAACACAGGCTGGAGGAAGTGATGTCATCTCCCTCGCCGCGGTCTTTTCGTTCCCGGCGCCGAGGAGAGAAGACAGAGGTTAGTGCTCCAACAGTCCACTGACACGTAGGTACACATAGGCACACAAATCACCCCCCAGTCACCCCCAGATCACCCCCCAGGTCACCCCAAAGCCCCCAATCACAGTGTCACTGATTGCAGTGATCATTTATTTTACTGATCACTGCATTTAGTGTCATCTGTGATTGTAAAAAGTTGCAGGGCAGTTAGGATTAGGCCCCTTTAGGTCCAGGGTAGCCCCCTAACCCCCCCCCCTAATAAAGGTTTAACCCCTTGATCACCCCCCAGGTAACCCTTTCACCCCCTAACTTCAGCGTCACTAAGCGATTGTTTTTCCGATCGCTGTATTCGTGTCGCTGGTGTTTTAGATAGGCAGTTATTTTTTTTTAGGTTCGCCGCAGGTTTTTATTAGTGTCAGGTACCCCCATATATTATTTTAACCCCCTGATTGCCCCTAGAGTTAACCCTTTCACCAGTGATCGCCGTATAAGCGTCACTGGTGTCACTGGTTAGCCAGTAAGTTATCTAGTTATTTAGGTAACCCGTCAGGTTTTTATATAGCGTCGGGTACCCCCATATTTAACCTAATAAAGGTTTTAACCCCCTGATTGCCCCTAGTTAACCCTTTCACCAGTGATCACCATATAAAGGTTACAGGTGACGCTGGTTGATTAGTTTGCTTTTTATAGCATCAGGGCACCCGCCGTATATAACCCAATAAAGGTTTAACCCCCCTGATCGCCCGGCGGGTGAGATCAATTAGGTTTTAGCGCCAGAGAGGGTCTGCGTCGCCCCAGGCAGTGTTAGGTTAGTTCCAGTAACGCTAACACCCACGCGCAAAGCATACACCCCCCTTAGTGGTATAGTATCTGATCAGATCTATACTAGCATCCCCAGCGGTTTAGGGTTCCCAAAAACGCAGTGTTAGCGGGATCAGCCCAGATACCTGCTAGCGCCTGCGTTTAGCCCCTCCGCCCAGCCCAGCCCAGCCCACCCAAGTGCAGTATCGATCGATCACTGTCACTTACCAAACACAACACACATAACTGCAGCGTTCGCAGAGACAGGCCTGATCCCTGCGATCGCTAACAGTTTTTTTGTAGCGTTTGATATATTTGCTGACGACAGTCCGGAGCTTTTTTTCCTGTGAATCTTACTAGTGTACCCCTAAATTTAGAGCCCAAAATGGCAAGACGAAGGTACACTAGTAAAGAGGCCTACGAGATTCTGAGCATGACAGATAGTGAAGAGGAGGTCACGTATCTGTCAGATTCAGGCTCAGAATATCTTCCCGTAGAAGACAGTGACGTCAGCGGCCCCACGTCAGATAGCTCTGACGACGAAGTTGAGGTCCCTGCTAAGGTCAGGTGTACCCGATCCCGATCCTCTGAGGTTGTTGAGGAGCAAGAACCGCAGGTCTCTCGTATCATGGAGCAGAGTAGTACTAGCGCCGCTATTCCTTCTGGTGAACTGGCAAGCACCAGCGGCCTAGTACAGCCTGGACGTACATCCAGCACTGCAGTAACACTTGGTGACGTGGCGAGTCCCATAAGTGCAGTTCAAGCTGGCGAGGTGGCAAGCACAAGTAGTGTCCCGCTGCCACCAAGAAGACAAAGGCAGGCCCGTCGTGCCCATACTGCCCTTCCTGCAGAATTCGCCTATCCTGATTGGGTCCCCACCACTTCTGCAGAACCCGTACTTCCCCCATTCACTGCCCAACCCGGTATTCAGGTGGAAACAGCTGATTTTATTCCAATTGATTTTTATTCGCTGTTTTTCACGGAAGATCTCTATAGATCTATTGTGGACCAGAGTAATTTATATGCTGGTCAATTTATCGCCGCTAACCCCCAGTTGCCTAAAATTGCCAGAAATTGGAAACCAATTACGGTTTCCGAATTTAAGACCTTTCTGGGCCTTTCCCTCAACATGGGCACACATAAATTTCCGTCATTGCGTGCTTATTGGTCCACGCACCCAATTGACCACATGCCCGTGTTCTCTGCCTCCATGTCCAGGGCACGATACGAGCAGATTTTGCGGTTCATGCACTTCAACGACAATGAACTTTGTCGTCCACGTGGGGACCCTGAATACGACCGGCTCTATAAAATTCGGCCCCTCATAAACCACTTCAACGAACGTTTTGCAGCCTTGTTTACTCCCGATCAAGTTGTCTGCGTTGATGAGTCCCTGATTACATTTTCTGGCCGCTTGTCTTTCAAGCAGTACCTTCCCAGCAAGCGTGCCAGATACGGGGTCAAGCTCTACAAGTTCTGTGACAGGGCAACAGGCTATGCAGTGAACTTTACGGTTTATGAGGGAAAAGATAGTCAGATTGAGTCGGTCAACTGCCCGGATTACATAGGGAGCGCTGGCAAGATAGTGTGGAACTTGGTGTCACCCTTATTCGGAAAGGGGTACCACTTGTATGTGGACAATTATTACACGAGCGTGCCACTGTTTAGTCACTTGTTTGATCATAAGATTGGAGCATGTGGCACCGTGCGACCTAATCGCCGGGGCTTTCCCCAGCGGCTTGTAGATGCCCGTCTTAGGCTGGGGGAGAGAGCCTGCTTGAAGTGTAATAACTTGCTCGCTATGAAGTGGAGGGACAATAAGAATGTTTTCCTTCTTACCTCCCTTCATGCAGACACGACAGTCCAAATTCGTACGGCGACTGGTGTTGTGGAGAAACCCCTCTGTGTCCACGAATATAACCAAAATATGGGAGGGGTGGACCTCAACGACCAGTTGATGGCGCCGTATCTAATTGACCGTAAGGCGAGACGCTGGTACAAAAAAGTGTCTCTATCATTATTCCAATTGGCTTTGCTGAACGCTCATGTGCTATACAGAGCTTCAGGCGGGACGTTATCTCTTCTAAAATTCCAGAATGAGATAGTCACAGAACTCCTGTATCCAGGCGGTTCTGCACCTCACCATCCCCAACCAAATGCAGTAAGCCGGCTGCATGAGAGGCATTATTCGTATGTCCTCCCGAGTACCCCTACCCAAAGCCACCCCCAAAAAAGATGTCGTGTCTGTAGCAAGCGCGGATTTAGGCGTGACACCCGTAGTTTTTGTCCACTCTGTCCTGACAAGCCTGGTCTTTGCCAAGGTGAATGTTTTGAACGCTACCACTCAAAAGTGAAGTTTTAGCGTAGGGTACAGCATTTCACAGACAAGGACACACTTACACAGGGTCTCCCAAGATGCCATTACATTTTGAGAGACCCGAACCATTACAGTTGTAAAGTTACAAAAAAAAGTGTAAAAAAGAAAAAAAAAAAAGGAAAAAACAAAACACAAAAAAAATATAAAATAAAAAAACCAAAAATAGTTGTCGTTTTATTGTTCTCTCTCTCTCTATTTTCTCTCTATTGTTCTGCTCTTTTTTACTGTATTCTATTCTGCAATGTTTTATCATGCTTGCTTTTCAGGTATGTAATTTTTTGTTTTCAGGTGCGCCATTCAACTGCAGCGCGGAATTATTTATCTTGACAGCAACAGCGTTTGCTCCCACGATACATAAAGCCGTGACTCCAGTGCTGTAGGAGGTGATTTCACCACCACAGTTAAAAAAAAAGAGCATATATGCCGAAGCATGGGGGCAGCAGGGGCGGAGGAGCGATTTTGCTCCTAATGCCGCGTACATACGGTCGAAATTCCGACGGAGGCCTGCCCGTGGAAAATTCCGACCGTGTGTACGCGGCATAACTTTTTTGCGGGAGGATGCCCCCATGCTTCGGCATATATATATTTTAGGCACAGGTTGCGTTAAAACATTTTTTTATTTTTTACTAGGTTTTGTTTTGGTATTTGCTTTGCAGGTATGGCATGGTAAGGTCTTACTGTTGTACTGTAATGTTACTTTGTTTTAATGTTAACCACCATTTGCTTAGCAGGTACGCCATTCAGTTGCAGCGCGGATCTATTTATCTTGACAGCAACAGCGTTTGCTCCCACGATACATAAAGCCGTGACTCCAACGCTGTAGGAGGTGATTTCACCACCACAGTTAAAAAAAAGAGCATATATGCCGAAGCATGGGGGCAGCAGGGGCGGAGGAGCGATTTTGCTCCTAATGCCGCGTATATACGGTCGAAATTCCAACGGAGGCTTGCCCGTGGAAAAGTCTGACCGTGTGTACGCGGCATAACCTTTTATGCTGCGTACATACGGTCGAAATTCCGACGAAGGCTTGACCGTGTGTACGCGGCATAACTTTTTTGCGGGAGGATGCCCCCATGCTTCGGCATATATGCCCATCATTAGAAGTGGGTGGATGAAGGGAGGTATTCTAATGGTGAAAGACAAAAATCTCCTGCGCTCTCGGTGTATCGTCAAAACACGGGTAGTGTGGTTCCGTCTAAAGGCAAAGTCTAAAGTCTTGCAGCCCTCCTCAGAACAATGGGTGTTCATGTGGCTAGAAAAAAGAAAGAAAAAAGGAGGGCGCACCGACCTAGTGTATTACCACTTAGACGTTTTATTTAAAATATAAAAAAGCAGTAATCTTACTCACAAACGGAGCTTAAATAAAAGCTTATCGGACAAATCAGCTGGAAATTCTTTGGCACTTGCCGACTGGACTCGATGACAGAGAGGGTCGGACAGTACTTCAGACAACTGGATAGCTGACGCGTTTCTGGGGCGCACCCCTTTCCTCAGAGCCTAGATGGTCCATGATATAATAGATAATACAGCTACCGCTCATGCCGCGTCAGGACGAACTGCCTTTGCTTCTGCTTTGGGGTAAGACCCTTCGGTTCCCACCGCCCTTTACTATGTATGCTGATATCTGCCTATGCCAATACCCCTCCTTACACACACCCCCCGTATATGGGGTGACTACATCTTAATAGGCCATGCCTATGGAGGACATACATTGCTGCACTGGTGGTCTGCATCACTAGAGGACTTAATGGTCCATTAATAGCCAGCATTTCTAGAGGGTAGTGATATGGTACCCACTCTTTTCTCCCATTCTCCTCAAAAACCCCCCCCCGCCCTAGTTATTTTTGAACAGCCACTAGGGTGCCTTCTATTTGTGTGGGAGGGGGGCTAGTGGAAGTCCCACCCACATGGGTGGGGTCAGTTAGGAGTGGGAGGCGGGGTTTGCTAATTGGTGGTCATAAGTGCCAAAGAATTTCCAGCTGATTTGTCCGATAAGCTTTTATTTAAGCTCCGTTTGTGAGTAAGATTACTGCTTTTTTATATTTTAAATAAAACGTCTAAGTGGTAATACACTAGGTCGGTGCGCCCTCCTTTTTTCTTTTTTTTTTTCTTTCTTTTTTCTGTATTCTAATGGTGGGCATACCCACCAATCAATCTCTTTTTTTCGTTCAGCCAATAGGCTGTATGAAAAAAAAGATTACAATACATGTCCAACAAGGACCAGCAACGTACTGGTATGTTGCTGGACTTTGAATGTTTATACCAGAATGATGCCTGCGGGTTTAGGTATCATCTTGGTATCATTCTTTTCAGCCAGCGGCCGGCTTTCATGTAAAAGCAATTCTAGCAGATAATTAGCCTCTAGACTGCTTTTACAAGCAGTGGGAGGGAATGTCCCCCCCCCCGGATATAAAAAGCGCCATTGGGAAATTGGGAAAGCATTTTATCACACCGATCTTGGTGTGGTCAGATGCTTTGAGAGCAGAGGAAAGATCTAGGGTCTAACCCCCCAATTTTTTTCAAAAAAAGAGTACCTGTCACTACCTATTGCTATCATAGGGGATATTTACATTCCCTGAGATAACGATAAAAATGGTAAAAAAATAAAATATGGAAGGCACAGTTTAAAAATAAAATAAAAAAGCCAAATAAATAATAAAAAAAAAAAAAAAAGCACCGCTGTCCCCCCCTGCTCTTGCGCAAAGGCGAACGCAAGCGTCGGTCTAGCGTCATATGTAAACAGCAATTGCATCATGCATGTGAGGTATCACCGTGAAGGTCAGATCGAGGGCAGTCATTTTAGCAGTAGACCTCCTCTGTAAATCTAACGTGGTAACCTGTAAAGGCTTTTAAATGCTTTTAAAAATGAATGTAGTTTGTCGCCGCTGCGCGTTTGTGCGCAATTTTAAAGCATGTCGTGTTTGGTATCCATGTACTCGGCCTATGATCATCTTTTTTATTTCATCAAACATTTGGGCAATATAGTGTTTTTTAGTGCATTAAAAATAAAAAAAGTGTGTTTTTCCCCCAAAAAATGCGTTTGAAAAATCGCTGCGCAAATACTGTGTGGAAAAAAAAAATGCAACACCCACTATTTTAATCTGTAGGGCCTTTGCTTTAAAAAAATATATAATGTTTGGGGGTTCAACATAATTTTCTTGCAAAAAAAATTTTTTTTTCATGTAAACAAAAAGTGTCAGAAAGGGCTTTGTCTTCAAGTGGTTAGAAGAGTGGATGATGTGTGACATAAGCTTCCTAATGTTGTGCATAAAATGCCAGGACAGTTCAAAACCCCCCCAAATGACCCAATTTTGTAAAGTAGACACCTCAAGCTATTTGCTGAGAGGCATGTTGAGCCCATTGAATATTTTTTTTTTTTTTGTCCCAAGTGATTGAATAATGACCAAAAAAAAAAAAAAATGTACAAAAAGTTGTCACTAAATTATATATTGCTCAAACATGCCATGGGCATATGTGGAATTACACCCCAAAATACATTCTGTTGCTTCTCCTGAGTACGGGGATACCACATGTGTGGGACTTTTTGGGAGCCTAGTCGCGTACGGGACCCCAAAAACCAAGCACCGCCTTCAGGATTTCTATGGGTGTAAATTTTTGATTTCACTCCTCACTGCCTATCACAGTTTCGGAGGCCATGGAATGCCCAGATGGCACAAAACCCCCCCAAATGACCCCATTTTGGAAAGTAGACACCCCAAGCTATTTGCTGAGAGGTATGTTGAGTATTTTGCAGATCTCGCTTTTTGTCACAAAGTTTTGAAAATGTAAAAAAAGAAAAAAAAAAAGAAAAAAAAATGTCTTTCTTAATTTTCAAAAACAAATGAGAGCTGTAAAATACTCACCATGCCTCTCAGCAAATAGCTTGGGGTGTCTACTTTCCAAAATGGGGTCATTTGTGGGGGTTTTGGGCTATTTTGACATTTTATGGCCTTCAAAACTGTGATAGGTAGTGAGGAGTGAAATCAAAAATTTATGCCCTTAGAAACCTTGAAGGCGGTGCTTGGTTTTTGGGGTCCCGTACGCGGCTAGGCTCCCAAAAAGTCCCACACATGTGGTATCCCCGTACTCAGGAGAAGCAGCAGAATGTATTTTGGGGTGTAATTTCACATATAACCATGGCATGTGTGAGCAATATATCATTTAGTGACAACTTTTTGTACATTTTTTTTTCTTTTTGTCATTATTCAATCATTTGGGACAAAAATTAAAATATTCAATGGGCTCAACATGCCTCTCAGCAAATAGCTTGGGGTGTCTACTTTCCAAAATGGGGTCATTTGGGGGGGTTTTGTGCCATCTTGGCATTTTATGGCCTTCAAAACTGTGATAGGTAGTGAGGAGCGAAATCAAAAAATTATGCCCTTAGAAACCTTGAAGGCGGTGCTTGGTTTTTGGGGTCCCGTACGCGGCTAGGCTCCCAAAAAGTCCCACACATGTGGTATCCCCGTACTCAGGAGAAGCAGCAGAATGTATTTTGGGGTGTAATTTCACATATGCCCATGGCATGTGTGAGCAATATATCATTTAGTGACAACTTTGTGCAAAAAAAAAAAAGTTTGTCATATTCCCGCAACCTGTGGCAAAATATAAAATATTCCATGGACTCAACATGCCTCTCAGCAAATAGCTTGGGGTGTCTACTTTCCAAAATGGGGTAATTTGGGGGGGTTTTGTGCTATTTTGGCATTTTATGGCCTTCGAAACTGTGATAGGTAGTGAGGAGTGAAATCAAAAATTTACGCCCTTAGAAATCCTGAAGGCGGTGCTTGGTTTTTGGGGCCCTGTACGCGGCTAGGCTCCCAAAAAGTCCCACACATGTGGTATCCCCGTACTCAGGAAAAGCAGCAGAATGTATTTTGGGGTGCAATTCCACATATAACCATGGCATGTGTGAGCAATATATCATTTAGTGACAACTTTTTGTACATTTTTTTTTCTTTTTGTCATTATTCAATCATTTGGGACAAAAATTAAAATATTCAATGGGCTCAACATGCCTCTCAGCAAATAGCTTGGGGTGTCTACTTTCCAAAATGGGGTCATTTGGGGGGGTTTTGTGCCATCTTGGCATTTTATGGCCTTCAAAACTGTGATAGGTAGTGAGGAGCGAAATCAAAAATTTATGCCCTTAGAAACCTTGAAGGCGGTGCTTGGTTTTTGGGGTCCCGTACGCGGCTAGGCTCCCAAAAAGTCCCACACATGTGGTATCCCCGTACTCAGGAGAAGCAGCAGAATGTATTTTGGGGTGTAATTTCACATATGCCCATGGCATGTGTGAGCAATATATCATTTAGTGACAACTTTGTGCAAAAAAAAAAAAGTTTGTCATATTCCCGCAACCTGTGGCAAAATATAAAATATTCCATGGACTCAACATGCCTCTCAGCAAATAGCTTGGGGTGTCTACTTTCCAAAATGGGGTAATTTGGGGGGGTTTTGTGCTATTTTGGCATTTTATGGCCTTCGAAACTGTGATAGGTAGTGAGGAGTGAAATCAAAAATTTACGCCCTTAGAAATCCTGAAGGCGGTGCTTGGTTTTTGGGGCCCTGTACGCGGCTAGGCTCCCAAAAAGTCCCACACATGTGGTATCCCCGTACTCAGGAAAAGCAGCAGAATGTATTTTGGGGTGCAATTCCACATATAACCATGGCATGTGTGAGCAATATATCATTTAGTGACAACTTTTTGTACATTTTTTTTTTCTTTTTGTCATTATTCAATCATTTGGGACAAAAAAAATATTCAATGGGGTCAACATGCCTCTCAGCAAATAGCTTGGGGTGTCTACTTTCCAAAATGGGGTCATTTGGGGGGGTTTTGTGCCATCTTGGCATTTTATGGCCTTCAAAACTGTGATAGGTAGTGAAGAGTGAAATCAAAAATTTATGCCCTTAGAAACCTTGAAGGCGGTGCTTGGTTTTTGGGGTCCCGTACGCGGCTAGGCTCCCAAAAAGTCCCACACATGTGGTATCCCCGTACTCAGGAGAAGCAGCAGAATGTATTTTGGGGTGTAATTTCACATATGCCCATGGCATGTGTGAGCAATATATCATTTAGTGACAACTTTGTGCAAAAAAAAAAAAGTTTGTCATATTCCCGCAACCTGTGGCAAAATATAAAATATTCCATGGACTCAACATGCCTCTCAGCAAATAGCTTGGGGTGTCTACTTTCCAAAATGGGGTAATTTGGGGGGGTTTTGTGCTATTTTGGCATTTTATGGCCTTCGAAACTGTGATAGGTAGTGAGGAGTGAAATAAAAAATTTACGCCCTTAGAAATCCTGAAGGCGGTGCTTGGTTTTTGGGGCCCTGTACGCGGCTAGGCTCCCAAAAAGTCCCACACATGTGGTATCCCCGTACTCAGGAAAAGCAGCAGAATGTATTTTGGGGTGCAATTCCACATATAACCATGGCATGTGTGAGCAATATATCATTTAGTGACAACTTTTTGTACATTTTTTTTTTTTTCTTTTTGTCATTATTCAATCATTTGGGACAAAAAAAAAAAATATTCAATGGGGTCAACATGCCTCTCAGCAAATAGCTTGGGGTGTCTACTTTCCAAAATGGGGTCATTTGGGGGGGTTTTGTGCCATCTTGGCATTTTATGGCCTTCAAAACTGTGATAGGTAGTGAGGAGTGAAATCAAAAATTTATGCCCTTAGAAACCTTGAAGGCTGTGCTTGGTTTTTGGGGTCCCGTACGCGGCTAGGCTCCCAAAAAGTCCCACACATGTGGTATCCCCGTACTCAGGAGAAGCAGCAGAATGTATTTTGGGGTGTAATTTCACATATGCCCATGGCATGTGTGAGCAATATATCATTTAGTGACAACTTTGTGCAAAAAAAAAAAGGTTTGTCATATTCCCGCAACTTGTGGCAAAATATAAAATATTCCATGGACTGAACATGCCTCTCAGTAAATAGCTTGGGGTGTCTACTTTCCAAAATGGGGTCATTTGGGGGGGTTTTGTGCTATTTTGGCATTTTATGGCCTTCGAAACTGTGATAGGTAGTGAGGAGTGAAATCAAAAATTTGCGCCCTTAGAAATCCTGAAGGCGGTGCTTGGTTTCCGGGGTCCCGTACGTGGCTAGGCTCCTAAAAAGTCCCACACATGTGGTATCCCCGTACTCAGGAGAAGCAGCAGAATGTATTTTGGGGTGAAATTCCACATATAACCATGGCATGTGTGAGCAATATATCATTTAGTGACAACTTTTTGTAATTTTTTTTTTTTTTTTGTCATTATTCAATCACTTGGGACAAAAAAAAAAAATATTCAATGGGCTCAACATGCCTCTCAGCAATTTCCTTGGGGTGTCTACTTTCCAAAATGGGGTCATTTGGGGGGGTTTTGTACTGCCCTGCCATTTTAGCACCTCAAGAAATGAGATAGGCAGTCATAAATTTAAAGCTGTGTAAATTTCAGAAAATGTACTCTAGTTTGTAAACGCTATAACTTTTGCGCAAACCAATAAATATACGCTTATTGACATTTTTTTTACTGAAGACATGTGGCTGAATACATTTTGGCCTAAATGTATGACTAAAATTGAGTTTATTCGATTTTTCTTATAACAAAAAGTAGAAAATATAATTTTTTTTCAAAATTTTCGGTCTTTTTCTGTTTATATCGCAAAAAATAAAAATCGCAGAGGCAATCAAATACCATTAAAAGAAAGCTCTATTTGTGGGAAGAAAAGGACGCAAATTTCATTTGGGTACAACATTGCATGTCCGCACAATTTACAGTTAAAGCAGCGCAGTGCCGAATCCCAAAAACAGGCCTGGTCCTAATGGCCCGAAATGGTCCGGGGCTTAAGTGGTTAAAGACCCACACCAAAGAACAAAGCGGACCTCTCCTTGCTCTGCATCAGCTGGGATCTCCAACCCCACTATACCTTCAGTCCTCTCTGAAACCTGCTCTGAGAGGAATGAAGGTGTAGAATTAGGTGTGTCACAGCCAAGTACTTGCGGGCACTCTGCTAGCAGTACAACGACGTCCGATTCTAGCAGGCAAATTTCCCTGCCCCAGCTGCTGGACCGTCGAAAGAAGTTCACTCCCAGCCATCCACATGCCCAGCGGTTGAATGCTAGCTTGGCTAAATTGCTAGCACTTCAACTGCTGCCTTTTCAGTTGGTAGACTCGGCCCCCTTCCGTGAGTTTGTGCAATGTGCGGTTCCTCAGTGGCAGGTTCCCAAACGCCACTTTTTCTCACGGAAGGCGATTCCGGCTCTCTACCGGCATGTGGAAGGCAATGTCCATGCCTCGCTGGACAGGGCGGTCAGCGGTAAGGTGCATAATACCGCTGACTCATGGTCCAGCAGGCATGGACAGGGACATTACCTTTCTTTCACGGCCCATTGGGTCACTCTTTTGGCAGCTGGGAAGGATGCAGGTCAAGGTGCAGTAGTGTTGAAGGTTGTTCCGCCGCCACGCCTCCAAAATGCTACTACTGGTTGTGACACACCTCTCTCCTCCACCCCCTCCTCTTCTTCTTCCTCCATGGTCTCTTCCTGTGCTTTGTCCTCGGAACCAGCGGTGCTCCGTAGGCGTTCATGGGGCTACGCAAGTATGCAGGCAAAAAGATGCCATGCCGTGCTTGCACTGGTGTGTTTGGGGGACAGGAGCCACAATGGGGCAGAGGTTCTGTCAGCTCAGGCAGGGGCAGGCCGAGAGGTGGTTGATGACACGCCAGCTTAAGCCAGGAATGGTGGTTTGCGACAATGGCAGCAACCTCCTCTCCGCCCTCCGACAGGGACAACTGACCCATGTGCCCTGTGTGGCTCACGTCCTTAACCTGTTGGTGCAGCGGTTCTTGGGCAGGTACCCGGGCTTACAGGATGTCCTGAGGCAGGCCAGGAAAGTCTGTGTGCATTTCTGCAGATCATATAATGCCAGTGCTCGGCTGGCTGAGCTGCAAAAGGAGTTAAACCTGCCCAAGAGCCGCCTTATATGTGACATGCCCACCAGGTGGAACTCAACGTTGGCCATGCTGCAGCGGCTGCACACGCAGCAGAGGGCCATCAATGAGTACCTGTGCGACTACGGCACCAGGACAGGGTCAGGGGAGCTCGGTTTTTTTTCACCACGCCAGTGGGGCATGATCAGGGATGCATGCACTGTCCTGGCACCATTTGAGGAGGCCACGAGGATGGTGAGCAGTGACAGTGCATGCATCAGTGACACTGTACATCTTGTCCACCTGTTGGAACATACGCTGCGTGGAATAATGGACAGGGCACTTGAGGCAGAACAGAGGCAGGAAGAGGAGGACTTCCTTGCCTCTCAAGGCCCCCTTTGCCCAGACAGTGTTCCTTCTGTCCCACCCATCGCACAGGAAGAGGAGGAGGAGAAGGAGGAGGATTGTGTCAGCATGGAGGTGGAGCCTGGCACTCAGCATCATCAGCAGCAGTCTTTTAGGGATGATTTACAGTCCCAAGAAACCAGTGGACTTGTACGTGGCTGGGAGGAGGTGGCTGCGGATCATGTCGTTCTTAGTGACCCGGAGGACTCCGGACCGAATGCCTCAGCTAACCTACGCTGCATGGCCTCCCTGATCCTGCAAAGTCTGCGGAAGGATCCTCGTATTCTTCGGATCAAGGAGAGGGACCATTACTGGCTGGCCACTCTCCTTGATCCACGGTACAAGGGTAAGGTTGCGGACCTTATCTTACCGTCGCAGAGGGAGCAGAGGATGAGACAACTCCGGGAAGCCTTGCAGAAAGGTCTGTGCAACGCGTTCCCAGAGACTGGGAGGTTACAAACTCCTGGTCCTGGACAACGAGTTGCTGAGGCTTCGGTCAGTCAAAGAAGGAGCGGTGGGGAAGGTGGCCGTCTGACCGATGCGTTCAGACAATTCTTTAGTCCGCAGCCCCAAGGTATGATCGGTTCCAGCAACCATCGCCAGCATCTGATATACATGGTGCAGGAATACCTAGGGGCAAGGTCAGACTTGGACACCTTCCCCACCGAAAATCCTCTGGCTTACTGGGTCTTGAGGATGGATCACTGGCCAGAGCTTGCACAGTATGCAATTGAGCTACTGGCCTGTCCTGCATCCAGCGTTCTTTCAGAACGCACATTCAGTGCTGCTGGAGGATTTGTCACGGATCACAGGGTGCGCCTGTCCACTGACTCGGTTGATCGACTGACCTTCATAAAGATGAACCAGTCTTGGATCACCACCAGCTACCAAGCACCTGAAGCTGATATAACAGAATAATTTATTTTCAAATGTCACATCCCTTCAAGACTGATGCTGATGCTGAGTGACTGTCCTGTTATGTTGACTGACTATCCTCCTCCTCCTCAATGATCCGATTCCTCATGATAGCTTTGAAGAACATTTTTGTTTCTGGGTGCCGCCACCAGTGGCTAAGGCCCAATTTTTCAGCCCCTGTTTAACAGGGGCATGTAATTACAATTTTTTATGCAATGCTTTGCAGCAGGGCTCATTCCTGCACTCCAACTAGAGTATCTGGGAGAGGTTGCAGTGTCGTGGCACCAGCACCAGTGCCTAAGGCCCAATTTTTCAGCCCCTGTTTAACAGGGGCGTGTAATTACAATTTTTGATGCAATACTTTGCAACAGGCCTCATTGCTGTGCTCCAAGTACAGTATCTGTGAGGGGTTGCAGTGTTGTGGCACCAGTGCCTAAGGCCCAATTTTTCTGCCCCTGTTCAACAGGGGCGTGTAATTACAATTTTTGATGCAATACTTTGCAACAGGGCTCATTGCTGTGCTCCAAGTACAGTATCTGTGAGGGGTTGCAGTGTTGTGGCACCAGTGACTAAGGCCCAATTTTTCTGCCCCTGTTCAACAGGGGCATGTAATTACAATTCTTGATCTAATAATTCACAGCAGGACCCATTCCTGTGCCCACCAAGAGTAACTGTGAGGCCTTACAGTGTTGTGACAACACCACCACCACCACCACCATAGGCCCAATTTTTCAACAGGGGCATGCAATTACAATTCTTGATCTAATAATTCACAGCAGGGCCCATTCATGCGCCCACCAAGAGTAACTATGAGGGCTTACAGTGTTGTGGCACCAGCACCACCACCAAAGGCCCAATTTTGTCTACCACTGTTCAACAATGGCATGTAAAAACAATTCCTGATATAATAGTTCACAGCAGGGCGTTCCAGCGCCCACCAAGAGTAACTGTGAGGGCTTACAGTGTTGTGGCAACACCGACACCTAAGGGGCAAATTTCTGCAGAGTATATACGGCAGGCCCCTACTTTCAAACATCCAACTTACAAACGACTCCTACTTGCAAACGGAAGGAAAGGGAAATTCTCTCCTGTAAGAGTTAATATGGGAAAAAGGTGTCTCCTCTCTACTGATGCTTTATCACCAATCCTTGTTTCAATAAAAACCCCACTTTTCAAAAACAGTTGTCATTGGGACGGAAAGTGAGGTGAAATGTTCTGAACAGGGGCACAGACAGCAAAACAAATGTTACAGGGGTGATAACCCTTCCCAATGTTTTCCAAAAAGATTAAAAATAGATTTTTTGGCTGGAGCTACACTTAAACAATATACCTGTTCAAAATTACAAACAGATTCTACTTAAGAACAAACCTACAGTCCCTGTCTTGTTTGCACCGCCTGTATACTGCTGTTCAGAGTATATAGGGCCTTTTTTATTTTGTGTGCGGGGTTCCCCTTAATATCCATACAAGACCCAAAGGGGCTGGTAATGGGCTAGGGTGGGGGTGATGGGGTAGCTATGAATAAAAATAAAAGTAAAAATAAAAAAAAATAAGTAAAATAAATAAATAAATAAATAATTTTTTTTTTTAAACGCCCGTCCCCAATAGCTCGCGCTTAGAAGCGAACACACACGTAAGTCCCGCCCGCATATGTAAACGCCGTTCAAACCACACATGTGAGGTATCGCCGCGTGCGTTATAGCGCGTGCAACAATTCTAGCACTAGACCTCCTCTGTAACTCTAACCTGGTAACTTGTAAAAAATTTCAAAGTGTCGCCTATATAGATTTTTAAGTACCGAAGTTTGGCGCCATTCCATGAGTGTGCGCAATTTTAAAGCGTGACATGTTAGGTATCTTTTTACTCGGCGTAACATAAGCTTTCATATTTTACAAAAAAATTGGGCTAACTTTACTGTTTTTTTTTTTTTTAAATTCATGAAACCATTTTTTTCCCCCAAAAAAGGCGTTTGAAAAATTATTGCGCAAATACCGTGCAACGACCGTCATTTTATTCCCTAGCGTGTCTGCTAAAAAAAACATATATAATGTTTCGGGGTTCTGAGTAATTTTCTAGCAAAAGAATGATGATTTGTACATGTAGGAGAGAAGTGCCAGAATTGCCAGAAACCGGTATTGAAGTGGTATAAAAAGCGCTGTATGGAAGTGGTTAAAATGACTGCTCCCGAAAAACGGCCGTTTTTAAAACTTTGTTTTGCATTGATACATGTCCCCTGGTGCAGAATCCGGGTTCCCAAACCCTTTTTAAGACAATAACATTCATATTAGTCGTTATAATTAGCACTTTAGATTTCGAACGTTCGCATCCAGTGTATTTAATAGGGTTCTAACGTTCGTGCAAACTTTCGGTCCGTTCGCGGGTTCTGGTGCGAACCGAACCCGGGGGTGTTCGGCTCATCCCTAGTCAGAATTGAGGAGTGTGTAGCATTATCCCTCCCCTGTTTTGTCTAGTTAGTTCCCAGCTATGCTGACATGGAGCTGTCAGGAAAACGGAAAATTGAATTCAAATACTTACCGTCATTTTTCTTTCCTGACGAGCTCCATGGCAGCACAGATCCCACCCAGCTTGGTAGGACTAGTTACAGAACGCCGAGGCTGTAGGTGCGCTCAAATTTATATGAGTTAAGTCCTGTATGCATGGGGGGAGAGCTTATACCCCAGCTGTGCTGCCATGGAGCTTGTCAGCAAAGGAAAATTACGGTAAGTATTTGAATTTAATTTTCCGTATTCTTGAGACCCTAACAAGCCAGGAAAGTATAAATGCCCACCAAATTACCCCTTTTTGGAAAGTAGACATTCCAAGGTATTTAGTAAAAGGCATGGTGAGTTTTTTGAAGTTGTCATGTTTTCCCACAATTCTTCACAAAATTGTCATTGTAATAGGTTATTTCTCACACATGGCATGTGCATTCCACAAAATACATTCTGCTACTCCTCCTGAGTATGGCGATACCATGTGTGGGACTTTTTCACAGCCTAGCCACATAGAGAGGCCCAACATTGAAGTAGCACCTTCAGGCATTCACATCTCATTTCTCAACCAACTATTACAGTTTTGAAGGCCCTGGAGCACCAGGACAATGGGAATGCCCACAAAATGACCCCATTTTGAAAAGCAAACAGCCCAACGTATAATCTATGAGGCATAATGATTCTTTTAAACGGTTAATTTTTTTCCAGAAGTTTTTGGAAAATGTGGGAAAAAAATGAAAACGCATTTTTTTTTTACACAAAGTTGTCCATTTATAATATATTTCCAACACATAGCACGAACATAGCAAAAATGACAACCCAAAAAACATTCTGCTACTCCTCCTGAGTATGGCATACCACATGTGTGAGACTTTTACACAGCCTGGCCACATTCAGAGGGCCAGCATTGAAGTAGCTCCTTCAGGCATTCTACAAGCATAAATTAAATTACACATCTCATTTCTCAACCACCGGCCGCACTAAGAATTTGGTACGCCTCCTTGGCGGAAAAGGATTTTTTTGATGTTGTTGTTGGTGGTGATTAGCCCGAACAGGTGTGTGCTGATAAGCCTGCACTGATGGGGCGGCACAGATGTGCACTGATGACTGATGGCACAGATGTGGCGGCACAGATGTGAACAGATGACTGATGGCACAGATGTGCACTGATCACTGATATCACAGATGTGCGCTGATGGCACTGATCACTGATGGCACAGATGTACACTGATGACTGATGGCACAGATGTGGCGGCACAGATGTGCACAGATGACTGATGGCACAGATGTGCACTGATCACTGATAGCACAGATGTGCGCTGATGGCACTGATGACTGATGGCACAGATGTGCACTGATGACTGATGGCACAGATGTGCACTGATGACTGATGGCACAGATGTGGCGGCACAGATGTGCACTGATGACTGATGGCACAGATGTATGTGATGTTCTATAGATGAAATCACTCACAATCACTGAAGCTGCAGCACAGGTTGCTGTGTGAGGAGGGAGAGCTGTCAATGAGAGATGATCTCATATTTTTACATTTGAGATCATCTCTCATTGGACACGCCGATCACATGGTAAATGGCCACTGTGATTGGCCATTTACCAAGATCTGTGAACAGGGGTGTGCTGATAAGCCTCCACTGATGGGGCGGCACAGATGTGCACTGATGACTGATGGCACAGATGTGCACAGATGACTGATGGCACAGATGTGCACTGATCACTGATAGCACAGATGTGCGCTAATGGCACTGATCACTGATGGCACAGATGTGCACTGATGACTGATGGCACAGATGTGCAATAGATGACTAATGGCACAGATGTGCACTGATCACTGATAGCACAGATGTGCGCTAATGGCACTGATCACTGATGGCACAGATGTGCACTGATGACTGAAGGCACAGATGTGCACTGATCACTGATGGCACAGATGTGCACTGATCACTGATAGCACAGATGTGCGCTGATGGCACTGATCACTGATGGCACAGATGTGCGCTGATGACTGATGGCACAGATGTGGCGGCACAGATGTGCACTGATGACTGATGGCTCAGATGTATGTGATGTTCTATAGATGAAATCACTCACAATCACTGAAGCTGCAGCACAGGTCGCTGTGTGAGGAGGGAGAGCTGTCAATGAGAGATGATCTCATATATTTACATTTGAGATCATCTCTAATTGGACACGCTGATCACATGGTAAATGGCCGCTGTGATTGGCCATTTACCAAGATCTGTGATTGGCTGTGTCCAAAGGACACGGCCATCACAAGTTTTCCCCGATGTGCCCTAGCGGGGAGCACGCAAAGGGGAGGACATCATATGGCAGTGTCCCGTCAATTAAGGGCCGCGCTGTCAATCAGCTATAGCGCAGGTGCAGGGAGGTTACACCAGCAATCACAGTGATCTCTCTTTGCCAACACAGGAAGATTCAGTTTATTTGCTTGCTAAAGCCAAACCAGTTAAATTGCTTTGCTCTGCTATTCAGGATTTCTTCCAATACAATTCTCCTAAATGATAGCTGAAGACCAAATGATTGCATATTTGTAATGCAGGGCTACATCCCCCCCCTCCCCCGCTGGCCCCCCACCACAAGGAATATCCTTTACTGTGCTCATAGAGCTTGAATTTGCCTAGAACTCCGTGAAGGAGTAGGTTAAATTCCATCACAGTTAACTGTTTGCTGAATGTTTATGGCACGTATTACTTGCACCTGTGTATTGAGGTACAGAAGGGAGTGGTCTGACAGCCATTCCTCTGCCCTTCTGCTGCCTGTTCACATAGGCCATATATATATATGTATAAGGGCTGTCTATGTTCAATTGTTCTTTATATTTGATCACTTGACATTATCCATTGTTGTTGCAATTTCACCATTGGTGACATTCTACCTGAAGTATTAATATGAGTGTAAGTTTATGTTGTTTTCCTTCAAATGTCTTTATCATTTCAGTAAACAAAGTTTATTGGTTCTTCAGATTGTCCCTACTTGCCAACTGTCCAGAATTTCCCGGGACATTCCCGGGATTTAGACCTTTTTCCCGGTTTTAGCGTTTCCCGGGAAATGTCCCGGGAATCCATGTTTTCCCAATTTTTCGCCGCTGCCCCTAGAGGTCTGCGGCTGGCAGAGACAATGTCTCCTTCGGCTGTCATTTTACAGAAGACCATAAGTAACGCTGAGGAGAAAAAACAAGAGGCGGAGCCGGCCTGGTGGCTGCCAATAGAAATTGAGCTCCCGCTGCCGGTCTGTCTGTAACCTGTTGTGGGAAAGGCCGTGGGGCGGGGTGGGCGGTGCCGAAGCTCAATTTCTATTGGCAGCCACCCGGCCGGCTCCGCCTCTATTTTGTTCCACTCAGTCTGTTACTTCTGGTCTTCTATAATGGCAGCGGAGACTCTGCTGCTGGGATACCTGATGTAAAGGAGGCTCCACTGGGGGACACCTAATGTAAAGGGGGCTCCACTGGGAGATACCTGATGTAAGAGGGATACCGCTGGGGGATACCTGATGTAAGGGGACACCGCTGGGGGATACCTGATGTAAGGGGGACACCGCTGGGGGATACCTGATGTAAGGGGAACACCGCTGGGGGATACCTGATGTAAGGGGAAGACCGCTGGGGGATACCTAATGTAAAGGGGGCTCCACTGTGGGGCACCTGATGTAAAGGGGGCTCCACTGGGGGACACCTGATATAAGAGGGACACCGCTGGGGGACACCGGATGTTAAGGGGGCTCCACTGCGGGACACCTGATGTAAAGGGGGCTCCACTGGGGGACACCTGATTTCTATTGTGGTGTAGGATCTGGGCCTGTTGTCCCTCCATCCCTCTTTCTTTCCTTCCTTCTCTCTCTCTCTCTTCCTCTCTCTTTCTCCCTTTTTTCTCCCTCCATCCCTCGTTCATCTCAGACTCTAACCACACCCCCTTTGAGTCATGCCCCCATTTAAGCCATGCCCAATATTTAGCTTAAACCACACCCATTTTTCACGCGCCACACTTTTCTTTCCCCCGCTACGTCACACCTACAAACTAATGTCCCCCCCATATAATAAGACTCTGCCTACAGACAAAAAAGTGTCCCTATAATTTTTTTTACAATGTTGGCAACTATGGATTGTAGTGTGTCTATTTCATTGCTGTCATTGATAGAAAATGTGTGAACCCAGGGTGTCAGAGGTGGTGAAGGTCTTGCAGGGTCAGGGCAACCAGTGGGGTATTCATTCTACCAGCGGCCCTCACGGGGATAGCGCTACACCTCCTTCCTGACCAGACCAATTTTTGGTTCCCCACCCTAGTCCATATCTGGTTCCCCACCCCAGTCCATATCTGGTATGAATATTAAGGGGAACTCCACGCCAAAATTTAAAAAAAAAGCGTGGGGTCCCATCCAAAATCCATACCAGGCCCTTCGGGTCTGGTATGGATTTTAAGGGGAACTCCACACCAAAATGTAAAAAAAAATTGGCGTGTGGTCCCCCCCAAAATCTATACGAGACCCTTATCCGAGCATGCAGCCTGGAGGACAGGATGGGGGGGGGGGGTGAGCCACTCCCCCTTCTGAACTTTACCAGACCACATGCCCTCAACATGGGGAGGGTGCTTTGGGGTCCCCATTAATGTAGATCCCCACAACCCTTGCCCGGTGATTGTGGGGGTCTGCTGGTGGGGGGCTTATCGGAATCTGGAAGCCCACCTTAAACAAGGGGGCCCCCAGATCCCGCCCCCCCCTATGTGAATGGGTATCGGGTACATTGTAAACAAAAGTAAAAAACACAAAAGACAGTTTTTGACAATTCCTTTATTAAAAAATAAAGAGAAAAAAAAGCTCTGCCTCGATGGAAGGCGTCCCGCCGACTGCTGTCTTTTTGCGGTGACAGCTCGCTCGTCCCCCCCCCATCCTGACCTGCCAGGTTGCATGCTCGGATAAGGGTCTAGTATGGATTTTTTTATTTTGGCACGGGGTTTCCCTTAAAATCTATACTAGACCTGAAGGTCCTGGCATGGATTTTGGGGGGACCCCCATGCCATTTTTAAATAAAATTTTGGCACAGGGTTCCCCTTAAAATCTATACTAGACCTGAAGGGCCTAGTATGGATTTTGGGGGGACCCCCACGCCACTTTTCTTTTACATTTTGTCACAGGGTTCCCCTTAACCACTTCAATACACTGTGTTATATATATTACACTGCCTGCACTAACTGAATATAGAGTCTACACTGCATATCTAGTCTACACTAAATGAAGCGTATATATATATATATATATATATATATATATATTAAATACACTGCCTGCACGCCACTAACTAACCTGCCTGCCTAATCTAGCTCAATCTATCCACGCACAATACACGGCTGCTATGTAAGCAGCCTTATATAGTGTGGGACGTGGACAGGGCCAGACTTACCATTGGGCTTGACTGGGCTCAAGCCCATGGGCCCCGTCCACTAGGGGGCCCCTGCCTGCAGAGGCAGCTCTCTAATTAGGCAAAGGCTGGTGGGGTGAGCCGTGAGCGGGCCGGCGTTCTGTCAGATTAGCGTGATAGAAAGAACATCACCGCCGACACACATTAAAAGTCCCCCCCCCCGTTACACCCTCATCAGCGGCAGCAGCCAATAGCAGGCTCCACCGCTGTTCCTAGTTGGCACCACATTGCATGATGGGAGATGTAGTTCTCAACAGCACACACTAGACTCGGCCGGGCTGTGCCTACACACTGCAGAGACTACACCTCCCAGAATGCACTGCAGGGCGGGCGCTCAAAGTGGACAGTCGGCTTCTCCTGAGTCCTGCTTGTAGTAGGGGACGGAAGACTCGGAAGAGTGATCAACCAGGAGAGTCACCCTAAATACCTACCTATATCCCCAGCACCAGGTCAGCGACAGTGCCTCATACCTCTGTCAGTGCTGCCTATGTCAGTGCAATGCATAACTTTCTATACTGCAGATCAGTGCCTCATACCTCTCTCTGTGTCATGCATAACGTTATATACTGCTCCAGGTCAGTGCCTCATACCTTACTCATTGCAATTTTATCCTCAGTGCCTCCGTCAGTGTGACTTTATGGTCTGTGCCTCATGCCTCACTCAGTGCAAGGTGCAACTTTATAGTAGTACATGTCTGATGCCTCTGTCAGTGCAAGGTGCAACTCTATGACCAATGCAGCACAGTGGTTTAGTGGTTAGAACTTTCACCTAGCAGCAAAAAGGGTCACTGGTTCAAATCCCTACCACGACACCATCTGCCTGGAGTTTGCATGTTCTCCCTGTGTCCGCTTGGGTTTCCTCCCACACTCCAAAGACATGCTGGTAGGTTAATTGGATCTTGTCCAAATTGGCCCAGTATATATGTGTGTACGACTGTGTGTCCCAAGCTTGTCGAGATCCTACGGGGTAAAATGACCGCACCAGCCAAGCAGACACTGGCTGCAAAAAGCGCCTAGAGGCGATTCAGTTCGCATATGTAGCGCTATACAAGTTATTCATTCATTCATTCATTGCTCTCATGCCCTAGTCAGTGCCTCGCTAAGAGCCATGCATAACTATATACTGCATGAGTGCCCAATGCCTCGCTCGGTGCAAGGTGCTATTTTGTGGTTAGTGCCCCCCTCAGTGCAACCTTTCGGTATGTGCCTCATGCCTTACTGCAATGTGCAACATAATGGTCGGTGTCCATTGTCTGTCAGTGCAGGGTGCATCTTTATGGTCAGTGCCCCCATGCCCCTGTCAGTGCCACTTTAGGGTCAGTGCCACCATGCCTCACTAAGTGCCATGCATCGCTATATAATGTATGCGTGTCTAATGACCCTCTCAGTGCAAGGTGCAATTGACCAGCGTCCCCCATGACTCTGCTTTCTTTCTCCCTCCATCCCTCATTCATCTCAGACTCTAACCACACCCCCTTCCGAGCCACGCCCATTTTTTGTAATGTATAGAAGGTAGGGCCCGAAAGTGACTCAAGCCCAGGGGCCCCCACCACCCTAAGTCCTGCCCTGGGTGTAGACTTAGTCTCCCTGAGCCATGATTGGCCAAAGGCACCCTGCCTTTGTCCAATTATGGCTCTCACAGCAGAACGCGCTGTGATTGGCCAAAACATGCAGGTACGGTGCATGCTTTGACCAATCTTTAGACGTCAATGCACTGTGATCTTGCAGTCCATTATGGGGTGTTCCACAGCGCTCAAATTTGCCGCAAACGCCCCATATGTTGCGAGCAAACGAACATCGGGCTCATCCCTAGTCTGTAGGAAAGTTATAGAGTCCACAAACTATGGTATATATCTGCAAATTGATTAATTTTGATGTACTGACGTCTGACGCCTATCTGACGTACTGATGCCTATCTGAATTATTGAGGCCCGAAAACACCATGACAGTACAAATTTCCCCTAAATAACCCCTTTTTGGAAAGTAGACAGTACAAGGTTTATAGTAAGAGCAAGGTTTATAGTTCGGCAAGTTTTTTAAAAGGTATAATGTTATGTCAAATTTTTTGGGGAAAATGAAATGTCACCAGTGCAGTATAGCAATATCAGATAACTGGTGTGGCGGTGATCAGGGACACTGACTGGTGATTTTTTTTAATAGATTTTTTTTTTTTTAACACTGTGACCAGAGCAATACAGTGTTACCATTGTTTTTTTTTTTTACACATTATGAGGTCTCCAAACTACAGACCGGGGCCCTTTGCTTGACTTTATCTGGCCCTTGGAGCACTATTTCTTCCCACTGATATGAGACACAATTCTGCCAACTGACATCAACTATGGTGTACCCTTTCTCCTACTGGCACCAACAATGAGGTACTATTCTTACCAATGAAACCAACAATGGAGCAACGTTTACTCCCACTGATGCCAAGAAAATTTCCACCCCCAATGGCCACAGTCCAGCCCCCCTAAAGTCTGAAGGACAATAAACTGGCCCTTTGTTCCGAAAGTTTGGAGACCCCTGGCTTATACCAATGAATTTCATTGGTATAAACAACCATTTTTACTGAATAAAACTGATTCATTCAGTGTTTTATGATTAGTTGTGATTAGCCAAAGCTAATCACATGGTACAGATGGGCTGTGATTGGCCCTGTCTGTACCAAGTGATCACTGTCACCAATCACAGCTAGCAACACAATTGTAAACAACGAATGGCATAAAAGGAAGAGATCCATTGTTTACAATTGTCATGTGATTGGTCACAGTGATCACATCATACTGGCAAGAGGCTGGTATAGTAATCAGTCATCGACTGTGTCCCGTGGACACAACCGGTGACAGATCGCGCCGCTATGACGCATGACGTCCACTCAGAAGGACAAAAGTCCCCTCCGGCCTTCAATCTGCTAGAAGTCGGTCTGAAAAGTGTTAATGCTGAGAAAATTGCAACTGAAGAGGGGTATAGGGTATAGGGCATGGGATACTCCAATAGGTGCTAGTTCCAAAAAGGAGGACACTAACTTCACTGTCCAATAGATAGTGCTTCTTGGTCCCTGAGACTAGAAGAAATGGCCAAATCAGGGACACAGTAAAGGCTGTACCGTGTAAAGCTACACTGGCCCTTATATGTCTACAGCACCAACGTCACCCAGATCATCAAGCAATCTTTTACTAACAAGGCCACTGAATAGCTGCCCAGCCTTCCTGTTTCCTTCTAATGGAGTGTTAGTGGACTAGATCCCAGGTGCATGGGGGCCCCATGATAATCTTCCCTTACATTGTAATTGCCAATTGTCCCGTATTTGCCGGGACAGTAACACTTTTTACTAAGATGTCCCGGGCTGGCCGTGTCCAAGGCAGCGTCCTGGGGCCTGTACTGTGGCTTCCTGATCCTATTATTGTTACCCCCCTGTAATGTGCCTTTCTGCCTCCCCACCGGTACTGTACCCTTTGTATTAATAAGTCTTTGATTTATGGCATGTTTTCTTATTGTTTAAAACAATTTTATTGGAAGTACTAATAAACATATGTTTAATTCTATCAACTATTTATACTTTAATTCTTGAGAGTAGGTGCATAAATTGAGGAAGACTAGTAGGGACCCCAGTGGATTACTTTGCCCAGGGGCCTATGATGCTATTAAGATGGCCCTGCTAGATCCTCAAGGTTGAAGTTTCAGGGGTGTCTTTGTAGTTGCAGGTATGGGCCCCCCAGCTCGGCCACAGCCGGGATCCTGATGAGCATCAATATAGATCAGCAGCAAGGCTTTTAGTGATGCCAGCTTTTCCAGCTGCTGAATCTCCTAGGTCAGATATGTAGGCAGGGCTGGCACTACCTATAGGCGAGGTAGGCGCTGGCCTAGAGCGCACATCAGTAGGGGGTGCCGCCACCTGTAAACAGTGTGGTGCAACCAGCACCGAGTGCAGGCTCAGTGAAAGCGGGCTGCCTGGCATAGCAATGTCCCGTACAGTGGCGGTACCCCATGCTTTCCAGGACATTGTAATGTACAGTATGTTCGGTCATTGCACCGTTTTGTGATAGAACTCCCTCACTATCACTGCACCCTCCGCGCCTCCCTCCTACTACACCACCAGGTGGCAGCGCTGTGCGGCAGTAGACAGAGACGAGCCCCTCATATGTCGCCGGTCCTTTGATGCCTCCACGGCTGTGCTAGCAGTTTCCGGGGTGGTGGTCAGTGTTGGCAGAGACAGGAGGGAGGAGGACAGGAAGACAGGGCAGAGCAGGATGACGTGGGGCTGTACCAGGCTGCTGAGGAATGGGACAAGGTGAGCCTCCCGCTCCCTGTACAGTACATGACAGCCAGGAACCTTCCTTCCATTCATTTCCAGCACCATCCTGGGGTGACCATGGCTGACAATGTCATAGCAGCCTGGGCATACTGCCATCTGTAGTCCTGAGAGCTCTTCTCTTCACACTGTGTACTGCTGTAACCTATCATCAGTGTTGATATGCGTTATTTTTTGTGTGTTAACATGCGCTGCGTGATGTCAGATTGCCACCTCCAACCTATACATGGACAGGCCAAAGGGGGGTGGAGCCAAGGGGAGTGGCAAAATGATGATTTGCCTAGGGTGTCAAAAATCCTTGCTCCAGCACTGTATGTAGGGCCATATACCCAACACATGCTGAGCCCCTAACAGGCTTAGTAGCATAAACAAAACAGGTTTCAGTGGCTTTTAAGACTCCAATTACTGTAACCACTGCACAGATGAGCATTTTCACTAACATTGTCTATTTCACAACCGGCTCAAAGTTCTATATTTCATGCAAATCTGTTTAAACAGACAAGATAAAACTAATACACAAAACATAGGGCCGGAATAAGGGGTGGGCAGGAGGGGCAGCTTTCCTGGGCACTGTGGTTTCAGGTGAGGTGTGTGTGGGGGGGGGGATTTTGGGGGGGCAGCAGGGGGTAAAAATTGCTATGAGTGGTGATTAGGGGATATTTGTGTTGGGAGGGGGATGGGGCAGAGGATTTGTGCTAGATGGGGAAATTTGGAGGATCTGTTTTTGGGGGGGGGGGGGGGGCATTTGTATTGAGGGATTTGAGGGATGGGGGAAAATACTTGTGCTCTGAGGAGAGATTTTACCAGGAGGTGGGGGGGTAGGCGGATTTGTACTGGGGGAATTTATGCTTATGGGGCAAGCATGCAGATTAGTACTCAATTTTTTAGGGGGGATTTTTGCTGACACATAATGCTCATACATGTTAAGGGGAGGGGGGGGGCGTAGTTTGGGCTCTTAATGACCTTGTCCCGGCACTGACAGAACGGCTGAAGTTAGGAACCTTCTTCAAGACTACATCTTCCAGACTGCTCCCGGCAATTGAATTCAGTCACAATTATGCCACGTACACACAACCGTTTTTAATGTCATTGAAAAAAACTGAATTTTTATCAACGTGATTCTTCTCAAGCCTGCCTTGCCTACACACTATCGTGGAAAAAAATGTTTGAGTAAAGCGCGGTGATGTACAACACGTACAACGGCACTATAAAGGGGAAGTTCCATTCGGATGGCGCCACCCTTCATGTTAGTAAAGTTTGTTGAGCGACGATTCGCGCTTTTCAGCCTCGTGCTTTTCAGTCCGTTACAGCGTTACGAATGTACTATCTCCATTACGAACGCTAGTTTTACCAGAACGAGCGCTCCCGTCTCATACTTGATTCTGAGCATGCGCATTTTTTTTCACGTCGTTAAAGCCCACACACGGCCATTTTTCATGACGAGAAAAACGACTATGTAAAAAACGACGTAAAAAATTAGAGCATGTTCCAATTTTTTCATGCCCGTTTTTCACGTCGTGAAAAATACTCTGAAGCCCACACGGTCATTTTTAATGACCATTTTAAAAAATTTCATTTTTCTCGTCATTAAAAACGGTTGTGTGTATGCGGCATTAGGCAAACAAATCGGCACCGCCATCTTGTGGACAAATAAAGTTCTGCAACTCAGTAACATTGCCCAGTGTTACACATGACTGATCCCAGTGAAGGAGATTTACTAAAACTGGAGCACTCAGAATCTGGTGCAGTTGTACATGGTAATCAATCAGCTTCTAACTTCAACTTGTTCAATTAAGCTTTGACAATAAAACCTGAAGGCTAATTGGTTTCTATGCAGAGCTGCACTGGATTTTGCACTTTAATTATTATTATACAGGATTTTTATAGCGTCAACAGTTTCCGCAGTTCTTTACAACGTGAGGACAGACAGTACAGTTACAATACCCTTCAATACAGGAGGAATCAGAGTGTCCTGATCCTTAGAGCTTACAATCTAGAAGGGAGGGTCAAGTGATACAAACGGCAATAACTGTGGGGAATGAGTTGTTAGGTGAGGGCAGGATAGGCTTCTCTGAAGAGAAAAGATTTCAGGGATCGCCTAAAAGTGGATAGAGTTGGAGATAGTCGGACAGAGTAGGGAATTCCAGAGGATGGGAGAGGCTCGGAAGAAGTCCTAGAGGCAAGTACTTTCCAGTTTTAGTAAATAACCCTCAGTGGGTCTCTTATGCCCTGTACACACGATCGGATTTCCGATGGAATAAAATCCGATGGAATTTTCCGTCGGATTTCCGATAAAGCTGACTTTCATCAGTCTTGCCTACACCATCAGACAAAATTCCGACCGTCCAAAACGCAGTGACGTAAAATACTCCGACAAGCCGAGAAAAATGAAGTTCAATGCTTCTGAGCATGTGTCGACTTGATTCTGAGCATGCGTGGGTTTGTTCTCCATGTGAGTTCCACACAGACGATCGGAATTTCCTATCGGTTTTTTTTCCATCGGAAAAATTTAAAACATGTTCTATTTTTTAACACCGATGGAAAAAAGTCAGATGGAGCCCACACACGATCTGTTCAGACTTTTTTCTTTGGAAAAAACTATCGTGTGTACAGGGCATGAGGGTTTGGTATAGTCATTGTTTCATCATTCATATGTTCATTTTAACTATAATCATTTGCAGTTTGAATAAAGAGAGCCACTCACACCTATCACATCTCAATACTTAGCATGGTCTATATGGGGTTTCACCATGTTTAGATAGTGTATTGATTTTTACATATTTTTCTTAATTCCAGTAATGTATTATTTATTTATATCTACACTCACTGGCCACTTTATTAGGTACACCTGTTCAATTTCTGGGTAACACAATTTTCACACACAACCATCTCTAGGGTTTGCAGAGAATGGTCTGTAAAAGAGAAAATATCCAGTGAGCGGAGGTGGTGTGGACAAAAATGCTTTGTTGATGTCAGAGGTCAGAGGAGAATGGGCAGTTTGAGATAATAGAAAGGCAACAATAACTCAAATAATCCCTCGTTACAAAAAAGGTATGCAGAATAACATCTCTGAACGCACAACACATCGAACCTTGCTTGAAGCAGATGGGCTACAGCAGCAGAAGACCACACCGAATGCCACTCCTGTCAGCTAAGAACAGAAAACTGAGGCTACAATTCGCACAGGCTCACCAAAATTAGACAATAGAATATTGGAAAAACTTTGCCTGGTCTGATGAGTCTCGATTTCAGCTGCGGCATTCAGATGGTAGGGTCAGAATGTGGTGTAAACAACATGAAAGCATGGATCCATCCTGCCTTGTATCAACGGTTTAGGCTGGTGTTGGTGTAATGGGGTGGGGGGATATTTTCTTGGCACACTTTGGGCCCCTTAGTACCATCTGAGCATTGTTTAAACACCACGGCCTACCTGAGTATTGTTGCTGACCATGTCCATCCCTTTATGACTACAGTGTACCCGTCTTCTGATGGCTCCTTCCAGCAGGATAATGCACCATGTCACAAAGCTCAAATCGTCTCACCACTGGTTTCTTGAACATGACAATGAGATCACTGTACTCCAATGGCCTCCACAGTCACCAGATCTCAATCTAATACAGCATCTTTGGCATGTGTTGGAACGGGAGATTCGCACTATGGATGTGCAGACAACAAAGCTGCAGCAATTGCGTGATGCTATCATGTCACTATGGACCAACATCTCTAAAGATTGTTTCCAACACCTTGTTGAATCTATGCCATGAAGAATTAAGGCAGATCTGAAGGCAAAAGGGGCTGGTCGGTAAGTAGGCTTGGTTTTTCCCTGGGCATTCCCCAGGCCATGTTGTTATCTGCTTTAGCCTTCCAATGCTACTTACCGTGATAGCCAGCTATAGATGGGGGCGGTGGACATGTTTTTGTTTTCACCTATGGTGCCTGTATTGGTCCAGCAACGCACCAGCACCTTTGCAGCCATTGTGCTACGCTGGGTGTTTGGTGTGCTCCTGTACCTTTAATTAGGGGTGGCTCCCCTTCAGTCCACCTGCCCTCATCTAACCATCAGAATGCATGTGCCTCCATTGTGGGGACACTCATTGTTAGTGTAGGACCACAGACTCCAGGGGGCCTTGGCGTGGCTCTGTGGCTCACGCATGCGTTTGCAAATGCGTGCGGACAAACCCCTGTTTTTAACGCATACTGTTAGACAGGTTAATTGGTTGTCAGCGAGCTGGTTGGTAAGTAGGCTTGGTTTTTCCCTGGGCATTCCCCAGGCCATGTTGTTATCTGCTTTAGCCTTCCAATGCTACTTACCGTGATAGCCAGCTATAGATGGGGGCGGGGGACATGTTTTTGTTTTCACCTATGGTGCCTGTATTGATCCAGCAACGCACCAGCACCTTTGCAGCCATTGTGCTACATGCTGGGTGTTTGGTGTGCTCCTGTACCTTTAAGGAGGGGTGGCTCCCCTTCAGTCCACCTGCCCTCATCTAACCATCAGAATGCATGTGCCTCCATTGTGGGGACACTCATTGTTACTGTAGGACCACAGACTCCAGGGGGCCTTGGCGTGGCTCTGTGGCTCACGCATGCGTTTGCAAATGCGTGCGGACAAACCCCTGTTTTTAACGCATACTGTTAGACAGGTTAATTGGTTGTCAGCGAGCTGGTCGGTAAGTAGGCTTGGTTTTTCCCTGGGCATTCCCCAGGCCATGTTGTTAAAAGGGGGTACAACCCGGTACTAGCAAGGGGTACCTAATACAGTGGCCAGTGAATGTATATTTACATACTTCTTTAAACATTTCATCTTTTTAATTAATTTTGTTTAATTTTTTCTCATTTTTTTTATTGAATTATAAATGTAATCATGGAGGAGATTTATTTTTGCATGGCGGTCTATTGTTGCTGGGGAGGTCTATTATTGTTTCTGGTGGGGTTGTTACTGGGAAGAGGGAGGCTTATGTTGCTGGGGGGTCAATTGCTGCTGGAAGAGATTTTCTGTTGAGGAGGGTCTATTTTTGCTGGCTGCTGTGGGGATCTATTGTTGCTGGAGGGCGTCTATTTTTGTTGGAGGGGGATCTATTGTTGCTGGTTGGGCTTATGTTTCTGGGGGGTCAATTGTTGCTGGGAGGGATCTACTGTTGAGGAAGGGGTCTATTGTTGCTGCCAGCTGGAGGAGAGACTATTTGTTTTTGTTTTTTTAACAAATTTTTATTGGAAATTAAAAGACAATTGAACAAGTGGAAAGATAAGTACAAAAAAAAAAAAGATGTCAGTCGGGTTTAAACAAACAATGGTACATAGAAATATCGATGTAGCTAGTTGGGTACATCAAGTAGGGCAGAAACAAGAGATAAAACTCGACACCAAATCACTAGGAGACTAACATTGTGGGGTTATAGAGATAGGGTGCTTTATAGACATAATTTTCTCCTAGTGAGGGTACAACAGGTCATCCTAGACAAATACCGATACTGCAATGTGACCAGAAGGTGAGTACTGGATGGATCTGTCCATGCGCCTCTATGTTTAGAATCGGGAATAGAGGAAAGACCATAACAAGAAACTAATAAGTGAGGAGGGAGGAGGGGGAGGGGGGAGGAGCTCCAGAGACAAAGGCAGGCTGTCCGTTCCAATACGTGGATGGTCCCGAGAGTGAAACAGCCATGGTGGGCCATCCGGAAAGTATAGTGCATGCAGTGCCACCAATTATTACAGCCCTTGTGAGATAGGATCAGCGTATGAGAAGGAGAGTTGTTCCAGAGCCGCCTGATCAGCTGACGAGAGGGTTGATATGATGAAGGATTCCCATCTGTAGTAAAAGCGCACTCTAGATCTGGGTTCTTTGAAGTCTGTAAGAAGTCGTTCTTTATAGAAAAGGTTGAGGCAGTCCTTTTCGAGTTGGATGAGAGAAGGGCTTTGAGGAGAGATCCAGTGCCTGAGAATGAGTCTCCTGGCGACAAGCAGACAGAGCAAAATCCAATCTTTGGAGGGGGGACATTTGGTGGTCCCGGAGGAGATTGATGCAGCTGGGGACAGAGACCATGGTAGCAATAGAGGATCCCAGTATCCAAATATTAGAAGTAAAGGGTCTTTGGGGAGTTTTAATAAAGTGGTTTTGAATATGTAAGACATGACTTGATCCCAAAATGAGGAAATGAAGGAGCAGGACCAGAAACGGTGAGAGAGAGAAGGTCTGGGTACCTTGTATAAAGGACAGGAGGTGCCATCTTTATTGGATTTAGGGGAGAGAAAAGGGATATAAGCCCGATGTGCGATCTTGAGTTGGGTTTCTCTCCAAATTTCGTTGGGTGTCAGTCGGAGAGTTTTCTGCAGACCAGATAAGATTTTGTCAGTTATATCTGGTACTGGGAAATCCACTGCCCAGTTAGCAATAGACGAGGAGGACAAGGATGGTGAAGATTCTTGCAGGAGAGGTTTGTAGATGTCCGAAATTTTATAACGTCCACCTCGCAATAAAAGTTCAGAAAAGCTGTTTTCGAATCTCCGGAGATTGTCTTTGCAGGTGTTAGATAAGAAGCTAATGCATTGGTTGTAATGGAATACGTGAGAGGGGGGCAGAGAAAATGACAAGGATATTGTGGAAAAAGGAAGTGGTTTTCCAGTGTTGCCATCGCACAATGAGGAAAAATTTGACAGTCCTTGAGCCTGCCAGACCGAAAAGGCTTTGCAATGAAGACTAGGGAGGAAGTTGGGGTTACCTTGGATTGGCAGATGGGGAGAGATAAAGGGAGATAGCTTGAGTGTTTTCCTGATTTCTCTCCAAGCTAGAGCTGTGTCCCTCAGCAGGAGATTATGTTGGTGGTGGGGGGGGACAGTTTTCCATCTGCTGTGTAGGAGGGCCACCAGAGAGTAGGGGTGAGCCATTTCGGGTTCCAGGACATAGTTGGAGTATTGGGATGAGTGGGCTATCCAATCTAAGCTGGTCCTAAACAAACATGCTAAATTATACAATCTAATATGTAGTAGACTGATACCCCCGTCACGTCTAGGAAGGTGTAGTTTTTTAAAGGCTATCCGAGGTCTTTTGCCGTGCCAGATGAAATGTGAAATTTTGGAGTTGAGAGATTTGACATCTTTGTGTTTCAAGCGCAAAGGTATGGTTTGTAAAGGATAAAGCAGTCTGGCGAAGCTAATCATTTTGACAAGGTGACACCTTCCCAGGAGTGAGAGGGGGAGATCCATCCAGTTTGATAGTTCCTGGTAGAGTTTTGTGAAAAGGGGGGGGGGGTAATTGAGGTGGTAGATGGAAGAGGGTAGTTTCCCAATATTTATACCTAGATAGGTGATGAAAGAAGAGGCAATCTTAAACAAAGAGTGTTGAGTCCAGGGGGGTGGGAGAATTTCGCTCTTGGAGTAATTAATACGGAGACCGGAGCACAGTCGAAAGTCTCCAAAGGTGGTTTTAATGGTCAAGATGTCGTCTCTGGGGTTACCCGTAAATATGAGGACGTCGTCGGCAAAGAGTGAGGTGCGAAGTTCCGTTTTGCCTATTTTGATGCCTCGTAAGGGGGATATCTGGGAAAGGTATTTAGACAGAGGTTCTAAGGGTAAGTTGAACAGGAGGGGAGAGAGAGGGCATCTCTGCCTGGTCCCCTTATGTAGGCGGAAGTCCTCTGAAAGGAGTCCAGCAGCAACAAGTCTAGCTGAGGGCACCGTATACATGGCATTGATAAGGTGGCAGAAGGGGCCTGAGAATCCCATTTTAGACAGGGTAAGGGAAAGCCAGTCAAAACTTACGTTGTCAAAGGCTTTTTCTGCGTCTAGCGTGATGATGGCATAGTCTCCCGTGGGATCTTGTTTGGCTCATTCAAGGGCCAGGAGTACCTTACGTATGTTAAGGGTGGCTGTCCGCCCTTTCACAAAGCCTGATTGGGCCGGGTGAATGAGGTCCGGGAGGATGACCGCTAGTCTGGAGGCCACAATCTTCGAAATAATTTTGACATCCAGGTTGAGTAGTGAAATAGGCCTGTAGGAGCCCGGTTCTAGAGGGTCTTTGCCCTTTTTTGAAAGTAGCTTGATGATAGCCTGGTTGCCTGTCGGGAGATAGGGACCACCCGCCCAGATATTAGTATAAACCGAGTGGAGTATGGGTGCAGTTATATTATGGAGAGTTTTATAAAATTCACTTGTGAAGCCGTCCGGGCCGGGGGCTTTTGAGGGGCGGAGAGCATGTATGGTGCCTTCAATTTCATCGAGGGAGATGGGGGCATTCAGGGATTCCAGATGGGCAGTGGAGATAGTTGGTAGATTCATTTTTTCAAGGAAGGCCTGGGCCATTTTATGGTCGATAGGGTCGGGTGCATAGAGGGCCGTGTAGTATTCCAGCATGGTTTTATTTATGTGAAGTGGGCTAGAATGTGTATTTCCTGAGCGGTCCCGCAGCGAGGTAATGTGCGTCGGACGGTAGGTGCCCTTGCAGAGTCTGGATAGGAGTTTGCCAGCCTTATTACCAAATTTATGGAGAGAGGCATCTAGATGTGATTTTTTTGTGAGTTCCAGGGTGTCTGCCCAGGTGTCGAAGGCATGTTTAGCCGCCGACCACTCCGCCGTGGCAGCCGGCGAAGTCGAGGTGGCGAGGATGCGTTGTGCGAGGTGAAGTCTATCGCTGGCCAGTTTAAACTTCGAAAGTGCATTTCTTTTAAAGGAAGTGGCATATGAGATGATCCGACCCCTCAGGTATGCTTTTCCTGCATCCCAGAGAAGGTTCGGATCCCCTGCGTGTGGAGCATTAGCGGAGGAGAATTCCGCCCATGCTCTTTCCACGTTTGCGCTGAAATCAGCATTATTGTAGAGGAAGGATGGGAAGCGCCAGATATTAGGGTGGTGGGGAAGGTCTAGATTGTCAAGGGTAAGGTGTATTGGGGCATGGTCCGATATGGCTATGTCCCCAACCTCTGTGTCTGAAACGAGAGGAATAAGATTATCGGTCCCAAAAAAGTAATCGATCCTAGTGAGGATCTTGTGAGGATTAGAGTAAAAGGTGAACTCCCTGTCCACCGGGTGCGTTAAGCTCCAGATGTCGGTGAGATGGAGTGAGTCCATGGTGGAGGCAAATAGGGTGGGAACAGATGTAACGGGTGTTGGGGTAGATTGTTTCGGAGAGAACCTGTCGTCTAGAGGATGCATGATGTCATTGAAGTCTCCCCCAACTAGGTGAGGTAAGTGGGAGGTATTTAGGAGCCAAGTGGAGACTTGAGAGTAAAATGTCTTTGTAGGACTGTTAGGAGCATATACATTGGAAATTACTAGGTCTTTAGTGCCAATTCTAACCCTGGAGGAGATGAAACGTCCTTGGTAGTGATGAGCCGAACAGCCCCGGGTTCGGTTCGCACCAGAACCCGCGAACGGACCGAAAGTTCGTACGAACATTAGAACCCTATTAAATACAATGGATGCGAACGTTCGAATTCTAAAGTGCTAATTATAACAACTATTATGCATGTTATTGTCCTAAAAAGGGTTTGGGAACCCGGGTTCTGCACCAGGGGACATGTATCAATGCAAAAAGAAGTTTTAAAAACGGTCGTTTTTCGGGAGCAGTCATTTTAATGATGCATAAAGTGAAAAAAAAAAAGTCAAATATTCCTTTAAATATCGTACCTGGGGGGTGTCTAAAGTATGCCTGTGAAGTGCCACGTGTTTCCCGTGTTTAGAACTGTCCCTGCACAAAATGACACTTCTAAAGGAAAAAAAAGCCATTTAAAACTGCTTGCGGCTTTAATGTAATGTCTGGTCCCGGTAATATGGATGAAAATCTTTAAGAAAAATGGCATAGCTACCCCATGACCCCCCCCCTACCCCAGCCCATTACCAGCCCCTTTGGGTCTTGTATGGATATTAAGGGGAACCCCGCACATAAAATAAAAAAGGCCCTATATACTCTGAACAGCCGTATACAGGCGGTGCATACAAGACAGGGACTGTAGGTTTGTTCTTATGTAGAATCTGTTTGTAATTTTGAACAGGTACATTGTTGAAGTGTAGCTCCAGCCCAAAAATCTATTTTTAAACTTTTTGGAAAACATAGGTAAGGGTTATCACCCCTGTAACATTTGTTTTGCTGTCTGTGCCCCTGTTCAGAACATTTCACCTCACTTTCCGTCCCAATGACAACTGTTTTTGAAATGTGGTGTTTTTCTTGAAACAAGGATTGCTGATAAAGCATCAGTACAGAGGAGACACCTTTCTCCCATATTTATTCTTACAGGAGAGAATTTTCCTTCCTAGTGGTAGATTTCCTCTCACTTCCTGTTGTCTTCTTGCGTTTGCAAGTAGGAGTCGTTTGTAAGTTGGATGTTTGAAAGTAGGGACCTGCCGTATATACTCTGCAGAAATAGGCCCCTTAGTTGTTGGTGTTGGCACAACACTGTAAGCACTCACAGTTACTCTTGGTTGGTGCTGGAACGCCCTGCTGTCAACTATTATATCAGGAATTTTAATTACATATAATTGTTGAACAGTGGTAGTAAAAATTGGGCCTTTGATGGTGGTGCTGGTGCCACAACACTGTAAGCCCTGACAGTTACTCTTGGTGGGTGCAGCAATGGGCCCTGCTGTGAATTATTAGATCAAGAATTGTAATTGCATGCCCCTGTTGAACAGGGGCTGAAAAATTGGGCCTTTCGTGGTGGTGGTGGTGGTGGTGGTGTTGCCACAACACTGTAAGCCCTCAGAGTTACTCTTGGTGGGTGCAGGAATGGGCCCTGCTGTGAATTATTAGATCAAGAATTGTAATTACATGCCCCTTTTGAACAGGGGCTGAAAAATTGGGCCTTTCGTGGTGGTGGTGGTGGTGGTGGCGTTGCCACAACACTGTAAGCCCTCAGAGTTACTCTTGGTGGGTGCAGCAATGGGCCCTGCTGTGAATTATTAGATCAAGAATTGTAATTGCATGCCCCTGTTGAACAGGGGCTGAAAAATTGGGCCTTAGGCACTGGTGGCACAACACTACAACCCCTCACAGATACGTTACTTGGAGCACAGCAATGAGCCCTGTTGCAAAGTATTGCTTCAAAAATTGTAATGACACGCCCCTGTTAAACAGGGGCTGAAAAATTGGGCCTTAGGCACTGGTGCCACAACACTCCAACCCCTCACAGATACTGTACTTGGAGCACAGCAATGAGCCCTATGGCAAATTATTGCTAAAAAAATTGTAATTACACGCCCCTGTAAAACAGGGGCTGAAAAATTGGGCCTTAGCCACTGGTGGCGGCACCCATAAACAAAAATGATCTTCCAAGCTATCATCATCAATCGTATCATTGAGGACTCGGAGGAGGAGGATAGCCAGTCAACATAACAGCACAGGCACTCAGCATCAGCATCAGTCTTGAAGGGATGTGACATGTTAAAATCAATTAGTCTGTTATATCAGCATCAGGTGTGTGGTAGCTGGTGGTGATCCAAGACTGGTTCATCTTGATGAAAGTCAGTCGATCAACCGAGTCGGTGGACAGGCGCACCCTGTGATCCGTGACAAATCCTCCAGCAGCACTGAATGTGCGTTCCGAAAGAACGCTGGATGCAGGACAGGCCAGTAGCTCAATTGCATACTGTGCAAGCTCTGGCCAGTGATCCATCCTCAAGACCCAGTAAGCCAGAGGATTTTCGGTGGGGAAGGTGTCCAAGTCTGACCTTGCCCCTAGATATTCCTGCACCATGTTTATCAGACGCTGGCGATGGTTGCTGGAACCGATCATACTTTGGGGCTGCGGACTAAAGAATTGTCTGAACGCATCGGTCAGACGGCCACCTTCCCCACCGCTCCTTCTTTGACTGGCCGAAGCCTCAGCAACTCGTTGTCCAGGACCAGGAGTTTGTAACCTCCCAGTCTCTGGGAACGCGTTGCACAGACCTTTCTGCAAGGCCTCCCGGAGTTGTCTCATCCTCTGCTCCCTCTGCGAAGGTAACATAAGGTCCGCAACCTTACCCTTGTACCGTGGATCAAGGAGAGTGGCCAGCCAGTAATGGTCCCTCTCCTTGATCCGAAGAATACGAGGATCCTTCCGCAGACTTTGCAGGATCAGGGAGGCCATGCAGCGTAGGTTTGCTGAGGCATTCGCTCCGGAGTCCTCTGGGTCACTAAGGACGACATGATCCGCAGCCACCTCCTCCCAGCCACGTACAAGTCCACTGGTTTCTTGGGACTGTAAATCATCCCTAAAAGACTGCTGCTGATGATGCTGAGTGCCAGCCTCCACCTCCATGCTGACACAATCCTCCTCCTCCTCCTCCTCCTCCTCTTCCTCTTCCTGTGCGATGGGTGGGACAGAAGGAACACTGTCTGGGTAAAGGGGGCCTTGAGAGGCAAGGAAGTCCTCCTCTTCCTGCCTCTGTTCTGCCTCAAGTGCCCTGTCCATTATTCCACGCAGCGTGTGCTTCAACAGGTGGACAAGAGGTACAGTGTCACTGATGCATGCACTGTCACTGCTCACCATCCTCGTGGCCTCCTCAAATGGTGCCAGGACAGTGCATGCATCCCTGATCATGCCCCACTGGCGTGGAGAAAAAAAACCAAGCTCCCCTGACCCTGTCCTGGTGCCGTAGTCGCACAGGTACTCATTGATGGCCCTCTGCTGCGTGTGCAGCCGCTGCAGCATGGCCAACGTTGATTTCCACCTGGTGGGCATGTCACATATAAGGCGGTTCTTGGGCAGGTTCAACTCCTTTTGCAGCTCAGCCAGGCGAGCACTGGCATTATAAGATCTGCGGAAATGCACACAGACTTTCCTGGCCTGCCTCAGGACATCCTGTAAGCCCGGGTACCTGCCCAAGAACCGCTGCACCACCAGGTTAAGGACGTGAGCCACACAGGGCACATGGGTCAGTTGTCCCTGTCGGAGGGCGGAGAGGAGGTTGGTGCCATTGTCGCAAACCACCATTCCTGGCTTAAGCTGGCGTGGCGTCAACCACCTCTCGGCCTGGCCCTGCAGAGCAGACAGGACCTCTGCCCCAGTGTGGCTTCTGTCCCCCAAACACACCAGCGCAAGCACGGCATGGCATCTTTTTGCCTGCGTACTTGCGTAGCCCCGTGAACGGCTACGGAGCACCGCTGGTTCATAGGACAAACCACAGGAAGAGGCCATGGAGGAAGAAGAGGAGGGGGTGGAGGAGAGAGGTTTGTCACAACCAGTAGTAGCATTTTGGAGGCGTGGCGGTGGAACAACCTCCAACACTACTGCACCTTGTCCTGCATCCTTCCCAGCTGCCAAAAGAGTGACCCAATGGGCCGTGAAAGAAAGGTAACGTCCCTGTCCATGCCTGCTGGACCATGAGTCAGCGGTAATATGCACCTTACCGCTGACCGCCCTGTCCAGCGAGGCCAAGACATTGCCTTCCACATGCCGGTAGAGAGCCGGAATAGCCTTCCGTGAGAAAAAGTGGCGTTTGGGAACCTGCCACTGAGGAACCGCACATTGCACAAACTCACGGAAGGGGGCCGAGTCTACCAACTGAAAAGGCAGCAGTTGAAGCGCTAGCAATTTAGCCAAGCTAGCATTCAACCGCTGGGCATGTGGATGGCTGGGAGTGAACTTCTTTCGACGGTCCAGCAGCTGGGGCAGGGAAATTTGCCTGCTAGAATCGGACGTCGGTGTACTGCTAGCAGAGTGGCCGCAAGTACTTGGCTGTGACACACCTAATTCTACACCTTCATTCCTCTCAGTGCATGTTTCAGAGAGGACTGAAGTTATAGTGGGGTTGGAGATCCCAGCTGATGCGGTGCAAGGAGAGGTCCGCTTTGTTCTTTGGTGTGGGTCTTTGAGGTAGGCTTGCCAACGAGTTGCATGGCAGGTCAACATATGTCTGGTCAGGCATGTGGTACCCAAGCGGCTGATGTTTTGGCCACGCGATATACGCTTGAGACATATGTTGCAAACAGCAGCTGTGCGATCTGATGCACTAGCCTCAAAAAAGGCCCACACCAAGGAACTTTTTGAATGACGGGCAGAGGCTGCGCCCTGCACAGGCGGAGCTCTGCGGTGTGATTCCGTCGGTGTACTGCCCTTACGCTGGCCACCAAAGGGCATCCTGCCTCGTTGGAGATGTGCCTCCTCCTCATCCTCCTCCTCCTCCTCTCTCCTATTAGGCACCCACGTGGAGTCAGTGACCTCATCATCCCCTCCCTCCTCATCACTGGAGCCAATCTGGCAGTATGCTGCAGCTGCTGGAACATGACTGCCAGATTGGTGTCCTTCTTGAGCATCCCCTCTGTCTGCTCTCACGCTACTGCCTTCCTGTAGCTGGGTTTCATCATCAGACCCTTCGAAACGCTGGGCATCCTCCTGGAGCATGTACCCAACACTGTGCTCAAACAGTTCGGGGGACTCCTCAGGAGGAGGACATGGTGGGTCTAGGGAAGGAGTGACTGATGATGAGTCTGACATTGATACCAGGGAAGAGGACGCTTTGGCAGCTGCTTTGCCAGTACCCTGAGCCTGGGTGAGAGAGGATGAGGAGGAGGAGGAGGGCTTGGTCATCCACTCTACCAAGTCTTCGGCATGATGTGGCTCAACATGTCCAGCTGCCGAAAAGAAGGACAAGCGTGTCCCATGGCCATGTGCTGATGACAATGCACCGCGTCCACGACCAGCACTGTTGCCCCCAGACA